>CM053030.1:428310842-429510842 GCA_028564925.1 Lithobates sylvaticus
GTGCGACGCTGTACCCAAACAATTGTTTTTTTACTTTCTGCTATAAAAAATATCCAAAAAAAAAAAAAAAATATGTATTCATCAGTTTAGGCCAATATGTTCTTAGTAAAAAAAATCCCCAAAAGCGTATATTAATTGGTTTGCACAAAATTTTACTGGTAATGGCGGTGATCTGCACTTTATAGCAGATCTGACCCTAAGTGACACTTTTTGGGGACCAGTGACACCAATACAGTGATCAGTGCTAAAAAAAAAAATGCACTGAACAATGTATAACCACTTCAGCCCCGGACCAATTGGCAGCCAAAGGACCAGGCCCCTTTTTGCAATTCGGCACTGCGTCGCTTTAACTAACAATTGCGCGGTCATGCGACGTGGCTCCAAAACAAAATTGGCGTCCTTTTTTTCCCACAAATAGAGCTTTCTTTTGGTGGTATTTGATCGCCCCTGCGGTTTTTATTTTTTGCGCTATAAACAAAAATAGAGCGACAATTTTGAAAAAAATTCAATATTTTTTACTTTTTGCTATAATAAATATCCCCAAAAAATATATAAAAAAACATTTTTTTTTCCTCAGTTTAGGCCGATACGTATTCTTCTACATATTTTTGGTAAAAAAAAATCGCAATTAGCGATTATTGATTAGTTTGCGCAAAAGTTATAGAGTTTACAAAATAGGGGATAGTTTTATAGCATTTTTATTAATATTTTTTTTTTATTAGTAATGGCGGCGATCAGCGATTTTTATTGTGACTGTGACATTTTGGCGGACACATCGGACATTTTTGGGACATTTGTCATTTATACAGCAATCACTGCTATTTAAATAGCACTGATTCCTATGTAAATGACAGTTGTAGTTAGGGGGTTAACCACTAGGGGGCGGGGAGGAGTCAATGTGACGTGTTGTGTTTTTTTTTACAGTAGGGGGGCGTGGCTGTACGTCTGACGTCATTGATCGGCGTTCCCGATGACAGGGAACCGCCGATCACTGACAGTCAGTGTAGGAAGCCCTGGGAGAGGTTTGTTTACATAGACCTCTCCCCGTTCTTCAGCTCCGTAACCCGATCGCGGGATACCAGCGGCGATCGGGTCCGCTGGTCCCGCGGCCGTGGTCACGGACAGGCAAATTAAAGGGGACGTACAGGTACGTGCTTTTGCCTGCCCGTGCCATTTTGTTGACGTATATCTACATGAGGCGGTCGGGAAGCGGATAAATGACACTGGCAGGGAAGGGGTTAACACTAGGAGCGTTCAAAGGGTTAACTGTGTTCCCTCAGTGTGCGTGCTAACTGTGTGGGGGGATGGGCTCACTGGGACAACACAGAGATTGCTGTTCCTGATCACTAGAAACAGCTGATCTCAGTGTTGTCCCCTGTCAGAACGTCCCCAATCTGCCTCTTTGTGGAGCGATCGCGGGTGACCAGAGGACATAGAGTCCGCCGGACCCATGTGCGCACTCTCCCAGTGTGCAGCGGGCGTGCACGCCCACAGTATCTCATGTACATAACGATGTACAGGTACGTCGTTTCGCATAGCCGGGCAGCCCTGCCACAGTATATGTGCGGTGGGGGGTCCGGAAGTGGTTAAGGGGGTAAATCCTTCCAGGGCTCAAGTGGTTAACCGGTTCCCGACCGGCGCTTGCTGATGTACGTCGGCAGAATGGCACGGCTGGGCAAATGGGCGTACCTGTACCTCCCTTTAAATTTGCTGTGCGTGCCAGCCCGGGACCCCTGTGAGTCGGGTCGCGGGTCCCACGGACTCGATTGCTGCAGGGATACCTGCGATCGCCTCGCGGAGAGGAAGAACGAGAGATGCTAATGTAAACACGCATCTCCCCATTCTGTCTAATGACAGTGTCACTGATCCCTGTGATCAGGAGCAGAGATCAGTGACATGTCACACGTAGCCACGCCCCCCTCCCCGTTAGAAACACTCCCCAGGGCACACTTAACCCATACACTGCCCCTTAGTGGTTAACCCCTTCACTACACAGGAATCAGTGCATTTGTATAGCACTGATTGCTGTATAAATGACAATGGTCCCAAAAATGTCCGATGTGTCCGCCATAATGTCGCAGTCACGATAAAAAAATAAAAAAAAAAAAAAACGCTGATCGCCATCATTACTAGTAAAAAAAAAAAAAAATTATTAATTAAAACGCCAAAAAACTATGCCCTATTTTGTAAATGCTATAACTTTTGCGCAAACAAATAAAAGCTTCTTGCGATTTTTTTTTAACAAAAATATGTAAATACGTATGGGCCTAAACAGAGGAAAAAAATATGTTTTTTTTATACATTTTTGGGGGATTTTTATTATAGCAAAATGTAAAAAAATTTGTTTTTTTTCAAAATTGTCACTCTGTTTATAGCGCAAAAAATAAAAACTGCAGAGGTGATCAAATACCACCAAAAGAAAGCTCTATTTGTGGGGAAAAAAAAAAACGCATCAATTTGTTTGGGAGCCACGTCGCACGACCGCACAATTGTCAGTTAAAGCGACGCAGTGCCGAATCGCAAAAAGTGCTCTGGTTTTTGGCCAGCAAAATGGTCCGGGGCTTAAGTGGTTAAAGTATAACTAAAGGCAAAACTTTTTTTTTTTTTTTTTTAGTTTTGGAGAGAGTGGAAATGGATTGGTACACCAGTCAGGTTTTTATTGTGGTCTTTGCCTCCGTTAGGAAGATTCACCCTCCCAATTTGTCCTGTTTATCATTGAAAGTGAAAGGAAGGAAAAACACACATTTTGAGTTGTCTCTGGAAAAGTAATAGAGGGGAAATTTACCAATGGGGTCACCAAGTCTAGTGATCTGGGGGTCCCCAAGGAAATTTACTTAAAGTGGAAGTAAACCCCCCTATCATTTTCAGCCAAGGAAGCTGCCATCTTTGCCTCTGTTTAATCTTCAACTGCCACAGTGCTGCACATGTGATCCGTTATGACACCAGCCATTGGATGGTTTGACTGTTTGGTCGAGAGCACAGCCAATGTGCAGTTAGCATTCCCGGCATGCCTTTTTTTTTTTAAACTGTTAAATCGATGGGTTTACTTCCGCTTTAATTTGCAGGGCTATGGGACAGGAAGTGAGGGGAAAATCTCCCCAATGGGACACGAGATGGGGAAAAATGAACCGATAAGGGTTATAACCCTCTCTTACTCTATCCAAAATAAAAACATTTTTGCCTTAAAGTTCTACTATAAGGAAACCTGCCATGAAAATTATTGCTGACCAGTCCTACTGCAAATGCTAGTTGCTTAACGGTAGTGCCAACGCTCTTGTTTCAATCCTTGGTCACTGATCAGGAACAAGTATAGAGATGGTATCTGACTTTCTACCTACATGCTCCGGGTTATGGACTTAAATACACTAGCATTTTCAGGTCAGAATTGGCAGGCCTGGAGGAGGGCACTGTGTGAGGCAAGTATACCAGGTGCCTGCCCGACCTCCCCACGCAGCACACTTTAGTTCCACTTTCATTTAACCACTTCAGCCCCGGAAGATTTTACCCCCTCCCTGACCAGAGCACTTTTTACAATTTGGCACTGCGTCGCTTTAACTGACAATTGCGCGGTCATGCAATGCTGTACCCAAACAAAATGTGCATCCTTGTTTCCCCACAAACAGAGCTTTCTTTCAGTGCCATTTGATCACCTCTGCAGTTTTTATTTTTTGCGCTATAAACAAAAAAGAACGACAATTTTGAAAAAAAACTAAAATGTTTTACTTTTTGCTATAATAAACATCCACCAAATTAAAAAAAAAAATAATAAATTTCTTCATCAGTTTAGGCCGATATATATTCTTTTACATATTTTTGTTAGAAAAAATAAATAAAAAAAACACAATAAGCATATATTGATTGGTTTGCACTAAAGTTATAGCGTCTACAAACTATGGGAAAGATTTATGGCATTTTTATGATTTTCTTTTTTTTTTACTAGCAATGGCGGTGATCTCCGATTTTTAGCGGTATTGGGACATTGGAGGACAGATGACACTTTTGACACATTTTTGGGACCATTGACATTTATACAGCGATCAGTGCTATAAAAATGCACTGATTACTGTGTAAATGTCACTGGCAGGGAAGGGGTTAACGCAAGGGACGATCAAGGGGTTAAAAGCGTGTTCTAACTGTATGGGGATGTGACTTACTAGGGGAGGAGACACATCATTGTTCCTACTTGGTAGGAACAAATTACATGTCTCCTCTGCCCTGACAGCACAGGGATTTGTGCGTTTACACACACAAATCCCCGTGCTGACGCTCGTGCATGGCCGGTCACGCTCATCGGGTCCCCCACCTTGCAGCAGCGTGCGCTCTCAGGCGGCCACTAAGGGGAAGGACGTACCCATACGGGATTTCGCCCAGGAGAGCCATTGTGCCGCAGTATATCTGTGGGAACCGGTTAAACACAACAGCGCTATCAATGTATTGCAGCTTTCTCTTCACTGCTACTGAAAAGGAGAGTGGGTTGGGACAGCTTAGGGAGGTTTATGGAGAAGATTCAGTGAATAATCAAATGGATATGATGGGTGGTCAGGAAATGACACCAACAGTGACCACACAGCTTCATACCTTTCAGTAATGGTGGAGTGATCAGGATCTGGAAAGGACTTTGATTCAATAAACAAATTACCGTCCACTATGTGATTCTTTTTCTTTGTTTTGCCAGTCGAGTAGCCTGGCACAGAAAAAAGTTTGATAGAAAACAAGTCCTAGGCAGGTAGGCGCTGTGTCTAGTAAGCTTTTTAGGCTTCATGTTCACATCTAATTGAAAGGTACTTTTACCACAGTGTTGTCCTTCTAAAAGGAATGTTTTTTTATTGTATCAGCATTTTAGGTTGTGTTAAATGTTCAGTGCTTTAGGGCTCCTTCACCCTTTTAAAGCAGCCTAAAAGAGCATTAACGCACCTATAGTTTTAACCACTTCAGCTCCAGAAGATCTCTCCTCCTGCATCACCAGGCCATGTTTTGTGATACAGCACTGAGTTACTTTAACTGACAATTGCGCAGTCATGCGACATTGTGCCCAAATAGAACTTTCGTTTGGTGGTATTTGGTCAACTCTGCGTTTTTATTTTTGCACTATAAAAACAAAAAAAATCTGACAATTTAAAAAATAAATAAAAAAAAAAAAAAAAAAAAACACACACACATGTCTCCAGACCTAAACCCTATTGCGCATCTGTGGGGCATCCTCAAACAGAAGGTGGAGGAGCACAAGGTCTCCAACATCCACCAGCTCCGTGATGTCGTCATGGAGTAGTGGAAGAGAACTCCAGTGGCAACCTGTGAAGCTCTGGTGAACTCCATGCCCAAGAGGGTTAAGGCAGTGCTGAAAAATAATGGTGGCCACACAAAAATTGACACTTTGGGCCCAGTTTGGACATTTTCACTTAGGGGTGTACTCACTTTTATTGCCAGAGGTTTAGACATTAATGGCTGTGTGTTATTTTGAGGGAACAGCAAATTTACACCCACTACTTTACATTGTAGCCAAGTGCAATTTCTTCAATGTTGTCACATGAAAAGATATAATAAAATATTTACAAAAATGTGAGGGGCATACTCACGTTTTGTGAGTTACTGTATAAATGTGTGTTTTTCTGAAGCTCCATTCTCAGGGGCTTCGCCTGCATACTACATCAGCCTGCATAAAAGCAATGTATTGCCACAGAAATGGAAGCGCAAGGGTTTCGGGGAAGTGGTGTTCAGTTGGCAGGATGTACTGCAATTGAAGGCAAGACTTCCCACAGCAATCAGGGTGGGTGTGTGTGTGTGTCACCCGTAGAACATAGGAATATAACTCCACTCTTCTAATGTTCTCTTTAGTGTTGTGACTTTACCATCAGAAGAAAATTATTTGTTGCAGATTTGTTGAGCGTGGAGAAAACTGGCTGACAGGCTGTAAATAAATGTTAGCAGTCAACAGTAAAAAAATCCCTTAGAGCAGTGGTCTCCAAACTGCAGCCTTTTCTTTCCTTTTTCCAGCCCTTGGTTTATTACCACCCCCCTCACTGTGAGCAACAGGGGGGGGGGGGGCATAGTTCCTGACACTCTATTCCTCCCATTAATGCCAAAGATGGGGCACTATGCCTCCCAGTTACACCAACGATGGGACAATTCCTCCTATTGACACCAATGAAGAGGCACCATTTCTCCTCCTAGAAAGATGGGGCATTGTTTACTGGCCCTTTGGAGACCCCTGCCCTAAAGTATCAATATATGTATAAAATACATCACTGGTGTTCTGAAAAGTAAAAAAAATATAAAAATAAGAACTAGTCAAAATTGGGTTTACCTTTTATTTAAAAACAAACAAAAAACAACAAAAAATAAAATTGCAAAACATACGAACTTGAAACAAACATTGTTCAATATAACACACAATTAAGCTGCAATATTGGGAGGAGGTTCCTAAATACTTCAAAAGTCTATCAGATGTTACTAATTCTATTAGGGGCCCACACTCAGTGTATACAAGTACATCTTATAAGGCAGTTTGATGCCCTGTGCATTATTCTTTTTGCTTAGGGAAAGGTGATCATAAGAAAATAGGAGAACCGTCAAGAATTCCATGCAAACATGGGGAACATAGATGTGGTTTCCATGATGGAATGAGCATGAGACTCCAGCCCTGCAAGGCAAACCCTATTTTGCTATAGTATAAGCACAGGCCATTTCTACAAGTCAAGGTACACAGACACACCTTTTTGCAATATTGGTCTACCAAAACACTTTGCAGCATGTGTATAAAAACCCCTTTCACCATTATTCGGATGATTAAGTGCCCTCCTGCCCATCCCAGTACATTCTAGAACATAATATACAGAAGAAATATGCATTTCCTTTGATCCGTTTATGTGTGCATATAGTTATGAGCCCAAACTATTCAGCAAGTGCACTATATTAAAACATTGAATTCCACATTTATACACGGTAAAAAATTAGCTTTTTAAACTAGCAAACTGCTCCAACTTTTTAAACTCCTGGGAGTACAGGAGCAGATTAGGGGCAAGACATCCATTCTGGAGATTGTAGAGAGCTTGCAGTCCATAGTGTTACAATCACCTTCTCTTTTGCCCATCCTCTGTAATATGGTACATGATGAAATGTGATGCCCATAAATAGAAAAGGACAGACGGGTTACAGATAGTTGGTTACTGGGAAGAAGATTCATTTTCCGCATTACAAAATTCTTCATGTTTCCAGTGTCTCTTCATTTGCCCCGCAAGTGTCCACAACACATATTAGGCAGCTGGTCACGGGAAAGGCTCGCACCTTGGAGTTGGCGAGCCACTTGTCCGTCTCTGTGTTGTACTCTAATATATGTCCTAAACGGCCCACTCCCTGGAAACCAGCTAGTACATAAATAACTGAGCCGACTGCTGCACATTTCACTGTCACCCCTTTCCAAGGCATTGGAGACACCATCTTCCATTCGTTAAGTTTGATATCGTAATATTCAACGCTGTCCAGGCCACCTGAAAATATACCACAAATCACTGTCAGCATAGATAACAGCACAGCATGTGACACTGCTACCAGACAACCATACTGCTGATAAGTGTGATGCAATCAACAAGCACTAGGGCAATACAGAACACACATCCACAACCCAATCGCTGAACAATGCTGGGATTTTTTGGTTATTTCTGTAGCGTCTATCAAAAATGCATTATTTACAAAGAGGCCTCAGCGCTGTGCAAATAGCAACTTCCAGAAGGTTAATATTACAATCATATTTGGACTTCCAGTGGCACGCTGGCACTGAGGGTAGGATGCCAGATGCAGAACTGAACTTAAACTGTGAAAAAAAAAAAAATCAAATATGCTGTTTGAGGCGAGCACATACCTAAACCATTCTGTCCCCCAATGGCAAATATTTTGTCTTTCACAAAGACTAGTCCATGGTTTTTCCGTGCTTCAATCATTGGGCACAGTTCAGTCCACCTAGATGAATAAACTGGTTAATTTTTCTAAAGAAAAAAAAAACACAAAGCATAAAAAGGTGCTGTCTGAGTGATACTAATATATATTTAATCTCTAGGATCGTAAATTAAAAAAAAAAAAAAAAAAAACACAAAGCATAAAAAGGTGCTGTCTGAGTGATACTAATATATATTTAATCTCTAGGATCGTAAATTTAAAAAAAAACAAAAAAAAAATAAAATAAAAACACGCAGTTGCGGTAACATCCCCATTACAATGTTACATATTTTCTAGGATTGTAAGCTCCAATGAGCAGGGCTCGGATTCCTCCTGTATTGAAACTATCGTCTGCCCTCATGTTGTAAAGCTCTGCACAAACTGTTGGCGCTATATAAAAAAGAGGTGTATGCCAGCATACAGCATAAAATGTACATATAGTAGGGATGCACCAATACCAGACATTTGAGTGAGTATCGATAATCGCCCAAATGCCCCTGATACTTTGTGGTGCGTTTTGCATCAATACAAAATGAATGGGACGCAAATCTCGCTGCAAAGAATCACACACACACACACACATTAATATATATATATATATATATTATATATATATATATACATATATATATATATATATATATATATACACATATACATATACACACACATATATACACACACACAACACACACACACACACTAAAGTGCCATCTAGTGGGGCAGTTTAGAACTCACAGTACATATCTGTAGGAAATTAGGACCGCTGAAGGTGCTTACAGGGCTGGAGAAGATGTAGAGGCCGTCCGCCCCCCAGGCTGACATCACTTCCACCCTATACTCACAGGGTCCAGGAACTTCTCCAGCTGCCCCGATTTTCAACCAGACATGTACTGTGAGTTTTAACATTGTTTAAACTGACGAAAGGGCATATTAATCCCTTTACACACATACACACTTCGCAGTGCGATTTGCATTTCTTTTTTTTTTTGTATTGACGCAAATCGCACCGCAAAGTATCGGTTTGCGGTATCAGCGAGTACTTGACTGAAAGTAAAAATCGGTACTCCAACACGGTATGGGTGCAACTCTAGTATATAGTGTTCAGATGTTTTCCCTGAACGCAGAAAGTCTTATGACTAGCATTTCCTCTGACAGTTCATTTACTAAACAAAAGTTATTTCCACTACCACAAGTTTCTAATTTTAACTGTTAAATACGTTAGTGCATTTTAAATGAATTATACACTAACCAGTTCCCGACCAGCTCACGCAGATATACTGTGTCACAATGGCTCTCCTGGGCAAAATCCTGTATGGGCACGTCCTTCCCCTTAATGGCCGCCAGAGGGAGCACGCAGCCGCTGCACGGCGGGGGAACCTGATGAGTGTGGCCGGCGGGTGGGATCTCATGCACGAGGATTTGTGTGTGTAAACATACAAATCCCTGTGCTGTCAGGGCAGAGGAGACATGTCGTTTGTTCCTACCAAGTAGGAACAGCAATATATCTCCTCACCTAGTAAGTCACATCCCCATACAGTTAGAACACGCTGAGGGAACACACATTTAACCCCTTGATCCCCCCCCTAGTGTTAACCCCTTCCCTGCCAGTGACATTTACACAGTAATCAGTGCATTTTTATAGCACTGATCGCTGTATAAATGTCAATCGTCCCAAAAATGTGCCAAGTGTACAATCGGTCCGCCGCAATACTGCTAAAAATCGCAGATCACCACCGTTACTAGTTAAAAAAGCCATAAATCTTTCCCCTAGTTTGTAGATGCTATAAAACTTTTGCGCACACCAATCAATATACGCTTATTGCGATTTTTTTTACCAAAAATATGTAGAAGAATTATATATCTGCCTAAACATTTTGGGGATATTTATTATAGCCAAAAAAAATATTTTCTTCTTTTTCAAAATTGTCGGTCTTTTTCTTTTTAAAATTTCGTTTGGGTACAGCATTGCATGACCGCGCAATTGTCAGTTAAAACGACGCAGTGCCAAATTGTAAAAAGTGCCCTGGTCAGAAAGGGGGTAAAATCTTCTGGGGCTGAAAGTGGTTAATACTATAACTGTTATAAATTAAAATTATATATAAAACAAACAAAAACACACAAAAAAACACTTGGTGTGAGGAAATGCATTGGACAAGGCAGCACTGATGGCATTATGCTGGCCATAGCAAACTAAACAGGGATGTATTGTATCTGAATTACCTACAGGGGGAATAATCTGCAGAACATTCTGCCAACTTGTACCAATTCTCAAACACATTGCCCAATGTACCATGGTCAACTGAAGGAAATTCTTGGCATCCGATATAGGACATTGCTCTTCCACAGGTAAACACATTTCATTGAACATACGTACGTTTCTGTTGTTGGATCATACACCTCACAGCAGTTCAGCACTCGTCCAGATACGTTGTTTCCCAGACTGCCTCCACACACATAGATGAGCCCATTGGCCTCCACCATCCCATGACTGCAGCGCTGTGTAAGCATACTGGGCTTTGTGTGCCAGCTTTCTGTCCTGGTATCATAACATTCAAATAAGTAGAGGGCAGAGTTTCCTGTAAACATGGAAAAACGAGTATGAATCAGCGATCCAAAGTAAAGTCCAATGAAATAAAAATATTGAGTGTAATACTGAAGGCCACCAAAAAGAATGACCTCAGGTTAGTACACAGGTGAAGACTCCCACAGGGAAAAACATTGTATATATTAAGATGACCATACACTTACGGATCAAACTGCCCAATGAATGACTCATTTTGAAGGCTCGTTCTAAACAAGATTTACGGATAATACAGCAAACTAAACCAACTGTACTCAAAGCAACATTTAGCAAATTTATGAAAATTCAGGCGATCAGGGGAGGTAAAACATCACAGATATTTCCATAAATAATGAGCTTGAAATGTTAGCATCTGAGCAAGTGGGGTTGATTTATTAAAGGCAAAGAGACTGTGCAGGAGACACTTTGGGACAAGTCCTTTATTAAAAAATAAAAATGTCCCGCAATGTAAATCCATCTCACGTCGCCCGACGAGCCAAAAAAAAAAAAAAAAAGCCGCAACAGCTCTGGGAGGCTCTCGCCGAGTGACGCTTCTTCTCGTTGACAGCTGTTATATAGCTGAGGGCGTCCCCACGTGATGTCAGAGGAAGGCGGGGTCGCTCGTTTACATCACTGAGTGGCCCTGCCCTCAGCTATTTAACAGCTGTCACCGAGAAGAATCACTCGGCGGGAGCCTCCCATGGAGGTGGAGCTATTGCGGCTTTTTTTGTCTCGTCAGGGCGACGCAAGATGGATTTACATTGTGGGACATTTGGGATGGGATCTGGGGGGCTTCCAGATTCAGAGAAGTATTTTTTTTTAAATGGTTTGGGGTTCCCCTTAATATTCTGGGAATGGTCTGGGGGGGGGGGGGGGGCGCCACCCATGACGTTTTTTTCAATGAGTTTTATTTATATTGCGACAATTCATTACAGCCATGATCAGTTTTAAATTAAATTACTTTTTTCCTTTAGAATTGTCATTTTGCTGTTGTACTGTTCTAAAAACACAGGAAAACTGCACCACTTTACAGGCATACTAAGGACAACCCCCAGGCACGAAATTTAAAGGAATATTTCATTTTTATTGTGTCACCTATTTGCTCCCCAAAAAAACACAATTTTTTAAACTTTTTTTGTATTGATGCATGTCCCCTGGGGCAGGACCCAGGTCCTCAAACACTTTTTATGACAATAACATGCATATAAGCCTTTAAAATGAGCAATTTTGATTTTTCATGTTTGTGTCCCATAGACTTTAACGGTGTGCGTCCTTAGTTACAACCAAAAAAAAACTTAAAATTTATTTTATTGGGATAGACCAACACAAAGTGGCACAATTGTGAAGTGGAAGGAAAATGATTTTCAATTTTGTTTTACAAATAAATATTTGAAAAGTGTGGCGTGCATTTGTATTCAGCCCCCTTTACTCCGATACCCCTGAACTAAAATCTTGTGGAACCAATTGCCATCAGAAGTCACCTAATTAGTAAATAGAGTACACCTGCCTGTATTTTAATCTCAGTACAATTACAGCTGTTCTGTGAAGCCCAAAGAAGGTTTGTTAGAGAACCTTAAAGAGGAGGTCCACCTAAAAAAAAAAAAATTATATATATATATATATATATATATATATATATATATATATATATATATATATATATATACAAATATACAAATACTGCAGCTGCTGACTTTTAATAAATGGACACTTACCTGTCCCAGGGTCCAGTGATGTCGGCAGCCGAAGCTGATCAATCGTTCAGCTCTTGGCAGCTGCCGTCGCCATCCTCAGGTGAGGGAATCAGGAAGTGAAGCGTTACGGCTTAACTTCCCGATTCCCTACTGTGCATGCGCGAGTCGTGCTGCACGTCCTAACTGGTCCCCGTTATCTCCTGGGACCCATGTGTGTCCCAGCAGACAGCGTGGGGGGACGGGAAGAGGCGTAGACTCCTGTGGGAGTCTGTGTCCGGAAGTGGGTGCAAATACCTTAGACATGTATCTGCCCTCCCCCTGAAAGGTGCCAAATGTGACACCGGAAGGGGGGGGGGGGTCCAAAAAGCGGGAGGTTCAATTTTTGTGTGGACCTCTGCTTTAATGAACAAACAGCATCATGAAGGCCAAGGAACACACCAGACAGGTCTGGGATAAAGTTGTGGAGAAGATTAAAGCCGGGTTAGGTTATAAAAAAAATAAAAAAATATCCCAAGCTTTGAACATCTCACAGAGCACTGTTCAATCCATCATCTGAAAATGTAAAGAGTAGAGTATGGCACAACTGCAGACCTACCAAGACATGGCCGTCCACCTAAACTGACAGGCCAGGCAAAGGAGCATTAATCAGAGAAGCAGCCAAGTGGCCCATGGTAACTCTGGAGGAGCTGCAGAGATCCACAGCTCAGGTGGGAGAATCTGACCACAGGACAACTATTAGTCGTGCACTCCACAAATCTGGCCCTTATGGAAGAGTGGCAAGAAGAAAGCCATAAGAAGTCCAGTTTGCAGTTTGTGAGAAGCCATGTGGAAGAAGGTGCTCTGGTCAGATGAGACCAAAATTTTACTTTTTGGCCTAAAAGCAAAAAATTCTATATGTGGTGGAAAACTAACACTGCACATCACCCTGAATACACCATCCCCACCGTGAAACATGGTGGTGGCAGCATCAGGTTGTAGGAATGCTTTTCTTCAGCAGGGACAGGGAAGCTGATCAGAGTTGATGGGAAGATGGATGGAGCCAAATACAGGGCAATCTTAGAAGAAAACCGGTTAGAATCTGCAAACTGATGAGACTGGGGCAGAGGTTCACCTTCCAGCAGGACAACGACCCCAAACATACAGCCAGAGCTACAATGGAATGGTTTAGATCAAAGCATATTCATGTGTTAGAATGGCCCAGTCAAAGTCCAGACCTAAATCCATTTGAGAATCTGTGGCAAGACTTGAAAATTGTTGTTCACAAATGCTCTACATCCAATCTGACAAAATTCTCTAGATGTGCAAAGCTGGTAGAGACATCCCCAAAAGACTTGCAGCTGTAATTACAGCAAAAAGGTGGTTCTACAAAGTATTGACTCAGGGGGACTGAATACAAATGCACGCCACACTTTTCACATATTTGTAAAATTATTTGGAAAACTATTTTTCATTTTCCTTCCACTTCACAATTATGTGCCACTTTGTGTTGGTCTATCACATAAAATCCTAATAAAATACATTTTAAAGTTTTTGGCTTCAACTTGACAAAAAAAAAAAAAATGGGAAAATTTCAAAGGGGTATGAAAACTTTTTCAAGGCACTTCAAATGACAATGTGGTAAAGCTTCACTTTGTAAATACCCAATCAGATGCGCGAGAGAGCGATAAGCAAATCAGGTCTATACTCCATTGGGACAGAGACTGATTGTGAACAGTAATACAAAATTTGATACCGTAAAACAAACATGGGGTATATATAAACAATAAACCGATGCAGAAAAATACCTTGAGGGCTGGCTCGCACATAAATCGCACAGGAACGCACTGTGCGTTTCACACCGCATGCAAAACACTCAATTTGCGATCTGCAGTGGGTGTAAATATGAAGTTAGTGACATTGCAAAAACGGAGTGCGTTTGACCACACAGTACTTTTGTAACATGCAATCCGTGCATTTTAAAAAGCAGTGCATGAACTACTTTCATGCGGTGTGATTTTAGCCCATTCAAAATGAATGAGCTGAAATCGCACCGCACAGCATGTTCCTGTGCGATTCATGCATAGGCATGGTGTGAACCAGCCCGGAATTGAAAATGGGAGAAATAAAAGCTGCAATTTCTCACCTACTTCTGAGCCCCCCGATGTGTAGATTTTGCCTTCAGCAGCACATGCAGCCAGGCTGTCTCGCGGTGTTGGTGGCCCCAGTTTAGAGTACCAGGAGTCCTTTACAACATTGTAGCAGTCCATTCTCTTAATAGGAAAGAGTTGAGAGCCACCTAAAATATAGACCACATTGTCCCAGAACACACATGCTGCATCCCTGCGCTTCTCAAATGGACATCGGATATCTGTCCAGTTATAATCCTGCCAAAATAAAAGCATGGGATTGAACAATGTGGCCTTTTAAATTGTCAAGGAAGATAAAAAAGCAAAAAATACAAAAAGTAAAATACAATACAAAACTAACAAAGAGAATACCTTTTAGAAGAGTTCCCAGATCTGTAAACTAACAATGGCTAATATTGGGGATATCGTTTTTTGTACAATGGGTACGGCCTAAACATTACAATATTGTGTTTACATAAGCGAGTGCTACTACCGCCATCACCACTGCCCACTCCTAGCATTACATTGGATGTAAACCCGATTAAATTTGACCCAAGAACATATCTGTAGTGTTTACTTATCTCTCTCCAAAGCACTAAGTCCAGTGTGTTTTTGCTGCTCTGTTCCCGTTATCAGCATGATAACTTCTGACAAGTTCTCAGACAACCAAGATAAAACCAGCCTAAAATTTGTCGGGGTGGGTGCTATAAATAGATTATCAGATAGCTGGTCTATTCAAAGCACAGCTCTGCACATTCCTTCCTTCTTTTGTTTATGTGGGGGGGGGGGGGGAGAGCAGCTGTCACACAGTGTATGCCAAGAATCCACACTGTGCTGATCAGAAAGAAAAAAAAAAAATCTCTAACACAATGTGCACTTTCTAAAGAATATAGCAAGCTGAAGACAGCAGATATACATGTAAAACTTATGTAGGGAGATTTGTTTCATCTGTGTATCATCTGAGGCTGTCCACTTCACTGGATATATGTGAGGGTTTACAGCCACTGTAAGCTGCTAGATGGTAAGGTGGGTCGATACCAGTGAGGCTCAAAATGAATAACTGGCAACCTATTACAGAGCTCACCACTCAGTTGTAGGCCAAAGGTTGACAGAAGCAATGGCTTCAAGAACATATAGGGATAGGGATAGTGCAGGCCAAGCAACAAGAAAACTCAAAACCATTTAAGTAATAGATGCATTTAAAATGGAATTCCAGCCTAAACCTAACCTTAAAACTGCCCCTTCCCCCTCTTAACACCTACGCTTACCAAACTAAGAAACTTGGCCTGCACCATCCCTATGAAAGTATGTATATTAGCTAATGTTCTTGAAGCCATGGATACTTTCAGGCTGCTCCGGCCCGGTAATGTGATCTCCTTGTGGGAGCCAATGGTGGAAAGAGCACTACGGCAAAGCCTGGAGCAGTAATGTTACCCATAGGCTCCTATGGCCCATCTGTTGTCGGCACTCTTTACTCTCCTCTACAGTTGGCTAAATCACAAAACTGGACTGGAACGTCCTGAAAACACGAAATTACAGGATCTCACAAAAGTGAGTAAGTACACCCCTCACATTTTTGTAAATATTTTATTATATCTTTTCATTTGACAACACTGAAGAAATGACACTTTGCTACAATGTAAAGTAGTGAGTGTACAGCTCGTATAACAGTGTAAAATTACTGTCCCCCTCAAAATAACTCAACACATGGCCATTAATGTCTAAACCGCCGGCAACAAAATTGAGTACACCCCTAAGTGAAAATGTCCAAATTGGGCCCAATTAGCCATTTTATCTCCCCGGTGTCATGTGACTCGTTAGTGTTACAAGGTCTCAGGTGTGAATGGGGAGCAGGTGTGTTACATTTGGTGTTATTGCTCTCACTCTCTCATACTGGTCACTGGAAGTTCAACATGGCACCTCATGGCAAAGAACTCTGAGGATCTGAAAAAAAGAATTGTTGCTCTACATAAAGATGGCCTAGGCCAGTGATGAACCTTAGCACCCCAGATGTTTTGGAACTACATTTCCCATGATGCTCATGCACTCTGCAGTGTAGATGAGCATCATGGGAAATGTAGTGCCAAAACATCTGGGGTGCCAAGGTTCGCCATCACTGGCCTAGGCTATAAGATTGCCAAGACCCTGAAACTGAGTTGCCGCACAGTGGCTTAACAGGACAGGTTCCACTCAGGACAGGCCTCGCCATGGTCAACAAAAAAAGTTGAGTGTACGTGCTCAGCGTCATAGCCAGATATCTTTGGGAAATCGACATACGAGTGCTGCCAGCATTGCTGCAGAGATTGAAGGCAGTGGCAGGCAGTCAGCCTGTCAGTGCTCAGACCATATGCCGCACACTGCATCCAATTGGTCTGCATGGCTGTCGTCCCAGAAGGAAGCCTCTTCTAAAGATGATGCACAAGAAAGCCCGCAAACAGTTTGCTGAAGACAATCAGACTAAAGACATGTATTACTGGAACCATGTCCTGTGGTCTGACGAGACCAAGATAAACTTATTTGGTTCAGATGGTGTCAAGCGTGTGGCAGCAACCAGGTGAGGCGTACAAAGACAAGTGTCTTGCCTAATGTCAAGCATGGTGGTAGGAGTGTCATGGTCTGGGGCTGCATGAGTGCTGCCGGCACTGGGGAGCTACAGTTCATTGAGAGAACCATGAATGCCAACATGTACTGTGACATACTGAAGCAGAGCCTGATCCCCTCCCTTAGGAGACTGGGCAGCAGGGCAGTATTCCAACATAACGACCCCAAACACACCTATAAGAAAACCACAGCCTTGCTAAAGAAGCTGAGGGTAAAGGTGATGGACCGGCCAAGCATGTCTCCAGACCTAAACCCTATTGAGGATCTGTGGGGCATTAATGGCTGTGTATTGAGTTATTTTGAGGGGACAGCAAATGTACACTGTTATACAAGCTGTACACTCACTACTTTACATTGTAGCAAAGTGTAATTTCTTCAGTATTGTCACATGAAAAGATAATAAAATATTTACAAAAATGTGAGGGGTGTACTCACTTTTGTCAGATACTGTATATACATATTTCTTACACAGGTTATTTAACATAGGTGTGAGGGGACAGTTTTAGGGTTAGTCAAGTGTAAGCTGCCATTACACTTTAACAGACTATTGCCTCGTCACTTATATTTACCTCTGTTGTCATCCCATTAGCTGGCTTAAAAGTGGAAATAAGTGCAACTCTCTCCACTTGTTTCAATGATAAAGCTCTAGCAAATGCTCTAGCGAGTGAATTAGCCTTGTGTAAGCGCTGATCAGATCAGTTTGGAATTTGTTGGGCTTTCTTCGCTCTGCTCCAGTGAGCAAAACAGGACAGCAAGGTGGGGGTTGGGGGCGATTAGGTGTACCTGCTGCTTTGCATGTAATTTTAATGTATCTGGCAACATTCAATGACAACTCTTGCAAGCACAAACTTATTTTGTGATATCCTCATACCAATGTGATTGATAAGCAGGTCACAACCACTATACAGTATGCATGTATTCTGGCCTGTCAGCTAACAGAACATTGTAGAGAAAAAAGGATAGAGTTCTTTTAACCAGAGATGCAACTTTAGTAAGTACGTACTTTTGGGTTAAAGTATCTACAGGATTGAGGCTGTGAGCCACCAAATAATGCGATCCGATAATCATGTTTCTTTCTCCGTGGCCTTGTTCCATCGACAAGCTCTTCCCTATCTTCTGGAGAGAGAAGATGATAGCGCATACCACCTATAAAGACACAGGGAAACAAATAAAATCCATAAAGCTCTTTGGCTATGAGTGCTCAGGAGTGCCCAGTCTACTGTTCAGACAGTAGATGTACATATACAGAAAGAATAGGCAAAAATTAACAAACTGGAAATGGTCACTCCTAAAGGAATTTGAATGTCTCCAACCACAGTCCTAAAACTAGGTAATAAATCTTTTTTTAGGATGGTCCTGGATGTGATGTATATCTCTTCTCTTAAAGGGGATATGGCAAAATATACTTTTACCCTTCTGTTTTCATCAGTAAATGGTAAACCATAAGCAGATCAGCTTGGCCTGATAATCAGGATAATTACAATAATCAGGAAAAACTTCCTAAAGTCATTAACAGCTGAAAACACTGTCAGGTTGGACTTTTTATCACCAAAGTGAAATATCACAGAAACCGGTAGGTTAAAGATTAAAATAAAAAAAAAAAATAAAAAAAAAAGTTTACCTCAGTTTAAACCATTTTCTTACTTAAACGGACTTATGGAAACCGTGGGGCTGATCTACTAAAACTGGAGAGTGCAAAATCTGGTGAAGCTCTGCATAGAAACCACTTCCGGCCTTTTTTTTTTTTTTTGTCAAAGCTTAATTGAACAAGCTGATGTTAGAAGCCGATTGGCTACCATGTACCAGATTTTGCACTCTCCAGTTTTAGTAAATACACCCGTTTGTCACTGTAAGCAACCATCGATTTTCTCTATGCGTTTTTCCCCCTGTACACTCTAATTGATTTCATTGGTGTACTGTACACAAATCTTTCTGCCATGTAACCTAATGGATCCACCTTTTGCTTAGCATAGATGTGGCACATATCAATGTTTGTACTTTATTCTGTCACATGTTATGGGGTAGCTCCCCCATTTTCTGTCTCGTTAAATGGCTGAAACCTTCAATAAATGATTGAACAGGATAGATCAAAAAAGGGTACAATGGAATGCCATCAAGCACTACGGCCTTTGGCTGACTACGCACCATCTTAGAGAATGGTTACAAAAGTGAAGCGCTCACTTACTGATCACCATCTTCAGGCATTCTGGATTGTCTTGTATCAAAGGCTCAGCCTGCACGGTCTTGCTTAGAAAATTCTTGGAGATCAGAGGAAATCGGACTTTAGCAAGGATGTCTACCATGTATGGTTGTCGATTTGGTTCATCGTACTTTAACCACCGCACAGCTGCATCATAAACCTAACAAATACACAACAAAATTTAGAAAAACAAAAATGCACAGAGCACATTCATAATCAATTCCTGCAAAGCAAGCACTATGCATTACATTTACCACATTGTATAGTGACTGCGGTGATTTGAGGAAAAAGGTAAAAACAAAAGCACACCAGACATGCAACTGCCCTCCCATAGGCCCAGTGCTGAGAAACATTTCTCATAGCGGAAGATGCAGGAAGCCTCAGCAAGCACACAAAATGCAGCTCTAGCAATACCAGGAATCTTTTGCTATAGATACACATAGTAAAATACAGCTATACCTGGTCTTCGGCACGGACGGTCAGAGTGTCTTGGTTTAAAAGGTGGGTGACGCGTTTCACATCAAGCTGTAGGAACTCGTCTGTCTTGTAAACTTCAGTGAAATGCTGATGAATAAAGTCATCTGCTGTCGCTTTAAGTTCTGGGCAATCAAGACATTCTGCCAGCACACTAATGCCTAGAAGCACATTAAACATACATTTTAACAGTTGTGTTATAAAATTTCTAGTCCTAAAACAAGCTGGCCAGAAAGACAGCCCCAAAGCCCACCTATATTAAATTGATTTTGGGTGAACCCACCTTTAAGCATTTCCATAAAGAATTTCCACAACAACCCAATCAATCACTAGCTATTGGTGGCACCAGCTTATCATTCAGACCCAGTGGTGTAACAAACTGGAATGCCACCAGCAACACAGATTATGAGTGAAGCTCACAGTTCAAGTTGAAAATACAATGTTCTAGTCCAGGGCTTAAAATGATCTACTAGCCAGGCCTTAAGGATTACTCGCCACCAGTTGCCCCACCCAACCCCTACCATGCCCAGCCCCTAAACACACCCTCAAACTATCTCATGAACTGACACTAAAAAGTTTTATGCTGAGTTAAGTTACAAAAATAAATTATTAACAACAACTTTATCAGTGCAGTCTACCAGTGCCCATCAACGCAGCCTCACCTGTGCCCATCAACGCAGCCTCACCTGTGCCCAGGAAGAGGCAAGCCAGCCGGAACATCAGAGCGCAGGGATTGACCACTGTAACAGCTTTCATTTGAATTGTCTGATGTTCCTGGAGCTCACCATCACGCTGTCCCGCCTCCTTTGATGACGTCACATGTCCAGACATTGAATCAGTGTTCTGTCCTTTAAAGGCGCTGGGCCAGGAGGTGGGACTGTGCGACGGTGAGCTCTGGGAACACCAGGCAATTCAAATAAAAGCTTCTACAACGGCCAATTCCCGCTCTTATGATCCGGCTGGCTCGCCTCTTCCCCTGGGTGGGAGAACGGCTCCCATTCAACCCCGCCTCCGAGGCAGCCCTACACTTGCCAGTAATCACTTTCTATTTGAAAAATGTGAATGGAAAATTTGAGGGATGTTCTAGTCTACTAAAAAGGCATTACTATACAGATCTAATTAAAATGCCACAGGTGCATTCTATCAATGTTTTAGCTAATTTGACTGTGAAAGAACAGAAAAAAAATAAAAAAATAAAAAAAATAAAAAACACGGATCTGTTCTGAGGGAGATAAAAGCCTTATGTTCTCATTCATTGCCATTTTAACAGTTAAATGCTCATAAAGTAGGAAAAAAATTAAATGACTCCACTCTTAAGACATTTCCTGACTGACTGAATGGCAGCATACGTATAAGTTAACCCTGCAGTCACTCCTTCCCTATTAGACCCTGCTCCCATAAATCTTCTGAGCCAGAGGTCGCGTTCCTTTTTTGTCCTCCTAAGGACCAGAATGGTTGCAGTCTTAGCATGGATAAAGTGTCCACGATCAAGACCTGGTTGTTCGGCAAGCTGTGCCCTGTAAGACGCAGGGAGTGTCCAGCAGTCCCCAGCTATTAGCAGGGTGGAGAAGGGCGATGGATTTGGTGCCATGAAGAGCTTATGCCTGGCCATTGGCAGGCAAAGCGGCAGTACGGCCAAAGAGCCTAGGCCATGTGTGGTGATGTATACTTTTATATTGCATATTCCATGGCAGCAGTTTTGTGCATTTGTTTTCTTCCCTGGCTCTAGTGTCTTCCAGCCTATAGATGCTGGAGTGCATTTGCTTTCAAAGTTGCCACTCTTCCAGCCTGGCGTCCTTGGTTTACTCCCGCCCAGGGACTCAGGGACTGTGGGCAGCGGTGCCATTACAGTGGAAAAATTCAATTAGCTGTCAGTACTGTTGATATTGGAATTTCTCTGGTCAGCTCGCAGCAGTTTCCCTGAATGTTGTGTGCAATCATCACAGCTATATGCTCTGCATTAACACCCTTCTGTGATGCCCGTGTGCGATTTTGCTATGGTGCCATCCCCTGTGCAGGTTGGTTGTCTGTGCAGTTTCACACTGTGAATGTATACTGCCCCCCTTTTGGCCAGCCCTTGTGTAGCGGGTAGGAGTCCTAGGTCAGATTGACAATACACAGCACGAGAGATGTTAAAGACCTCATTAGGCAACATCAACATTCTTCTTCCAGAATTAGTCGTCATTGGTCACCGTCAAGGTCCAGCCTTCATAGCAGAATGGCTCTGAATCCTCCTTTAGGCACCGCATCCACCGCCATGTCAGCTGCTCCAAGGAAGGAGCCTGCTGGGGATGCAAGACTTAGGTCCCAGAGGGCAAGTCTCTGTGAGCCATGCTAAGCCCAGGAGGTTGAAAAAGGGGTTGGCGATTTCCAGCGAATGGAATCTCTGGTGAAGTGCACAGTGCAAGAATCCCTTAAAGAGTGGGGTACAAGCCACATGCAAAGTCCAACAGCTGTTATAGCGTGTTCTCCCACTAAGGACAACCAGGAGAAACTGGAACCGTCCCAACCAAGCCATCCATCCATGAAGACCTCAGGCAGTGAAGCAGAGGGAGATGAGTCACTTTGCCCTTGTGATGCCTTTGGTCAAGGCAATGAAGGGGGCAATTACACGAGTAGAACCTGTAGAGTTTCCTGCAACGCAAGAAGAAGTTCTTTAATCACCACTAAAGAGTGCGTTCTAATTTCCCATTCCCAACAGCACTAAGAGACATCATTTTGGATGAGTGGAGCAAGGTCGCGAGATATACCTCCCATCTGAGCAAGATGGCCAAGCGCTATCCATTTATTCAGAGATAAGGATGTGAAGCATCTAAAAGGCTGCCTCTCTTTTTGTTGAGGCCTTGAGGCAAGCAAGCATGTCACTCTTCCTTAGAGGATGCAGTGAATGGCCTGAAAATTAGCCTGTGCTCTTGCAGCCATGTTTAAAGTGATGAAAACGTGGAAGGATAATGTGGACGCAGTATTCAAGAACGTTTTCGGAAACTTGGTAGTTCAGGAGCCAGAGCTGGTGTCAGTTTCCATGGTGAGGCTCCAATTGACACCATCTGCATAGTGGTACAGGTTATGCTCCCGTCAGTTCTGGAAAAGTGAGTGCTATGGCTGGGGCCTGAGCTTGCTGATCCTGCCTCTAACAGGCATAGTGTAAGACCCCTTTGAGGGAGCTTCATCTTTCGGCAAGCTGGATAGCACCGTACCTGGTCCACAGTTGGGAAGTCTGATCTTGCCTCAGGACCCGTGCCTACTAGGCTAGAAGAGGACACAGTCTAGAGGACAAAGTTCAGAGCGTGTGAGTGTTGCATATTTTTACAGGCCAGGTCAGGATTTTAGGAAGAGCTGGCGAAGAGGCCAGATATCCCCTCAGAAGTATGCTAAAAGCTTGACCTTGGGTTTCCAAAAAGCTACCAAGTTTGGGCCTCAGACTATTGTAATGTCATAGCGGTCTTTTCAGGACATGCATGGTCCATCAGAAGTCCTTCTCATCTCGGATTGGTTTCCACAGATTTTGCCTCACTCCGAGGTAAAAGAAGCATATACTCTTGTATTACGTAAAGTCACTGGTGTCACAATGCTGCTGTGCCAGTCCCAGAATGCGTGGGCATTGTACTTGCCCCTCTTTATGATCACGAAGAGGAACGGCTTGTGGAGACTGGTTTTAGACTTTCTGCACCTGAAAACATTTTCACCAAAAAGGAGAGATTCAGGATGGAGACATTGTCCCCTTCATAGAGGGTCTAGCCAGGTGACTGGCTCATTTCCAATAGACCTAAAAATGCTTACTTTCATGTGACCATTGTTGAAGTCTTCCACAAGTTCCTTCGGTTCACCGTAGGTGAGGACCCTCTCTCCAGCTTGCTTGTCTACCATTCGGGCTGTTATTGGTTGTTATTGTCTTTATTAAAAACAAGCTTAGTTACTTTAATGTCCTTCTACTGTCCCAACACAGAGGGCAGCTGCTGGAGCCCAGAGCTCAGGTCTTTCCAATGCTCCTCAAATTCAGCTGGCGGCTGATACTGGAAAAGAGAAACACCTGGAGCCCACTCAGTCTCTTGTGTGCCTTGGGGCTCAGTTCGATATGATCAAAAAAGCCATTGCTTTGTCTCTGGATTCCAATGTTTTGAAACAGAATACTCCTGGCCCTGTCTTCTTCCCACCTGCGCGCCTTTCAGTGTCTAAACTTTAACGTTCTTCCCAGTTTGAGCGGCACTGTTACCTATGGTTAACTCAATTCTCAAGGGTACATCAGTCTTCAAGGGAACCAAGAAATTGTTCTGCCAACCTTTAGAGTACTAACTTGCGTCCTTTAGACGTGGGAGAGGTCACGCTGTGGCTTAGTTGGTTAAAGCGCATGTCTCGTAATCACTCAGCTCGCTTCCGCAACAAATGGGACTTCTACATGACAAAAGTTTTGCATCATGCAGACATTTCTCACAGGCCTCTTCACACCTAACAATGGATGCCACACTCCCTTTCTCCGTTTAGTAACCTTGATGGACGCTGCTACCTTATGAGCCTTGTTATATTTTCCTGGTTATAGAGTACTACTACTGGCAGCTTTTTTCCCCTGTGCTGTGATTGATGCCATCGCAATCTCATTAAAAAAAAAAAAAAACAAACACACACACAAACACACACACACACACACACACACACACACACACACAACACACACACACACAAAACACAACACAACAACACACACACACACACACACCTAAATGTCATCCATTTCTTCATAGAATGAATGCTACAGAATAGCTCCTCTCATATAAGACCTCAACTTTGTTTTTTTAGAGACAGAGTTGCTGCATGCTTTCTGACACCTGTAAAAAGATTTCAATCTTACCTAGGCAGTTTGATGCATCCACCTGCTCTTTAAGGAAGTCAACACACATTCTTTTGACAGGCTCTATTTGGTACTGATTAGCTGCATCCAACAGGGATTGTACATTGTTGCTATTTACTGAAATTCTAAACACACAAGAACACAATTACAAAGCGTATAAAAGCATATCAAATTTCAATTATTTAAAATTTAGCATTTTAAAGTTTCAGAGCCATTTTGTAGTAAAAGAAAAGTGACAGATACAATAATGTGAACTGAACTGCCAGGTAGCTTCCCAGACATTTGGAGCCAAATATTTTCAGTAGATGGTCCCATAAACATCTATGAGAACCTACTGTGCAGCCGCTGCAAGTGCACAGACATTTGGGATGGATGTAAACAGATGTCAGAAGTTGTAGCATGGGGATAGGTTTACATCTGGGCAGGGCAGCATAGAGGCAATGGGGCCAAAACAATAAGTGGAGTTAAAATTAGCATTGTGCATTCGTTTTCGAATTTCAGGTATTTTCATTATCGTTTTAACAAACGATAACGAAAGTGCAGAATCCGAAAAACGAAAGATCCGTCAAACAAATGTTTTATTTTCATTTTTGTTGTGACAGCAGTTCGATATGGATAGGAGATTCAATGCGGACAACAACAATCTGTGTCCATCGAACCTGTGGTCGAATGTGCCTAACCTTAACTCTATTAGTCCAAGATTATTCGACGTAGAGAGGAAAGATTGCTGCTGAAATTGCAGCTAAACTATACAGAGTCATACAGTTTAGCTGCTCTGTCTAATCTTCTTTGAACATTCGACAGACACCATAAGCCTTCAATGACAGATTCGACCTTAATTCATTTGGATTTTCGGACGAATGCAATTTTTAACGCAAAACGAAATGAATAAAACGAATTTCGGGAGTAACTAAATAAAACATTTTCAGACGAAAACGAACTTGCGAAAACGAAATATTTGAGTGTGCACGTCTAGTTAAAATGTGCACTTAGGGCCAATTCACACATCTGTTTCCAAGCAGGAAAGCTCATGCATTTTGCTGCATGTAAAGCATTATAAGTAGAAATCATATTATTGCCGAAGGGGCTGGTTTTACATCTATGCACTGCAGTTTACTGTAAAAGGGAAGCTAAATTCACACTATAGCTGGATACATACAACACAACTTTTGTTGTTCAATTTCCTTTAGATTTACCTTCAACTATGTAGTGCAAGGGCTTGCCTAATTGTATACAATTTGGAAGTGTTAAGGTTTGACCAGATTATATAATTTTGGTAAATCTAAAGGAATGGCGTACAAGAAAAATGTATAAAAAAGTTGTATAGTGTATAGCTAGCTTAACACACAAAGAATGGTGTGAATCCAGTCTTAAGCTACATACACACAGGCTGAAAACAGGCAGTTACCGACTGACTTTTGGCCCGTGTCTACAGCTCGACCAGCTTCTGTCAAATGAGTATGCTGGAAAATCAATGGCTGCGAGTGCTGATCACCATATGCTGGTGGGGCATTCCCCCTTTCAGAACACAGTAGCTCAGTAGGAAGACTGACGCACTAACATTGCATGTGTTAGTACAGTAATCCAAGATTTTTTCCCGCTCAGCCCGCTGGGTTGAAAGAAAAAAAAAAAGAAAACTTCCTGTGTGTACCCAGCATTAGGGTCTGTTCACACCATTTGCATTGGCCAGCGCTGGCACCTTTGCCCAGCGCAGTCCAAACCCAAAAACAAAGCAGTTTGCTATTAAGTCAGTTCAGACCACCACACTGCAGTGATGTGCACTGAAAAAAAAGTGCTGCATGCAGTAACTTATTTAGCAGTGGTGCAAAAATGAAGAACTGATTGAAATGTCCCTTGTGACATTTCAATTAAGATCGAAAAAATAAAAAAACTAACAATGCAATGTACCAGGATCAGCGCATTGGCATTGTTTCTCCCTGCATGTGCATTCAGTATGATTGTTGGCCCAGTATGATTGAAAGGCCCCATTCACACTTGTGCAACTTGGCATGCAACTTTGGGGGGGGGGGGGCTTATCAGAATATGGAAGCCCCAGATCCTGCCCCCCCCCCCCCCTGCCATGTGAACGAGTAATGACAGTAGACAGTTTTTTGACAATTCCTTTATTCAAAAATAAAATAAAAGTCCCCTGATGAAGAGACGTCGTCAATCATGGCACCACCAATGACTGGACGTCTGCTAGCTCTTAAATAACCAATGGGCGAGGCCACCTGGTGACATCCCCGGTGGAACCGCCCCCTCGTGGCATCACAGACCCAGCATGCCCTTGGTGACAGCACAAAGGGGCGGTGCCTCCCAGTGACGCTACTGGGTGGCCACGCTTCTTGGTTATTTAAGAACTGTCAGGCGGCGAAAGCATTTGTCGGAAGTAGAGGTTTCCCCTCCCACCCCCTCGGGTCGGCAGACGTCGTGATTGATGATGATCTACAAAAGGACATTTTTTTTAATAAAGGAATTGGCAAAATCTTGTGTTGCGTTTTTATTTACTTGTTTCACTTTTTGGTGAATGAGTAGGGGTACTATGTAGCCTATAATCAATCTTATAGGGGGGCAGAGCCCCGCTCGTCCAACCCTTTCCTGACCTGTCAGGCTGCATGCTCGGATAAGGGTCTGGTATTGATTTTGGGGGGACCCCACGTCTCATTTTGGCATGGCCCTTAAAATTCATACCTGACCTGAAGGGCCTAGTATGCATTGGGGGGAGGGGGACCCCATGCGCCCCCCCCCCCCGCCCCCCATTTATTTTTCAATGCCAGCATTCTTTTTTTATATTCAGCTGTCAGTGGGGAAATCCGCAGACAGCTACTTGAGTCATCGGTTGTTAAGGGTGCAGCACCGGCTTCCCGGCCCACTCCTTAGCAACCAGCTATTTTTCACACAGAATTTGAATTGGTCGATCAATTTGACAGATTCAAATGATTCTAAAAATTTGTTAGAAAATAAAGAAACCAAATGAAACTACACACATTTTTCCATTCTGCACATGTCCAACGACTTTGTAGTGCACAAACAAAAAAATCCCATTGGTCAAAGCCAACGTCGTAACAAAGTGGAATCAAAATCACATCAAGTTGCACAGTAAAGTCGCAATGAAAAACGCACGACTTGTAAGTCACACAAGTGTGAATGGACACTAAGCGTTTGCAGTTAATGTTTAAATAGCATCATCTGCATTAGCAAATACACAAACAACTTACTGAAGAAACATAAGCAAACAAGGCAGTAAAACATATGCAATACCTTGCAGTATATGCAAACTCCACCAACTGCTCTATGATGTCTGGTTCTGCATCTTTAAGTTCTACTTCGAAAGACTTTGACTCAATCATGTTGGCTATGAGACAAAACACATAAAAATGCAAATTTAATACAGAATTTCAAGAAATCCATGTGCACACACTTCTGCCACAAAGGCTGTTCTTTCACAGAGCAACAGAAGGTCTGTTCACTGAAAAAGGATCTCATGCATCAGGATTCTACAACTACTTTTTCCATTAAGACCTAAAACACAGGAATAAAAAGGGAGGAGATTACAATATATATCTGATTTATTAAAACAAATAAATTCTTAGTGGTTGTCTATTATATATTCAACACATGGGGGAAAGCCTTCTCTGAGTTGATAGTTCATGAGTTGACTATGATCATTATGATTTTGAACTGCTAAATATCATAAGACTACCTCAAACTGAACTCATTATGGTCTGACTGAGCAGAACCTGTAGCGTGGCCCAACTGTTGAAGACACAATGTTATGATCTAGTTCCGATTCTCTGGTAGTGCTCAGGCAAGGCTTGTACCAAGGCAGGCATGCCAAATTAAATGAATCAGTTGGTCAAAATGAGTGGAATCTGGGCTGCATTCCATATCAATTTTTTTTACTGTGCCCGATATCCCCATGGCTTAAATGCCACATTAAAACTTATAAAAATAATAAAAATAAAAACCCTTGTAGAGAGATAAAACACATTCCCTTTCTCTGTTTCCAAAGTGAAAGGAGTGAAGTCACTATTCTTCAGAAAAGATCGCAGGGTATGTTGAGTACTTTAAAAATCACACAAAAAGATGCTGCAGTTCAGTGCAGGATCACCTTCTCAGCAAGATTTGGACAACATTCACCAAGATCTCTCTTTGGTTGTCTGGAGAACTGTTAGGTCCTTGTTCCATTTAAATTCTTGTAATGAGGACTCGTGTAGTTGCAGCAAGACTTATTTGTGCCTTTGTTGTTGCTGCATTATTCTACTGTGGAACTGACAGTTAGGTTGAGCAGTTACTTGTGTATGAATGCAGCAGCCATCTTTAAGAAGATCACTAGCTGAGCATTTAGTAATACTGGAGTGTGGAGGCCATCTGCCACATAGTGATTATATGGCCAAAGGGTGTCTCTAGACATATTTCCGTGTGGGCATTTCCTGCACGCCCTCTGGGGCCTGCATCGGGAACTCTCTGTGCGCATCACAAATCAGGGCCGTTTACAGCAGCCCTTTACCGTGTGATTGCTTTTTCCAATCACAAGTCATCACAGATGTAAACACAACAGGTAATTGCCATTTAACAGCTTTTTCCCTCACAGAGACTGTTTGTGAGGGAAGGAGAGCGGGATCTGTGCTGGAGCAGTGAGTCTTGACAGATCACAGCGCTTTTAAAAGTGTTTTACAGTGCTCTGACCTGCAGTACTGCCTCATCAGCGCCCATCAGTGCAGCCTCATCAGCACCCATCAGTTATGAAGAAAAATTATTTGCAAAACTTTATAACAGAAACTAAGAAACATTTTTTTTTTTTCAAAATGTTCCTTTAAAAGCAAAAAATAAAAAACCCAGGAGGTGATTAAATTACCACCAAAAGAAAGCTCTGTATACAAATTTGAGTACAGTGTTGCATGAGTAATTGTCATTCAAAGTGTGACAGTGCTGAAAATCTTAAAATTGGCTTGGGCAGGAAGGGGGTGAAAGCTCTTGGTATTGAAGTGGTTATGGAGACTACAGGGGGTAGCCATTTTGGATCAATCTGAAAGGGAAAATTAGGGACAGGAAAAAGGAAGGGAAGGAGCTGGACATTAGGGAAGATGAGACACACGCATGGTGGGCGGGCTCAAAAAAGGGAGTGGGGAATAGAGTTTTGGACCTGCAAGAAACCTACTGCTGGCGATCACTGTCAAGTGAAAAAACTGGAGTCCCACTGCTGGTGATTGTTACCAAGTGAATCCTGAACCCTGCTGCCACAGAGTGAACCAGGGACCCTGTTGCTTTTTGACTCTTTGTCAAATTAATAAAAGCAGTAGTATGGCCTTAACGCAGAAATACGCAGTAACCAAACAGGACACAGTATGCTCTACAGCAGTGAGATGCAATTAGCAAACCTCTAGCTGTTGCAGAACTACAAGTCCCATGAGACATAGCAAGACTGACAGCCACAAGCATGACACCCAGAGGGGTGATGGGACTTCTAGTTTTGCAACAGCTGGATGTCCGCTAATTGCATATCCCTGCTCTACACCATGCTCTGCATTTTATAAATGATATGCAAGATGTAGTCATTGTATTTTCTGTGGTGTATTGCCAAGACTGGTATCTGCTCTCTTTTTAAACTGGCTCTTTAGACTTTGCTTCTAGACAATTCTTGCATTTTGATTGTTGTAAACAGCAGAGGGAGACGCCATGTAAGGTAGGGGAAAAAAATCCCCCCCCCCCCCCCCCCCCCCCAAAGAAAAACAAAAAAACACTTTAAAAACAGACCTTTACTCATGAAAAATTAATTTGCCCCCCATGATTACTGTGGTCAGCACAGACAGGGGGACACAGGAACTGGTAGGATCAACAGGTACTTTACAAGATAGGAAGGGAAAAATTACAAAGCACGAGCACTGTGCTATACAGCATGCCTTAAAAAATGAGCAGGATCTTATTTTTCATGGATACAACCACTTGTATGCTGGGACCCAAAGACCAGTGAGGAAACCGGTTCGGGTGAAGACAGCAATGGATCCCTGGACAGGCCAGTGTCTTTATTAAAAAAAGTCAGCAGCTACAATTTTTGTAGCTGTTGATGTTTATTAAAGAAATGACTGAAGCTCCTCTTTAAGGTGGCTGTGAGCATTGTATTCTGCTGCAGTCATCAATTTGTACACAAATATCAGATTATTTTAGAATCCTTAGATTACATGATGGCATTGAGATTCCAAATCTAAATAAATGTGACAAATGTGTAGATAACAGAGTAGCAGACATAATTTTCAAGGAATAGGCACACGAATCATTCTGTGCGTTTCTTAATAAACGCCCCCATAATATCTGGGATCTCAGTGATTCATACACACAGAATATACTTACTGGTAAACATCAGGTTAAAGAAATGACTGGCAGCTGCCAATACCACACGATGAGCTGGGATCTTTCTGTCTTGCACCATAAGAATAACATCACACAAGGTTTTCTAAAAAAAAAAAAAACACATAAATAAATATAAAGTAAGAAAGTAGAGGAAGATTAGACACCAAATCCAGAAAACAATTACATAATGACAGTCATAGCGCTGATTAAAGCAGAGCAGGAGCAACTGACACCCAATCTGAATCGGTTTGGTAAAAACAGACGAATGGCAGATCAGATGACAGTGGGGTGTAAACAGACAGGTGGTCAGTTTACATCCGACCACCCATAGGAGGAGAGCGGACTGTGTCTGCTCTACATAAGCAGAGTGGACACGAACCAGTCATCTGCCTGCTCAGCGGGGACCAGTGGACAGATTCCCTGCTGAGCAGGCAGACTCCAATGGAGCCTGCCCCATGTGGAAGTGCTGGTGGCCATTGCTTCCTGCAGCTCCCCAGTTTATGGACTGTCCCTTGGCATCCTCCTGTCCAATGCAGAGCTATGGGACCTGCATTGCACTCGATGTAAGAGGGCATGGGAAAGGGAGAAGGAAAGGGAGAAGGAAAGGGAGAAGGAAAGGGAGAAGGAAAGGGAGAAGGAAAGGGAGAAGGAAAGGGAGAAGGAAAGGGAGAAGGAAAGGGAGAAGGAAAGGGAGAAGGAAAGGGAGAAGGAAAGGGAGAAGGAAAGGGAGAAGGCATATTTTTAAAAGCACAAAATATCCTTTACAAATGTGCTTAGCACTCTGCTTCCATTGGGAGGGCAAAGCAAGGGAAGATCTATTAAATGAGTGGAAGAAGAAACAAAAGCCGGAAGGAAAGCCTGTTCACGTGACATTTCAGAATCACACAAAACAATACAGAGTTGAGCTCATAAGATTACATACCCTGAGGAATCTGTTTTTAATGCAATTCAAATTAAACTACTAGGCATCACATAACACAATCGTTAAAACAAACATAACAAAAAAAAAAGGATATAATAAAATAGTCTTGTTCAAAATTTGTATAATCTGAGTTTCTGATATGGACTACTGACCCCTTTAGCATCAACTGCGTCTTGCAGTCTTATGTGACAATTGTGACTGAATCTCCATTTTTTTCCATGTGCAAAGCTGCAGATATTTCTTGCCAAAAGACATCCAGGTCCTATAAATTCTTTGGTTGTCCACAATATTGGACATCTTCTCCTAGTGGTTCACATCCCCCAAACAGCAGAGATCCACTTCCATGCTTCAAAGTAGGGACAGTAAACTTCTATTCATAGACCTTACTGACTCCTCCCCAAAGATTTTGGTTTATGACCATCAAGTTCAATGTGGTCTCATCACTCCAAATGATTTTGTTCCACAAGTTCTGCGGCCTCTCTAGGTGCGGTTTAATGTTGTGTGACATTAGTGCAGCAAAAAGGGCTAATATTAAAGAAGAACTACAGGCAATTTTAGTTATTTTTTTAGATAAAAGGCAGTGTTACAACCCCTATCAGATTTTTTTGTTGTTGTTGTTGCCCTCTGTGTCCTATTGCAGGGATTTTCCTTCACTTTCTGTCCCATAGCCAAACAGGAAATCCCTGTAAATCAAGGGAATTCCTTGGGGACCTCCAGAACTAGGGTCCCCATTGGAAGATTTCCCCTCTAACTTTTCTGGGAACAACCAAAAACGTAGGGTTTTCTTTTACTTTCAATGATAGTGGTAAACAGGGTGAATCTCTTTAACAGGGGCACAGACAGCAATAAAAACTAACAGGTGTTCTAATCCACACACACCTTTAGTTATAATCCAATGAGCATGGTATCTGCATCCATGCTCATCCGCTGACACCCGCTATCCCATAGGGATACCTGTATGTCCGTTTTGCATCCGAAAACGGAAGGATGAAAAAACGGACATACGGTCCGTCCGTGTGAAAGAGCCCATAGAGCGGTTAGCAAGTGATTAACTACTTCAATACCACCCACCATGCATATACTGTGGCAGGGCGGCCGGGCTCTGTGAAACAACGCACCTGTACGTTGTTCACACTTCCCAGTATGGGGCGTGTGTGCCCTGCTCCAGCTGTGATTGGACCCAGTGGGAGCCAATCAGCAGGGTCTGAAGCCTGCGATGGCCACGTGCGATCGTTTGGGGGGAATGACAGAATGTAAACAAAGAGGTCCTTGATGACGCCTTGTGGGAGGGCAAAACGCGTTGACAATTTCTGGTGCCAAGTTCAAACAAAGTCACTTCTGGTTTTGGTGGAACGCAAGCTAGATGCGGCGTCTCCTGGATTTTTATCCCTGCATTGTTATATGCTCATTTTTAATCTCTGTCTTGTAAGTACCAACCTATATTTGCGCAATAAACACCAGCCTTACTGTGCTTCAGTATTAGTTGCTAGCGGCAGGGGTACTGGTGGGCACAGATGAGGCATAATTGCCTCTTCCTCTTTGGGACCGATGTCCCTAGCAGATGAGCCGGTGATGTCAGCGTGAGGAGAAAAATAAATAAAAGATTACTGAGCTTTTGTTTACATCATGTGATCAGCTGTCATTGGCTGACAGCTGATCACATGGTAAGGGGTCGGGACTGGTGATCACCTGAGTCTCAGTGACTCGCTGGCCATCATTCGGCTATAGTGCGGACGTCAAGTGGTTAAAAAGTCCCCAAATCTATCCCATAGTTTGTAGATGCGATAACTTTTGTGCAAACCAATCAATATATACACGAATTAGGATTTTTTTTTTTACCAAAAATATGTAGCAGAATACAAATTGGCCTAAATTGATGAAGAAATTAGATTTTTTACATATTTTGTTTTATAGCAGAAAGTAAAGAATTTTTTATTTTTTTTTTCAAAATTGTTGCTCTTTTTTGTTTATAGCGCAAAAAATAAAAAAACGCAGAGGTGATCAAATACCACCAAAAGAAAGCTCCATTTGTAGGGGGACAAAAAAAAAAAAAAAAACACGACATCAATTTTGTTTGGGTACAGCGTCACACGACCGTGCAATTGTCAATTAAAAATAAGGCAGTGTCGGATCACAAAAAATAGCCTGGTCATTAAGGGGGTAAAACCTTCCGGGGCTGAAGGGGTTAGGAAAATAAAGTCCCAATACCTCTGCTGCAACAGTCTGGGGACCCTCATCATCTTATAAGCCTCTTCTGGGTGACAGTCTTTGGCCATCATGGGATGATGTCACTCCCATGCATACGCAGGAGTACAGTCATCCCGACACACAGGCACTGTGTCAGAACGCAAACTGAGCTGCGCATGCACACATTCTACAGATAACTGGACCGAATGATAGATTTCTTTTTTTGCAGAAAATAATTTGCATGCCTCTTCTGCCATAAAAAGCCTGCCTGCGCACAGTGTTTTAAGGCTGCATTCACACCTGAGCGTAGCGTTTTCAGGCAGAAAACCACGATTTTGTGCAGGGCAAAAGGTCACCAATGTAAAAAGAAAAAACGCCCAAATCTGCATGATACGAGAGACAAAAAAGGGTCCGGAACTTGTTTGAGCTTCAGTGGTTTGGTTTCAGGCAACATGGAGTGGAGATGTGAACCATCTCCATTGAGAATAATGGATTGTTTTCCCCTCTAGTGTTTTGTAGCTTCAGGCGTCAAGCTACAAAACGCTCAGGTGTGAATGCAGCCTAAATGAAGACTTTAGTTCCGCTTTAATGGCACAGTTCACCTTTACCAAAAAAATAAAAAAAGTCTAAAGCAGATAAGAGAGGTCTGTAGATAAAACAAACCATGCAGCTTTGCCCAAAATTGAATAATGGCCTTGCTATAGATGTAGGCCACTTATGTACTTCATGAAGCCTGAATGGAAAACTCCCCAGACGTGGACAAGGACATTGCTAAGAGATGCCCAGCTGTAATGCCCCGTACACACGGTCGGATATTCCGATAGAAAAAGTCAGATCGGATTATGTTGCCGGAAAATCCGATCGTGTGTGGGCTCTAGCGGACTTTTTGTGTCGGAATTTCCGACGGAAAAAATTTGAGAGTAGGATCTAAAATTTCCCGACAACAAAATCCGATCTGACTTTTTCCAGATCGTGTGTAGAGAATTCCAAAACGCACAAAGTGCCACGCATGCTCAGAAGAAATTTGGAGAAGTAAGCTATTGGCTACTGGCCTCTACGTAGTCCTATTGTACGTCACCCCGTTCCAAACGATGGGATTTTCCGACAACTTTGTGCGCCCGTGTGTATGCAAGACAAGTTTCGGCCAAAATCCATCAGAAAAAAATCTGATGGATTTTGTGGTCGGAATGTCCGACCGTGTGTACAAGGCATTACTGTTCACCCCTCACATACTCTATGCCCCAATGATGTAACTCTAAGCTCATCATTGGAGAGCTCACTCCTGTGATGTTGAAGGCGAACAGTAAGGCTCCATTAACACCTCAGCGATTTCAATCGCCACAATTCTGCCCGCGATTCCAATTTGCGGGACGCATTTGTAATGCCATTACTTCTTAGGCTCGGTTCACACTGGGCTCGATGCGAGAACCATTGCGATTCCTGTGCGGGTTCCTCCATCGCATCTGACTCGCAGGCAGTTCCCACTGCTCTCTGCAAACCGATGCGGGTGTCAATATGAAGTTAATGACACCGCCAGGTCAGTTCGCAGAACGTAGTACGAACTGTGGAATCAGATCGCATGGGTCTGAACGCCTACGCAATCCGATTCCTGTACAAACAAAAAATAAATAAATAGGGGGCCCTGCGCCATTTTGGCCCAAATGCGATGCGATTTCAGCCATACAAACTCTATGGCTGAATTCGCACTGCACAGACATTGCATGTGATTTGCACAGGCAGGCATCGTGTGTGAATCGCATGCGATGTCTGGTATCACACCAGTGTGAACGCAGCCTCATTGGCACCCCAATCATGGTGCGATTTTACCACAATAAATTGCACCACCCAAAAGAAGCTCCTGCTCCTTTTTGAGCTAAAGGCATTGCGATTAATCATAGCAAAACAAACAAAAAAATGTAATAAAACCACTTGCGATTGGGGTGCCAATAAGGAGTAATGGCATCACAAACGCGTTGCGCATTCTGCCACGATTCCAATAGCCTTGGTGTGAATGGAGCCCAGTCATTGAGCCTCTCTTAGCAACATCCTGGGAGTTTTGTAGTCAAGCTTCATGGAGGTACAGTATATAAATGACATACACATCTATAGCAAGGACATATTCCACTTTAGTCATAGCTACAGTTTATTTTGATCTACAAATGCCCCTTACCTGCAGAGGACGTGTTTTGGTAAAGGTGAAGAAACCCTTTAAAATGTAGCCGATTCATTCTTCATGGGCTGCCAATACATGTAAATGAGAAATAAGCCCCCCCCCCCCCCCCAGTCTGTATGTGGCAGGGAGCCGCATTGCCGGTCCATCAGCCCCATTGGGGTGACATCTATAATAGGTGACACTACATGTCTCTGTACAGAGACACACACAGAACAGGGCTCTATGGTGAGATGACACAAGGGGGGGCCTTACACAGGTAATAGAGATTGTCATCACACTGTCATTGGTCAGCTGTGCTCTGTATTGGCCCTCTGAGGTCATCATACCCCACACACAGGCCTCAGTAGGACAGCGCCCCCTGCAGACAGGTTACCTGCTTCCTCATGACATTCATGACTCCCATAAAACTGGCCAGCAGTTTGGCTTCCTCCCTGGCGGCGAATTTCTTCTCGGTCTTCTTCTTGCTGCTGGCTTTCTCGGCGCCCTGCGCTGCCATTCTTCTCAGCCCCGCCCCGCTTCGCCGGCTCCCCACCGGAGCACACAGCGACCCGCCACCGTAAACAACAACAACAACACGGCAGGCACCGACACTCAGCTCACCCCGCACGACTGCTATTGGCCGACGATGACGAGGCCCCGAGCTCTGGCGGATTCCATTGGCTGTCTGGATGCGGCGGCGCAGTGTTCACGTTTCCTCCTAGTGACGTCAGCGGCATGGCCGGAGAGCTGTGCGGGGCGGGTTGTGTTGGTGAGGGAGGGGAGGTGTCAGTACGGGAAGTGGAGCTCCTCCCTCCCAATACATGTACATTATATAGAAGTCCATGGGCGGGCAGGCGCCTGCGCTGTCAATGTGCCGATGGAAAGTTGGCAAAGTGCCTGTACGGGGTATTAGAATTCAGTGTCTGACTGGGAGAGAGGGGTCTGGCTGCAGAGTGGAGCTCCACTGATGACAGGAAGCACGTGGCCTCCACTCCACTTTCCATTTTTTTTTTTATTAAATGAACTTTGTGAATCTCTGCAGCTGGAGCTCCACTACAGGAAGTGGAGGTCACATGATTCATGTGCAAAGTGGAGCTCCAGTGACTGCAGTCTGCAACACATACTGAGCCATTCTGTTGTTCCTATTAACCACTTAAAGCGGAGTTCCACCCTAAAGTGGAACTTCCGCTCATCAGATTCCTCCCCCCCCCCTCCGGTGCCAGGAGGAATCCGATAAGGGATCGGCACCCACTTCCAGGAATAGCTAGTTGTGTTCTGGGAAACACACAGTTCCCAGGACACAACGGGGACCAGTGAAGACGCGCAGCGCGACTCGCGCATGCGCAGTAGGGAACCGGGCAGTGAAGCCGCAACGGATGGATGGCGGGGGCAGCCGAGAGATGAGCAATTGCTCGTCATCTGCTGCCCGACATTGCTGGACCCTGGGACAGGTAAGTATTTGCAGCTGCTGACTTTTAATATATTTTTTTTAAGGTGGCACTCCTCTTTAAGCCCCGGACCATTTGGCTGGCCAAAGACCAGAGCACTTTTTGCGATTCGGCACTGCGTCGCTTTAACTGACAATTGCGCGGTCGTGCGGCGTGGCTCCCAAACAAAATTGACGTCCTTATTTTCCCACAAATAGAGCTTTCTTTTGATGGCATTTGATCACCTCTGCGGTTTTTTATTTTTTGCGCTATAAACAAAAAAATAGCAACAATTTAGAAAAAAACACATTATTTTAAACTTTTTGCTATAATAAATATACCCCAAAAATATATATAAAAAAAGTTTTTCCTCAGTTTAGGTCGATACGTATTCTTCTATTCGCAATAAGCGTTTATTGATTGGTTTGCGCAAAAGTTTTAGCGTCTGAGAAAGGAGGTACATTGGTGGAACACATGAGCACGGGGTTACAGTGGTGGGGCAGATAAGCAGGGGGAACAGAGGTGGGACAGATTGCAGGGGTTACAGTGGTGGGGCAGATGAAAAGAGGGTTACAGTGTTGGGGCAGATGAAAAGAGGGTTACAGTGGTGGGGCAGATGAGCAGATAAGTTCAGTGTTAGGACAGATGAGAAGATGTTTCAGCAGTGAGAAAGAAGAGCATGGGGGTACAGCGGTGGAGCAGATGTGCAGGGAGGTACAGTGGTGGGGCAGTAGAAAAAGGGGGAACATTGGTGGGCAGATGAGCAGGGGGTTACAGTGGTGGGGCCGATGTACAAGGGGTTACAGTGGTGGGACAGATAAGCAGGGGGGTACAGAGGTGTGGCAGATGTGCAGGGAGGACAGTGATCTGAGGTGTGAAGGTGCATGAATTGGGGCTGATCTGAAGTGTGGAGTTGCAGGAATTGGAGCTGATCTGAGACGTGAGAGTGAAGGCTGTTAACCACTTCAATACAGGGCACTTAAAGAGGAAGTAAACCCTCTTTTACAACTTTAGCTTACAGGTAAGCCTATATTAAGGCTTACCTGTAGCTAACAAGGATATCTCCTAAACCTGCACGGTTTAGGAGATATACCTGTATTTGCATGTGCCGACGTCATGCGGCACATGCGCACTTGCAACAACTGAAGCAACGGCGCTATATGCCGATGCTTCAGTTGTACTATGCCGCTCTCATGCGCATGTGCGTGACGGCATCGCGGCTCTGGCAAATCACATCGACGGAGCCGCGATACCCGGAAGTCACTCCGGGAGAACATGTCAGCGGTCGGAGGGGGAGAAGAGGACCGATGCCGGGGCTTTGATCTCAGGTAAGTGATACATAATTAGCTAGTATGCTATGCTTACTAGCTAATTATGCCTTTGTCTTGCAGGTTTTTTTTTTTTTTTTTTCCGTTTTTTTAAAGAGGGTTTACTTACTCTTTAAACACCTTCCTGCCCAGAACAATATTCATCTTTCATCGCTGTCGCACTTTGAATGACAGATACGCGGTCATACTACACTGTACCCAAACTAAATTTTTATAATTTTTTTCCCACAAATAGAGCTTTCTTTTGGTGGTATTTGATCACCACTGGATTTTTATTTTCTGCTAAACAAATAAAAAAAGACAGAAAATTTTGAAATTTTTTTTTTTTTTATTTCAGTTTAAAAACTTTGTAAATAAGTACGTTTTCTCCTTCACTGATGAGGTGGCATTGATGGGCACTGATAGGCGGCACTGATGGGCACTAATAGGTGGCACGGATGGGCACTGATAGGTGGCACAAATTGGCACTGATAGGTGGCACGAATTGGCATGAATAGGCCGCACGGATGGGCATGTATAGGTGGCACGGATGGGCACTGATAGGTGGCACAAATTGGCACTGATAGGTGGCACGAATTGGCATCGATAGGCGGCATGGATGGGCATGTATAGACGGCACGGATGGGCACTGATAGGCGGCACGGATGGGCACTGATAGGCGACATTGTAGTGTAATGTATTGTACTGATGGATGCCAATTAGTGCCAAACAATAATGCATGCCAATCAGTGATGTCCATTGTGGGCCCTGATTTGCATCCATCCGTTCTGGACACTGATTGGCATCCATTGTGGGCATCCGATCAGCTCTCCTCTACCGCTCTCCTCTACCGCGATCAGCCGATCGGCTCTCCTCTACCGCGTCTGACAGACGTGAGTGAGGAAAAGCCGATCAACGGCTTTTCCTATTTACACTGTGGTCAGCCATGATTGGACGCGGCTGATCACGTGATAAAGAGTCTTTGTCGGAGACTCTTTACCGAGATCGTAGTTGCGGGGTGTCAGACTGACACACCGCAACAACGATCGCCGTGATGCACGCCCCCGGGGCGCGCAGCGGCTCAATATCCTGATCATGTCATATGACGTCCGGTCAGGATATTGAAACCACTTTGTCGCCGTTATTTCACTATATGGCGGGCGGCAAGTGGTTAATTTTTCACTACTACTGAAGTAGTTTACAGCATTTACTTTATAAAAAATCCTTTTGGTGATTGAGAATGTGAAGTTGAAATAGTTTTGTTATAAAATCGGCACGGGAGAGTGGAATGGCCCACTGGGGTACCCAGAGGGAATTTTTAATTGCCCAGGATAAGAAATTGGGGAGATGGAGATGGGGACAAGTCAAATTTCAAGATTGCGTGGGAGCAGTATTGTACGGAGGATCCAATTGTGGGGTGGAATTTCAAGGTTGTTTATACAAAGAACTGGCATTTTAATCATGGGTAAATGCTGATGGGCTATACAATGATAGTCAAGTTTATGAATAATATAAATCAAATGGTTGGATTTATATTATTCGTAAACTTGACTATCATTGTATAGTACCCCTAATTTTCATAGATTAATCTGACAGAACTGGGCTGAATAATATCTAAGGGCATCAGAATGAGGACCTTAAAAGAAAATGGAAAGGTTCAACTGACAAGAATATGTAAAAGGCCCAACCTCCTCAATGAGATTCTTGGCACTGCAATCAATCACTCCCCTTGGGCCAGGATGATAGGTGTAATCATGGGCTCTGACTTTTCTTTCGGCCCTACATCCAATTACTAGACAATTCATGCAGCCTTCATCTCTGCAACATATCAAAAATGTACCCCTCCTTACAAATATCATCACAAAGCTTCTAGTTCACTCCCTTGTTATCTCCTGCCTCAGTTTTTTGCAACTCTCCACTTGTTGGCCAGCCTGTACACAGACTATCCTCCCTCCCTCCGGTCAACCATAAATGCTGCCACCAATCTCATCCACTTTACCAACTATTCAGTGTGCGCCAACCCTCTCTGCTAACATCTCCACTAGCTTCTGCTGGTCCAACACATACATATCAAAATATTGACTACAGCATACAAAGCCATCCACGTCTCTGTTCCTAGCTACATCACCAGTCTTAACCCTACTGCCCTCTACACACGATCGGACTTTCCAATGGAAAATGTGCGTTCGGAGCTTGTTGTCAGAAATTCCGACCGTGTGTAGGCTCCATCACACTTTTTCCATCGGAATTTCCGACACACAAAGTTTGAGAGCTGGATCTATAATTTTCCAACGTCAAAATCCGTCATCAGAAATTCCGATCGTACACAATTCCGATGCACAAAGTGCAACGCATGCTCGGAATCAAGCAAAAAAGTAGCACTGGCCATTGAACTTATTTTTTCTCGGCTCGTCGTACGTGTTGTACGTCACCACGTTCTTGACTTTGGGAATTTCCAACCAACTTTGTGTGACCGTGTGTATGCAAGACATGTTTGAGCCAACATCCGTCGGAAAAAATCTGATTAATGTCCAATCGTGTGTACAGGGCATAAGTATCACCCAAACCATCCTCTTCACACCTCCTAAGACCTCCTATTCTTTAGCCCCCTCATCACTTCCTCTCATGTTCCTCTTCAGGATGTATTCAGAGCTTCTGCTTTCCTCTGGAACTCTATACATATGGCTATCTCCTATTCTCTCAGGTGATTCTTAAAAATGTATCTCTTTAGGGAAGCCTGTCCCACCTCCTCCAAACAACTAGAATTTTACCTACTCATCACCCCACATTTATTACCTTTTGTATCACTTGTGCCTCCCTTTAAATTGTAAGCTCTCGTGAACAGGGCTTGTGTAATCCTCTTGTATTGAATTGTATTGTAACTGAACTGACACATTTCATTTTGTAAAGCTTGTGCAAACTGTTAACACTATAAAAATCTTGAATAATAATAATATAATGAAGTGTTTAAAAATATTTGGTCCTGAGGTTTATGTGCATTGTAATACATGTGTCAGAAATTACAGAGCATTTTGTGGGTATAAGGACATCAGCTAACTTGTGCTGTGTATCCTTTATTTATCCACTTCCCATCCCACGTTTAGTCAAATTATGGCTGCAAGGTGGCTCTCTCATCCCGTCCGCTAGGGGGCATGCACCGCGTCACTCAGGAGCCGATGCGCGTGCCTGGCGGCCGCGATGTCCGCCGGGCACCCGCAACTGCGGGTTACAGAGCAGGAACATGGATATGTGTATGTAAACACACAGATCCATGTCCTGTCAGGGGAGAAGAGAGCGATTGTTTGTCGCCAGTACAGAGCAACACTGATCGGTCACCTTCCCCAGTAAGTCCCCTCCCCCCACAGTTAGAATCACTCCCTAGGTAACACATTAACCCCTTGATCGCCCCCTGGTGTTAACCCTTTACCTGCCGGGGACATTTATACAGTAATCAGTGCATTTTTATAGCACTGTTCGCTGTATAAATGTGAATGGTCCCAAAATAGTGTCAAAACTGTCAAGATCTGTCCGCCGCAATAACGCAGTCCTGACAAAAATCTCAGATTGCCGCCATTACTAGTAAAAATATAAAATCTATCCCCTATTTTGTAGGTGCTATAACCTTTGTGCAAACCAATCAATATACTCTTTTTTTTAACCAAAAATGTATAGAAGAATACATATGAGCCTAAGCTGAGGAAGAAATATCATTTTTTTTTTTTTTAAGTTGGGATATTTATTATAGCAAAAAAATTAAAACTATTGTGTTTTTTTAGAAATTGTCAGTCTTTTTTAGTTTATAGCGCAAAAAATAAAAGAGGTGATCAAATACCACCAAAAGAAAGCGTTTTTTGTGGGGAAAAAATGATCAAAATGTCATATGGGTTACAGTGTTGTATGACCGCACAATTGTCATTCAAAGCATGACAGCGCTGAAAGCTGAAAATTGGCCTGGGCAGGAAGGGGGTGAAAATTCCCTGTATTGAAGTGATTAAAGTGGTTGTAAACCTCAAACATGAAATATAAACAAAGCATATCCGTCTATAGTGTGTACTTGTATCAATTAAAAGCTCAAAGCATAATTTCTGTCTGCTGCTTTGTTTCTCTGCTATCAGCATGAGTCACTTCTGTCAAGTTTTCCTAACACCAAGAGAAAAATGGTGACAGGGGAGGGGCCTTCAGCAGATTGACAGACTCAGCTCTGTTCCTTTGTGCTGTGTGAAGAGGAGTGTGTCCCTTCCATCCAATCAGCTCTCACAGCTCTCCTCACTGAGCTCTGCAGAGTGTAACTTCAGCTCTCTGTCCCCTTTTTTCTGAACTCTCAGACAAGCTTAACCGCTTCAGCCCCGGAAGATTTTACCCGCTTCCTTTTGGCACTGTGTCGCTTTAACTGAAAATTGCCTGGTCGTTCGATGTTGCACCCAAACAAATTTGACATGCTTTTTTTCCCACAAATAGAGCATTTTTTTGGTGGTATTTGATCACCTTTGCGGTTTTTATTTTTTGCGCTATAAACAAAGAAAGAGTGACAATTTAAAAAAAAACACAATATTTTTTACTTTTTGATATAATAAATATCCCCCACAAATATATAAAAAAAATATTTTTTTCCTCAGTTTAGGCCGATATGTATTCTTCTACATATTTTTTGTAAAACAAATTGCAATAAGCTTATTGATTGGTTTGCGCAAAATTAGGGGATAGTTTTATGGCATTTTTATTATTCATTTTTTTTTTTACTAGTAATGGTGGCGATCTGTGATATTTATCGGGACTGCGACATTATGGCGGACACGTCGGACAATTTTTACACATTTTTGTGACCATTGGCATTTTCACAGCGATCAGTGCTATAAAAATGCATTGATTACTGTAAACATGTGACTGGCAGGGAAGGGGTTAACACTAGGGGGTGGTGAAGGGTTTAATGTGTTCCCTAGTGTGTGTTCTAACTGAAGGGGGGAGTGGACTGTGTAGGGGAGATGACAGTCACTTCTCCCCTCAGAGAACCAGAAACTGTGTGTTTACAGTCCCGATTCTCCATGTGCACCGAGCAATCGCGGGGAGCCTGTCGGTGATCGCTACCGCCAGGCAGTGATGTAAGTAACTGAGTTAAAATAAACTGAGTTACCTAACGCAGTTACTTTAGAGGGTAACGAGTAATCTAACTGATTACTTTTCCCCTCATGGTAACTCAGTTCCCATTACTTTGGCTTAGTTACCCCAATTACATCTACCGCCACTAGATGGCAGTAGTGTAATTCCGGTGTCCTGACGAAAAAGTTCCCCCGCCGGATAAGGACCCCTTGTACTGCGCAGGCGCAGGGCTTGCGTAGTACGAAGGACTACATAGCTTCCGAAAATTGCCGAACCTAAACAGCTCTGAGTGAACTCTACACTGCGCAGGTGCAGTTAACATGTAATTGTACGAGGCGATGCCGCACGCTCCTGATGCTCGTGCTACTCTGCAAGGGGCGTCTATCGTGTAAGTAAGGGGCGGGGTCTAGTATTACTGTAACCAAGGGGCGCATTTATTATTATTGTTTATATATCGAGCTCTGCCCATTAATTTAACATTCGCCCTCTTCTGTAGCCATCCGACCCCTTACACGATATAATAATAATAATAATAGACCCGCCACTTGCTTACACGCTATAACAGATCTGCCCCTTGGTTAGAGTAATAATAGAGCAGCCCCTTGGTTACATGATATATAACAATAATAATAAATGCACCCCTTGGTTACAGTAATACTAGACCCGCCCCTTAGTTACACATATAGAATATTTAAAAAAAAGTCAGTTACTTTGCTGCGTAACTAATTACTTTTCCAATGTAGTAACTGTAGTTACTAACGCAATTACTTTTTGGGAGAAGTAATTTGTAACTTAACTAATTACTTTTTTAAAGTAAGATGACCAACAATGCCGCCGGGCACTCGCATCGGCTCCGTGGGTGAGCAGGGGGCCCACGAGCCCCTAGTGGCCACAGGGCGAAGCGACGTTACATAACGTTGTTTCTCCCAGCCGAGCCATTCTGCCGCAGTACAACTGCGGCGGCTGGTCGGCAAGTGGTTAAAAATTCAGCACTTTGAACAGATGTAGAGAAGAGAAGACTGATAGACAGCTAGAACTTATGTAGGAGGATCTGTTTCATCTCTGTGTATCACCTGAGGACAGTCCCATCACTTGATATATGCAAGGATACATACTTTGTAGCGATAGCCATGGCGCATTCTGCTGTTGTCCCTCTTTTTGGGAATGCAAAACTTGGGATATGCCGTATACTGTATATGCAATCGGCTTCCCTCTTCGGTGTACAAGTAGACAATTCTCTTGTACACTAAAGCCGGTAAGCTGCATGGATCGGAGGCCCCTGTCCTCTCTACTGAACACAGGGGAAAAGAGACCTGCAAATGGAGCTGATGCCAACCCTCTGCCCAGTGGCCTGCTGCTGACGAGAGGGGGGGTAACTGATGTAAGGAGAGACTCTACTGGGGACACCTGATGTAAGTAGGGACACCTGATGTAAATAGGGACTCTACTGGGGACACCTGATGTAAGGAGGGACTCTGCTGGGGACACCTGATGTAAGGATGAACTTCGCTGGGGACACCTGATGTAAGGAGAGACTCTACTGGGGACACCTGATGTAAGGAGGGACTCTACTGAGGACACCTAATGTAAGGAGGGACTCTGCTGGAAATGCCTGGTGTAAGGAGGGACTCTGCTGGGGGCACCTGATGTAAGGAGGAACTCCACTGGGGACACCTGATGTAAGGAGGGACTTCGCTGGGGACACCTGATGTAAGGAGGGACTCCGCTGGGGACACCTAATGTAAGGAGGGACTCCGCTGGGGGCACCTGATGTAAGGATGGACTCTACTGGGGACACCTGATGTAAGGAGGGACTCTACTGGGGACACCTGATGTAAGGAGGGACTCTGCTGGGGACACCTGATGTAAGGAGGAACTTCGCTGGGGACACCTGATGTAAGGAAGGAACTCTGCTGGAAATGCCTGGTGTAAGGAGGGACTTCTCTGGGGGGCACCTGATTTAAGGAGGAACTCCACTGGGGACAACTGATGTAAGGAGGGACTCTGCTGGGGACACCTGATGTAAGGAGGGACTCTGCTGGGGACACCTGATGTAGGGAGGGACTCTGCTGGGGACACCTGATGTAAGGAGGAACTCTGCTGGGGACACCTGATGTAAGGAGGGACTCCGCTGAGGACACCTGATGTAAGGAGGGACTCCGCTAGGGACACCTGATGTAAGGAGGGACTCCGCTAGGGACACCTGATGTAAGGAGGGACTCTACTGGGGACACCTGATGTAAGGAGGGACTCTGCTGGGGACACTTGATGTAAGGAGGGACTTCGCTGGGGACAGGGGAGGGCTGGCAGCCTTAGGCCTGGGGGGCAAGTCCAGTCAAGTGGCCCATTGAACCACCAAATCAGCTCACCATCCATCTACACCACATTCCCTGTACAGAGAGCGAGAGGGAAACTGCTTGACACTGCCTGCAGAAAGAATGACCGATTCACACTGCCTGCAGAAAGAGAGACCGATTCACACTGCCTGCAGAAAGAGAGACCGATTCACACTGCCTGCACAGAGAGAGAGAGAGCGAGAGAGAGCGATTCACACTGCCTGCACAAAGAGAGAGAGAGAGAGAGACCGCTTCACACTGCCTGCACAGAGAGAGAGAGAGAGACCGCTTCACACTGCCTGCACAGAGAGAAAGAGAGAGACCGCTTCACACTGCCTGCACAGAGAGAGAGAGAGAGAGAGACCGCTTCACACTGCCTGCACAGAGAGAGAGAGAGAGAGAGAGACCGCTTCACACTGCCTGCACAAAGAGAGAGAGAGAAACCGCTTCACACTGCCTGCACAAAGAGAGAGAGAGAGAGACCGCTTCACACTGCCTGCACAGAGAGAGAGAGAGACCGCTTCACACTGCCTGCACAGAGAGAGAGACCGCTTCACACTGCCTGCACAGAGAGAGAGAGAGCGAGACCGATTCACACTGCCTGCACAGAGAGACCACTTCACACTGCCTGCACAGAGCGAGAGAGAGACCGCTTCACACTGCCTGCACAGAGCAAGAGAGAGACCACTTCACACTGCCTGCACAGATCGAGAGAGAGACCGCTTCACACTGCCTGCACAGAGCGAGAGAGAGACCGCTTCACACTGCCTGCACAGAGAGAGAGAGAGACCGCTTCACACTGCCTGCACAGAGAGAGAGAGAGCGAGACCGATTCACACTGCCTGCACAGAGAGAGAGAGAGACCGCTTCACACTGCCTGCACAGAGCGAGAGAGAGAGACCGCTTCACACTGCCTGCACAGAGCGAGAGAGAGACCGCTTCACACTGCCTGCACAGAGCGAGAGAGAGACCATTTCACGCTGCCTGCACAGAGCGAGAGAGAGACCGCTTCACTCTGCCTGCACAGAGAGAGAGAGACCGCTTCACGCTGCCTGCACAGAGAGAGAGAGAAACCACTTCACGCTGCCTGCACAGAGAGAGAGAGAGACCGCTTCACACCGCCTGCACACAGAGAGAGAGACCGCTTCACACTGCCTGCACAGAGAGAGAGAGACCGCTTCACACTGCCTGCACAAAGAGAGAGAGAGAGAAACCGCTTCACACTGCCTGCACAAAGAGAGAGAGAGAGAGACCGCTTCACACTGCCTGCACAGAGAGAGAGAGAGACCGCTTCACACTGCCTGCACAGAGAGAGAGACTGCTTCACACTGCCTGCACAGAGAGAGAGAGCGCGAGACCGATTCACACTGCCTGCATAGAGAGACCGCTTCACACTGCCTGCACAGAGCGAGAGAGAGTCAAGTGGCCCATTGAACCACCAAATCAGCTCACCATCCATCTACACCACATTCCCTGTACAGAGAGCGAGAGGGAGACTGCTTGACACTGCCTGCAGAAAGAATGACCGATTCACACTGCCTGCAGAAAGAGAGACCGATTCACACTGCCTGCAGAAAGAGAGACCGATTCACACTGGCTGCACAGAGAGAGAGAGAGAGCGAGAGAGACCGATTCACACTGCCTGCACAAAGAGAGAGAGAGAGAGACCGCTTCACACTGCCTGCACAGAGAGAGAGAGAGAGACCGCTTCACACTGCCTGCACAGAGAGAAAGAGAGAGACCGCTTCACACTGCCTGCACAGAGAGAGAGAGAGAGAGAGAGAGACCGCTTCACACTGCCTGCACAGAGAGAGAGAGAGAGAGAGACCGCTTCACACTGCCTGCACAAAGAGAGAGAGAGAGAAACCGCTTCACACTGCCTGCACAAAGAGAGAGAGAGAGACCGCTTCACACTGCCTGCACAGAGAGAGAGAGAGAGACCGCTTCACACTGCCTGCACAGAGAGAGAGACCGCTTCACACTGCCTGCACAGAGAGAGAGAGAGCGAGACCGATTCACACTGCCTGCACAGAGAGACCACTTCACACTGCCTGCACAGAGCGAGAGAGAGACCGATTCACACTGCCTGCACAGAGCAAGAGAGAGACCACTTCACACTGCCTGCACAGATCGAGAGAGAGACCGCTTCACACTGCCTGCACAGAGCGAGAGAGAGACCGCTTCACACTGCCTGCACAGAGAGAGAGAGAGACCGCTTCACACTGCCTGCAGAGAGAGAGAGAGCGAGACCGATTCACACTGCCTGCACAGAAAGAGAGAGAGACCGCTTCACACTGCCTGCACAGAGCGAGAGAGAGAGACCGCTTCACACTGCCTGCACAGAGCGAGAGAGAGACCGCTTCACACTGCCTGCACAGAGCGAGAGAGAGACCATTTCACGCTGCCTGCACAGAGCGAGAGAGAGACCGCTTCACGCTGCCTGCACAGAGAGAGAGACCGCTTCACGCTGCCTGCACAGAGAGAGAGAGAAACCACTTCACGCTGCCTGCACACAGAGAGAGAGAGACCGCTTCACACCGCCTGCACACAGAGAGAGAGACCGCTTCACACTGCCTGCACAGAGAGAGAGAGACCGCTTCACACTGCCTGCACAGAGAGAGAGAGAGAGAGAGACCGCTTCACACTGCCTGCACAAAGAGAGAGAGAGAGACCGCTTCACACTGCCTGCACAAAGAGAGAGAGAGAGAGACCGCTTCACACTGCCTGCACAGAGAGAGAGAGAGACCGCTTCACACTGCCTGCACAGAGAGAGAGAGACCGCTTCACACTGCCTGCACAGAGAGAGAGAGAGCGAGACCGCTACACACTGCCTGCATAGAGAGACCGCTTCACACTGCCTGCACAGAGCGAGAGAGAGACCGCTTCACAGTGCCTGCACAGAGCAAGAGAGAGACCACTTCACACTGCCTGCACAGATCGAGAGAGAGACCGCTTCACACTGCCTGCACAGAGCGAGAGAGAGACCGCTTCACACTGCCTGCACAGAGAGAGAGAGAGACCGCTTCACACTGCCTGCACAGAGAGAGAGAGAGCGAGACCGATTCACACTGCCTGCACAGAGAGAGAGAGAGAGAGAGACCGCTTCACACTGCCTGCACAGAGCGAGAGAGAGAGAGACCGCTTCACACTGCCTGCACAGAGCGAGAGAGAGACCGCTTCACACTGCCTGCACAGAGCGAGAGAGAGACCATTTCACGCTGCCTGCACAGAGCGAGAGAGAGACCACTTCACGCTGCCTGCACAGAGAGAGACCGCTTCACGCTGCCTGCACAGAGAGAGAGAGAAACCACTTCACGCTGCCTGCACACAGAGAGAGAGAGACCGCTTCACACCGCCTGCACACAGAGAGAGAGAGACCGCTTCACACTGCCTGCACAGAGAGAGAGAGAGCGAGACCGATTCACACTGCCTGCACAGAGAGAGAGAGAGACCGCTTCACACTGCCTGCACAGAGCGAGAGAGACACCGCTTCACACTGCCTGCACAGAGAGAGCGAGACCGATTCACACTGCCTGCACAGAGAGACCGCTTCACACTGCCTGCACAGAGCGAGAGAGAGACCGCTTCACACTGCCTGCACAGAGCGAGAGAGAGAGACCGCTTCACGCTGACTGCACAGAGAGAGAAACCGCTTCACGCTGCCTGCACAGAGAGAGAGAGAGACCGCTTCACACTGCCTGCACAGAGAGAGAGAGACCGCTTCAAACTGCCTGCACAGAGAGAGAGAGCGAGACCGATTCACACTGCCTGCACAGAGAGAGAGAGAGACCGCTTCACACTGCCTGCACAGAGAGAGAGAGAGAGAGACCGCTTCACACTGCCTGCACAGAGAGAGAGAGAGAGAGAGAGAGAGACCGCTTCACACTGCCTGCACAAAGAGAGAGAGAGAAACCGCTTCACACTGCCTGCACAAAGAGAGAGAGAGAGAGACCGCTTCACACTGCCTGCACAGAGAGAGACCGCTTCACACTGCCTGCACAGAGAGAGAGACCGCTTCACACTGCCTGCACAGAGAGAGAGAGAGCGAGACCGATTCACACTGCCTGCACAGAGAGACCGCTTCACACTGCCTGCACAGAGCGAGAGAGAGACCGCTTCACACTGCCTGCACAGAGCAAGAGAGAGACCACTTCACACTGCCTGCACAGATCGAGAGAGAGACCGCTTCACACTGCCTGCACAGAGCGAGAGAGAGACCGCTTCACACTGCCTGCACAGAGAGAGAGAGAGACCGCTTCACACTGCCTGCACAGAGAGAGAGAGCGAGACCAATTCACACTGCCTGCACAGAGAGAGAGAGAGACCGCTTCACACTGCCTGCACAGAGCGAGAGAGAGAGACCACTTCACACTGCCTGCACAGAGCGAGAGAGAGACCGCTTCACACTGCCTGCACAGAGCGAGAGAGAGACCATTTCACGCTGCCTGCACAGAGCGAGAGAGAGAGACCGCTTCACGCTGCCTGCACAGAGAGAGAGACCGCTTCACGCTGCCTGCACAGAGAGAGAGAGAGAAACCACTTCACGCTGCCTGCACACACACAGAGAGAGACCGCTTCACACCGCCTGCACAGAGAGAGAGAGAGACCGCTTCACACTGCCTGCACAGAGAGAGAGAGAGCGAGACCGATTCACACTGCCTGCACAGAGAGAGAGAGAGACCGTTTCACACTGCCTGCACAGAGCGAGAGAGACACCGCTTCACACTGCCTGCACAGAGAGAGCGAGACCGATTCACACTGCCTGCACAGAGAGACCGCTTCACACTGCCTGCACAGAGCGAGAGAGAGACCGCTTCACACTGCCTGCACAGAGCAAGAGAGAGAGACCGCTTCACGCTGACTGCACAGAGAGAGAAACCGCTTCACGCTGCCTGCACAGAGAGAGAGAGAGACCGCTTCACACTGCCTGCACAGAGAGAGAGAGACCGCTTCACACTGCCTGCACAGAGAGAGAGAGCGAGACCGATTCACACTGCCTGCACAGAGAGAGAGACCGCTTCACACTGCCCGCACAGAGCGAGAGAGAGACCGCTTCACACTGCCTGCACAGAGCGAGAGAGAGACCGCTTCACACTGCCTGCACAGAGCGAGAGAGAGACCGCTTCACGCTGCCTGCACAGAGAGCGAGACCGCTTCACGCTGCCTGCACAGAGAGAGAGAGAAACCGCTTCACACTGCCTGCACAGAGAGAGAGAGACCGCTTCACACTGCCTGCACAGAGAGAGAGACCACACTGCCTGCACAGAGAGAGAGAGAGAGACCAATTCACACTGCCTGCACAGAGAGAGAGAGCGAGAGAGACCGCTTCACACTGCCTGCACAAAGAGAGAGAGAGAGACCGCTTCACACTGCCTGCACAGAGAGAGAGAGAGACCGCTTCACACTGCCTGCACAGAGAGAGAGAGACCGCTTCACACTGCCTGCACAGAGAGAGAGAGAGAGAGAGACCGCTTCACACTGCCTGCACAGAGAGAGAGCAGCATCTTTGGGTCAGTGGAGGAGCGGTGTATGGGCATCACTGGCGAAGTGCCTGCAAAGCGATTCGGCAGCGGCGCTTCTTGGGCGCATTTAACCCTTTCCTCAGCCACTTAAAAGCACCCCGCTAGCAGCCAAATGGCCCAGCTAAAACGACAGTAAAGCTTTACTTCTAACATGGCCACGCTGTCAGTGTTAAAGGGCTCTAATGACTAGTACACATGGGCCGAATGTTGGGAGACATCACCCGGTACAATAAAAACCATCTGACATTCGGCCCGTGTGTATGTCAGCTGGTCCAACAGAAGCTGGCCATGATTGGAGTGTTTTGGCGCAGGGCTGTCCCCTGTCAGAACACAACAGCACAGTGAGGGAGATTGATGTACTAACATCGAATTGTTAGTACAGCAGCTTCACCTGGAGCTGACTTTTTTTGCTGGGTTGAATTACATTTTTTTAAATATTAGTGTGTTTCAGGCTTTAGCCTTTTATATATAACCTCATGGTGAAACTAGGATATGCATTTCCTTAAACATCAGATCAGAACAAAAGGAAAAGTGTTTTGTTCATGTAATTATCTCATTAGGTTAATAAATGTGTTCTGCTGCCCCAAAAGCCTTTCTTTGACAATTCGGCCATCCCAAAATTATGTTCAACCAGATGGCTTACAAACAGCTGCTGCTAGTCTTTTACTTTATTGCACATATCATTCTGCCAGCAGGTGGCACTGGTACTTCTTTAAAGTTTGACACTAAAAATCCCTTATTTCTTTTTTTTAGCATGTATTAGTTTGTTTATCGACTGGGCCTCATTTAAACAGCTCAGAGTACAATATGCAATCAGGCAAAACACCGAATTTCGTTAAAAAATATTTGATCTTGGGATGTTCTAACAATGAATGTGGTTTTCGTTAAGAAATTCTGTTCCTTGCAAAATCAAATGTTAAGGAAAACAAAATTAAGTATTTTTAAACAACATTTGTCAAGCCTTTTCTGGCATTATTGAATGTACTACAGATTTTTCATATATGTATGGCCAACTTAACTTAGCAAGTTTGTAGCAGACATTTGGCTGCATGTTGCAAATACTTTTTTTTATAGCATGTTGACATTACTTGCAGTCATTTCAGTGTTACTGTCATAAAACAAGGCTCAACATTTTCATACAGTGTAATTTTTTGAGCCCAGAGGATAAAGCGGAAAATTTCCTGTCAATTATATACCGTTTCCTGATGGACCCCATGGCAGCAAACATATCAGTTAACCCCGCCTCCACTCCTCCCCTATAGGACCCCACTCCCATAAATCGTTGCTCTGAGCCAGAGGCCACGTTCCGTAACTAGCCTACTTCAGACCCTGGGAGGGAACTCTTGCTGCCATGGAGTCCATCAGGAAAGGAAAATTAAGGTAAGTATTTGATAGGAAATTCTCAGTTTTCCTGACAGACTCCATGGCAGCATACGTATGGGAACTAACTAGCCATACACCCTATCAATGCTGAACCAAAGGCTTTAATTTGTACCGTCAACAGACAGAACCTGCAAGCCAAAATAAACAGAGGATAAAGAAGCAGTCTCTACACAATAATGAGCCATAAATGTATTGATTGAGGACCACAAGGCCACCCTACAGAATACATTGGGAACCACATGCTGCAAAGCTGCCCAAGATGCACACCCACTCCTGGTTGAGTGAGCGGTCACTACCTCAAAAGGAGCCAAGCCCTTGGCTCTGTGAGCCTGTCAGATGGCCTAGACCAGGGGTGTCCAAGCTTTTTTCAAAGAGGGCCAGATTTGATGAAGTGAACATGCGTGAGGGGTGACCATTTTGCATGACATTCTTTGAACCATTATAATTCAGTCTAAGTGTCTTCTTCTGAGCACTAATACACTGCCCAACAAGAATTATCTTGCCTTTGTGGCTGTGTGTGGTGAAGAGATGAGCTTGGGCGTGTTATTTGGATATACCGTATTTATTATCCTATAACATGCACCTTCATATTAAGAGGGAAGTTTAAGGAAAAAAACTAAATTTTAAATAGAACTGTGAAGCAAAATAAGGGTCAGTGCCCATCAATGCAGCTAATCAGTGCCCATCTGCAGCCTCACAAGTGCCATGAATGCAGCCTCACCATTGTCATGAATGCAAACTCACCATTGCCATGAATGCAGACTCACTGTTGCCATGAATGCAGACCCACCACTGCCATGAATGCAGCCCCACCATTGCTATGAATGCAACCCCACCATTGCCATGAATGCAGCCCCATCATTGCCATGAATGCAGCCCCACCATTGCCATGAATGCAACCCCACCATTGCCATGAATGCAGCCCCACCATTGCCATGAATGCAGCCCCACCATTGCCATGAATGCAGACTCACCATTGCCATGAATGCAGACTCACCATTGCCATGTATGCAGACTCACCATTGCCATGAATACAGCACCCCCATTGCCATGAATGCAGCCCCACCATTGCCATGAATGCAGACTCACTGTTGCCTTTCTATTGCGGTAGCTGTTAACACAAGGGTCATCCCTTGAAAAAGTCACGTGGCCATGACGATATGCGTGGGGAGAAAGGGGCCTAGTGACAGCACATTGAGAAAAAGCAGGGCGCGCAGCCCACAAAGTCTGACTGTGTTAACAGCTACCACAATAGAAAGCGCTGGGTGCATGTGAGTAGTTAGAAGCCCACACTGACATAATGTCCCAGAAGTTCAACAGTAATTCCACAAACTGTCACCTGATTGTGGTTTTGTCAAATCCCTTCTTTCTGAGATTTGTAGTGGCAACCAAGCGAGCCATCTTCCTCCAGATGGTGGACGGGGCTAGCAGGACTGTGATTGGCTTTAGCAGTGGCCAATGACAGTCCCCCTCCTCCTACCCTGTTTCCCCGAAAATAAGACCTAGCGTGATTGTCGGCGATGGCTGCAATATAAGCCCTACCCCCCGAATAAGCCCTATTTAAAGTCCTTGTAGGTCTTGTTTTCAGGGTAGGGCTTATTTTCGGGGAAACATGGTAGGGCTTATTTGGGGTGTATGGCTTATATTGCAGCCATCACCGACAATCACGCTAGGTCTTATTTTCGGGGAAACAGGGTAGAAACAGGGACTGCCCCCCCAGCAGAACTGCACCCAATCTCTTCCCCATCACAAAAACTGACGATCGCAGCTACAGAAAAGTTAGAGAACCAAACAATGTTTCCCATCTTTTACAATGTGTGGGGGGCACAGTGCCTCCCCCTCAGTGCAGGGTGGGGAATTCTGAAATTGAAATGCATTAGTGTCTCACTGACACTTCCCTGCGCTGCTCTGCTGATGGGGAGGGAGTTGAGTACCGGCAAAAGAAGCTTTGCGTGTGGCTTGCGGCACCCGTGCTACTCCTGTTCTAGCGCATACCCTAAGCCTATAAAAAAAACTCCAAATATAACTGCAGCATCCTGCTGATGTGGTCAACACTTCAGCATCTTTATACAGTATATATGAGTTCAAACTACACTACACCCCATCAACCACTTTGCAATTATTGTTAACCTGGTGGTGTGGACTAATTGACAGGACCAATCATTTAAGCACATACATATGTTGATTTAAGCCCAAAAGAACTTCCAGTATTACAACTAGAACTCTTCACGTTGTCTGTGTAGATTCACCTGAAGATGCACATGGGATACCCCTCTGGCAGGATGTCCGTGGCCGACCGTGGAGCTGTGGCTGGAAACAATCACACTGACCCTGGACGGCAGCACCTCTCCCCTGCGTATGGTCTTCTCCTTGCCCCGTGGTCTCTTCCAGCTCCCAGGCAACCTTCTGGTGTCCTTTCCTTTGCTTCACTCCACCTTACTGCTGGGCTGTGTAGTTCTGCCCCCAGGGATTGACATGGAACCACTGGTGTTTCGGGACTACATGTCCCAAGATGCTTTTCCCCTGTGGCTCTGTCTAGATTGGTTCTTCTCCTGCCAATGAGAAAGCAAGGGAGGGAGCAGAATGGGCAGCAGGCCAATAGACGGAGCAGCCAGCTCCGAGCGCGTAGCCTTTCACCACTGCAGCCCTGATTGACAAGATTCCAGCCCTGCCTGGGTTAAATCAGACACCGGTGACATCACTTCCTGTTCCACGGTCCATGCTGGTCAGTTTGGAGCTTATGGGTTCCTTTGCTCCTGGAGAAACACTGTGATCAATTCCAGCCAGCTGCTCAATCCTTTCCAGCTATCTGGAACAGCGGTGGGACCTACAGAGCCATTTAGAATGCCAGGACTACACTTTACTTTGACGAGCATGCATCTTCTATCATCTTGTATTTGTTTAATCTTATTAAAGTTATCATTTTAATACTACACTCAGGTTCAGCGCCTCCCCCTCCCTGTTTTTTCCTTACATGTCGTGCAGAGTTCTGGACACACTCTGAAGGATGGCTGCCTTCCTTTTTAGCCCTTAATACCCCTTTCTTTTCCAATTACCCAACCTATGGATACATCATCATCCAGCTATTACAGCCACAGACTATAACCCTAAGGATTACTCCATCTGGAGCGCCATATAAACACTGACTATACATATATAAGTCGCTGATCACCGTCATTAGTACTATATATAAAAAAAAAAAAATTTCCTGTATATATATGTAGCGCTGGCTCCTGACGAGCAGGCGCTATTGTTTTTGAAAATTAAGTTGCCTGAAGCCACAGTTGGGCTTCAGGATAATTCTTTTAAAATTTCTGGTTTCAGTACCAGTCCAGCTGGGTTGCACTGGGTTCTCCTTGACCATAGGTGTCACTGTCACCGCCGGCAAGGGTAGAAACGCAGTCTAGCCAGATGCATTGAATGCCACTTAGCCCTCGGAACCAGCCCAGTGGGAGTGTTCTCCTGCTGTGAATTCTGGGAGGTGGTATTTAAGGTAGGGCAGGGATTTTATTTTCTGTCCGTTTGGTTCTGGTGGTCCTCCTGACCCAGCCTCATGGCCCTCCTGGCCTGGGGTGTGGAGCCATGCATCCGGTGTCTCAGGGCTTGCTGGCCCAAAGCAATGTAACTGCAAGGGTAGGCCCGAGTGACTTTCGGAGACTACTGATCCAAGGAAGGTCCGGTGCCGTCTCATCGGAATGGAGAGGCCCAGCAACTGAAGTACCCCAGGGGAGGACCCTTTCAGGAGAAGGCCATGCGCAAGGCTGGTTTCTCTGAAGGTGGTGGAGGCTTAGTTGAAGGATGCGACCTGGATCATCCCTGATATGGTATCGCCAGATCGGCTGAGAGAACCTGGTACCATATAACAGTTCTTTAAAGTTCATCTAATACCCAGTGATGCTAAAGAGTAACCACAAGTCTGTGGCAGAGACTGTACCGAGTATCCTACCGGCTGCTAGGTCTAGTGAGAGAGACCTATCCGGGGGTGCTGAATCCAGTTGTGAACCAGTTTATTCTCTGGATTCATCTGATATTGGAAGAGGATTCATTGTCAGTCTCAACACTCTAGGTTACTTTCCACAGGATCAGTCCGATGGGAGCTTGTCATCGGATTTTCCAACCGTGTGTATGCCGGGTCTTTTTCTGTCGGCATTTCCGACGGACTTTAGATTGAGAGCCTGTTCTTAATTTTTCCGACGGAAAAACTTTTGATCGGCAAAATTCCGACGCATACTCGGAAACAAATCGACGCATGCTCAGAAGCATTAAACTTCCCTTGTATAGTGGCGTCAAACGTGTTATATGTCGCTGTGTTATTGACCGTCGGAATTTGGTGTGATCGTGTGTAGGCAAGACAGTTTGAGCGGAATTCCATCGGAATTCCGACGGGAAAACCATCAGAGCTTTTTCCAACGAGAATTCGTGTGTTTGCGGCATTATTGTTTTTTTTTTTTTATTAAAGACATGTAGCAGAATACATTTATAAAAAAATTATATATTTCGACCGTGAAAGAAAGCTCTATTTGTGTGAAAAAAAAAAAGTATATAAATTTTGTTTGGGTATAGCGTTGCATGATTACTGCAATTACCAGTTATTGTAGCGCAGTGACGAATAACAAAAAATTGCCTGGTCTTGAAGGGTGTAAAACTTTCTAGAGCTGAAGTGGTTTAACTTGCATATTTAGCTACTAGGCAATGCATATAGGCTATAATGGCTTTACAATCAATTAGTCGAAACTGCAAATATAAGCCATGCACTTGTTGCAACGCATAAGCCCCACTATTCACCTGCTTAGCCATGCTTTGAAAAGTGATCCACCACAGATTACTTTTCAGAGCTTTCCTTAGTCTGAACCTAGCCTAAAGTTGGGTATATACCAGGGTGGATATAAATCATTTATTTTTTATTTTATTTTTTAAATCCAAAAAATCAGATTTTTTTATTTCAATCAGATTTTTGGGATTTAAATCGATTTTTTTGGATTTGTATTAAATTTATTTTAATAAAATGCCTTTGCAGTAAAAATATATCTAAAGATAATTTTCTATTTAAGATACATTAATCATTTAGTTTATTCAGCATGAAATGGAGCTTAGTTATGGAGCATGAGGCTGTCTATTCTGCAATGTTTCCGTTTTTGGTAAACTCATTCAATGAATCCAAGCTCTGTAAGCTGAGATAACATGCACTGCATTGATGCATTCACACAATTTCACAGTAACCATGAGATAAATCAAAGTTCAGTAATATTTCTTTATCCCATTGTTTTGCAAATTTATGTACAATACAAACTGTATGATTGAATTGGTTCTGATATCGCTGTTTTACTAACCTGACAGCTTATTATTCTAAATAGGAAACCTTCATTTTGTTTGCAAATATTAAAGATTCTAACTACCTACAAGAATAAGTCGTTACATTTAAATAGCACCTGTCATTTCAGATCCATCGTGGCAGTGTCTGTTAGCGGGCATCCACTCACCTGCTGCCGCCACATCCCTCCCCTTGTTGTGTCACTGCCACATTACCAGCCGTCCCATTAAAGTGAATGAGACTGTCGGTGAGTCAACAGCGGGTCAGAGGAGGAGCCGCTGCAGAACAGAAATGACAGTTGCTCTTTAAAAATTATGATTTAAATCAAGCTATTTCACTAGTGATTTAAATTTACTTTATTTACCACACATCCCGAAATTCACCTATTTCAGCCGGAACTGCGTACCGCCATTTGTTTAACAGAAGCTGATCTAGTGACTGGCTTCTATCGATAAGTCCTGCTGAAAAATCAACATTCGATCAGCGCATGCAGCCAATAGCTACAAGGCTGATCAATGTATTCTGATTGGAGGGGTCGTCTCACAATCAGAATACAATAGCTCAGTGGGAGAGATCCCTGCACCCACATTGTTTATGTTGATGAAGGAATCTGGAGGTTTCATGTACCCTGCTTAAGAGTGCCATCTTTCTTACTAGACTGTAAGCCTTGCCTCCCCTCTACACACCTTTAACCACTTGCTGACCGTCGTATGTACATTTACGTCGGCAGAATGGCACGGCTGGGCAAATGGGAGTACAGGTACATCCCTTCGAATTTTCCGCTGCGTGGTCACGTGCGCGCCGCCTGCGCACGCCACCCTGCCGGGAGCTCTGTGAGTCAGATCACGGGTTCCGCAGACTTGATCGCCACAGGGATACCTGGAGAATGGGGAGATGCTAATGTAAACAAGCATCTCCCCGTTCTGTCTAGTGATACTGTCACTGATCATAGCTCCCTGTGATCGGGAGCTATGATCAGTGATGTGTCACACATAGCCATGCCCTCTAACAATTAGAATCACTCCCCAGGACACACTTAACCCCTCCCTAGCCCCCTAGTGGTTAACCCCTTGACTGCCAGTGTCATTTTTACAGTAACCAGTGAAATTTTATAGCACCGATCGCTGTAAAAATGACAATGGTCCCAAAAATGTGTCAAAATTGTCCAATGTGTCCACCATAATGCCGCAGTCACGATAAAAATCGCAGATCGCCGCCATTACTAGTAAAAAAAAAAATTATTAAAAAAAATGCCATAAAACTAACCCCTATTTTGTAGATGCTATAACTTTTGCGCAAACCAATCAATAAACGCTTATTGCGATTTTTTTTAACCAGAAATATGAACTTTTTTTGAAAAAAAAAATTATATTTTTTGGGGGGAAAAAGTAAAAAATAATGCGCTTTTTTTTTAAATTTCAATTTTTGTTTATAGAGCAAAAAATAAAAACCGCAGAGTTGATAAATACCACCAAAAGAAAGCTCTATTTGGGGAAAAAAAGAACGGCAATTTTGTTTGGGAGCCACGTCGCACGAGGGCGCAATTGTCAGTTAAAACGACGCAGTTCCGAATTGTAAAAAGTGTGCTGCTCTTTGGCCAGCAAAATGGTCCAGGGCTTAAGTGGTTAATAGTATGGATCATAATGAAAACAATAGATTGCAAAACTAAATTTGCATATATGAATCCTAATTTGCATTTCTCATTGAGGGTCTGAATCAGGATTTGCGCAATCCATAAAGGTTTGTGCAGTTCTGTATCAGTGATTGCCTAGGCATGGATCATGCAAATCTGGATTTAAATATAAAAATGGAAATTTACATGATTTGCACGGGGGGAAGATCCTGACACTTACATCCCCGGGTGACTCAGGCTTCTAATTTCATCTGCTTTTGGTGGAGCTTTTCTCTACACCTTACCTGACCTATTCAAATCCAGGTTTGACTCTAGAACTTAATACCTAATCGTAAATCATATTCAAAAGAAGTAAAACTTTTCATTCTTTCGGAACCCGTGGTAAACATGACTTTGAAAATTACATTAATTAAATAGAACTCATCCCTGGAATTTGTCATTTTAAGATTTAATTCTAATTATGATAAACAGCAAGAAATTTCTACTTAACAATCACTACACTACTGAATGACATTTAAACAGCTTTTAATCTTCATTAAAATTCATTTCTTTTGTGATAACGTTTGTATAATACTACAGAGGCTTTATTCTTCCCTGTAGTGAAAAATATATTAGCTTATAAAAAGAAATTCATTTCAAGGTGGCAATTTTAACATCAAAGTTACTGCAAAGTTTCATTTTGAAAAGAAAGTAAATTAACTTGGGAACAATTCTAAATTAAAAGTGTAAGCACGAGCTCAGCAAGCTGGCCCCCCTACAATCAGCACAAATAAAAACTCAAGTGTGACCCTCATCCCTAAAGCAGGCAAAGACACTACCATAGTTTCAAATTACCGTCCAATATCACTACTTAACGTAGATCTCAAACTTTATGCTAAAGTCATGGCTAACCGCATCCTTCCCTTGTTACCCAGACTGATTTCACTAGACCAGGTGGGATTTATCCCTGGCAGAGAGGTCAGGGACAATACCATAAAGGCCATTAACATACACCACTGGCTTTCTACATCTTCCACTAAAGGCTTTTTCCTTTCCCTTGATGCAGAGAAGGCGTTCGACAGAGTGGCCGGGGATTATATGTCAGCCACATTGCAGGCTATGGATTTTCCAAATCGTCTAATTCAAATGATACTCGCATTATACGGTTCCCCTATGGCTAGAATTAGAGTCAACGGTCGCCTGTCAAATGCCTTCTCCATTTCAAACGGAACTCGTCAGGGTTGTCCACTATCCCCCCTTATCTTTGTACTGACCATGGAACCTATGCTCTGTAAACTGAGAGAGAACCCGGATGTCAAGGGCATAGATATTCATCACAAACATTATAAAATATCAGCCTATGCTGATGATATCCTGCTTTTTCTCTCCGATCCCATTACCACTATCCCCAACCTTCTTTAAGATTTTTCGCTTTTTAAAACTCTATCGAATCTCCAAATTAACTTTGCAAAATCAAAAGCCCTAAACATCTCACTCCTGACATCGCTTGTGACACAATGCCGAACCAATTTCCCCTTCGGTTGGGAACCACACGCAATCTCATACTTGGGCACCCAAATCCCTACTAAATTGAATGACCTTTTGCATTGAACTTTCTACCCGTTCTACAGAAGATCCAGGGAGACTTTCGCAAATGGCATACCTGCCCTTTCTCATGGTTCGGTAGAAATCGCCATATTAAAAATGAATGTTCTCCCCAGACTCCTCTACCTATTCACCCGTTAATAAGACCCACAATGCTGATTTTTAGATTGATGTGCAAAACTCTCAGACTTAGCCCCTCACCTGGTCCCTTGACCCCACTAGACCAAAACCCAGACTTCCCCCCCGGCCTATTTCTGCACAACCCAGGTGACACACCCCCTGATCCTCCGACTATAGCTCAACAATTCTTCCAAAATGGCGAACTCCTGCCGCACTCGACGCATCCCCTTTTTAAAATTCCTACAACTTAGACATTTCTTCCTCATTACCACACCTAACGCTCAATGGCACCGTGATCTCACACCCTTCGAGGAGATATGCAACAGCATAAAACCCCAAAAACACTTAATCTCAGCTGTGTATGCGCTTCTATTCCAAGACTACCACCCAAAACAAGATAAAATCATACGACAATGGGAAAATGAGTTGAACATACACATTCCCAAAGAAGACTGGGAATGCATACACACCTATATCCACAAAGGCTCCCTTAACACCTCTATTCAAGAAAATAGATATAAAATCTACTCAAAATGGTACAGAACACCTGACCGGATCCATAAATTCCATCAGTCCATCTCTCCACTCTGCTGATGATGCAATTCGGTTAAGGGTTCGTTACTCCACATATGGTATATGGTATGGTATGATATGCAGGCTATCCCCCCTTCAGTCTATTATGAATGCTGCTGCTAGACTAATACACCTCACTAATCGATCCGTGACTGCCCCCCCTCTCTGCCAATCCCTTTACTGGCTTCCCCTACCCCACCGTGTAAAATTCAAAATGCTAACCATAACATACAAAGCCATCCACAACATCACCCCATTTACATCACCAACCTCATCTGCAGATATCACCCAAATCGTCCCCTCCGCTCCTCCCAGGACCTCCTGCTCTCTAGCTCCCTTGTTACCTCCTCCCATGCTCGCCTTCAGGACTTCTCCAGAGCCTCTCTTATCCTCTGGAACTCCCTGCCCCATTATGTCTGATCAGCCCCTACCCTGTCCACCTTTAAGAGATCCCTGAAAACTCATTTATTCAGGGAAGCCTATCCCACACGCACCTAACAACTGTCCCGAGCCACCCCCATCAAATCATTCATTCTCTGCAGCTATTACCTTTTGTACCACCACCCTGTCCCTTTAGAATGTAAGCTCTATGAGCAGGGCCCTCTTGTACCTTTTGTATTGTACTGTAATTGTGTTGTCCCCCCCCCCCTATATTTTGTAAAGCGCTGCGTAAACTGTTGGCGCTATATAAATCGTTTATAATAATTATAATAATAATATGGTGGGATTGCTCGCTCATACAACCTTTCTGGGTGGAATTTCACTGCTTAATTGCTCAAATCACAACATACACCCCAAACTTCACCCCAGCACAATACATGCTCCACCAAACTCCCAAACCCATTGCACGATATAGGAAATCCCTTACACTACACCTCATTAATGCAGCCAACCAATGTATACTGACCCACTGGAGGAGTACCGACCCTCCTACCATATCGGAATGGGTCCATAGAGTAGACAAAATAGCCGAAATGGAAAACCTTTACATCAGGCCAAGGATAATCCGACGAAATACAGGGAAACTTGGGCATGTTGGATTCATTCTAGAGACTCCACCAATGCTACAGGTCCGACCACTAATACCACCACACCCACCTTGGGATGAACGCTTCTAAAAATGTTCTAATTCACCACAGCTCCTTACCGCCTCTGCCTGGCATATATCCCCCCCCCTCCCCTGGCCTACCCCCCTTTTTTATTACTCAAAAGATCCTCGGTCCACATTAAACTCCATCCCTTGGTACTCGTTACCAACCCATACCATCATGTAGATCTAAAAGACCTCCAGGACACTTGGAGGATCCATACATAGATACCGTACCATTGAGAGGGCTCACCTTGACTTCAAAACAAACTGAATATGTTCAGCACTCAATCATATGCGTTTATAGCCCCCTCCCACTCACAGTTTTTGATCCTGTTAGGGGTGGGTGATGTGGTATACTTCAGTATACATCTTAATACTGCCTGGAGCCCCGCTTATGTACTAAATCCAACGCTCCATCGCTGACTCTACCATCACCGTTACTATATCATAATGGTAGATACGGAAACGTTCCATTATTGAGGTTTCACAATAAACTCTTTATTTCTTGAAATATACTTTGCAACTATTCCCCACTGTTACGGTTGTAATGTTTTGTAAGCTGCCGATTACCTTCTGTAACTTTTTTTTGTGATCTCTGTAACCTTGAAAACTTTAATAAAAATTTAGCGGAAAAAAAAACCCCAAGTGTGTTTCTTTAGCCGGTTCCCGACCACCTCACGTCTATTTACGGGGGAAGAATGGCTCCCCTGCATGAAACCTCTTACACGTTGGAGGACCTGATGCGTGTGGCCGGCAGTCGCGATTGCCGCCTGCCATGTGTGATTGCGTGCACGAGCGCCAGCACAGGGCTTTGTGTGTGTAAATCTCTGTGCTGTTAAAGGAGAGGAGACGTGTCGTTTGTTCCTAGTAAGTAGGAACAGCGATATGTCTCCTCTCCTACTCAGTCCTATCCCCATACAGTTAGAACACACCGAGGGAACACACATTTAACCCCTTGATTGCCCCTAGTGTTAACCCTTTCCCTACCAGTGACATTTACACAGTAATCAGTGCATTTTTATAGCACTGATCGCTGTATAATTGTCAATGGTCCCAAAAATGTGTCAAAAGTGTCCAATCTGTCTGTTGCAGTGTTGCAAAACCGCTAAAATATTCGCAGATCACCGCCATTTCTAGTAAAAAAAAATGCCATAAATCTTTCCCATAGTTTGTAGACGCTATAAGACGCTGTTTTGTACCGTAAAAATTTACATTTGTGCTGCTTTTATTTTTTAGATATTAGCAATTGTTTTTTCCAGACTATGACATCACCTAGCCCCCCTACAATAGCCAAATTACACGAAACCGGCTGGTTGGTTAGCAGCGCAAATGTAAAATTTACGGCAAATTTTCGCTGACCTTTTTTTTTTTTTTTGTTTCTAACGCAAAAAAAATTTAAATAAAAAACACAGAGGTGATCAAATACCTCCATCCATCCATCCATGTCAGACCGATGATTCAGGTACAATACGATCACCTTAAGGGGCCAGGAAGGATTTTTTTCCCCTTTGGAGACCATCTGACAGAGGGATTTTTTTTCTTCTTTTCTCTATTCCCATTAGGGGCATAGGGGCATTTGTATGATTTTTTTTTCAAGCTGTGTGATTAGAGCCTGAGGCTCTAATTGGCTTAAAAAAGGTTGAGCTCCGGGCGCAGAGCATTGCACCCCGAACCCACCCACTTACAATAGCGAAGTGATATTAGCTATTGTCTTCCGGCTTCTTCTACTGGCCAATCAGGATGAATCGGGTTGGCCGGGAGGAGAAGCTGAGGAAGCCGTGGAGGGGTGTGGGGTGGGGGGAACCTCATTTTGCTGTGTATACCCCAAATTAGTAGGTATCTTGGACTTTGGGGTTTATTTACTAAAGGCAAATTCACTTTGCAATTCAAGTGCACTTGGAAGTGCAGTTGCTAGAAATCCGAGGGGGACATGCAAGGAAAAAAAAAACTGCTTCTCTGCTTCTACATGATTGAATGATAAAATCACCAGTGCTTCCCCTCAGATTTACAGCAAGTACACTTGTATTGCAGAGTGGATTTGCCTTTAATAAACCCCAAAATATCTAATAATTTGGGGTGTACACAACAAAGTGCTAGAGTGCAATAATAGGGACACTAGTTAGATTGACCTGTGTGTCCCCAAGGAAAGACATTGGTAGGGTTTTACCCTCACTTCCTGTTTGGCTATGTGACAGGAAGCGAAGACAATTTTCAGAGAAGGGACACAAAGCCCAACCTAAAAAAGACAAGCAGGGGTTCTAACGCTCACTCGGTTTCCCTCAAATGCCCACAATTAGAATAGGATTGTCTTGAGCTAGATTTTAGTCCAGTGCTCTAAATCAGTGCTTCTCAACCCTGTCCTCAAGTACCCCCAACAGGCCATGTTTGTAGGTTTTCCTTCATCTTGCACAGGTGCTTTAAATCACAGTCAGTGGCTTGGTAATTTGGCCAGCTATTTTAGCTAAGATAAATTCCCAAAACATGTCCTGTCGGGGGTCCTGGAGGACTGAGGCTAAGAACCACTGCGCTAAAATGAAAAATTGAATACTTACCTCTAGAGGAAGATTTTGCAAAATAATGCAGCACAGACAATTAAATCAAAGTAAAACTAACAACCTAAAAACTACACACATTGACAACATCACAAATATTTCAGGGCAAAATATCCCCCCCCCCCCCAAAAGAAATAAAATAAACAAAAGTAAAAAAAATTAGATTGACCTTTGTGTCCCCAAGGAAAGACATTGGTAGGGTTTTACCTTCACTTCCTGTTTGGCTATGTGACAGGAAGCAAATACATTTGAAGGAGAAAGTGGCAAAATTTGAGAGGTGTCTGCACCCTATCAGGGGTGCAGACACCCCCAAAAACTGACAAGACTTCTAATCCCTCTGTACTCTATCCCCAAGCAAAAATAAGAAAGGATTTCATTTAGTTTAACTTTGCAAACACATAGTCTTAAGTTCAACTGTGATGCATGTCAGGGGCCCATTTAGACCTTGTTTAACTGCTTGCCGACTGGCTCCTGTAGATATACGTCGGCAGAATGGCACGGCTGGGCAAAGTAATGTACCTGTACGTTACTTTGAATTTCCCGCCGTGCACGCGCGCCTGCCGCAAGCTCCGTGACCGCGGGACACGCAGACTTGATGTCTACCGGGTGCCCACGATCGTGTCATAGAGCTGAAGAACGGGGCATCTCCCTGTTCTGCCTAGTGACAGGACACCGATCGTCTGCTCCCTGTCATCAGGAGCAGCGATCAGTGTCGTGTCACTGCTAGCCCATCCCCCCACAGTTAGAATCACTCCCCAGGACACACTTAACCTCTCCCCCAACCCCTAGTGGTTAACCCCTTCACTGCAAGTGACATTTTTACAGTAGTCAATGCAATTTTATAGCAGTGATCGCTGTATTAATGCCAATGGTCCCAAAAATGTGTCAAAATTGTCTGATATTGCCACAATGTCGCAGTCACAATAAAAATCACTGATCGCCGCCATTACTAGTAAAAAAAAAAAAAAAAATATTAATAAAAATGCCATAAAACGAACCCCTATTTTGTAGACGCTATAACTTTTGTGCAAACCAATCAATAAAAACGCTTATTGCGATTTTTTTTATCAAAAATATGACGAAGAATACGTATCGGCCTAAACTGAGGAAAAAGAAAAAAATTTTATATTTTTTGGGGATATTTATTAGAGTAAAAAGTTAAAAATAATGCATTTTTTTTCAAAATTGTGGCTCTTTTTTTGTTTATAGCACAAAAAATAAAAACTGCAGAGGTGATCAAATACCACCAAAAGAAAGCTCTATTTGTGGGGAAAAAAGGACGTCAATTTTGTTTGGGAGCCAAGCTACACGACCGGGCAATTGTCAGTGTTCTGGTCTTTGGCCAGCTAAATGGTACGGGGCTTAAGTGGTTAATAGAAAACACCAGTTGCCTTTCACTAGAAAACATCTGCATCTGCTTTACTATTAATTTCCCTAAAAATTGGGTTCCTGCAGCTAGATGCGCAACCGCTGTGTATGTGAGATACACAACTGCTGTGTGCGCGGAAGTATGTACCTGTGGCGCATATCTGGATCCCGGAAGCAGTGGCCAGCACACAGGAATGACATCACGCCTTGTACTGCTGCTAATTTCTTCCCACCACCATGCCCCACTCACTGTTCTCTGAGGAAGAGATGATCCTTATTTGAAAATTAAGATAATTTTTTTTAATTTTTTACATGGGATGGTGTTTGTGTGAGAGGAAACCCACACAGGCACAGGGAGAACATGCAAACTCCAGGCAGATGGTGTCACAGGCAGGATTCAAACCAGCAACCCTTTTTGCTGTTAGGTGAAAGTGCTAACCACTACACCACTGTACTGCCCAAATATATATCTATAGATGTGGGTTCTTGTGTCCACCAGCAGAGAGAAGTTGGGTAGATGCCACACTCCCAATTCTGGAGGCATAATAATGGTCTAGCACAGGGGTCTTCAAACTACGGCCCTCCAGTTGTTCAGGAACTACAATTCCCATCATGCCTAGTCATGTCTGTGAATGTCAGAGTTTTACAATGCCTCATGGGATGTGTAGTTCTGCAACAGCTGGAGAGCCGAAGTTTGAAGATTCCTGATCACTCTAGCATGTCTTGAAAAAAGGTGGTTTCTCACATGCCTTGTATAATGCCCAAGAAATATCATTTGGAAAATACAAGTGGGCCATGGCACACCTACATTCCAAATTTGGCCCTTAAGATGGTCATGCACTATGCAATCTGATTGGCCAATCTCTGTCCAACTCGATATTTAGGCAAAATAGATAATAGGAAGACGCACTTGAACAATTAATTCAAATTATAGGAAATCAATCAGGCTCTTGCACTAAATTGAATGTATTTAAGATCTAACTGATTGCAGTGTATGGTCACCTTTAAAGATCAAGATCTGAAAATATACATTTATTGGGTTTAGAAACACTTCTCTGTTCTTTGTAATGTATTGAAAGATTTGGGTAAAAAAAAAAAAAAAAAAATTTCAAAGATATATTAGAAGTGATAGGAATGAGATTAGCATCAAAAGAGTTAATTAACTGAGAAAAACCTACTAATTGCCTAACAAGACACATCCAATGAGATGAAATTAACCAATTGGATTGGGCATGTGCTATTATCAATGAGAAAACCGCAGTTACCCTAGCGACAGTTGCAGTTTACATACACGGGTATTTATTATCGTTATTTGCGCTTCAAAGTGCGCCGGTTCGCACGTTCGGTTCATGACTTTTCTAGCGCACCAATTAATGTATGAACTGGTGAAGCGCATTCTTCTTAGTAAATCAGCTCCAATGTGTTGAATTACTGTGTTACTTAATTAAACATTAAAGACTTTAAGCTGAGATCATTGATTTTTTTCCCTATTTGCATGCTGTGACATTTCCTCTCCATGCAAAGCTTTGAACTCAGGATGAATATTATTGGCCCAGGGCTCCCTTGTCATAAGGACATTTTTTCTGCATTCTGCAAAGTCAGCTACAGGCAGTGCCCCATATTCCAGATTTGTTTATTACAAAATATCTCATTTTATTACATTAAAAATTGCTTTTTTTTGTTGAAGCCCTGGGCCCCTGCTTCTCTACACTCATCTAACCTTAATTTTCATGGGGAAACTAATAAATGAGTGGCTTTGACAATAATTTAAATAGCATAACCCATGTTGGTTTGAAACATAGAACTTTGTTACTTGCTCTGGGAATGAATGCTTAGCTATGAAGCTATGAAAAAGGTTTCATGGGTGTATAACATGAGAGGAATACTGATCAAACGCCATACAACAAACATTGAGTGTTTTCACACCCCTGGGAAAGACATTATCCCTTCAAATCAATATGTAAAGAAAAAGTACATGCGGATTGAGATTTTATAGGCATTCAGACTATTGATTACACAAACATACAAATTTCTCATTGTCACATATTATAACGCATCTATTAAAAATGACATAGGCAAATGTTAAAATGATAAGTGATCATAACCACACAGAGATTGTTGGCGCACACCCAGCACAATGAGAAACGTGTAGGCAAGTTGCCTACGGTATTAGCCAGACTAGTGTGGCTGTCCAGAGTAGGGGGAGAAGGGGTTAACTCTGCTATGTTTTCCTGCTCACATTCGCAGGCTTTTGGGGTCCAGCCTTCTGTTCTGTGAGATATAAAAAATCAGAGGTTTGGGTCTTGAGGGCACGGGAGTTAGCGGGATAAAGAACGTAAACATGACAGGACATTCTGAGAGATGCAGTCCCTCTACAGAACACCAGCCTTCGGAATACACCCAAGTCATGAACCTCTACCATCGAGTCAAGCCAGCTATGAACTTAACCACTTCAGCCCGGACCAATTTGCAGCTAAAGGACCAGGCCCCTTTTTGCAATTCGGCACTGCGTCGCTTTAACTAACAATTGCGCGATCATGCGACGTGGCTCCAAAACAAAATTGGCGTCCTTTTTTTCCCACAAATAGAGCTTTCTTTTGGTGGTATTTGATCGCCCCTGCGGTTTTTATTTTTTGCGCTATAAACAAAAATAGAGCGACAATTTTGAAAAAAATGCAATATTTTTTACTTTTTGCTATAATAAATATCCCCAAAAAATATATAAAAAAACATTTTTTTTTCCTCAGTTTAGGCCGATACATATTCTTCTACATATTTTTGGTAAAAAAAATCGCAATTAGCGATTATTGATTAGTTTGCGCAAAAGTTATAGCGTTTACAAAATAGGGGATAGTTTTTATAGCATTTTTATTAATATTTTTTTTTTTATTAGTAATGGCGGCGATCAGCGATTTTTATTATGACTGCGACATTTTGGCGGACACATCGGACATTTTTGACACATTTTTGGGACATTTGTCATTTATACAGCAATCACTGCTATTTAAATAGCACTGATTCCTATGTAAATGACAGTTGTAGTTAGGGGGTTAACCACTAGGGGGCGGGGAGGAGTCAGTGTGACGTGTTGTGTTTTTTTTACAGTAGGGGGGCGTGGCTGTACGTGTGACGTCATTGATCGGCGTTCCCGATGACAGGGAACCGCCGATCACTGACAGTCAGTGTAGGAAGCGCGGGGAGAGGTTTGTTTACATAGACCTCTCCCCGTTCTTCAGCTCCGTAACCCGATCGCGGGATACCAGCGGCGATCGGGTCCGCTGGTCCCGCGGCCGGGGTCACGGAGCTCCCGACCGGGTCGCGAGCGCGCCGCTAGCGGCGCGCGCGCGCGCGACCCACGGGCAGGCACGATCACGTACAGGTACGTGATTCTGCCTGCCCGTGCCATTCTGCTGACGTATATATGCAGTGGCCGGTCGGGAAGCGGTTAATGTCAGAGAAATTAAGTATTATACCTTTAAATATCAATTATGAATATGCATAGAAATATAGCTTTATCTTCATTAAGTTTAAAATGCTTAGAAATATATGTTTTAAATAACCCTATTATACTTCAATATGCTGAATAATCATATAACAATGAAAATGCTTACATTAGCAGAAGTTGAAAAACATATAGCTCACAAAGAAGTGTTTAGAATCACGTGTACATGGCATCCTGTGGCAGGGTGTTACCTGTAGACGGACATTCCCTCCTTCCTGCTTCACGTTGGAATAAAGGTTGAAATTATACATGTGATCAGGATATTACAAGCAGAAAGGGGGAAAATTTAAGTGTGATAAAAAGAAGCATGTAATCCTATGACAATATTTTTGAAGCCTGAACGTACATGTAACCATTTCTCTTGCATATGCAAATAGTCTTAACTTGAATTGAGAGACGGTCTGAGAATACAGATTGTTCTCCAACACTTAACCCACAAGAACTTTGTCTTTGCAGGTACCCTGGGGCAGCCACTATTGGTGTTAGATAGGGGAAGTATGATGTGCCATGGTATGTTTATCATGCTGCACTTTTAGTTAAAGTTGTAAACCGCACTAAGCCTGGTCTGAAGTTACTCAAAAGTTGAATATGGGGTCCTGGCACATAACACAAGGGTCTGAGTCTACCACAGCACACAAAAGGTTCTTGTAACATCACAGCAACAAAAGGTTAACTGCAACCAGTCATTGATGTGGTACCTGGTAAGGTGACAGGTTCTCTGGTAGTGAGGGAGTCCGGTGTTAAGGCTCCCTCCCTAGCTGTCGGTCTATGGGAGTGGACTAACGTTATGGAGAGCTATGGCCTGATCACTGGGTATTGAGAAAAAAGAGTTAAGTGAGCATGCATAAGGTCTGTGCTATGTGCTCGGTGGGGCCCGATTATGTTACCGGGATTGAGGTAACAGAGGTACGCTGAAAAGTGGAGTGGGCACGGTCCTGTGTGTCACTCCTAACGCAAGCACCTGTTCAAGTGTGTATAATACGGGACACTATCCTTGAAAGAACTCCATATGACACTACACACAACAGGCTCATCTTTATGTTGGCAGACTGCCTTAACCTCCTTGGCAATATTCCCGAGTGTGTCTCGGGGTGAGATTTCAGTACCATTAGCGGTAATCCTGAGTCACACTCAGGATTGCTTCGCTGGGTCCTGGAAGAGGTGACTTACCTTGTCCCCGGGATCCCGCAATGTACTTCTGCTGTGTACGGCGGCCGGATCCTCCGCTCGATCCTCTGTTTGTTCCCTTCCCTGTGAGCGTTGCGACGCACGGGTGGAACGGGGGGCAGATTCAAAAAGTGTAAAACACAACACACACCATACATTGTAATCTTATTGGATTACATTGCTGTATCTAATACATTTACCTCATTTTGCCCCATTGTGCTTTATCCAGTGCCCTTGCCTGCAGTTTTACTGTACTTTCTGCCTGGAAACTGGAGAACAACCATGGCATCAAAAAAGCGCTCCTGTACCTGAAAGGCGGTTTATGAAGTGCTGGAAAACAGCGATAGCGATACAGAATCACTTGCAGAATTGAGTGATAGTGATTCGTGGGGAAGTTCATCATCAGACACAGAAAGTGATTTCTGCAACAATCCTGCGACTGACCTCAGTGATGTGCGGACTTGGTGCTCTATTGACTGCGCAACGGATGACGTAGCGCCCCCAAGATTCCCATTTACTGGAGCACCTGGTATCAAAGTGGATGTTGAAGATGACAACCCCTTGGCATACCTCCAACTATTTTTGACTGATGAGGTTATTGAAAAAATAGTTACAGAGACAAACCGGTACCAGGAGCTAGAAGCTGCTACACATCGGAGGTTTTCAAGGGGCAGAAAGTGGGAACCAGTGACCAGATTTCTGGGCCTAATAATTCTTCAGGGAGTGGTGGGGAAACCCCTGCAGAAGTGGTATTGGACAACCAATAAATTACTAGCCACTCCATTCTTTGGCACGGTCATGTCGGAGTACAAATTTTCCCTGATAATGAAATATTTGCACGTTGAAAATAAAGCATTTGACGAAACTACTCCTCCAGTATCCAAACTCAAGAAGATTTGGGAGGTATATCAGGTATATCAGATGATTACGAAAAATTTCCAACAGAGCTATGTGCCAGATAGAGACATCAGCATAGACGAAGGTTTAAAATCACTTTAAACCCTATTGAAGGGTGATTTTCTGGCTCTCGATATGCTTAGATACTGCTACCCACCCACAGAAGTTTTTTTTTATCTTAATGCATAGAGAGATAAAAAACCTTCTGACTTCTGACGTCCCCTTTAAATTGGAATCCAACGCCTCATATCAACTTCTTTTAATGCCTTGAACACACGGTCGGACATTCCGACCACAAAATCCGTCAGATTTTTTCAGACGGATTTTGGCCGAAACTTGTGTTGCATACACACGGTTGGACAAAAAATCCGATCGTTCCGAACAAGGTGACGTACAACCCGTACGACGGGACTACGTAGAGGCCCGTAGCCAATAGCTTTCGTCTCCAAATTTCTTCTGAGCATGCGTGGCACTTTGTGCGTCGGAAAATTTTCTATACACGATTGGAAAAAGTCAGATCGGATTTTGTCGTCGGAAAATTTTAGATCCTGCTCTCAAATTTTTTCCGTCGGAAATAGTCCGCTAAAGCCCACACACGATCGGATTTTCCGACAACATAATCCGATCAGACTTTTTCCATCGGAATATTCGACCGTGTGTACGGGGCATTCATCTCTGTCACTCTCCTTCTATCAGCATGCTCCTTGCACTGCAACGCAACTGGTTGGCTTCTTGTTGAGCTTTTAATTTCCCCAGTGTGAGCCCCACTGTATGGTGGACAAGAGGATGAAACCAAGCCAAATTTAGGTAATTACACTGCTTACATAAAAAAAAAAATGAAAGTGTTACTAAACACACAACAGTAAGATCAGTGTGTACATAACTCCCTACTTTTTGAGATGGGAATGAGGGACACCCATCAGCAAAAGTATGCAGGCATAGGACACACCCCTTGCCACACATACTTCAAAGTCTTGCAGGACACTGCTGCTAACGGGAACTGAGTTCCTGTTGTGGAAAAAGTACAGGAACTCCGTTCCCATGCGTTCCTACAGGACTTGAGCCCTGCATCTATATAGATCAGACCAAAATCAGGGACAAATGAGGAGGAATGAGGGATAGTGGGACATTGCTCGAAATCAGGGACAGTCCCTCAAAATCAGGGACAGTTAGGAGCTATGGTGTGTTAATGCAGTAAAGCATGCTTGTTATACTCACTGTGGAACTTAAGGGGTTAATCCTCTGCATTGTGTAAAAATGCTGTTTGAGCCTGTCTTCTCTGATTCTTCCCTTCTTCCACAGTCCTCAAACCATCTCCTGATAGAACAGAGGCTATGAGACAAGCTGCACATGCTCAGTTTGGTGTGTATTGCTAGAGAGGCTTTTTTTTTTCTTAAGAGAGTGCATGTGATCAGCACATGGCCAATCAGCACTGTTCAGACAGAGGGTCAGGAGTTTGGCAGCCTCATAGGACAGTCAGAGGAGAATGAAAACGCCTAGACACTGCTAGGAGTCACAAGACTGCTATATACTGCTGATGAGAAAAGGTATTTAGCAGTTTATATTTACTAAAACTATTGCATTTCCATGTTCTGTGTACTGTGGGAGACCAGATATAGTGAATGCAGGGTCCTGGGTTTAGTAACACTTTGAAGGATGTTTTAATCAGTAAATAGCTGCAATAAGTTGTGTTTTATATCTGGCTGGAGTTCCACTTTAGACAGGCAACCTGAATCCGGTCACTCTTGTTCTTGCCTGTGTTCCCTCAATAAATCTCGGTTTGATCATAATCAAAATTAATCAAAACGAAAAAAAAAAAAAAAAAATTGACACTACAACGTTTTATGGCTATGCTGTACAACCTGACTGTGACACAACACCACATTATCTCAGCTGGACTGTAAAGCACATAATGCATGCTGACGGCAATGCTCCACTCTCTTCACTTTCTAATTCACAGAAAACACAAGCTATTTATTACAGTCATTAGAAGCATGAGCGATTTCTGTTCATAGAAGCTGGCTGATAGAGGCTGTTTATAAAAAAGCACATTACAAGCTGATCACATAGGAACCATAACCTTTTTAATTATACTTTCTCACTGTGATCTGAGTACTTCCTTCTAATTAGCTCATGGAGGCACAATTTTTTTTCCTTTTTGTTCTGACAGCCTGCTGATTGTGGGTATTGTGTATTTTTCTGTTTGCAAAGGGCACCAGCTTAATGTGGATGTCGGCTGGCACTGCTGCTGGGTCATAAATATTATGCAAGTGTTGTTCTTTGTGCCTTTTTTAATGCATATCAGAGCGAGCAGTGTCATGATACCATGTGACCACAGCTAAAGTGATGCCATCAAAAGGACTACGCCCAAGTGATGTCATATGCCACCACGCCCAAGTGATGTCATATGCCACCACGCCCAAGTGATGTCATATGCCACCACACCCAAGTGATGCGAATGTTGCCAGAAGAATACCACTGTTGGAATGATCCTGCCACCAGATCTCCCATCTTTACCTTTAATATTTCTTTAGCACCTTTTTGTTAAAGCCTTACTCTAGCCAATCTTTTCTTTATCATTTTGGATAGGAAATGGAAGAGGTACACGCTCCATTATGTTTTTACTTCTGTCCGTGACTCCTTTGAAGATTGTAACACACTTTCTAATCTGTAATGCCCATACAAGAATCGGGTGGTATGGGCATCACTGCAATAGAAAGGCATGGACAACAGTAAAAACATTTTCAGATGTTCTAACCCAAAACTATGAAATACCTTGCCAGCTCTATATAGGACATATAGGACACCAAAATGTAGTTCTAAAAACATGTTTTTTATTGGATTGACTATATCATCACTGCCAGTTATAGGCACCAGTCTCACCTACAACATCCTCACAGTCCTTGACCCAGTTTCCCCGCTGAAATTAGTGGCAGACATTTATAGCTTCACTGTAGCTTTGTGTAGCCTCACCCTGGCCATACCACCATACTCCATACCACACTCCCCTTCCACCATCGACATCCCCTCCAAATCTTTTTCTCATCTTCTTTTCTACTTTCTTCCCTGCCCATAGTGTTCAGCTCACATGCACTGCCCTTGGAGATGGTCTGTTTACCTTGCCCTCTAAAGGGCCGTACACACAGGCTGAATATCAACAGAAACCATTCGGCCTGTGTGTGCGGCAGCTGGTCCAATAGGGGCATGGCCGAAAAAGACCAGTGTGTTCTGGCAGGGGGGCCATCCCCCTGACTCAGAACACAATAGCTCAGCAGGGGAGATCGCTTTACTAAAATCGGATTGTTAGTAAAGTGGCTCCTCCTGAGCCCACTGGGTTGAACGGGGAAAAAAAAGCGGATAGTGTGTACCAGGCTTAACCATCTACTTCTCCTTTGTCCAATAATCACCCACACGAGGAGCCTGCTTATTCACACACAATAGGTTCAGTGTTAATGAAGTATTCTTGTGCCGCGTACACACGAAGGGACTATCCCGCGGGATTATCCGCTGAACCGAAGTCCAGCGGATAATCCCCTCGTGTGTGGGCGCCGGCGGACTTTTTTTGGCCAAAGTACGGCGGACTAAAGTTTCAGGTTTTGTTTTCAAATTATCCGCTGGACTTGGCAGTCCAGCGGATAATCCGGTCGTGTGTAGTATGGTCCGGCGTACCAAAAAGGACGCATGCTCAGTAGCTAGTATGTCACGGACTCGCTCGGTCTGGTAAAACTAGCCTTCGTTTTGAAGCTCGCACAATCGTCACGCTGCTGATTTTTTTTTTTTTGGTTTTCTGACAGCGGGATTTGTATGTTATCGTACTTGAAGAATGATTTTGCCTTGCTGCTTGTATATTCACGCAGTACTCCCGAACGTTTTTTCTTCACCATTCTTTAGTGAAGTTATATATTTGTATATATCTATATCTATATCTCTATCTCTATCTATATATAGATATAGATATAGATATAGATATAGATATAGATATCCAAATCACCAAATGAAAAATATATCTATATTTCTCAATAAGCCCAAAAAAATATATATCTATATCTACATATATATATATATTAATATATATAGATATATAGATATACATATATCTCTATATAGATATTTTTTATTATTTGTTGGTTATTAAAAGGATTAGTTATTACACATGATACAATTGTGGAGTCAGCAGAGCTTGCCCTTAATTCAGATCTTAACCCTCACCTTTCCAGCGACTGCACTGCAGTTCCATTGAAGTTGCACTTTACACTTGTATTGTCAAATGAATGTTGTGAAGACTTTTTGCCCCAACGGCAGACATCAAGTTTGTGAAGCCAAAAATTAAGCTTGGGCACATTTCATCCAATATAGGGAGCACAAGAAGATTGACCATGAATCAGACAGACCAGGAACAGCAGCAGATGACATCTATGTCCCCAAGCTGTGGCACTACAACAGCCTGTGTCTTCTGTGAGACCAGACTGAAGCCAGGCAATCACTTCCGACTCTTCCCACCACGCTGCCCTGCACTCTTCCCTGCAGTCTTCCCTGCACGCTTCCTTGGAGGCTGACTTGTGGTAGGAGGAGGAGGAGGAGGAGGAGGAGGAGAAGAAGGAAGACGAGGAGGAGGAGGAGGAGAAGTTGGTGTCGGGCCTTCATGTGTCAGGCGGGTGGATTCTCGTAATTCACCCCTCAAACCCCCCCTAATTGCATCAGAAATGAGGCCCTCACACAGGTGCCGTTGGCCCCTCTCCATTTCCAGCAACCTGCTGGACAAGTAGCTGGCATAGGCCTCTTCTGGAAGGGGGGGTTTGTCGAGAATCGCACTCGCCTTCCGAATCAGTTGGAGTGATTCCTCCTCAACAATGGTCATCCTCCTGGGCCTTCTTGGGGGTAAGGGCAGGGGTTGAGGTAGACTTCTTCTTAATCGGGTCTGGCTGTCACTCTGGCCTCCTCAATCATCCAATTGTAAACTTAGGAACGAGCATCTAAATTTTCTAAAAGATCCAAAAGGCTATCATTTGGACCCCTGCATTTTCCAAGCTCCATGGGTTCCATCTGGTCACCTATAAAAGTCAGTTGGTTGTAGTACCACAGCTTGGGTACATAAACATCCTCTGCTGCTGCTCCTGATCTGACTGACACAGGTTGGTATTTTTTCTGTACAGGGCAATGAATTCGGACATGAACTGCTGGTCCTTGAATGGATTCAACTGGGGTGCTGACATGTTTGTTTCTGTTTTGTTAGTAATGGCAATACAAAAGACCAAAAACACAAATGTTACTTAAAACGCACAACCAGTTTTTCTTACCAAACATTACACAACACACCCACACACAGGCAGCAACACATCCACACAGGCAGCAACCCCTACAGGCAGCAACCCCTACACACAGGCAGCAACACATACACACGTGGGGCCCTCAAACAGCCTTATATATACTGCGCACGCGTCGAAGTCCGCCTGCGTCCTCCGCGTCGCCCGCCCATGACGTTCCTCCTGACGAGTATTCCCCGCCCCGCTTCCCCTCGTTGCATTGTGGGTGAATAAATTCATGAATATGGCGGACACATTCTCAGCCAGTAGCGCGGAGGAAAGCCAAGAAGCGAACACATCTGCATCCAGCAGCAGATATAAAGCCACCAATATGGCCTTTGAAGAGATGGTGGAGATGGTGGACATCCTCCAAAGGGAAGATTACGACGGGGAAAATGGCCCGTACCCTCGACCCAACTTGCGCAAGGACAAGATTCTCACTACAATCGTCAGCACCCTGGAGCAGAAATTCGGCGTACGAAGGGGCAAGGATCAACTGCGCAAGCGATGGTCCGACATCAAATCCAGGGAGCACGATCAGTACAGGAGAATTCGAAAAGCCATCAAAAAAAAGTAAGTCAAGCACGTGCGCTACTATGGTTATACTTGATATGTCTAATCTTGCGCAGATGTTATTACCATTCGTACGTGAAACTTGCGCACATGTTATTACCATTCGTCCGTGAAACTTGCGCAGATGTTATTACCATTCGTCCGTGAAACTTGCGCACATGTTATTACCATTCGTACGTGAAACTTGCGCACATGTTATTACCATTTGTCCGTGAAACTTGCGCACATGTTATTACCATTCGTACGTGAAACTTGCGCAGATGTTATTACCATTCGTACGTGAAACTTGCGCACATGTTATTACCATTCGTACGTGAAACTTGCGCAGATGTTATTACCATTCGTCCGTGAAACTTGCGCAGATGTTATTACCATTCGTCCGTGAAACTTGCGCAGATGTTATTACCATTCGTACGTGAAACTTGCGCAGATGTTATTACCATTCGTACGTGAAACTTGCGCAGATGTTATTACCATTCGTCCGTGAAACTTGCGCAGATGTTATTACCATTCGTACGTGAAACTTGCGCAGATGTTATTACCATTCGTACGTGAAACTTGCGCAGATGTTATTACCATTCGTACGTGAAACTTGCACATATTTGATGAAAGTTCAGTTTGTCTTCATAACGTTTATTGAGTTTACCTGGCTTTGGGTTGTTGGAGTTGTAAGGTTGTTTATTATTGTCACTATCTATACAATTACTGCTGTAGTAAGGGTTTTAGGGGTAACTTACACAGGGACTCCAGAGGCTGTTTTGGGGGGGGGGGGTAAATATGTTAAGCAGGGTCTCATGCTCACAATTCCCAAAAAATGCTCCTCATCTCCAAATACTGTAGGTGGTGACTTTTCAAAGAAGTACACTCACCTGTCCCTTGGATGGTGCAGCTACAATCTCTGATCTTGCAATCATGAAATGAATGTTTGCGGCTTCACTTCCCGGGTCACTATTGGGCATGCGCCAGTTGCGCAATGCAATAGGACTGGTCCGCGCGAGCTCGGGGACCCCTGTGTGTCCCAGCAGACAGCACGGTGGGACGGGATGTGGCGTATACTTCTGTGGGAGTCTAGGGCCGGACGTGTGTTCAAATACCTGCCTTACACAGGTATCTGCAACCCCTCCCCCCTAAAAGGTTGAAAATAAGACACCACAGGGGTGCAGGGATCCAATGAGCGGAAGTTCAAATTTAGGGTTGAAGGGCGGTTTAAGTATTGGAGTTTCATTAGATAGACATTTCAATTCTGTCTTCAAGTAGGATCTTCTAACAAACTGCTAATAATTGGACAAGACTTTTAAACAATGTTTACTAATCCTATTTTGGCACTCAAATATCAGTGTGATTAAAAGTGTACCTTTTTGTGTTCCATTACCATAGGGGGCAAAAGACTCAGACGTCAGTCCGAACCTACGAGGACCTCCCGGCCTCACCAGACTAATTGGGCAGTTAGCCCAAGCCCAAGCCCGCGCGTGGATGTGGCGGAACAGGTCGTTGAAGTGGATCAAATCTGCACCCCACCAAGTGAGTGTCTCAGAACACAGATTGAGCTAATTAATTAAGGTCTGCATGTTTTTTGACACTTTTTTTCTTGTGTTTTATCTACCCAACTTTTAGGTGATGCTGATCTGTTTGTGGAAGGACAAGCTGCGGAGCCATTTTCCACAGACAGTGCCCACAGGCTTATTGGCCAGATCATGGCCTGGAATCTGCAGCTGGAAAATATGCAGAAGGAGATGGCCACCATGCAGCAGGGAATGAAGGACATGATTGATGTTTTGGGGAGAATCTAAAGACCCCTTTTACATTTCTTAACATCAATCATGTCCTTCATTCCCCTTTTGATGCGCTGTTTTACAAATTTTAGTGGCCAAATTTTTAATATGCACACGGTATGTCAACATGTGCTATGTGCCATCAGGGGATCTCAATGGACGCATTTGGTGTTTGCAACCCCTAATGCTAGTAGGTGAGAGGGAAGGGGTTTCACACACAAAACACGTCCATTGATTCCCCATGATGGAACATATCACATGTTGACATTACCCATTTTCCAGTTAAATTAGTGTGCATATTCTAAATTTGGCTTCTACTGTTCATGGGTTACCTGTTGAACTTTGTAAGTTCTGGACTTTTACATTGTGTAAATAATTTCAAATGCTAAGCCTAAATTTTTTACCATTTTAAAACATGTTTTTATGTTTGTTTTAAAAAATCAATCTCAAAAATAAAAACAATATGTTGTGAGAAAAACACCAAAAAAATGTAAAAAAGATAACATAAAAAAAAAAAAAAATTTTTTTTAAAAAAAAAAAAAAAAAAAAAAAATTAACCAAAAATACCAAAAAAACAAAAAAACAAAAAAAAAGAAAAAACCTAAAAAAGGTTTGGATGTGCACTAGAATAAAAAAAAAAATGTTTGCACAAATTAAACAATGTGTGGCTTCTTCTTTTTAAATACTACCAGTTTGACAAAAACATGTTGTGGTTCATTGACAAAGGGGCTTATTTACTAAACGCAAAACAAGTTTGCCACTATTAAGATGTGCACTAGGACAACATATAAAACAGGCCAAATTAAAAGCAAAACAATACGAAACTACCAATATTTCAAACATAAATAACTGTATTTATTCTTTGTAAATCAAAAAGATGGTTTAAGGGTCTGCTGCCATTTCAATGGCCCCCCTACCATTAAAATACTGTAAATAAAGGTCCCGCACTTGCTGGGCTGATTGTGGTGCCGAACCAAGAGGGCGATTATCCAGCCCTGTCATGTTGCCTTCCACTCCGGCCTCAGGGCCAATTGGTAAGGAGTATGTTCCTGAATGTTTGCGTAAATAATTGTGCATGACACAGCATGCAAGAATAATAGTATTCAGTTTGTACTCTGCCAGATGTAGGGATGTAAGGAGCAATCTGAAACGGTTGGCCATAATACCAAAGGCATTTTCCACCACCCTTCTTGCTCTGGCCAACCGATAATTAAAAATCCTCCTCTCAGGGGTGAGGGATCGTTGGGGAAATGGCCTCATCAGATGGTCACCCAGACCGAACGCCTCGTCGGCAATGAAGACGAAGGGGAGTCCCTCCACATTATCTTCATCTGGTGGCAGCTCCAGCCCACCAGTCTGGAGACGATGACCGAACTCCGTGTGGTTGAAGACTCCTCCGTCCGACATCCGGCCGTTTTTCCCCACATCCACATACAGAAAGTCATATTGTGCCGACACCACCGCCATCAACACGATACTATGGAACCCCTTATAATTCCAATAGTATGACCCCGAATGGGGTGGGGGCACAATTCGCACATGTTTGCCGTCAATCGCCCCTCCGCAGTTGGGAAAGTCCCAACGGGCAGCAAACTCGGAAGCCACAGTCTGCCATTCCTGTGGCGTGGAGGGACACTGTGAAGTCAAACAGAAAGATACAATTCAAATTAAAAACCAGGCAAAACACCAAACTAAATGCAACAAATTAACAAACAATTTGGAAGAACATATGTATTTATTTAGTAAGTCCTTGAAATAAAGCCAAAAGATTAAGGATAAAAGGGACAAATCTCTGATTGATGACCCCTCTGATGGACCAGAGAAGATAATAATGGGGATGTGGGTGGGGAGTAAATAATTGTAAGGTCACACAATACACATGCAATTAATTAAAGGTGTGTGTGGGGGGTGGGGGGTTAATTACAAGCTGACACAAACCACATGCAATTAATTAAAGGTGTGTGTGGGGGGGGTGGGGGGTTAATTACAATCTGACCAAAACCACATGCAATTAATTAAAGGTGTGTGTGGGGGGGTGGGGGTTAATTACAAGCTGACCAAAACCACATGCAATTAATTAACGGGGTGTGGGGGGGGGGGGTGGGGGTTAATTACAAGCTGACCAAAACCACATGCAATTAATTATCAGGGGGTGTGGGGGGGGGGTGGGTTAATTACAAGCTGACCAAAACCACATGCAATTAATTATCAGGGGGGTGTGGGGGGGGTGGGTTAATTACAAGCTGACCAAAACCACATGCAATTAATTATCAGGGGGTGTGGGGGGGGTGGGTTAATTACAAGCTGACCAAAACCACATGCAATTAATTATCAGGGGGTGTGGGGGGGTGGGTTAATTACAAGCTGACCAAAACCACATGCAATTAATTATCAGGGGGTGTGGGGGGGGGGGGTGGGTTAATTACAAGCTGACCAAAACCACATGCAATTAATTATCAGGGGGTGTGGGGGGGTGGGTTAATTACAAGCTGACCAAAACCACATGCAATTAATTATCAGGGGGTGTGGGGGGGGGTGGGTTAATTACAAGCTGACCAAAACCACATGCAATTAATTATCAGGGGGTGTGGGGGGGGTGGGTTAATTACAAGCTGACCAAAACCACATGCAATCAATTTAAAAATGAGGGTCAAGGGGGGTGAAAGGGGTGAAAGGGGGGGTGAGTAAAGCAGTACAATGGAGCTGGTAATATACATTTTTAAACAAAGAAAGTGACTAGGCTAGGGGTGTTTAGGGGGCCAAGCTTCCATGCTGGGGAGGTTGGTGCAAGGAAATATGCATGTGACCCACTAAATAATACAATCTTAAAGCTATTTCGATAAGTCAACCATAAAATACTAGACAAAAAAACAAGAAAAAAAAAAAAAAGGAATAGGGGACATTCATAGAATAGTCCTATCATGGAAATTAGCTAATGATGACATTGATGCACTACATTAGCAAACATACAAGACATAGGTAATTTTAAAAGAGAAGACTTACCTTAATGTATTCCTCCTGCAGGACGTGGATAATGGCAGAACAGGTCTCTGGAATAATGAGCCCCAGAGCCTGGGGGGAGATGCCTGTCGTGAACTTGAGGTCCTGCAAGCTTCTCCCCGTCGCCAAGTAACGCAACGTGGCGACTAGCCTCTGCTCCGCACTGATGGCTTGCCGCATGCAGGTATTCTGCCTGGTAATATAAGGGGACAGCGAAGCCAACAGACGGTGAAAAATGGGGTCCGTCATCCGGAGATAATTCCTGAAATCATCAGGATTATTCTCACGGATCTCACGGAGCAAAGGCATATGCGAGAATTGGTCACGCTGGCGCAACCAATTCTTGGTCCATGAACTCCTCCTCACCCTGTTCATGGACTGGGCTCGTGCCAAGGTGTTAACCGCAACACCGAGCCCCTGCACAGCACGAACTCGTTCCCGAGTACGTCCACACTCCATGGCTTCAAAACGGTCGGCTGATCAAACAAACAACTTAACAGAACGCACTGAAGAACAGCAAGGCCTATGAAGAACGACCTGAAAAACAGGAACGAGCGGACAGAACGGCCTGAGAACAGGTAGGAACTGATCCACACGCACTGAAAGCCAGATACAAACCTCACAAGCACAAACTGAACGGCAGAAGCGAACGAATTAAGCAGAAGTCTGAGAAGCGCGAATCGTCTCTAACCAAACGTCAACTAACACGCGATACACACGAGATCAGCTGACGGTGCCCAAAGGGTGTCGTTTGGGATCTCGAGCTTCCTTTTTCTAGTCCCGTCGTACGTGCTGTACGTCATCGCGTGAACCGCCGGACTTTTTGCGTGATCGTGTGTGGTCAAGTCCGTTCGCTTTTTAGTCCAGCGTACCTAGCGGGAAAGTCCAGCGGATTGTCCGCTGGACTTAGGTCCGCCGGGAAAAGTCCGTACGTGTGTACGAGGCATTGGTATTACCCCAGATACATACATGCCCAACTAATCATGCAGTCCTTCTCTCCTATCCTCTTTATTCCTCCCTTCCTTATGCAATCACTATAAATGGGTCTCTTGGCAAGCCATATATTATACAATTTTCTTTCCTTCAACTACGGGCTGAAGGAAAGAAAATCAGTGTTGATGGGGGAATCTCTCCCACTTCACTATTATATTCTACTGGCAAGGAGCATGTGCAGCCTTCTCCACCAGTATAACACAATGATCACTGCTGGAGGCTATAGTTGCTGGCAGTAATTGCAGGAAAAAATACAACAGGCTGCACGCAAGACTCCATTGCTGAAGAAAAAGCATGTTGAAGCTACACAACATTTAGACAAGCTTCCATTTTATGGCACATAACTTAATGTCATAACTTATTTTCTTTGTATGAATGGATTGCATGGGTTGTTACTGACATGTGGTGAAAATGTCATGTCAGTAGCCCCTTTAGAAATATATTGACCTAGAAAAAGGTTGACGTGTTCAATACTTATTTTATCCGCTGTATTTTACAATTTGTATTTGTTTTAGTTCTGAGTATAAATAATATATTCAGGCAAAATGTGTTAAAAAGATAGCAACAGCTGTTAAAAATAACGATTCTTCTTTTAATTACAGTATATTGCTCATATGAAATGCAAACACGTGCTGTGCTAATATTTCTATTTTTATGCTTGAAGAATATTGTAGAGGTAATATTTTCTGTAACATAACAGAAACACAAGGCATTTGAGACGTGGCAGCGTGTGTGTGAAGGCAATGGGGCATTTCACATCAGATGCACAGTTTTGCTTTGGCACATAATAAGAGTTCTGAACACGTACCGGACTGAGCAGAAATAATTCGGATTGCTAAAGCTTAACGCAATGTTTTGGCTATCAGCATATCACTGAGGATGTGCCAGAACACTGTGTCAGGCAAATTTATTTTCCAGTATACTAAATGTTATAAATATAGAATGTAACTTGCTTGTGCTCACTTCAAACACTTCTCAGAACTATAGCTGGTGACCTTGATACCATTCCCAGCTGTTAGCAATTACAGAAATTGAACAAATATTATATCTTCAGCGCCAATGATGAATCATTTTAGGTTATTAATTAAGTTCTTGTTTCTGATTGAGGACAAGCAGTTATCTTGTACTAATAAAAAATACTCCACCACAGATTTTTAAAGCAAACTATTACTCTACATCGTCAAGTTTTCATTTTGTGGTGTTTCTGTAAAATTTACCTGGATTTTTTTTTTTTTTTTATTATCATGTTTGCCATATTGTTATTGGTTATATTTCATATATAAATTAGAATTTTTATTCCCTGCCCCACTGAATATGAACCAGTGCAGTATGCATCTTTTCTAAACAATTGCTTTGAGAAAGTAAAAATACAGGATTCTAAAGGGTGAATTTTATCCAGACTGTGTGTAGCTCCATCAAAAAAAGTTTTACACGGTCGGAATTTCCAATGGAAACAGTCCAATGGGAGCTTTTCATCGGATTTTGACCGTGTGTCTGCCCATCGGTCTTTTTCTGTCGGCATTTCCGACGGACTTTGGATTGAGAGCCTGTTCTTACATCCGACGGATGTATGCAATTCCGATACGCAAAATTCTGACGCATGCTCGAAAACAATTTGACGCATGCTCTGAAGCATTAAACTTCCCTTTTATAGTGCCGTCGAACGTGTTGTGTTTCGTGGTGTTATTGACCGTTGGAATTTGGTGTGACCGTATGTAGGCAAGGCAGTTTGAGCGAAATTCCGTCAGAATTTAGACGGGAAAACCATCAGAGCTTTTTCTGACGAGAATTCCGATCGTATGTACGCGGCACAAGACACACACACACTTTCAGAAAGTTGTAAGCAGTCCTCTTGCAATGACTTAAGTGTTTTTTGCTCCTGCTGACACCAAGGATTAGACTTTTTTTTTTTTACTCTAAGACACCTTTCACACTGGGGATGCGGCTGCTTTCGCGGTAAAGCGCCGCTCATTTTAGCTGCGCTTTTGCGATGCTTTTTTCGGCTGCCGGCGGGGCGCTCCTAACCACAAAGAAGGGGTGTTGCGGCACTTCCGAATCGTTTTTTAGGTGCTTCGGAAGCGCTGCCCATTCATTGTAATGGTCAGGGGGGTTTTGGGAGCGCTGTATACAGTGCTCCCAACCCGCCCCAAAGATGCTGCTTGCAGGACTTTTCTGAACGTCCCGCAAGCATACTGCCTGGGTGTGAAAGCACCCATTGCAGAGAATGGGAGGCAGTTTTCAGGCACTTTACAGGCACTATTTCTAGTGCTAAAATGCCAAGAAAACTGCCTCAATGTGAAAGGGGTCTTATTAACACCAATAAGGCATTTATTTTTGCTCCTGATAACATCAATGATGGGGCTTATTTTTGCACTTACTAACACCAATAAGGCTTATTTTGGAACCCACTAACACCAATGATAAGGCTTATTTTGCACCCACTAACACCAAGGATGAGGCGTATTTATGCACCCACTAACACCAATGATGAGTCTTATTTTTGCACCAACACCAATGATGAAGCTTATTTTTGCACCCACCAGTGCCAATTTTTTGTCTTTTTTCTGCACCCACTAACATCAATGATGAGGCTTATTTTTCCACCCACTAGCACCAATGATGAAGCTTATTTCTGCACCCACTAACACCAATGATGAAGCTTATTTCTGCACCCACTAGCACCAATGATGAAGCTTATTTCTGCACCCACTAACATCAACGATGACGCTTATTTCTGCACCCACTAACACCAATGATGACACTTATTTCTGCACCCACTAGCGCCAATGATTAAGCTTATTTCTGCACACATTAAAACCAATGATTAGGCTTATTTTTACACCCAATAACACAAATGATGGAACTTATTTTTGCACCTACTGATCAGCAATGTAAGAGTCACTATGTTACTGAAACCTAACCTCTGCACTCTGTAGCCTGTGCAGCACATTACATACCCCTGACCAATGTGTTTATTGTCTCAACAGTTGCTGGTTGCAAAATAGTCCACAACTATTTAATAAGGTTGGTGAAATTGTACTTAAGTGGTTGTAAAGTCTAAATATGTTTTACCTTATGCATTCCCTGCATTAAAAAATGTTTCAGTATGTGTGTTCCCCCTTCACCCCCACTTATACCTACCTGAGCCCAATCTGGATTCAGCCCTGTGCCCGTTTCCAGCATTTCACCTCTCTTCTCCTCACTCTCACAGGCTTTGCTGAGAGCCATTGGCTCCCACTGCTGTCAGTCAAATCCTTTGACAAGAGTGCCAGGGATGGACAGGGTGTGGAAGGTTGGTTACCAAAAAGGAATTTAATTTGCCTTACTGGAATATAGATTTTACTTTCTGTAGCTGTGCTGGAGAAAGCTACTATCGTAATTCTAAAATCAAATCAAAAATAGTTTTTAAGCACCAAGGAAAATCCTCAGATATAGAGGTAAGGTAAAATAGGGTTAAATATGAAAGTGCTTTGAAGTGATTCAATTTAAATTCATTTTATCAGCTAAACGGACCACAGAGCCTGTTGAAATCTGATTATGAAAATGAAGGAATATATTACATAATATACGCAGTGATTTGATGTCTCAAGTGAATGTTTTGACATACCAGAAAGTCGAGTTTGAAAAACGTTCTACATTGTTGTCTTTTAGCTGAATATTCAATAAGGCTTCTTAACCACCATGTCACTGTGAATAAGGACTATTTATAGGTATTTTATAATGTAAAAAACAGTGATCAGGAATGTGTAGTGAGTGTAGCGGCCATAACCCTCAGAGGGGCAGCCTTGTAATTTTGGGCTTACTGGTTACCTCCGCTTGGCTTGTCGATGAATGTCCAGGGTTTCCCAGGGTTAGTACCCAACAACTTTGGATGCTGACACAATAAAAAATCCTTTTGAAGGTTTTTATTCTTGCAGTGGTAACATCCAACAAAACACAGTCTCAGATAGGAATAGAGGGCAAGGGTGAAGAAACTCAGGCACCTTGAACTGCTGACATTCACAAATGTCTTTAATAAAACCCAGAGAGTAGCCACTCGCAGCTGGGTACTTCAATGCCAGACAAACCTCTAGCCAGAGGTATGGCTGCTGACAATGTGATCTGGAAACTTGTTAAAAGTCTCTGACACAGAATGAACTTGTAACCGAAGGTGAATTGGAACCTTTCCCACAGTACCTAGAACTTTCTCTGTCTCCTTGGCAGTACTGTGGAAGTGAGGATTCTTTAGTGTCCATACAACTCAGCAACCAGGCTCCTCTTGAGATGCCAGCTTGTTGGCCCTCCTCCGAAGAGTCCTCCCCCGGTCACCTATAAGAGCTGTGGTGCCCCTCCAATAATGAGAGCACACCAGGACGCCTTGAATCCTCCTTCAGTTACTGGGCCTCGGCTAACCAACTCCGAGACTCGGGAACAGACGGATCCCTGCCCCAGACCATGCGGGTCTGTGGGGCTAGTCAAACTGACTATGTTTGCTGGACGGCAAGTGCTCCCAGGCCCAGGACCCCTCGCAGGGCTATCCCGGTCCAGAACCAGGAAACAGGACTGCAGCCGAACCCCGAACTTCAGCACCTTAATTACCCTTCCTCAGACTACTCAGCGGGGCCAGGCCAGCAACCAATGATTGGCTCCGGGGAAGACTGATGCCTAAGATGTCCAACCAGGCCTGATTCTAAGCCTGTCATGTGTACCTCACTGCACCCATGACCAGACAGAACCCTAGTACAGCCCAGCCAACTGATGCCAAAGTTAACCTGCACAATTAACCCTCAGAACCCCATTACTGTTCTGAGGGAAAAAAACGGAAAATTGTTACCAATACTTACCGTAATTTTCCTTTCCTGGCCTGCCCTCACGTCAGCACACAATGGGTTAACCCCTTCCTCCAGTCTCTCAGTACCACCTTCTCTTAGCTGATAAAAAGGGAGCCCCTCCTCCCCAGCCCTTGTTCCATTAACTAGCGGACGACAGGCTTATAGGGAGGGAAAAAAAGATTGTGCTGACGTGAGGGCAGGCCAGGAAAGGAAAATTACGGTAAGTATTGGTAACAATTTTCCGTTTTCCTGGCCAGCCTCACGTCAGCACACAATGGGATTTGATTTAGCTGATATAGGGTGGGATAACAAAAAAAGAGTCGAAAAACAACTGGTAATGCTGCTTTAGTGAATATTTTATTTTGCTTGGAAGGGTGCTGACACCACTGCGTTTCCAAAATTTGATGCACTAGCTGCTGTGACATCTAAACTGTAATGTCTTGCGAAGGTTTCGCAGGAGCTCCAACTAGCGGTCCTGCATATGTCTTCAACCGATATTTTAGCAGAAGCTGCCCATGATGCTGCCACCCCTCTTGTAGAATGAGCTCTAATAACTTGTGGAGGCGTCAGCCCCTGTTTCTCATACGTGAGGCTTATCACCTTGGTGATCCAGGTAGCTATGATTCTAGCTGATGCCGCTTCTCCTCTTCTAGGTCCTGACGGCAGGATGAACAAGGTATCCGTTTTGCGCATCTGTAGAGAGCGGTTTAAGTAGGTTGAAAATAATTTGACCATGTCCAATGGTCTGAGATCTAGTTCCTCCGCTTGTCTCGGCGGTTGCGTGAAGCTGGGTAGGACCGCCTCCCAATTTACATGGAACTTGGAAACCACCTTAGGGGTTAAGGCTGGTGAGGGCCTTAGGATCACTTTGTCCGGGAGAATGATGCAAAAGGGATCTTTGCAAGATAGAGCTGCCAGCTCTGAAACTCTCCTTGCTGACGTTATGGCTGTGAGGAAAATTAGCTTGACTGTCAGGAACCATAGTGGGCATGTCTCCGCAGGCACGAATGGATGTTGGAGCAACGCTTTTAGCACTGTGCCCAAGTCCCAAGCTGGGAATAGGGACTTCCTTGGTGGTCTTATTCTTATGGCCGCTCTAAGAAATTGCTTTATTAGTGGCTCGTTTGCCCACTTGTGGCCTGTGAAGCAAGACAAGGCTGACACCTGCACCTTTATGGTGTTGTATGCTAAGCCCATACTTAGAGCTGACTGTAAAAACTCCAACACCTGCGCAATGTTTGCGGACAATGGGGAGAAATTTTGTTGTAAAGCGAATGCTGTAAATTTTCTCCAAATCCTGGTGTATGTGGCATTAGTTGTGGCCCTTCTTGACTTCAATAGTGTCGAGATTACCTCCTCTGAGATGCCCTGAGACTGCAGTCTGGCTGATTCAACAGCCATGCTGTCAGTTGCAATCTGCCTGGGTTTGGGTGACACCATTGGTCCTGCTGTAGAAGGTCCCTCTTCAGCGGCAGCCATATTGGGGGAACTGCCGCCATCTGCAGGAGCAGTGGGAACCATGGCCTCCGTGGCCAGAAGGGTAGGATTGCAATTGTATGGACGTTCTCCCTCGCAATTTTTAATAGGGTTTTCATTATCAGAGGTACCGGTGGGAAAAGGTAGACTAGGGGAAATTCCCACGGGATTGAGAAGGCATCTTGAGCTAGCGCTTCGTTGCAGTGGAATCTTGACACAAACTGGGGTACCTGTGCATTCCATGGGGTCGCCATCAGATCTACCGAGGGTGTACCCCACCTGTAAAATATTGTTCTTAGATAGTCCTTGTTGAGTGCCCACTCGTTTTTGTTGGGAAAATCCCGACTCAGATGATCTGCTATGTAGTTCTGACTGCCCGGAATGTAGGCTGCAGTCAAGGCTTCCACATGTGCCTCGGCCCAGACGAATATCTCGGTTGCCAACTGCAGCAGTGGCAAGCTCTTGGTTCCACCCTGTTTGGTTATATAAGCGACCGCTGTCCGGTTGTCCAACCTAAGCTTGCCCCGAGCTCCCTGAATCAGGTTCTCGAATGCCAGTAGGGCTAGGTATGCCGCTTGTAATTCCAAAAGGTTGGAGTGTCTGGTCTCCATCCTGCTCCATTTGCCTTGAACCCGTCTGCCAAGGCAGTGAGCACCCCAGCCCCGGAGACTGGCATCCGAGGTTATTTGGATCCAATCTCCGGGGCTGAGAGGCATGCCCCGCGACAGAGTTCCTGGCGCTATCCACCACGCCAAGCCCTGGCGAATCCGTCTTGGTATGAATATTTTTTGGTGGAGTGATACGCCATCCCACTGGTTCAGAAATGACGTTTGGAATGCCCTTGTATGGAATCTTGGCCATGGAACCGCTGGGGTTGCTGCGGTAAACATTCCCAGAAGCGTCATACAGTCCCTCGCCGACAGCGACAAGGACTCCATCACGCTGTTCACGCAGGCTACTAGCTCGGCTATCTTGCGATGTGGTAGCGAGACCTGCCCTTTGCTTGTGTTGAAAACAAGCCCTAGGTACTCCATCTCTTGGGAGGGAATCAACTGGCTCTTCTGCTTGTTGATAATCCAGCCGAATTCGGATAGAATTTTCAGCACCACTTCGCCTTGTGCTGTTAACTCCTCGCTTGCACGGGCCACTACCAAGATGTCGTCTAAGTAGTGGAAAATCTTTATGCCCCTCAAACGTATAACAGCGATGGTAGCTAGCAGGATCTTGGAAAAGACTTGTGGTGCTGTGCTGATTCCGAAGGGCAGACATTTGAACTGGAAATGATCTTCCCCTACCATGAATCTCAGGTAGCTTTGATGATGCCTGTTGATTGGGACATGAAGGTAGGCATCTGCTAAATCGACTGATATTAGCCAGTCCCCTGGTTGCAGAATTGATATAATTGTAAATATTGATTCCATCTTGAATGTCTTGGGATCGATGTAGTGGTTCAGAGATCTTAGGTCTAAGACCGGTCTGAGATCTCCGGACGCTTTGGGCACCAGAAAAATTGGGGAGTAAACCCCTGTTCCCTGCTGCTTTAGAGGAACCGGCAAGATTGCCTCTTTCTGAAGTAATTCGGTCACATATTCTTGCAAGTACCTTTGTTTCTTCGGATCTTGTGGCCATTCTGTCTGGACAAAGATGTCCGGTGGTTTCTCTCGAAACCTTATCTTGTACCCTCGCTTGACTGTTTTCTGGACCCATTGGTCCTTGACCTTCTCCGCCCATACCTTCCAAAAAGATGCCAACCTGGCACCCACCTGGGGGTGATGGGCGGTCAACCCGTCAAAAGGACTTCTCCGGTTTCTTAGCGGTCTGAGCGGCCTTAGACTTCACGTTCCAAAGAAAGGAGCTTTGTGAGCCTCTCCATTGGGGTCTTGTATATTCTCGGCCTGGTCTATATGACCTGGCCTCCTGCGCCCTTCTGAACTGATTGGCCTGACCGAACGGTTTGCTGTCTCCTTTTGGGTCTCTGTGGTAGCAGACCCGACTTCCCTCCAGTAGCTCGCTTAATAGCTTCCTCCAGGGTGTCCCCGAAAAGCATCTTGCCCTTGTATGGGATGTTACAAAGTGCCTGTTTCGAGGTACTGTCTGCCACCCAATGGCGTAACCATAGGGCCCTTTTTGCCGTTACTGAAAACGTCATAATTCTTGCGAGCAGTTTTACTAGGTCTATAGAGGCTTCTGCCAAAAAGGCGGCTGAGAGATTAAGTTCCTCCATTGCCGAAATGATTCTGGGCGTCTCTACGCCAGACTTCAGGGCCGTCTCCACATTTGTGACCCAGACCTTCAGAGCCCTGGAGATCGAGGTTAGGGCTATGGCCGGGCGACAAGCTGCGCCAGCAGTTAAATAGATTTTCTTTAGATCTGTGTCTGTGCGTCTGTCCATCGGGTCTCTGAAGGTTGTAGAATCCTGCAATGGCAGGGACACCTGCCTTGCTAGGTGCTGCAAGGCCGCATCTACCCCTGGAGGTGACTCCCAAAAGGCAGCATCTGGGGTGTTAAATGGGTATAATTTTAAAAAGCGATTTTGTATGTTCGCCTTCCTTTCTGGCTTTCCCCATTCCTCATCGAATAATTTGTGGATCTCCATCATGAACGGGAAGGTTGCCCCTTGCCTTTTCAAGTTAGGGAAATATCTTTTAATTTTTTCCAGAGGCTGAGTGTCTTGTTCCCAGTCTATGGCCTCCTTTACTGCTACGATGTAAGGGTCTATGAGTTGGAAGTCGAACAAATATTCAGACGGTTCATCAGAGTCTGAAGAATCTCCTGAAGATATTTCAAGCCCCAGTGAAGAGTCTCGCTTCTGCTTAGATGCGTTTTTGGCTCTAGGCTTAGTCCCGGAGGCACTTACGCCTGCAACTGCCTGCATACTCTCTGTCACCGCCTCCTGAATATAGTCCTTTATCCTACGTGCCTCAGTTTCTCTATCTGTGGCTACATCTCTTATGCATTCTGCGCACAAGAGCTTCTCAGGGGCGGATGTCGCTGAACAAGCCCAGCAGAGGCCTTCAGCGGGACGGCCTCTTGTCGCACTTGGTTCTGCCGCCATAGCTGTCTGAGCATTTTTGCGGCGTGGACTGCCCGTTGCTTGGGGTCTATGTCCTGTGCGTGACCGAGATGCATGCGGAGATTTTGAGCGGTGGCGGGACTTTTCCTTCCGCGACTGTCTTTTTTTAGGACTTCTGCTCCTATAAAGACAAAACACCTTATTAGACTGGTGTTGCACTCTTTTGTTTTGTGGCCCCCGTAGACCCCTCCTACCTTTCCGACGATCTTCGTGCATTTTGGGGCTGTGGTGAGCTCATACTACAGCAACAAAAGACAAGATATAGAAATAAGAAAAAAGAAGTTCCTATTCTATCGCTTTTTTTATTTTTTATTTTTTTATTTTTTTATTTTTTTACTGGCTCTTTAAAGGAAATAACTTTACCTTAATACTGGATAAGGAGTCACTCAGGGTGGCAGCAGATTTGTAGGGTATCTGAAAAGCTGTAAACACATGGTGTAATGCATTTTGTGATCATGGCTCAGTAAACACTGACACAGCCCAGCCACCCCTCCCCCTCTGTGAAGGAAAACTCACCAGTACACTTCCCTCACTAGCTGTGGCAAACAGCACTGGAGCTTCTGGCTCTCCAGGCTTTATAGCCCTACAGCCCCGCCCCCCTGTGAGGTCATCATCGACCAATCAGAAAACACAGGGGAGGCGGCCGGCGCAGCACCTAGGAAGCAGGAAAGGAAAGCACAATACTACAGCAACACCACAGCCTAAAATGGTAAGCTCTTTAAGCCTTAGTATGCCCGCATGGCTCCTGCACATAGAGCGTCCAGTGTGATAAAAGGAACTACCTTTATTGTTCTGGACCTTCCGATCCCAGGAGAGGCTTGAACCTGGGTGGGTAGGTTCGGTAGGGGGGTGTAGTCTAATCCACGAGCATGGTAGTCTGGAGTCCGACCAAAAAAAAGGAACAAGGGCTGGGGAGGAGGGGCTCCCTTTTTATCAGCTAAGAGAAGGTGGTACTGAGAGACTGGAGGAAGGGGTTAACCCATTGTGTGCTGACGTGAGGCTGGCCAGGAAACTAAATTTCCACATATAGCGCACACTTGTGAAAGTGTGCTCGCTACATAAGTAATCCACAGGGACCATACTTCAAATTACTGTAATCAAATGAGAGAAAAAATGATCTGTAAATGGATGATATGGATCATGTTTTCTCATTGCGCTTTCCACTGCCATAGTGAATATATCAAAATTTGTATGTTTTTGGTCTTTATTCGGTTACAGTCCATATATTCAGTACCCTACAGCAATCATGTTAGCTTGCCCACATATTTAAAGTGATTGTAAAGGATCAAATTTAATTTAAAGTGGTTGTAAACCCTTACAGACCACTTTTACCTACAGGTAAGCCTAGATTAAGGCTTACTTGTAGGTGCAAGAAATATCTCCTAAACCTACACGTTTAGGAGATATTTGCAAAACACAGGCACCGATGTCTACAGCGCATGCATTGTAGACAGCGGCGCGCAGGCCCACTGAACGTGCCGTGATCCGGCCAGTAAGAGCGCCGGAACTGCGATACCCGGAAGGACATCACAGGCTCCTGTGTCAGGTAAGTGACACATAATGGGCTATTATGTGATGCATAGTAGCCCATTATGCTTTACCTTTGCAGGGAAACAAAGAGGAAGTAAAACCCATCAGGGTTTACTTCCTCTTTAAAGAAAATAACAAACATGTCATACTTACCTGCTCTGTGCAATGGTTTTGCACAGAGCAGCCCCAATCCTTTTCTTCTGAGGTCCCCCGCCAGTGCTCCTGGCTCCTCCCCCCACTGAGTGCCCGCCATAGCAACCTGCTTGTTTTGGAGCACTAGTGCAGGCTCCCTCCCAAGCCGGCTCTGTGTGTATATAAATCCGATCGTGTGTGGGCTCTATAGGACTTTTTCCATCGGAATTTCCGACGGAAAAAGTTTGAGAGCTGGATCTAAAATTTTCAACAAAATCCGATCAGGCTTTTTCCGATCGTGTGTTGAGAATTCCGACGCACAAAGTGCCACGCATGCTCAGAAAAATTTGGAGACGAAAGCTATTGGCTACTGGCCTCTACGTACCCGTCGTACATTTTATACGTCCCCTCGTTCCGAACGATCAAATTTTCCGACAACTTTGTGCGACCGTGTGTATGCAAGACAAGTTTCGGCCAAAATGCGTCGGAAAAAATCTGACGGATTTTGTGGTCGGAATGTCCGACCATGTGTGTACAAGGCATTAGACTTCATTGCTGACATTCATATTGAATGCACTCTTAAGTGGTTATAGCCTACAGTACACATATCAGATTGAGTATTATTGCTGTTACTGTGTTCTAATGCCATTACTTATTGCTGATTTTGTGGATTACCAGGTTTACTTTAAATTAGCTGCATATAACTACATATGAAAACGGTGGTCAAACCACACATGTGAGGTATCGACGCGATCGGTAGAGCAAGAGCAATAATTCTAGCCCTCGACCTCCTATGTAATTTAAAACATGCAATCTGTACAATTTTTTAAACAGTGCCTATGGAGATTTTTAAGGGTAAAAGTTTGACGCCATTCCATGAGCAGACGAAATTTGTTGGGTATCAATTTACTTGACGTAACATTATCTTTCACAATATAAAAAAAATTGGGCTAACTTTACTGTTGTCTTATTTTTTTATTCAAAAAAGTGATTTTTTTTTTCAAAAAAGTATTGTAATGACCGCCATTAAGGTGAAAAAACATCTGTCACTGGATGGCCCCCTAGCCCCCGGTTTTACTCACCTGAGGCCTGTATTTCCCACGCCGGAGATGCTCTCTTCCCCTCTGCCCATTGTCTCGGCTCTTTATTGGATAGATTGATAGCAGCACAGCCATTGGCCCCCGCTGCTGTCAATCAAATCCAATGACCGGGGGGCTGGGCCGAGTAAGGCATTCTGCATCTATGGACGCGAATGCTGGACTTGGGAGCGCGCCTGCAAGGTAACCCCCCCCGGGAGAGCGCTTCTCCTAGGGGGGTTATACGATGCGGGGAGGAGCTACCAGCGCCACCGGGGGACCCCAGAAGTTGAGGTTCGGGGCCACTCGAAAACTGCACAGTGGAGGTAAGTATACCAGGTTTGTTATTTAAAAAAAAATTAAGCCTTACACTCACTTTAAGATTATGCTTGCAATTTCTTTAAACCTTTTTAGACAGTTTAAGTGGTAAATGCGGCAATACATATATGACACTTTTCATAAGCACATCCGACAGCCTGTAAAGCTGAATGCTCTAGAATTAGGTCATTCCTCAGTGTGGATATGCTTAAAATCTGAATATTGACAGTACAGAAGACATACACTGACAAGACCATGTAAGCACTTGATATACAGAACACTAATGGTATTTTTATTAATTTCCAATTGGAATGCAATATAATGTTTTTTTAGGTTTTTGACTTGAGAATCTAATGTAAAGTTTTAATCAAAGTAAAAGGGGTTAAGGACATTCGGCAGCAGTCAGAAGGGGACCCAGCTGCTAAAGATTTTCTTCCTCAGTAAGTCTCAAACAGGCTTGTTTGTACCCTTTTAGCCCACGTTCCCATCGGGCCTTTTTGACATGCGATTTGACATGTCAAATTGCCATCCGAATCGGTGCGCTGCCGCACTAATTCCAAAAGGAGTTCCTGCACTACTTTTGGCGACTTCATGGGCAATTTCAATAGACATTTATGCAGGAACTCGCACAGATATCTCTGACATCGCTCCCGATGTCAGACTAAAATGCGGGTTCGAAATTATGATTTCAAACCGCATTCGGTGTGAACACAGGCTTAATGTTTATGAGAATAGCAGAGCATGTTGCCTTTCTTATCACAAAGGAACAGTAGGCTTCTGGCCAACAAATTCCAATTCAGCCAAGAGGGCTGGCTGCTTGTTTAACAACATTTGCTTATTTTCAGGCATTTTTCAACGTCCTCAAAAGCAGATCACAAGGAAACCAGGGCACATTACAGGGGGGGCACAGCAGGACACATTATGGGGCACAATAGGGGCACATTACATGGGGATCAGCAGGGCACATCATGGGGCACACAGGAGAACATGGGGCACATCATGGGGCACGCAGCAGAACATTGGGCACATTATGGGGTACACAGCAGAACATGGGGCACATCATGGGGCACACAGCAGAACTTTGGGCACATTATGGGGCACACAGCAGAACATGAGGAACATCATGGGGCACCCAGCAGAACATTGGGCACATCATGGGGCTCACAGCAAAACCTTGGGTACATCATGGGGCACACAGCAGAATATAGGGCACATTGTGGGGCACACAGCAGAACATGGGGCACATCATGGGACTCACAGTAGGGCATAAGGCACACAGCAGGGCATGGGGCACATCACAGGGCACACAGCAAAACATGAGGTACATGATGAGGCTCACAGCAGAATATGGGGCACATCGAGGGCTCACAGCAGGGCATGGGGCACACCATGGGGCAAGCAGCATAACATGTGGTACACAGCAGGGCTTATCACAAGACACATGGGGCACAGAGCAGAGCACACAGCAAGGTACAGGGCACAGCAGGGTATAGGACACACAGTGTGGTACAGGTCACACAGCAGGGTACAGGGAACAGCAGAGCACACAGCAAGGTACACTACACATAGCAGGGTACAGGGCACAGCAGGGTACGGGGCGCATCAGGGTACGGGGCGCATCAGGGTACGGGGCAGGGCACTGCAGTGTACAGGGCACAGTAGGGTACATGGCACAACAAGGAACGGGGCACAGCAGGGTATGGGGCACAGCAGGGTACATTTTACAGAATGGTACATGGCACAGTAGTGTGCATGGTACAGCCGGGAACAAGGAACAGCAGGGTACAGGGCAAAGCAGGGTACAGCATACAGGGCACCTCAGCGTACAGGGCACCTCAGCATACAGGGCACAGCAGGGTACATGGCACAACAGGGTAAATGGCACAGCAGGGTACAGGGTAGGGGGCACAGCAGGGTACAGAGCAGGGCACAGGGTACGGGACACAGCAGGGCACAGGCACATAAGGGTATGGGCACAGCAGGGCTAAGGGAAGGGGGCACAGCAGGGCACAGGGTATGGGGAACATCAGGGTACAGGGTATGGGCACAGCAGGGTACAGGGTATGTGGCACATCAGGGTACAGGGCACATCAGGGTGCAGGGCACAGGATACAGGGCACAGCAGGCTACGAAACACATCAGGGTAAGGGGCACAGCAGTGGCGGAACAACCAGGGTCGCACCAGTCGCACTTGCGACTGGGCCCTGAAGTTCCGTCACTGTGGGGGGGCCCACTGGCCCGCCCGCACGTTCTCCCCCGCCAGGGGACCCGCCGCATGTCCTCCGCTGTCCAGGGGCCCGCCCACACGTCCTCCCCCGCCGGGGGCCCGCCCGCACGTTGTCCCCCGCCGGGGACCCGCCGCACGTCCTCCGCTGTCCAGGGGCCCGCCCGCACGTCCTCCCCCGCCGGGGGCCCGCCCGCCCGCACGTTCTCCCCCGTCGGGGACCCGCCCGCACGTTCTCCCCCGCCGGGGACCCGCCGCACGTCCTCCGCTGTCCAGGGGCCAGCCCACACGTCCTCCCCGCCGGGGGCCCGCCCGCACGTTCTCCCCCGCCGGGGACCCGCCGCACGTCCTCTGCTGTCCAGGGGCAGACGCTGGAAGGTAAAGTCAGCTGACACCAATGCAGCTCTGGAGCGACTGACAAAGTAAGTGACTAGTGCAACTGATCCCAACCTCTGCCTCTTACTGACCCCTGTCACTACCACAGATCTTATCCCTATCCCCCCATGGGATAGAGATGAGATCTGTGGTGGGGGGATGGGATCAGTATGAGGCAGAGGTGGTGGTGGGGGAGGATAGCACCACCACTGCCACTGCTCCCACCCCCCCTCACCACCATCACCGCCACTAATCCCACCAACCCCCACCACTGATCCCATCACCGCCGCCACTGTTCCCACCACCATCACCGCCACCACTGATCCCATCACCGCCACTAATCCCACCAACCCCCACCACTGATCCCACCACCGCCACTGATCCCATCACCGCCACTAATCCCACCAACCCCCGCCACTGATCCCATCACCGCCGCCGCCACTGATCCCACCCCCCTCACCACCACTGCCACCACCACCGCCACTGATCCCATCCCCCACACCACCACTGATCCCACCCCCACCCCCCTCACCACTGCCAGTGATCTAGCCCCCCTCACAGCCAAAACTGATCCCATCCCCCCACCACTGCTGCTACTCATCCCATCCAACCCCCCACCACTGCCACCACTTATGCCATCCCATTCTCCCGTCACTGCCACCACCGCTCACTGCCACTCATCCCAGCCCCATGCTTCAGGGGGTCCATGTGTCACCCTTGTACACCTGGATAGGAGGGGTAGCGGGCGGCATATAGAGGAACCAATACCCTCCATTTTCCTCCTGAAGTCATGGCTGCAGGAAGAAAATGGAGGGGATTGGGTCCTCTATATGCCGTCACCGCCGCTCTTCCTATCCAGGTGTACAGGGGTGACACATGGGCCCCTTGAAATATGGGGCTGGGTCGCCCCGGGGGTCAGGGGGGCCCTTCATGGTTTCTTGCACCGGGGCCCTGAAGGTTCTAGTTACGCCTCTGGGGCACAGCAGAGCATAGGGTACTAGGCACAGCAGGGCAGAGGGTATGGGGCACAGCAGGGCACATGGTATGGAGCACATCAGGGTACAGTGTACAGAGTAAATCAGGGTACGGGGCACAGCAGGGTACAGGGCACATCAGGGTACAGGCACAGCAGGGTACAGGGCACAGGGCATGGGACACATCAGGGTACAGGGTACGGAGAACATCAGGGTACAGGATACGGAGCACATCAGGGTACGGGCACATCAGGGTGCGGGCACAGGGCACATCAGGATACAGGGTATGGGGCACAGGGTACAGGGACATTAAGGTTAGGGCACAGGGATTGGGGCACATCATGGTACAGGGTACAAGGCGCATCAGGGTAAGGGGCACATCAATGTACAGGCACAGCAGGGTACAGGGTATGGAGTACAGCAGGGCACAGGGTATGAAGCACAGCAGGGCACACTTTTTCCTATCAGTTTCCTCCAAATGCAGAATAGCGCAGGAAGCAGCTGTAATAAGTCCTCTCTCATTTTGCGCTGCTCCCTGGTGGCCCCTCATCTCTCGTCCATCCCAGGTGATGTCACAAGCATACGATGAGAGGAGAGGAGAGGAGGGGCCGCCGGGGAGCAGCGCGACATGACAGAGGACTTATTACAGCCCCTTCCTGCGGACTTCCTGGTGACTTTGCCGCAGAACATCTGGGAAACCCCAGGTAAGAAACACTGCAAAAGGCAAATTGGGCGGCCGCGAGTCCCCTGTGAGTGCGAGGCCTTAGGCGACTGCCTAATTTTCCTAATGATAGAGCCAACCTCTGAATGAGCCATCATCTACACAATTTACAAAATGTTAAATATTTTCCAGAAGTTCTTTTCTACAGACTGTTACAGATGACTGCATTAAAATCCAATAATCATAGATTATTATTTCAGGTACCGTATTTATCGGCGTATAACACGCACCGGCGTATAACACGCACCCCAAGTTTAGGAGGGCATTTTAAGGAAAAAACGTTTTAGGAGGGAAGTTTAGGGAAAAAAAAAGACATTTAAGCGTCATTTGCAGCTTGCCCAGCGCCATTTGCAGCCTTGCCCAGCGTCATTTGCAGCTTGCCAGTGTCATTTGCAGCTTGCCCAGTGTCATTTGCAGCTTGCCCAGTGTCATTTGCAGCTTGCCCAGTGTCATTTGCAGCTTGCCCAGTGTCATTTGCAGCTTGCCAGCGTCATTTGCAGCTTGCCCACGTTTAAATTTCCCGCCGCCGAGACAGACCGCGCAAGCACCGCCGAATAAGACAGAGCGAGCGCCGCCGACAAAGACCGAGCGAGCGCCGCCGAAAAAGACCGAGTGCCAACGCAAAAGACCGAGCGCGACAGAAAAGACAGAGCCGACTGTTCGGCTCCGCTCGCAGTCTCGCCTCCCTGCTGTTTCAGAAGCGAGTGCAGGGAGGCGGGACTGCGAGCGGAGCCGAGCAGTAGGCTCGGTCTTTTTCGTCGGCGCTCGGTCTTTTTCGTCGGCGGTTGTTTTTTTGGGACGTCGGCCGCTAGATTTTTTTTTTGGGGATCAGCGTATAACACGCACCCACAACTTTCCCCCGATTTTAAGGGGGAAAAAGTGCGTGTTATACGCCAATAAATACGGTACTTATATAGCTCTGTCAATTTACGCAGCGCTTTACACATATATATATTGTATGTAGGGGTGGGGGAACAGGTAATCTATTTCCTAGCACTAGGGATTCAGTGCTTTGTTTGTAAGTAACTTTCCTCACTTTTAATTGAGACAGTATAAGTACAAGCAGAGAGCACTATATATGTTCTATTGATTTTGCATGAACCACGTCGCTATCAACTGCATATAAGATCAACTTCATACTGTTGCTACATTTTTGAGGCTGGATTTTGATCGTTGGAGTGGCTTAGAGGCAGGACTTCCTGTGGAGAATGCTCGAATGAGCTTTCTGTTTATTCAGAGGTCCACAGATTGAGGTGAGTGCCTGTACTTACAGTGGTGGAAGCACAGATAAGGATGCACAATAACTACAATTATATTTGAGCACCCTGATCACTACTGAGGATTTTATTCTTGCTTGTTGGGGCCTTCTTCTACGTCACCCTTGGCTTTTAAACTATACAAACTGGGACTGTCTATATGTCTTAGAACTGATAGATATTACCTATATGAGATTTTAGAATCATGTTTTTTTTATTTTTAGCGCTGCACTATTCTGTATTTTATTTTGGGAACAGGTAATCGACATATCCAAATGTCAAGGTAAGTATACATGCTCTTATTTCTAGGGTTAACTTTGTTTCCAATTGACGCTGTGGTAACGGGCTCACTTTAAGGTTACTTTCACCCTGAGACGCTTTACAGGTGCTATAATGCTAAAAATAGCGCCTGCAAAGCGTCTTGAAAAAGCCTCTACCTCTCCGGTAAAAAAAGCATCTTTGCAACGCTGTAGGAGCGGTGTATACACCACTCCTAAAGCGCCCCTGCCCATTGAAATCAATGGCCAGCGCCGCCGAACTGCCGGCAATGCGCCACTGTGGCAGCGCTTTGCGGGCGGTTTTAACCACCGCTAGCGACCGAAAAACAACAGTAAAGCGCCGACGCCCCCAACGCCCCAGTGTGAAAGTAGCCTAATGGTAAAGTCAGTGAATCATGTGGTTGCAATTCAGTGCTCAGACGTTGTTAAGAGGTTCAGCTGTTGTTAAATGTAATAACTAAATATTACAATGGGGAAGATGCGTCACCTGTGGCTTTGACTTTAGAATGATTATTGGTGCCAGATGTGGTGGTTGAAAGGGCTAACCTCTTAAATTCCACACACTATTATTATTATTATACAGGATTACACAGCACTTTACAATATAAAAAGGGAGACAATACAGTTATAATACAATAAAATACAAGAGGATTGAGAGGGCCCTGCTCAGAAGAGCTTACAATCTAAAAGGATGGGGCAGGTGGTACAAACGGTTGTAACTGTGGGGAATGAGCTGATAGAAGTGGTAGGAGATTAGTTGGAGATGTGATAGGCTTTCCTGAAGAGGTAAGTTTTCAGGGATCGCCTGAACGTAGCAAGAGTAATGCCCCGTACACACGGTCGGAAAATCCGACCACAAAATCCATCGGATTTTTTCCGATGGATTCAGTCCGACACTGGTGTTGCATACACACGGTCGGACAAAGTTGTCGGAAAATCCGATCATTCTGAACGTGGTGACGTTTGTTGCCTACGACGGGACTACGTAGAGGCTAGTAGCCAATAGCTTTGGTCTTGTAATGTGATCTGAGCATGCGTGGCACTTTGTCCGTCGGAATTCGCTACACACGATCGGAATTGGTGTGATCGGACTTTGTTGTCGGAAAATTTTTAGAGCAGGAGATAAAACTTTGTCCGTCGGACAATCCGATGGAAAATGTCCGATGGTGCCTACACACGGTCGGAATTTCCGACAACATTGTCCGATAGGACAGAATCCATTGGAAAATCCGACCGTGTGTATGGGGCTTTAGGGATAGCCGGACAGGTTGAGGTAGCGAGTTCCAGAGGATGGGAGAGGCTCTGGAGAAATCCTGGAGACAAGCATGGGATAAGGAGACAAGAGAGCTTGAGAGTAGGAGGTCTAGAGAAGAGCGGAGAGGACGAGTTGGGTGATATTTGGAGACAAGATTGGTGATGTAGCTCGGGGCAGAGTTGTGTATTGCTTTGTATGTTGCGGTTAGTATTTTAAATTTAATTCACTGGGTCTCCGGAGAGTGCGCTTTTTCATAAATTACCCGACGAAACACCCAAAAAATCAACAAGACTAATCAATTACATATTGTTGGCGACGAGAATTACAATTGCAAGAAACTGGAGACAGTCTAGAATTCCTTTTGATCAGGTTAAAAGTAAACTTATTTGGATTATGATCAATTATAAGCTCACTCATATTTTTAATAACAAAACAAAGATGTTTAATAAGGTATGGGATCCATGGATTGATTACATTTCAATTCCGTAGGGAACTCCAGGATGACCCTCTCCCTCTCTTCTCTTCCTTCTTTCCTTCTACCTCTCCCTTTCCTCTCTCCTCTTCTCTTCTTTTTCCCTTTTTTTTTTTAAAATTATTTTATTTCTTGAAATGTTTATGTACAACACAACTGATCTAGTAGAAGGCCCTACGTTGTGGTGGGTCCCGGGATTATTCTGGCAACTGTGGTCGGGGTCACCCGGAATTCTGGGTCTCCTCTACCCACTTTTATTAAAATACTTTGGATACAGTGGGATACCACTAGTATGTCTTACCAATATTATGCACACATATTAAGGCTGTTTTGTTTGGTGGTTTTAGCAGCTGCTGATGGGGTACTATGGTCATATTTAGGGTCGTCCCGATACAATACTAGTATCGGTATCGGGACCGATACCGAGCATTTGCGCGAGTACTTGTACTCGCACAAATGCTCCCGATGCCAGATCCGATACTTGGTCGGCGGGCGGAGTCAGCTGGTGGACGGAGAGGGCGGGCGGAGTCAGCTGGTGGACGGAGAGGGCAGGCGGAGTCAGCTGGTGGGCGGAGAGGGCGGGCAGAGTCAGCTGGTGGATGGAGAGGACGGGCGGAGTCAGCTGGTGGACAGAGAAAACGGGCGGAGTCAGCTGGTAGACGGAAAGGGTGGGCGAAGTCAGCCTGTGTAAAGACACATTACACGGGGGAAGGGGGCGTATTTTCTGCTGTCCTGTACCTGAGACATCAGAGAGAGACATCAGAGAGAGACATCAGAGAGAGACATCAGAGAGAGACATCAGAGAGAGACATCAGAGAGAGACATCAGAGAGAGACATCAGAGAAAAAGACAACAGAGAGACATCAGAGAGAGCGACATCAGAGAAAGAGACAACAGAGAGACATCAGAGAGAGAGAGACATCAGAGAGAGAGAGACATCAGAGAAAGAGACAACAGAGAGAGAGAGAAATACATACAAGAGAGAGATAAGAGAGAGAGAGCGATCAGAGAGAAAGAGACATCAGAGAGAGGGACAACAGAGAGAGAGAGAGACATCACAGAGAGAGACAACAGAGAGAGCCGTCGGCGGCTGAACATCCCGACGCCCATCTTGGTACAGCCTGCACTCGGCTGTAGTAAACCAGCAGCGGACCCAGCCCAGCTGGGTGTAACAAGATGTCTGCTGCTGCTTACTGCGGCAGGGTGTACCAAGATGGGCGTCACAGCACAGCATTTCAAAAATAAATCCTTTCCTCGTGTCATTTATTGCTGCATTTCAGTGCAATCCACCTGTCAGTGCCCATAAGTGGCATCTATCAGTGCCAGCCACTTGTCGGTGCCATCTATTAGTGCCCATAAGTGCCGTCTATCAGTGCCACCTATCAGTGCCAGCCACCTATCAGATTCCATAAGTGCTACCTATCAGTGCCACCTATCAGTCCCCATCAGTCAAACTGTCACATGACATTAAAAAAAGCATTGGTAATCGTTATCGGTGAAAAAAAGTATCGGTACTTGTACTCGGTCTTAAAAAAGTGGTATCCGGACAACCCTAGTCATATTGTTTACCTTCTGAAGTGTTGTATGATGTTCGGAAAAATTTATGTCAGTATATCTATATGTCTGGCTGTATGGAACTTGTTTTTTTGTTCTTTTTTTTTTTTATTAATAAACATATTGAAATATAAATTTAATTTGCTGGGTGATTGGGAGCCAGTGTAGGGATTACCGTCTATAGTTTAAAAAAAATGTTGAACAATACCAACATCCAGTGAGTGGCAGTTGTGTGGGCAAAGATAGACCAAAGGAAACTGGGCAAACTGGGAACATGTGCACAACTGCTCAAACAACCACTCCATGGTGTGAAAAAGGTCACCTCTGCATGTACAGTACACATCATTTTGAAGACAAAGCAGCAAAAAGACCAAGCTTGGTTTCTACCCTGTCAGCTAAGAACACTAAAATTGGGTACATAATCCCCAGAACTAGATGCAGGGGCGTTGCTAGGTGGCAAAAACAACAGGGGCTTCAGCCCCAAAGGCCAAGCCCAGGACCGGGGGGGGGGGTGGTTTACCTACCTGATGCGCACTGAGCTACCTGACAAGCACTGACCCACGCTTTCCTACCTGACATACACTGACCTACCTGACATACACTGACCTACCTGACCTTATCTTAACCTTAACTTTCCTATTCCGGTGGGCTTGTCCACCCAGAGGAATACAGTACATGGTCTATAACAACCCAGGGCTTAAGTCAGTACTCACAAGGGGCACAATTCACTAAAGGTTATCACATGCGTTATGTTGGTCACGTGACCACTTAATGCATGCTATAATGAAAATGTCAATTCACTATCACTCTTATGTGGTATTTAATGGAAACACCAAAAAAGATTGTTAAATACTGCATAAAAAGGCGTTAACATCAAGCCACTAAAGGAAATAAATAAATGTGTTAATTGAGTCAATTAATTAACTCACCCAAGTTCTTATTGGATTTCCTCCAATAGTACCAAATTACATTTGTTTCCTGGATTCTCGCCGGGAGTGGGAAGAAATCAACAAAGATTTCTACAGTATTGCCGGACTACCCAATGTGCTTGGTGCAATTGACTGTACCCATGTTGCCTTTTTTGCACCATCATCAAGGAGTGCATATACAGGAACAGCATAGCTAGAGAACTGACCACGTTGTGTTTTTCTGCTTAGTGTGGTCAGTTTTTAGTAGGAAAGCAGAGGGACTGTCAGGAACACCTGGGATTTCACACAAAGGAAGCAATACAAAGAGAACAGGATAATTTTTCATACAAGTACATGGCACAGCAGGCACATATTAGGAATATGAAATGTTGGGTTTACATATTCTTTAATAAGCATTGACTGATGTTGCACACATGTGACAACATGCATATTCTTTAACTATTTTGCCTTCAAAATATTGTTTGTTCTATTGCGTTGCTTCACTTTGTTCTACATGTTACATAAGCCTCTGATTCATTACTTGAAAACATAAAGGACTAATTCCAGGTCCAGAGTTCAAGAGAAAGGCAAGATAAAAGATGGCTTTGACAAGATTTATTATCAGAAACAAATACACATACTGTATAATTATTGGGTTTTATGCAATATGGTATAGATGTTATTAAGGCCTTTTGGAAAACTATTACTGGATACCATACCTCCCAACTTTGTGAAATATTAAAGAGGGACACCTTTTAGCACACAGGTTGTTATCAAACGACACCATCGTGTCACAGCCGGGTTACAAGGACTGCAAAGATTTCTTATGCAGAAAATGATTGGCTAAACCACAAAAATGCTTTTTTTTAACCTCTATTTGTCCTCTCTATTGACTTTTCAAATAAATGCAGTAATATAGAGGTTGGATAAAAAAAATTTGCGCAGCATAACATTTTAGTTGTAAAATAGTAAATTTTGTATAGAGATGTACATATCAGACCAAAGAGAGGGACAGCTGAGGCTGTTAGCTACTTAATAGCCTCTAATCACAGCTATTGGTCTGTTCAGCAGAGTCTTCCGAACAGTTTTGTTATAAGTTTATAAGTTATAGTGACCATAAGCTTATAGCAGAAGTAGGAATACCAGGTCCATATGGCATACAGACCTGGCCAGCTAGAAGGGGTTCTTCAAGTCTGTATGTCGTACAGACCTCACAGAGAAAGGGTTAAAGTGATACTAGACTCTTGTTTAAGACAAATTTTATTCAAATATGTATTCTTAATGGTTTTTTTCAGAATTTCATATTTTTTCAGAAAAAAGGAGGTGCATGTACTTTTTTTTTTCACATGAGCCTGCAAAGTATTGCACCATGGTCAGTGGATCGCAGGCAGTGATGTAAGTAACTGAGTTAAAATAAACTGAGTTACCTAACGCAGTTACTTTATAGGGTAACGAGTAATCTAACTGATTACTTTTCCCCTCATGGTAACTCAGTTCCCATTACTTTGGCTTAGTTACCCCAATTACATCTACCGCCACTAGATGGCAGTAGTGCAATTCCGGTGTTCTGCCGAAAAAGTTCCCCCGCCGAATAAGGACCCCCTGTACTGCGCAGGCGCAGCGCTTGTGCAGTACGAAGGACTACAGAGCTTATGAAAATTGCCGAACCTAAACTCTAGTGAACTCTACACCGCGCAGGCGCAGTTAACATGTAATTGTACGAGGCGATGCCGCACGCTCCCGATGCTCGTGCTACTCTGCAAGGGGCGTCTATCATGTAACTAAGGGGCGGGTCTAGTATTACTGTAACCAAGGGGCGCATTTATTATTATTGTTATATATCGAGCTCTGCCCATTAATTTAACATTCGCCCTCTTCTGTAGCCATCCGCCCCTTACACAATATAATAATAATAGACCCGCCACTTGCTTACACGCTATATCAGATCTGCCCCTGGGTTAGAGTAATAATAGAGCAGCCCCTTGGTTACATGATATATAACAATAATAATAAATGCGCCCCTTGCTTACAGTAATACTAGACCCGCCCCTTAGTTACACGTATAGAATATTTTAAAAAAAAGTCAGTTACTTTGCTGAGTAACTAATTACTTTTCCAATGTAGTAACTGAGTTACTAACGCAATTACTTTTTGGGAGAAGTAATTTGTAACTTAACTAATTACTTTTTTAAAGTAAGATGACCAACACTGATCGCAGGTGCAATGCCAGGCTCCTGCCAATTCCTCCAGCTCGCTGCCCATACCAAGGTATGGGCTTTCAGTTGGAGATCTGGAGGAAAAGTCAATGGACTGAGTATGGTGATCACCGCCAGAGTTGCTGTAAGAAAGCATGGGGCTGCATACTGCCTACCTGACAGGGCCCCACTCCCCCCCCCCCCATAAAATATTAAATTATATTTTCACTAAAAATACACTAAAATTATTATGATATGATAATGACATTATTACCGGCACCCCTCCTCCACCCTCCATCCTGAACCATCCCCTTGCCTGCAGCAGATTCTGGCAGGAGAAGCAGAAAGCCGGCCAAACTGTGGGGAAGAGGGGTGCACATGGGGGCCCGGAAGGGGGGCCCCAGAGGGCACAGATACTAGAACCAATCCCCCTGCAGCACAGCTGGAGGGAGGGAGCGGAAGAGAAGCCAGCAACGCTGCGGAGGAAGGCAGAAGGGGATTGGTGTCTGCAATAAGGTAGTACAGCTGGCCCTCCTGCTCATCAGGTGCCTGGGTCCCCCATTTTGAACTGATGGGGCCTGGGTCCAGTACAGACGGGCTGGCTGCACTGCCTTATCAGTGTGCCCTGATCACCGCAGTTCCATTGAGAACTCCAAGCCATTCTGCTGCAGTGGCAGGAGTCTAGCCACCCTCTTTTGTTTGCCCTTGAGATGGACTAATAATAATAAAAAAAGCAGAGTTTATTGTCACCATAAAGTGGTTCTAAAGGGTTTTTCAACTTAATGCATTCTCTGCACTAAGGTGAAAAAAAACTTCTGTATGCAGCCCCTTAGCCCTCCCTTATACTTACCTGAGCCCAGTTATTATCCAATGCTGTGCCTGGGAGCAGCGGCTCTCTGGGCTCTCTCTCTTTTCACTGGACATGGAGGCAGCATTGGCTACTGCTGCTGTCAATCACAGCCAGTGAGAAGAGAGTAGGGGGCGGGACCAAGTTGTGCTGTGTGTGTCAATAGACACACACAATGCGGCTCACAGCTCGGCAGTGGGGCTACATGAGTACTCCCATAGCAAGCAGCTTGCTATGGGGGGGACTCAGAAGGGGGAGAAGCCAAGATCTCTGGTGGGGGACCCAAGAAGCTGAGGATCAGGGCTGCTCTGTACAAAACCATTATACACAGCATGTAAATATAAGATGTTTGTTATTTTTTCTTCAATTTAATTTTACAATCCCTTTAAATAATGGATATGTATGAATTATTTTTGGAGACTAAGGATATCATTTAGTGTCACTTTAAGCTAAACAATACAAAAGGTAGATTACCTCGCTGGCAGCTCAAACTAGCCTTCGGCCCCTTTCACATGGGCGCCTCTGTTATGCGGATTGCTCTGCTCTCCTCTATGGGGAAATCGGATAGAAACAGACCGCCTGTCCGTTTTCATCTGGTCCTATCCGATAGATGGATGGAAAACAGAACCACCATCCATCTGGATTTTTCGGGCAGGATCGGATGGGTGTCAGCGGACATGTCACTGCTGACATCCGCCACTCCATAGGAAAGACTGGGGGGTCCAATCAGTCCCTTTCTGTGTGCATGACTGTGGTAAGTGCCATGGAAAAATATCTCTGTGCTATAGATGGGTAAAAAAATAATTTACAATACTGTAGATCCGATTCCTATTTTACTGTGGTATGATCAGCTGTATGAATGAATTCTGATTGGTTGATTTGAATAAGCCAACTGTAGCTGCACTCCTAAGAAACAAAATATCTGGGTGATGAAAACTAAGCTGTAGGATGTTTGCATTTTTTTTTCAATTCTTCCAGTCAGCTTATACCAGGACTGTAGCAAAACACTTGTGACATTTTTCACAAGCAAACCTGACAGCCTGTGAAGTCAAACACTTAGGAATTAGGTCATTCCATAATACAGATATGCGTATAATCAGAGTATAGAAAATGTGCCATCAAATTGTTTGTTTAGTCACTGGCTTGCAAAAGTAAAGTAAAGCTTGGTAATTAATTATTTAAAAGAATGCTGTTTATTTATTTTTTTTATGTACTAGTAGGCCCAGGGCACACATCTCATAACTGGACTTCATCCAATCTTTTCATTCCCCCTTCACAAAAAAATATAAAGTTTCTTTCACTCTTCAAAATATTGTAAAGGATGGGAGAGCAGGAAAAGTATAGATATACAGTACATCTATAGTTCTGTAATTTTTTTTAAATTGGTTTACTTTATATTCAGTTTTCAGAATGGGTGATACGTGTGAAAACACATACAGTTTCAGCTCACTCACATATTTTTATTATACAGGATTTATATAGTGCCAACAGTTTGCTCAGCGCTTTACAATATAAAGGGAAACATTACAATACAGTACACTACAGAAGGATCAGGAGGACCTTTGCTCATGGAGCTTACAGTCTAAAGCCTAGTACACACAGGCCGAATCTCCGGCAGGATCGGCCCATTTAATAGAAACCGGCCAACAATCATCCCGTGTGTACAGTAGCCGGGCCAACAGAAGCTGGCTGTTCAGCCGGCTTCTGTCGAATGGTCATGACTAAAAAAGGTCTGCTGACCAGCTCCTGATCAGCACTCACAGCCAATGGCTGAGAGCGCTGACCGTAGCTTTCTGGTAGGGGGGGTTGCCCCCCTGTCAAACACAATAGCACAGCAGGGGAGATCGCTGTACTAATGTAGCACCCTCTAGTTAGGTAGGTGCTAGAGTGAAGGTTTTTTGTTGGCAGAGTAGGTAAATCTAGGCAGGCCTAGCTGGTTGCTAGGCCTATTTGTTTTCATTCTGGGCTGGGAGTGGCTCAGGGTAGCAGCTGGTGACTCACTGTCATCTCCCTCTTCTTTCTAGAAAGTGCTAGAAGGAAAGGAGGGGAAGAGAGGTGGAGCTGCCTGGGGTATCTTAAGGAGCCTTGACCAATCCCCAACTTGGATTTGCAGGGGGCAGGCCTCCTTACTGCGGAACATTAGTAATTTTTCATATTTCCATCTATTTAATCTTCTGCCCTTGTTGTTTTAACTTTGGATAGTAAAACATTTTTTTTTCTGCCAGTAAATATCTTATACAGCCCACTTCCTGTTCCTTGTCTGGAAAAAAGCCTAGGCTTATGACATCATGCACAGCTCTCTCTCTCTCACTATACTGAGAGTTTGCCAGGAAGGGAGAGGGGGAGGAGTCATAAGATGGCCAATGAGAGCTGCAGAGCAGGATGTGTGCCTCTTTGTGTCTCTGTAAATCCAGAAAGTGAACAGGCAGCAGCTTCAGCTGCCCACAGTTAAAATGATTGCAGCCAGACTTAGTGGAGGGAGATTTCTGCAGCATATTTGGCAAGTACAGAGTCACAGTATATATAAAATAAGTGGTTGGAGGGAATTATTACAAATTATGTGAGCAGACTGCAGTTCCTCTTTAATACCTGGGGTCAGCCCAGCTGGGGAGAAGTTGTCGGGTGGAGGAGCTGAAGTGAGAGAGTGTGGAGGCTGTCGGGGCCCACGGGGAGCTCCCCAGTCTGGGGGGGGGGTGAACCTGGGCTGGGACTCGGCGCATTCAGGAGGAGTGATGAGATCCTGGAAGGAGAGGCACATGAGAGAGCAAGTAAACTACAGCGTGAGAGAACACTTCAGAGTCTCCAGGGAGGACTACTGGTCGCAGCCAGGAGGGCTGTGAGTGAAGCACAGACAGGAAGACTGGGGAGGCATGCCTGAGAACTGGGAGATTGTAGTTTGAGATGGGTGCAGAACCAGGAGTGAGGACTTTGGGAAGGGCATTAGGAAGAGGCAGTGCCGATCCTAACCTCCCTGGGGCCCTAAGCAAAATTATGCTAAGGGGCCCTCTACTTGACCCGTGATGCCGTGAGCTATGTAAACCATTTGCCATTGCCACACAGTCACACCTGACATTTCAGTGCTCCCAAAACAATCCTCCCTCCTTTAAACAAAATAGTCAAAGAATAAGTACAACAATATAGAACAGAATGAGGTCCCCAGAGAGCCCCCCTTACATCAGGGTCCCCAGAGAGCCCCCCTTACATCAGGGTCCCCAGAGAGCCCCCCTTACATCAGGGTCCTCAGAGAGCCCCCCTTACATCAGGGTCCTCAGAGAGCCCCCCTTACATCAGGGTCCTCAGAGAGCCCCCCTTACATCAGGGTCCTCAGAGAGTCTCCCCCCTACATCAGGGTCCCCAGAGAGTCTCCCCCCTACATCAGGGTCCCCAGAGAGTCTCCCCCCTACATCAGGGTCCCCAGAGAGTCTCCCCCCTACATCAGGGTCCCCAGAGAGTCTCCCCCCTACATCAGGGTCCCCAGAGAGTCTCCCCTTACATCAGGGTCCCCAGAGAGCCTCCCCCTACATTAGGGTCCCCAGAGAGCCCCCCTTACATCAGGGTCCTCAGAGAGCCCCCCTTACATCAGGGTCCTCAGAGAGCCCCCCTTACATCAGGGTCCTCAGAGAGCCCCCCTTACATCAGGGTCCTCAGAGAGTCTCCCCCCTACATCAGGGTCCCCAGAGAGTCTCCCCCCTACATCAGGGTCCCCAGAGAGTCTCCCCCCTACATCAGGGTCCCCAGAGAGTCTCCCCCCTACATCAGGGTCCCCAGAGAGTCTCCCCCCTACATCAGGGTCCCCAGAGAGTCTCCCCCCTACATCAGGGTCCCCAGAGAGTCTCCCCTTACATCAGGGTCCCCAGAGAGCCTCCCCCTACATTAGGGTCCCCAGAGAGCCCCCCTTACATCAGGGTCCCTAGAGAGCCTCCCCTACATTAGGGTCCCCAGAGAGCCTCCCCCTACATTAGGGTCCCCAGAGAGCCCCCCCTTACACCAGGGTCCCCAGAGAGCCTCCCCCTACATTAGGGTCCCCAGAGAGCCCCCCTTACACCAGGGTCCCCAGAGAGCCCCCCTTACATCAGGGTCTCTAGAGAGCCTCCCCCTACATTAGGGTCCCAAGAGAGCCTTCCCTCTTACATTAGTGTCCCCAGAGAGCCACTCCTTACACAGGGTCCCCAGAGAGACCCCCCTCTGACATTAGTGTCCCCAGGGGGCCCCCTCTTACATCAGTGTCCCCAGAGGGCCCCGTCCTTACATTAGTGTCCCCAGAGAGCCCCCCTCTTACATTAGTGTCCCCAGAGGCCCCCTTCCTTACATTAGTGTCCCCAGAAAGCCCCCCTCTTACATTTGGGCCCCCAAACAGCTGACTCCCCCCTTGCAAAGGTTCCCCTGTACCTGGCTGGTGGAGGTGGGAGGCGGCGATCGGCAGCTATATGGTGTCCACAGGCAGGGGGATCTCCCTGGGGCTAGTAGTTCTATCTCCGAATGTATACAGCGGAGAGGGGAGGGGCCTCTGACCCGGGCATCAGCAACAGTGTTCAAGCAGAGTGAAAGTGAAACTGATACCTGCCTGGGTCAGAGGCCCCTCCCTTCTACTCTCCACTGTATACACTGAGAGTACTACAAACCCCAGGGAGATCCCGCCGCCCACTCAGGCACCATAGAGCTGCCGATCAGCGCCTTCCACCTCCTCCCACCTCTACTCACTGCACTCTAAACGGCCAGCCAGCGGTGTAGGCGGGGGATTCTGGGTCTTGGGGGCCCCCCCACAGCGGCGGGGCCCTAAGCAGCTTGCATAGTGTGCCTATAGGGCCGATCGGCTCTGGGAAGAGGTCATTGCAGCCAGGCTGGCTGGCAGGTCTTAAAGAGAGCTATATGAGAGTGGTAGATGAATGGAGGATAGCTAGCACCTGAACTATTTCTATACCACAGGAGCCCAAGGTCCCTGCCCGCAAAAGGCAGTTCATTGAGGCCTGGCTGAAGTAGTGTCAGGCCTACCCATGCAGTGCTAGCTAGTCTGGAGGAGTAACAGTCTGCAGCAAAGGAATTGCTGGTGGAGTAATAGTCTGCAGCAAGTGAAGTGCTGGAGGAGGAACAGTGTGCAGCAAGTGTTTGTGCTTGAGAGAAGGTTGAAGTGTATATACTGAAGTGTATATAGCAGTCCCAAGCAAGTTTGCACTGAATATTCTGGGGCATCCCATAATTCCCAATTACCCATCCAAGTTTAATCCCCTCAAATTAAAAAAACAAAAACCAAGCTATGGACTGTTCTTTGTCTCTGAGTGACTGAGAGAATGATGTCTTGCTGGCAGGGGCAGGTGAACCACTACATTCAGCAACCTCTATGGGGGCATGGCTACACTAACATCAGATTGTTAGTACAGCTGCTCCGACCTAAGCTGTCAGGTTTTTTTTTGTTTAACCTACTGGGTTTAAAGAAAAAAAAAATATTAGTATGTGCGAAGCTTTAATCTATCAGCAGTTACATTTTCAAGAAATGTAGAAGTCACAGTATATTATCCATATACAACTTTCTGAAAGGGAAAAGAAGGACACCTTATACCGCAAAGGATGTAGGCAAAGAACAAGCCCCCAGTTACGCAGGTCATGAAAAATGTATATGTAAAAAATGATTGGTTAAATTTACAAGTGCTTTTTTCACCTTTACGTTTCCTTTATACTGGTTATATTAAATACCAATGCAATAATTTAAGGGTAAAATAAAAGTTTTAGTGCATTATTTTATTAGAGGTCTATTCATCGTATCAAAAGGAGGGACAACTGAGGAGGAAAGAAGGACAAAGGAATTTAGTTCCAAATGAGAGACAGTTGGGAGCTTTTTTTATCATCACAAAGACTGATAATTACACCTTATGAATGTATCCAACGGTGGTAAAGGATACACCATGATGTATCAAATGCACAAACAAATATCAAAACAGGGGTGGAAGATATAAGGCCCCTTTCACACGGACGGCCCGTTCAGATCCGCCTGTCAGTTTTGACGGCGGATCTGAACGGGCGCTCCATGTTACTCTATGGAGCATCGGATGTCAGCGGAGACATGTCCGCTGACATCCGATCCGGTCCGATCCGCCAAAAGCAGACGTATGGCCACACGTCCAGATCCGTCGCTGGCGGATCGGATCGGGTGAGATCGGGTGAAAACGGACACACTGTCCGTTTTCATCCGATCTCTCCATAGAGATCAGCGGCGCTCGCAAGCCCCTCCCCGCTCAGTGAGCAGAGAGGGACTTGTCATCCGCCGGCTCAGCGGAGATCAACGGACAGATCTCCCGCTGAGCCGACGGACAGAGGCGGGCTCCGTGCAAGCGGAGTCCGCCTCGTCTGAAAGGGGCCTAAGGGAGAAAGGAAGAGAAAGTATATATATATATGAGTTAGATGTAAGGCAGGGGTGCCCAACCAGTGGCCCGTGACCTCCTGCTCTGGGATGGAATAGAATAGAATACTGTTATTAATAGTAAATGTATTACTAAAATCACAGTGTAGGGACATATCTGTTCTGCAGTGGTTACTGGGATGCTTTCAAACTGATCCGCAGGTGCAGAGCAGTGCACCTGAGGGTTACCTGCACTGAGCCATATGCCCCTTTCACACGGTCAGTCCGACCCAATTGGACCCTCCAGTCACCTCTAAGGAGTAGCAGATATAAATGGACTTGTGTCCATTTACAAACACCTACCTCCAATCTGATCCGCAAAAAAAAAAGAGTGGGCTCTATAGAGTAGAGTGGGCTACCATGCACCAGCTGTGCTCATTGTGACCCATGACCGGTTACCAAGTCGCTTAGGTAGCCCTCGCTTTTCAAAAGGTTGGGCACCCTTGATGTAAGGCAAGTTCCAATCCAGAAATGTGTCCCAATATGCATATGTTACAATCGTTTACTTTAGTAATTTGGTAGCCCCTGACCATGGCACTCCTGCATGTATATTGGGGTGCTGGGGTCTGTTGGTTTCATTCTTGTCATTCTACAGATGCCATGAGTATACAATGTATTGCACATGTGCCTCAGTGCACATAAACAAAAATAACTGCTGGAAGAAGGAGTAGAATTGTTGGCCTGCATGTACATGTGTCTGATGGACCAAAGAAGTAATATTTGGTTTTCGATGGATCTACTGTAATGTGATTTTTCCTTCAAAGAAGCAGATCTGTGGTTGAAATATATATATAGTATAGGTGGACACTGTTCTGGTTTTAGGCAGTGACCTCTCTAATAGTGACAAAGGGAGCACTCGTCAGATGGTAAATTCTTGGATGTGTACTGATACCTGATCAGTACTGATGCCTGATACAAAAGTTCATCTTCTTGAAGGACTTTTTAAAGCATTTAATGGTTAAGAGCATCAAATACACCCAAAGCATTTCGGGGAGGGGGAGCCTTCCCCTTCTTCAGGCCTAATGTACAAAAAAAAAAAAACAGTAAAAGGTATTATACAGTATAATGCAATTATCTCATATAAACAATATAGTAGAAAAATCTATATAGTGTTAAAGTATACTTAAAACTTCTTTGTCAATGGATTGACTACCATTTTATTAACACAGAAATATGACACATTAAATATGAACAAAGCATATCTCTCTGTGTGTACTTGTCTCAATTAAGAGCACTAAGTGCAATTTCTGTCTGCTGCTCCAATCCTCTGATATCTGCATGAGTCGCTCGTGACAAGTTTTCCTGACAACAAGAGAAATAAGGTGACAGGGGAGGGATCTCCAGCTGATTGACAGCCTCGGCTCTGTTTCTCTGTGTTGTGTAAAGATTGGGGGGTGTTTCTTCCCTCTGATCAGGTTTTAGAGCTCTTCTTACTGAGCTCTGTAGTGTGTAATTCCAGCTCCCCACCCCCCGCGTCTTACATCTCATACAAGCTTTATACATTTTGGACTTTGCACGGATGTAGAAGAAAAGGCTTCAGATAAACAGGTAAAACTTATGTAGGAGGATTTGTTTAATCTGCCATTTAATAAGTCACTTCATTGGGTATATGTAAGATTTTACCCAGGGTTTTTTTTTAGCAGCAAAATATTGAATATTAATATAGAAATATAAAGTCAATCAAAATTAGGAAGTAGATTCAAATGTGCAATAGATTTATTAAAAAGTATATACAGACTCTGGTTCAGGTTCACAAACAGCAGCATATAACATCACTCATGGCAAAAGTGCCCCCAGGAGAACATAGTTTGAGAGTTGCATTTATGACATTAGTAACATTAATAACATTATTGTCCACATGAATACCCCAATGCATTTCGACCCATTCTGGTCTTCTTCAGGGGGATTTAGATTCTAGGGAAATAGATCAAAAAAAGTATAATTTAATTTAAAACTTTAATCAGTATACAGAACATCATTATAACATTTCAGATGTCTCTCCATATACTTGGAGGTATATTTACCATTAAGTAGATGATAAAGTAAAGATGCATCGCACAGGCCAGATTGTTAAAAGCATTCAAATTCAAAGATCCCAATGACCACACGTTTCCTCCACGCTCTCCAGGCGGGCCCACAGTCCATCGGACTTGCAAGGGGCCACATGCTTGGTCCTAGAAGGGAGGACGGGGGGCAAGGCACCTGCAATTGGGTATGAAAAACCTTAGTATTAAAGTATTTTGTAAGTATCTGGTGCAATTTTGCAACTATAGACTGGCCCGTACTAAACAAATATTTGATTTATATTAATTGGACTTATTAGTTTTTATTGTATGATTTAACTGTTGGTTAGATTAATTTATAATTTCGTTCACTTTAATGAATATAAGTAGAATGCATTTAATGAAAATACAATAGGATAGATTAAATTGGAATGAAATAGATGGGGTATAGATACCCCATTTGTTGAAAATGTGAAAGTGGGTGTGCTGGGCGTGCAAGGTGCACTGATGGGAAAGGTGTAGGAATATTATGCAGACGTGATAAAAAGCACTAAGGAGATAGTGTGGAAAAACAAAAAACAAACAACAATGTAAAAAATAAACCTATTTTACATAATTGTATAAGGTGTACACTCCAACACCTTATACAATTATGCAATATAGGTTTATTATTTACATTGTTGTTTGTTTGTTGTTTGAGATTCTGTTCAGGAATCTCCTGCAGATTGGAACAGACACTGCACGTGTGCAAGGGCCCTTGAATGTTGAGCCCAGTGGTGTCGCTATGGGGGTGTGGACCGCACCCGGGTGACACCCAGGGTCGGCTGCCGGATTGCCTCTGACACTCACTAGCACAGCAGAGCAAAGCAAGGAGCAGAAGGCTGAATGAGAACACTGGAGATAGACACAGCAGTGCTGAATAGGGAGCAGGAGCTGCTGGAGTTAACTTTCCAAGTAAACCAGGTGGTCCTAGAAACCAATTACCAGCTTGTTAATATTAAAAATGAACTCTGGGCAGCTCCCACTGCCTATTCAGCACTGCTGTGTCTCTCTCCAGTGTTCTCTTTCAGCCTTCTGCTCCCTGCTCTGCTCTGCTGTGTCTCCTGCTCTGAATGCCCAAATAAGGTAGGAAGGGGCAGAGCTGCAGAGGGGCTGTGTCTGCTCCCCAATTCTCTCTCTATCTCATCCCCAATCCCCCCTCTCTCATCCCCCTCTCTCTCATCCCCAACTCTCTCTCTCTCCCATCCCCCTCTCTCTCATCCCCAATTCTCTCTCTCTATCTCATCCCCCTCTCACTCATCCCCAATTCTCTCTCTCTCATCCCAATTCTCTCTCTCATCCCAATTCTCTCTCTCACCCCCCCCTCTCTCTCATCCCCAATTCTCTCTTTCTCACCCCCAATTCTCTCTCTCTCTCTCTCATGCCCCCTCTCTCTCATCCCCAATCCCCCTCTCTCTCATCCCCAATTCTCTCTCTCTCTCATCCCCAATCCCCCTCTCTCAACCCCTCTCTCTCATCCCTAGTTCTCTCTCTCTATCTCTCATATCCCCAATCTCCATCGCTCATTCCCCTCTCTCTCATCCCCAATCGCGCTCTCTCATCCCCAATTCTCTCTCTCTCTCCCTCATCCCCAATCCTCCCTCTCTCATCCCCAATTATGTCTCTCTCTCTCATCCCCAACCCCTCTCTCATCCCCCTCACTCTCATCCCTAGTTCTCTCTCTCATATCCCCAATCTCCCTCGCTCACCCCCTCTCTCTCTCATCCCCAATGCTCTCTCTCTCTCTCATCCCCAATCCCCCCTCTCTCATCCCCCTCTCTGTCATCCCCAATTCTCTCTCATCCCCAATTCTCTCTCTCTCCCTCATCCCCAATCCCCCTTCTCTCATCCCCTTCTCTCTCATCCCCAATTATCTCTCTCTCTCTCCCTCTCATCCCCAATCCCCCCCTCTCTCATCCCCCTCTCTTTCTGTCATGAACTAGGTACTCACCGAGGCCAAGATGCCGAGAGCGGTTGCCCTTGCGACTCGGCGCCCACCGCCCTGAAAGTGAGACAGGGACGGTTGGCACCAAGAGGCACAAGCCACCGGTGGGATGGTGACCAGGCGTGGGCTCCTGATGTTGTAGAGAAGGGTAGACTGGAACAGGATAGTACGTCCACGAATTCCTAGTTGGGAACACAGCAAGCAGACTGGGAATCAAACACAGGCAGGTTAGGTGAATGCAGGCTGGGGGTCAAACACTGGTAGATTAGGTACAAGATATCCTTGAGCAGGAGAGTCCAAGGCAGGCTGGGGATCAAACACTGGCAGGTTAGAAGAGAGTCCAGGGTACAGGCCAAAGGTCCAGGGCAGGAGAAGGTAACAGATCCAAATAGGCAAGCCGAAGGTCAAGGTCAGGAGAAAGCAGAGTAGTCAGGACGATCCGGGTTTGGCAACGGGTAAGACAATCTTCAAGGGTCAAGTACAGGATACAAACAGGAAGCAGCTGTCAGACGAACCAGCGTCTGTCTGGGCACAGAGGCCCTCCTTTTATAGGGCCGTTGAGGTCACATGAGGTGATGCCGCGCTACTGCGCATGCGCGCGCGCCGCTTGGCGGGAACACGAGTGCGCACGCGCCGCCGCATCTTCTCCCTGTCACTGGCTATGAGCCGGGAAGCCGAACCCGTGCGCCTGCGCACTAGCGTGCGCAGCGGACGGAAACCCTGACAGTGCCCCCCCCTGAGGGGCGGCCTCCGGACGCCCAGGCTCTCCATCAATTCAGGGTGTTCTTGTCGGAAGATCTTGATTAATCTTGGGGCATGGAAGTTTCTGGATGGTTCCCAAGAATTATCCTCTGGTGGATAGCCTTTCCATTTTACTAAAAATTGAAGCTGACGACCCACCTTCCTGCAGCCAAGTAATGACTCTACCTCGTATTCTTCTACTCCATCAATTGTTATAGGTGGAGGAGGAACTTCTTCTCTGTTTGGAAAAGGACTGGGGACCAAGGGTCTCAGTAGGGAGGCATGAAATACTGGGTGTATTTTGTAGGAACTGGGTAAGGCAAGTTCAAAAGCTACAGGATTTACCATCTTTTTGATTTCGAATGGTCCAATGAACTTGGGACCCAACTTCCTTGCAGGACACGCGATCTTAAGATGGGTAGTTGCCAGCCATACCTTTTCTCCAATCTTGAAATGAGGGTTCTCCTTCCTCCCCTTGTTGTGATATTTTTTATATCCTTCCTGGGCCTGTTGCATGGCGTCTTGAAGTTTTTTGAAGTTGGTTTGAATGTAACTTATCCGTTCTTGTACAGCGGGAACCCGTGATTCAGAGACAACATTAGGGAGAAAAGATGGATGAAACCCAAAGTTAGCCCAAAACGGAGTCTGATTTGTGGTCGAGTGGGAAGAGTTATTATATGCAAATTCTGCAAAAGATAATAGAGAGGACCAGTCGTCTTGTGCGGAAGAACAGAAACACCGTAAGTATTGTTCAAGAGTTTGATTAGTGCGTTCAGTTTGTCCATTACTTTGTGGGTGGTAGGCAGATGAAAGACAAATGTTGATATCCAAGGTTTTGCAAAGCTCTTTCCAAAATTTTGAGGTGAACTGTGGGCCCCTATCCGAGACGATGCTCTTGGGTACCCCATGGAGTCTAACAATCTCCTTGACAAAAATGTTGGCGGTTTCCAGGGCAGAGGGGGTGCCGATCATGGGCAAAAAGTGGCTCATTTTGGACAGCCGATCCACTACCACTAGGATGGTAGTGAAGCCTTGCGATGGAGGCAATTCCACAATGAAATCCATCGAGATGTCGGCCCAAGGTCATTCTGGAATGGGTAGAGGCCTTAGTAACCCCCATGGCTTTGTTCTAGGACCCTTGTTTCGCTGACATGTAATACAGGAGGATACATATTTTTGGCAATCACTTCTCCAGCCTGGCCACCAAAAGGTGCGAGAGATATGTTCTGCTGTTTTCCGTACCCCAAAGTGACCAGCTAGTTTATGATCGTGTAAAGTTCTCAGGACTACAGGTCTTACCTCTGTAGGGACAAAAATCTTGTCTTGGAGCCAGAATAGATTCTCACGTCTCTCTAGGGTGTCCAGAATTGGATCTTTACAGTGAGCCGAAGAAGTGGATAGAGCGGAGATCAGGTCAGTGGGTGTGAGTAGTAGAAAGTTCTGAGGAGTAAGAATGGTGCTGGGTTCTGATACTTGAGAGGACTCTGGGAAGATACGGGATAGAGCATCTGCCTTGCCGTTCTTTGACCCTGGCCGGTAGGAAATGTGAAATGTGAACCTTGAAAAGAAGAGTGCCCAACTGGCTTGACGGGGTCTTAAGCGTTTAGCAGTGCGAAGGTACTCAAGATTTTTATGGTCTGTAAAAATGGTAATTGGGTGAACTGCTCCTTCGAGGAGGTATCTCCACTCCTCCAGCGTGGATTTAATGGCCAATAGCTCCCGGTCGCCAACGTCATAGTTCTTCTCGGCCGGATTGAGTCTTCGGGAGGCGAAGGCCCCTGGGTGTAACAGGGCTTTCGGCCCATGGCGTTGGGAGAGGATGGCGCCTGTGGCAGACTCCGAGGCGTCCACTTCTAGAACAAAAGGTAGCAGTGGGTCTGGGTGCCGTAAGATAGGGGCAGACGTGAAGAGAGTCTTTAGTTTGACAAAAGCCTCCTGGGCTTCCTGGGACCACTGAAAACGGCTGTGTAGGCGGGTCAGTTGAGTGATTGGGCCCACAATGGCAGAGAATCCGGCGATGAACCTCCTGTAAAAATTAGCAAAACCGATGAACCTCTGTACAGCTCTTTTGTCCTTAGGAGGTGGCCAGTCTACCACTGCTTTGACCTTTTGTGGGTCCATGGAGGTGCCTTTAGTGGAGATGATGAATCCCAGAAACTGTACTGTAGATCTTTCAAACTCGCATTTTTCAGCTTTAAGATAGAGCTGATGGGCTCTGAGGATGGTGAGGACCTTTCTGACGTGTTCCCGGTGCAGCTCCAGAGTGGCTGAAAAAACGAGAATGTCGTCTAGGTACACGACTAAAAAGTCATCCAAGTATTTTCTAAAAATGTCATTAACCAAGTGCTGAAAAGTGGCTGGAGCATTACATAGGCCAAATGGCATCACCAAGTATTCATAGTGGCCAAAGCGAGACCTGAAGGCTGTCTTCCACTCATCCCCTGCACGGATTCTGACAAGGTTGTAGGCACCCCTTAAGTCGAGTTTAGAGAAAACTTTAGCTGACCGGAACCGCTGGAAGAGTTCAGGAATAAGTGGTAGAGGATATCGGTTTTTGATAGTAATTTTATTAAGTTCCCGATAATCAACGCAGGGCCTGAGTGAGCCATCTTTCTTTCCAACAAAGAAAATACCAGCGCCTGCTGGAGAGGTGGATGGCCGAATAAAGCCTTTCTCGAGATTCTCATCAATATAGGCCTTGAGGGCCCTTAGCTCGGTCTCTGACAGAGGAAATATGCGCCCAAAGGGAATTGCGGAGCCTGTGAGCAATTCGATGGGGCAGTCATAGGCCCGATGTGGTGGTAGGTGGTCGGCCTTCTTTTTGTCAAAGACATCTTTAAAGTCCTGATAGACCGGGGGAATGTGCTGAAGATTCTCTGATGTTGAGATAACCGATAGGACGGAGCGGGGAGTTGGAGAGGTGCAGTGTTGGTGACAATATGGTGACGAGAAGGAGACCTCTTTCCTGTTCCAGTGAATTTGGGGGTCATGAGCTTGTAGCCAAGGAAGTCCAAGGATGATGGGAAACATCGGGGAAGATATAAGATCAAACCGTAGGAACTCTTGATGGCCAGAGTCTGTGGTGGTGAGGATAGGTGAAGTCTCCTGAGTTACTGGACCAGATTGTGGAAGGGACCCATCAGCCAAATGGACCAATAGAGGATTTGTCTTGTTGAAGCAAGGAATATGCCATTCCTTGGCGATAGAGATATCCAGGAAGCAGCTGCAAGCACCTGAGTCAATCACGGCTGGTAGCCGGATCTTCCTTCCCGTTAGCTGTAGGGAAACAGAAAGAGTCACATAAGTTTGGGCCCGATTGACGGCTTGACAGTTCATGAAAGGCTGAGATGGCAACTTACTAGGCCGGATGGGACAATTCAGGAGGAAATGTCCTGAACCCCCGCAATAGAGGCACAGATTGGATCTCCGTCTTCGTTGCCGTTCTTCCTGGGTAAGGCGGGGACGAACTAGGCCCAATTGCATTGGTTCCCCTTCAGAGGCCAATGGACCGGATGGGACGGTCGGATAAGCAGCTGGCATCCTTGGGGAAACCCATATTGGTCGGGACCCTTGTACACGTTCTGAGCGACGTTCCCGCATACGTCGATCCAGTTTGGTGGCTACCTGGATCAGCTCCTCCAAAGAAGTAGGAGGCTCAACCCGGGCTAACTCGTCCTTCAGACTTTCCCTTAATCCCAGTCGATACTGGTAGAGGAGGGCTGCCTCATTCCAGGTGGTATCGGCAGACTATTTGCGGAACTCCGCCATATAGTCCTCCACAGGCCTTTTACCCTGAGAGAGGGTATGCAGGGTGGCCTCAGCCGTGGCCTTACGTTGGGGGTCATCGTAGAGTTGGCCCATTGCTTCAAAAAATGTATCAACAGTATTAAGGAGAGGGTTCCTTTGTTCCATGAGGCCGTGGGCCCAAGATTGGGGTTCCTCGGATAGAAGGGAGATGATAAACCCGACTTTGACAATTTCTGAGGAGAAGGTTCGGGGTTGCAGGGCAAGGTACAGGGAACAAGCATTTTTGAAGGACCTGAACTTCCTGCGATCACCCGAAAATCGTTCTGGTATTGGTACCTTGGGTTCAGGCACGGCCATCATCATGGCAGGTGGAGGTTGAGCCTGAGGTGCGGAAGTCCCACTAGTAGACCCGGAAGCTGAACTTGCTAGAGGAGCGGCCGTGGTCAGTTGTTGGAGTCGAGTATCGACTTGGGCATAGCCTTCCTGTAGTTTCTGTACCGGTTCCGTGAGGGCAGACACTTGCTGACATAGCATGTCCAATGGAGAACCCGCTCTGTTGGCCTCTGTCATGGCTGGTTCGTACTGTCATGAACTAGGTACTCACCGAGGCCAAGATGCCGAGAGCGGTTGCCCTTGCGACTCGGCGCCCACCGCCCTGAAAGTGAGACAGGGACGGTTGGCACCAAGAGGCACAAGCCACCGGTGGGATGGTGACCAGGCGTGGGCTCCTGATGTTGTAGAGAAGGGTAGACTGGAACAGGATAGTACGTCCACGAATTCCTAGTTGGGAACACAGCAAGCAGACTGGGAATCAAACACAGGCAGGTTAGGTGAATGCAGGCTGGGGGTCAAACACTGGTAGATTAGGTACAAGATATCCTTGAGCAGGAGAGTCCAAGGCAGGCTGGGGATCAAACACTGGCAGGTTAGAAGAGAGTCCAGGGTACAGGCCAAAGGTCCAGGGCAGGAGAAGGTAACAGATCCAAATAGGCAAGCCGAAGGTCAAGGTCAGGAGAAAGCAGAGTAGTCAGGACGATCCGGGTTTGGCAACGGGTAAGACAATCTTCAAGGGTCAAGTACAGGATACAAACAGGAAGCAGCTGTCAGACGAACCAGCGTCTGTCTGGGCACAGAGGCCCTCCTTTTATAGGGCCGTTGAGGTCACATGAGGTGATGCCGCGCTACTGCGCATGCGCGCGCGCCGCTTGGCGGGAACACGAGTGCACACGCGCCGCTGCATCTTCTCCCTGTCACTGGCTATGAGCCGGGAAGCCGAACCCGTGCGCCTGCGCACTAGCGTGCGCAGCGGACGGAAACCCTGACACTTTCATCCCCAATTTTCTCTCTCTCTCATCCACAAAGCCCTCTCTCATTATCCTCTCTCTCATCCCCAATTATCTCTCTCTCTCTCTGTCATCCCCAATCCCCCTCTCTCACCCCCCTCTCTCTCTCATTCCCAATTCTCTCGCTCTCTCTTCTCCCTTTCTCTCTATCATCCTCTCTCTCTCTCTCTCTCTCTCACCCCCCCCCTCTCTCTCTCTCTCTCTCTCTCTCTCTCTCTCTCTCTCTCTCTCTCTCTCTCTCTCTCTCATCCCCTCTCTCTCTTGTCCCCAACCCTCCCCCTCTCTCTCTCTCATGTAGATAGTATATTGTCAAATATTGGTTACTAGATTGTGGGAAACATTGGCAAACCCAAGGCATACTGCAAGCAGGTACCAGGTTCATATATAACATCCACCCGTCACTGGTTAAGCCATAAAATGAAAAACTGTAAATTTACAATTTTTAAGGCTAGCTGCAGGTATGCAAAGCATAAAGTAGAGAAACTTTGAAAGAAAATCTGAACCAGGTCTCTGGAGGTATAGCAGCCACCAATTTTTCCAGGAACATATTCAACAAACCATGATTGAAATGCAAGGTCTACTTCTTTTATAGCCCTACAATCCCTAATAGGCAATGCAAAGTAAAAGAAAAATATGTAAAACTAAAGGAAAATGCATAATTTATTTCAGCACTGTGCTAGGACAACTTTCATAAGATCTAGACTTCTCAGCTTTTGCAGGATTCCAGGAGACCCGAACCTAAGCAAGCTTACTGGAAACCTGGTTTAGTGTAATTCATTTTACTTTTTTTTCTTATACTGTAATATTTAAATGTGTTTTTTTATTTTTCTTTCAGTTAAGCAATTCCTATTAGGGTGTTGGGGTTACAAAAAAAGAATGAAAATGCAAAGTCTGCTTTAATGGTTTGGGCATGGTATTATAGCATCCTTTTGTTCCTTACACAGACTCTTCACAGTTTCTATGTCTATAGAGGCTTCTAAAGGCCCTTATGCTAATGATCACCAGAGGCCTCCCCATGCACAAACCTTGACTCCTGGTCACGGTTCACAAGAGAGACAGGCTCAAAAGCGGAGGATTTAGCAATAGGCAGAAGCAACAAGCCTGTTCCATTTTTAAAATGGAGCACCATCTCACTAATGTGAAAACCAATGGCTTATTTGATAGGCAATACTCAATTATACATCTTTTGATGTTGTTGATATTACATATTAAAAATTAAAGTTGGAGCTTTTACTACATTCTGGTATGCCCCATCACCCAGGCAGCTTTTTCCCCAAAGAAAAAGATTAGTAATCCAAGCAGGAACATTGTTCATTCCCAGTTTGCAATTCTCATATAAAGCATAGCTATACTTTTGTTTTTGTTTTCAATAGGGAGATAGTAGTCTCCATGCGACCCAGACTGGAATAAGACAGGCGATAAGATGTTGACACTTGATTGCAATGGAGTGAAGATAGTCAAGCATAGATGTAGCAAATATTGCGGCAAGGAGCTCAGAATTTATATTAGAATGTGTCTTGGCAATCTTTTGAAGCATCACTGATAAACCTGCCCAGAAAAATTCAAGAGTGTGGGAACAGAGGACTTTTTCTGTTTGAGGTCTGAAGCGTTACTGCAGACAAATCCTTAAAAGCTTTCACTTAGTACTGTTATTAGGCTTTTTTTTTTTGCAGGGCATAAAGATACATAAGAAACGCCTTGTAATTATAGTGACATTTGTAGCATCGTAATGCCTTTTTTCAAAGACTACATTTATTCAACATCCCAGTTAACCCTTTAAATATCAAGAAGATCAAACATCCAGAAACCCTGTTACATTTAACTAAACACTTTAGACAATCACATCCCCCTAAGATTCAAATTAGAACACCCAACTACATTCTGTTACATACTGCGCATGCACTGCTGAAGGAGGCCTGAAAAAGACTGAAAGCCTTTCTAGAAATTCACTGCATGGGCACCGATTAAAGTGATAGGTCTTATATGATGCAACCGAAGGACAAAGCTCAAAGTCCCTCAAATGGGAAGATTTGTATCATGTAATCACATCCACCCTTCAGGTTAGGAGCTTTTCAGTCATACAGATATATATAGCAATAACACATTAAAATATATACCAACATAATTGCATCTGTTTGCAATAATTACAGCCCACACCAATGGCTAGGTGCTCTACAATCCCACAATAGAATACAATGAGAATACATTCAAATATGTACTATATATATGTGTTTTATGATTTTTTTTATTCAGACTTTATTATACATGAAAATTTGTTTAGAAATGTGTCTTGGAGACAGACATCATGTTTTCTTGGAGTGTTTCAGTGGATACTTCTCAAACAAATGCAGCTGAATATAATGGTAATATAGATACCATTTGTTGTGTTTGTGTTGACAGTTGGATCAGTCTATTGTTCTGAACCCATGGTCAAACAATAGCTTGGCCTTCTGACATATATGACCTATGGCATGTATGATACCTTAGTGCCATCTTGAGGCTGAATTAAAGAATGTTTCTCCCATTGAAACTCAGTAAGGCAAAAGGGGCCACACCTATGTTGGTGATGGTAAATTTTCCAAATAAAAGGTTGTCAGCCATAAGCTAACAAGATGACTCTATAATGACTTAACACCAAGGAATAGCTGTACAGCCAGAAAAAGCTTTACCTGAAGACGCTTTTGCTTGATCTGGCAGCAACTGCTTAAAAATTAAGCATGGGATCCTCGTTGGCCATGGAGATCATGAACCCACTCTAACCTAAGTTAAGTAACTTTTCAGCATATTTCTACTGTTTACAGGCCATTTCTGCTTATTTGCTAGGCATTTTGTTTGTTATTGGTATATCTCTAATGCCCCGTACACACGGTCGGAATTTCTGACGGAAAATGTCCTATCGGACCATGTTGTCGGAAATTCCGACCGTGTGTGGGCTCCATCGAACATCGGAAAAAGTTTGAGATCCTGCGCTCAAATTTTCCGACAACAAAGTCCGATCACACAAATTCCGATCGTGTGTAGCCTAGTCTGACGGACAAAGTGCCACGCATGCTCAGAAGAAATTCTCTGACGGAAGCGCTCGGTCAGGTAAAACTACCGTTCCTAATCGACACAGCACATTCGTCACGCTGCAATGTTAAAATTTCTTTAATGTAGCGCATTCTCATTTTCTTTACAATGCAAGAAGAATGACGTTTTTTAGATGCTCATATTCACACTGACTTCTCCGAAACTTCTTTCTTTATTCTTTTTCCTGATTTAATGGCTCAAATTTTTTTATTCGTCAGATCTCAAGAATGTTATTTTGTTTTTTTGTTTTTTATTTTACATTTATAGTGGTTATTTTTTTAATCAAGATTTCCTTTCTCTGTAATTTTGCTCTTTTTTTTTTTGGTTGGGGTGTTTTGTGTGTGTCAGCTTACCCCAACACCATTATTATCATTATATTTTGTAAAAATTCTCTAGGAGGTTGTTTGCTGTTGGTGCCCCTTGTTAATTCTACTTTCTATATTAGAAATGTACCTGCCTACTCACAAATAAACTGTCCTTTTTGAAGTAAAACACATAGGCAAGGATTTATTGAAATCAAAAATACCTTTATTAGGTGTCAGCAACAAAATAAAGAGGGAGGCAGCGATGGAGAAACTGGGGAAATTTGCAAAGCCTTTGACCCCCACGGCAGACATCAATTTTTTAAACTCAAAAATTGGTGGCCTGAGGAGTACGTATCTTAAGGGAGTTCAATCTGGTCCTGAAGTCCAATAGATCCGGAACTGCAGCAGATGCCATCTATGTCCCCAGGCTGTGGTCATGCGAGAGGCTCCATCTTCTCTCAGACCAGACTGAATCCAGGTCATCACACTCTGGTCTTCCTTCCACGCTTCCTTCCAGGCTGTGGCTGTGGTGCTGGAGGTGTGGCAGAAGGAGGAGGAGGAGGAGCATGGTCCATCTCGCAAACATGTGTCCTTGGGGTCATTTCCCCAGACACCCCCTTTATTTATTATTTTTAGGATTGCCTCCTCGCACATGCTGCGTTGCCCCGCCTCCATCTCTTTAAGCTTTGTGGCAGCCAAGGCGGCAAAGGCCTCTTCATATGTGGGTGTGGCTTGTAGTGCCACTGAAGCCTCCCTGATCAGCCGGCGCGGTGACTCTCCCACATCCCCCCCCTTTCTGGGCCTTTTGTAGGGAAGGCGGAGGGGAGGGACTTGGGATCGAGTCAGGCTCCTAGGCCTGCCCACCTCTTGGCTGCCACTTCCCCCTGCCTCCTCCTGGCTGCCATATTCCACATCCACCTCCTGGCTCCCGCATTCCAGAGCCACCTCCGTGCTGAGGTCTTCCTGTGTATGAAAAAGGGACATAGTTTGAGTGTTTGGTTCATCAAACACACACAATTTTCAGCTATTGACTGCAAATTGTTAACAAATAGAAAACCATAGAATTCTGAGCCCAGCAGTTTATCTTCTTTCCCAAAATCTCTCCAACTCTACTGTCTATTGATATGTAAAACACTTTAGCAAATAAGCAATTAGTGCTCCTAAATTAAGTTAACATCATTCATTTTAACACAAAAAATATGGAGAACAATACTATACCTGGCTCAAGCTGGGCTCCTCCACATCTTCCTGACTGGAAGGCCCAGGTTGGTCGTCGGAAGCCTCAGCAGGGGTGGAATGCGTGGAAGGAAGCGTGGAAGGAAGAGTCGACAGTGATTCCCTGACATCAGTCTGGTCTTTGAGAAAATGGAGTCTCTCGTAGTACCACCTTATTGCGCTCCCTGAAATACGTACTCCTCAGGCTGCCAATTTTGGTTTTTAACTTCTCGACGGTTGCCGTGGGGATCACCGGCTTTACAAATTCCAGCAGTTTCTTCATCGCTGCCCGCCTCTTTATTTTGTTGCTGTAGTGTGGATGCTTGGCCTGCCACAAAAGGGGAATCTTCCTAAACTTGTCAAGGAACAGGGGGAGGAAGCTGACGTCATTGAACCCCTCCATATTCTCTGCAAGACACAACACCAGACAAACACAAAATAATGTCAGGCTAAACTCACCTAATCTTCTCCCAAAATAAGCCTCAATATAGAAGCAGTTTATGCTAGTGATGTACCAAGTTCAAATTGTACCTTTGTTATAGCGATCGTCTCGTGCGTCAGCTCTCTCTCCTCTGCTCACAGATCGTCCGTACGACACGCGCGTGTGACGTTTTATATACAGTGCGCATGCGTGAAACTCCGCCCACCCCTGACGATCTTTCTCGTCTATTCCCCGCCCCTTCTCTTTACGGCGCAGTGGGGAGAGCACATGGCGAGGACACAGCAGGTGCGGCCTAACTATTCCAGCAACGAGGAGGAGGACGAGGAAAGCCCGGAGCCAGAAACGTCCCGATCCCGGAGGAGAAGATTTAAGGCCTCAAATATGTCTTTTGGAGAAATGTTGGAGATGGTGGACATATTGAAGAGGAGCGACTATGATGGGAAGTATGGGCCTTACCCCAACCCAAATGTCAGAAAGGCCAAGATCATGGCTAAAGTTGTGAAGAGTCTGCAAAAGAATTTTGGGTTACAACGATCCAAGGATCAACTGAAAAAACACTGGTCAGACCTGAAACTCAGGGAGCACGATCAGTACAGAAAGATCAAGCGAGTTCTTCAAAAAAGTAAGTAGTTGTCGTGTGTTCAGTTTTTTTTTCTTGCTTGCATACTGCTCCATGTGCTTTGTTTTGAATGTTGGACAGTTGAAAATGGCCACTTTCATGTTCGTGTGTTCATTCTATCGTACTAAACCTTGATCGTTCGGCCACTTATAATACGCTGTTTGGTGAAGTTGGAGTTAACTACATTGTTTCAGGCCTGTTTTTAGTCAAAGGAAGTTTGTTGGCTCTAGGGGTTTTTAATAGAATGAAATGCAAACTTATTCAGTGTAAAGGAGAGGTGACTCCGTAGCTGTTTACACATCTGGACTCTAGAGCACTAGTGCTGGGACACCCAAACACCCTTTTTATTAGGGTGTCCCACACATGTGCTCCAGTGGATACTATAGGGGTGTCTCCATCTGACAAGCTTGCACCAAACAGGTAATAAGTATTGCATCTTTACAAAGTGTCAAAATTAATGTTGTTGGCCTTTGAACCTGGCCACAAACCACTATTGTACGTCACTTCCAAGCAATGTTTCAGATTTCCTATTTCTGCCCTCATAGATTGGTGTGCTAAGTATTCCTTTTGTACATTCTCATAGGGGAGAAAAGACTCGGGACGTCTGAGGACACCAGGGACCCCACACCTCCCAAAGAAGGGGAAATACCAACACCAGAAGCAGAGGAGTAAGGAGAGATTGTATAAGTTGGAGAAATTGTCACCACAACAGGTGAGTGTCGGAGACCACAGCTACAGGTAAGCTAATCAATGTATGCCTGCATCTTTAAAATACACAGGTTTTTTTTTTTTAGGTGATGTGGATGTTGTGGAAGAAGAATCACATTTTACCAGTGAAAGTGCACACGTCCTCATCGGGGAGATAATGGTGTGCAATCGAGATCTAGATGATAGCAAGAAAAACATCAATGATGTTCAACAAAAAATGAAGAACATCATTGATGTTTTAGGGAAAATATGAAACCCCACAAAACGAGCTACCAGACATTTTTGTGTTTGTAAAAAAAGAATTTTAACGTCAGAAATTTGCCAAATTTGGAAGATGCACACAGTGTGTCAACATGTGCTAGCTCCCATCATGGTGGGTCAATGACAACGTTTTGTGGGCGCAACCACTTTACTAACTACTAAAGTGTCTGAGGTGAAGGGGTTGCACCCCCAAAACACGTACATTGATCCCCATGATGGGAGATTGGACATTCTAGGCATGGGTTCTTGCATCAAATGCCCATTTTGATCCCCAAATTGTGTGCATCTTCTAAATTTTGCTTTTCCAGGGGTGACACCCCATGTGATGAAGGCAAGATCAAACACAGTTTGGACATAGTCATGTCTGATCTTGTCTTCACTTTTCAAAGTTGAACTTTGTAAGTTTCTGTGTTCAGTATGTTCTGCTTTGATACATGCCTGTTTACACAAATGCGCCAAGTTATTAATGTCATTAAAGAATGTTATAAACACCAAATATCTTTTGAGTTTGGAAAAGCCTTTTGGAAAGGCACTTGTGAATGTGCTTGAAGTAACATTTTACCGTATCAACAATGTGTGGCTTCCTTATTCCAAACCCCAAAAGCATTATTTGCGTCAAAAGTTGATGAATTTGGTGACAATGGGTGTTATTTACTAAAGGCTAATCCACTTTGCACTCCAAGTGCAGTTTCCGGTGCACTTTTGTCTTTTTGTCTTGTCTTTTGGAAATTACACCCACAGTGCTTTGTAATAAACCACCTATCACGCCATTTTCAGGAATCCACACATTTCTGTCATGGTGCTGAAAAGGAGTATTTTTGGGGTCAGTAATGTACTACATACCTTACCTAGAAAAACTAGTATGTATCATACCCACAACATGAGAAGATTCTTTTTAGGAAGAAGAGACTGTAACCTCCTCTCGGCCAGAAAGTGCGTTTCCACTGTTGAAGATAAAGGCCCAAAAAGAAACCATAAAATAAGCTAGAACACACCTACAAGAAACCCAAGCAGTAAATGAAAACAAATCTTAGTTCAGTTTCCAAAATAAATTTATTAAAAAATGCCTCTCACACATTGTCTGGCATATCAATGGCCCCCCTACCCACAAAGTACTCCATATACCTCTCTCGGACTTCGTGGGCGTTTGGGGGGGGGCAAGCCAGGACGTGCAGCTTGAAGGGCTGTCAGGTTGGCATTTTGTGGGATGTCTGCATCAGGACCAACAGACACAACATAGTTGGTGGTATGCCGTTTTATATTCCGCCATGTGGATAGGTGTCAAAAAGAGGCAGAAGCGGCTGGCCATGATCCCAAAGGCGTTCTCCACCACTCTGCGGGCTCTGGACAGCCGGTAATTAAAGACCCTCTGGTCCGGGGTGAGGGTCCTTATCGGGAATGGCTGCATCAGGTGGCTTGACAATGCAAACGCTTCATCCGCGACAAAGACGAAGGGGAGTCCTTCCGCATTCTCCTCTGGAGGTGGCAAGCACAGACTGCCACTCTGGAGACGCCAGTTGAACTCCGTGTGCGCAATGGCACCATCATCCGAGATCCGGCCATTCTTCCCCACGTCCACATAGAGAAACTCATATGTCGCCGACACCACCGCCAACATCACAATACTATTAAACCCCTTGTAATTATAATAGTACGACCCCAAGTTGGGGGGTGGGACGATGCGGACGTGTTTCCCATCAATTGCACCTCCACAGTTAGGAAAGTCCCAATGGCTGGCAAAGTGGGAGGCCACAGTCTGCCATTCCTGTGGCGTTGAAGGGAACTGTGGAGTCAAACAAGAAAAAAAAAATTGTCATTTTGCACATAAACATTGCAAGCAGATTATACAGAAACATTTTGGAACAAGATCAGACTAAAATTTTAACAAGAAAGTATTTTACAAACCAAAGTACAAGGTCCCCTTAGCAGATTACTCACCCCCATCACTCCCCCCACTTCTGATGGGCCATTGCCAAAAACTAGGGGGTGGGGGGGATTGGACAGGTAACCCTCTCCACTTCATTGAGAGCCGAATGCCTAAATAATGTGTGATAGTTTGGCCAGACCCTCCTTACTTAACACTATTGGCAGCCCACCGGACAGATAAAAGAAGAGTCCTAATCCCCCAAAAAAACATAAAGGGAAGCACATTTTGACATTCTGCTCTTACCTATCAAGCTAATAATAGGAGGAAAAATCAAAAAACAATAAATAAAAACATTTTAAAGTATTGAGCCAGCCCCTTGAACTACATGCTTTTCTGAATTCATCCCTAAATATGACCACTATAAAGAGGTAGGTATTTAGTGTGTATTGAGCTTGGCAAAGCCAGCAGAGGATTGGTATCAGCTTACCTAGCAGTTGGGGGAGGGGGGTTCCTAATGAGTTTGGCCTACCAAAAAAGGGGGCTCTGCATGAAGTAAAACACACAGAAAACATTTGTGCATATTTTAGGGGGTGTTTGGGGGAAACCAATACTATGGAGCAGACAAAATACATTGCTTAAGTGACTAGGCCATAGGTGTATATGGGCCCACAAGAGCATGCTGGGGAGGTAAGTGAAGGCAAAAATGCATGAAGGACAAAAAAAAAAAAAAACATTCCAAGGTTCCAGCATGCATGAGGACAAAAGGGGCACAGCATATTAGAGCATATTGCAATCCTGGTAATTAGGGAAGGAGGAAAAAAATACAAGACATTAGCAAACAGAGCATACATAGAAGGGAATAGTAAAAGAGAAATGTTACCTTAATATATAGTCCTCCTGCAGGACCTGGATAATGGCAGAACAGGTCTCTGGAATAATGATTCCCAGAGCCTGGGGAGAGATACCTGTGGAGAACTTCAGATCCTGAAGGCTTCTCCCTGTCGCCAAGTACCTCAACGTGGCAACAAGCCTCTGCTCCGGAGTGATGGCTTCCCTCGTGCAGGTATCCTGCCTGCTGATAAAAGGGGTCAGCAAAGCCAACAGACGGTGAAAAACGGGGTCCGTCATCCTGAGAAAGTTCCTGAAATCATCAGGATTATTCTCCCGGATCTCACGAAGCAAAGGCATGTGCGAGAATTGGTCATGCTGGAGCAACCAATTCTTGGTCCATGAACTCCTCCTCGCCCTGTTCATGGACTGGTCTTGGGTCAAAGCTAAAAGCCCAACACCAAGCCCCTGCACAGCCTGAACTCTACAACGAGTACATACACGAATCATGGCTTACAAACGTTTGGCTGGTCAGAGCGGACAAACAGAAAGCACAGATAAACAGCAAGGCCTGAAAGAACGAAATGAATACCAGAAACGAGCAGAAAATAAGCAGTGAAAATCAAAGCGTCCTCTATCAAGGTATAGGCCGCAATGACCAACAAATGCAAACTGACTACACGCACTGATAAACAGATACGCACCGGACAAGCACAAACTGAAGAGCAGTAACGATTTGAGTCTGAAGTCTGAAAAGCGCGAATCGACGGAAATAGTCATCGGAAAATCTGACCGTGTGTATGGGGCATTAGTCTTGTATTGTATTTCTATAATTGTAATAGTTTTGTATGTACAGAAATTTAGTAAAAACATTTTAGTAAAATTTTGTAAAAACACAATAATACACTGCAGAGGTCTGAGCTTTCTTGCTTATAATGCAAAGTAACCTTATTAGACACAAAATTAAAACACACCCCAATGGCTATGTGATCTTTATTGCTACAGTAAAATACAAATCTGTATAAACAAAGATACATTTAACTTCCAGTATAAACCATTAATGATGTATGGTATTAGGCCCCATTCACATCTGGGCATTACAGGAACACATGCAGAAATGCACGTTTCTGTGCGTGTTCCCAAAAATGCTCCGAAATTATTATTATTATTAGATATACATTTTTGAGACCATATGTTTTCAAGGAAGCCAGCCCCCCCCCCCCCCCCCCCCCCTACATTGATATGAAAAAAAAAAACAATTGGATAGGTTTTGGAGCTGAGCAGAGGACAGGGAGTTGGTGTACACAGGAAGTTGGTGGGAGGGGCTTGGGGTCTTTTGAAAGAAGCATGTGGTCAGACAAAGGAGTTGTGTTTTGGAAGAGCAAGACATGGCTGCCAGAAGCTGGAGAGGTTTGGAGACGTTTTGAGTTTGGACTTTGACCAAGGAACCATGAAGGACATTACATCTCGAACCCTAAGTTGAGTAACTGTTTAGTTTACTTAATGCGTACATATTCTACATGCTTATATTTTGCTAGAAAGGATAATTGGCTTGTGCATGTTGTAGGCATATTTTTGTAAGCTATGTCCAATGAGCCATAACTTCATGAGTTTCATTGCTTGCCCTTTATTTATTCCTATGATATATACAGTATATGATCTATATAAAATGTAACTTTTTATATTTACGACTTAACCCCCTGCACAGAGCACTCCATTATACATGGATTCGTATAGGTAGGTGTAATGTTGCTTAAGTGGAGAAAAAACTCAATACCTCCTGCTAGTATGCCCCATTAGATTCCACCTATACTGTACAATCACCATTGACTTGCAAAGTAATTTAGAGAGGGGAATCTCCCATTTAGTCAGTAGTTTAGACATTAAAGTTGGCTTAACCAATATATATATATATATATATATATATATATATATATATATATATATATATATACACATACACTGTATATATACATTCAGCATCTCATCATAGACTTTGTTGGACATTCATGTAGGTCACCTCCAAGCCACCCAATGCAGTGTTGGGTCATGCTGGATGTGCTCTACTCCTTAATATGTATGCCAAGCCAACACCCCGATGCTTGGACCATTGCCACACCATGACATTGTGATGCATAACACACAACACAGGCACGCTGATGATGTCATGTTGCACTGAATTCTATTTTTTGACAGCCAGCCCAGTCAGCTGGCAAAATACCCAGGCAGCAGCTGCATCAGATTGGACCGTTTCCATTCGCCTCCTTTGAATTTTTTAAAGAAGTGGTGTTGGGTGGGAGGTGATGTTCATCAGGAACCAGGCAAAATAAATTTAGTGCATGACCAGCTTTATTTTGCTCATGACAATAAATGAGGCTAAATTTCTTTTCTTATTTCTCCAGACAAACAATTTTGAGTTTGCATAATAGCATTCTCTTTCAATGTAGAAACACAGTGGATTATTTTGTATGAGAAACAGAATAATTTCACAGATCATGGAATTGAACCTTAGCATGAATACCAAGTACAAATTTCCATCTGAATATCTTTGTCCCTCCTATTCATCACTGGAACAGAAGCCAGCCTGTAAGAAAAGTGTTGCAGTATTGGGAAAGTGTTAAACATGTCAGTAAATTCACTTTGAGCTTTGCCTATTCACAGAAATGTACTAGTAGAAGTGAACAGCATTACACAGTCAGTATCTTTAGTATGCACTGTACATATAAGATAGGGCAGTTTAATAGTCATGCACAGATGGTTTTTGAAACCTGTATCTTCATGCACATTTGGGGTCTGAAGCTCAGCTTGATCTGAAAAAGATCACTGATTTCTGTGATAATGTCATAAGTTATCAAAAAGACTTTGAAAGATGATACAAAGAAAGGTGACCTATAGACATGTAATGAAAGTCATCCCAACCAGCCTTATTTTAGTCTGACAATCCAACAAGCTTGTGTTTATAGATGCCTTCTGAGCCACTATGTGGGCTAATGGAAAATCCAACTTTTGCTTTCTGCTCATTCTCATCTCATCTTCCACTAAATCATCCTGAAAGACCAGCCAGGTCCTGAGCCATTGGGATTGATTTACTAAAGAAAATATACTGTTCACTTTGTAAGGGAAGTTGCACTTTTCATAGGAATTCCCCAGAGCTTATTGAACTTGGTGAAGCTCTGCTTATTTCATAATTTAATTCTAAGCAAATGGCAATTTTACCAAATTCACTAAGCTTCGGGAATTTGGTAAAATGTCACTTCGCAAAGACTGAAATTATGAAATCAGCAGAGCTTCACCTCATTCGCTAAGCTTTGGGGAATTCCTATGAAAAGTGCAACTTCCCATGAAAAGTGAACAGCCTATTTGCCTTTAGTAAATCAACCCCATAATTACAAGTGTAGTGCTGGCTCCTGACGAGCAGGCTCTATTATTTTTCTCAAATTAAGTTGCCTAAAGCCACAGTTGGGCTTCAGGATAATTTCTCCAAATTTCTGGTTTCAGTACCAGTCTAGCTGGGTTGCACTGGGTTCTCTTTGACCGCAGGTGTCGCTGTTACCGCCGGCAAGAGTAGAAACGCAGTCTAGCTGGATGCATTGGATGCCACTTGCTGCTCGGAATCAGCCCAGTGGGAGTGTTTCTCCTGCTGTGAATTCTGGGGGGTGGTATTTAAGGTACTGATGCCATGTTGGCGGGGAGTTATTTTCTCTCTATTTGGTTCTGGTGGTCCTCCTGACCCAGACCTATGGCCCTCATGGCCTGGGGTGTGGAACCGTGCATCCTATGTCTCGGGGCTGGCTAGCCCGAGGCAACGCAACTGAAGGGACAGGCCTGACTGAAGTTCGGAGCCTACTGATCCAGGGGAGGTCCAGTGCCGTCTCATCTGAAGGGAGAGGCCCAGCAGCTGAAGTACCCCAGGGGAGGACTCGCTCGGGAGAGGGCCGTGCGCAAGGCTGGCTTCTCTGACGGAGCCTGGAGACTTAGTTGAAGGACGCAACCTGGATCAACATTCATACGGTATCGCGGGGTCGGCAGAGAGAAACTGGTACCTTATGCTAAATCTTTAAGTTCATCCAAATCCCTCAGTAATGCTCAAGTGTAACTTACAAGTCTGTGGCAGAGACTTTACCGAGTATCCCACCGGCTGCTAGGCCTAGTGAGACAGGTCTATCCGGGGGGTAATTGAATCCAGTTTGTGGAACAGTAATATCCTTTGGATTCTTCTGATATTTTTACCTTGCAAATCTAAGTACCTGAACTCACCCCTAACCCTCTACCCTTTATTATGAGACTTTGTCTAATTTCCTAAATAAATAACCCAAAAGAGGATTCAGTGTCAGTCTCAACATTTCTTTGGGCCACTTTCCACGGGACCTCTAAGATGGAGAAGCAAGCAGGTGAGGTAACGGTAAGCCCAAATAAAACCAGCAGCTCCTTCGGGGGTCCTACTATTATAATTATAAAGGGTTTAATAGTGTAGTGATGTTGGCGGTGGTGTCGGCAACATACGAGTTTATGTATGTGGACGTGGGGATGAACGGCCGGATATCGGATGGTGGGGCCATTACGCACACGGAGTTCTACTGGCGTCTCCAAAGTGGCAGTCTGTGCTTGCCACCTCCAGAGGAGAATGCCGAAGGACTCCCCTTCGTCTTTGTCGCAGATGAAGCGTTTGCGTTGACTCCCCATGTGATGAGGCCGTTCCCGATGAGGACCTCACCCCGGACCAGAGGGTCTTCAACTACAGGCTGTCAAGAGCCAGAAGAGTTGTGGAGAACGCTTTTGGCATCCTGGCCAGCCGCTTCCGCCTGTTCCTGACGGCATTTAACTTGGCGGAATACAAACTGAACCACATAGTTCTTGCCTGTTGCATATTGCACAACTTCCTCAAAAGACATAACAGGAACTATGTGGTGCCCGTTGGCCCAGATGTGGAGGGCCCTCCAAATGCCGAACTCACAGCCCTTCGAGTGGCACGTCCAGGCTTGCCCCTCTAAATGCCCGTGTGGTCCGGGGACCAATATATGCAGTACTTTGTGGGTAGGGGGGCCATTGCTCTGCCTGACGATGTGTGAGAGGCATTTTTTAATAAATCTGATATTTTAACCAACCTATGATTTCATGTCATTTCAGTCTTCTTTTTAGCTTATTTTACTTTGACATTTTTTCCCTTTGCCTTCGACAGTGGGAATGCACTTTCTGGGCAAAAGGAGGTAACAGTCTCTTTCTCCCAAAAAGATTATTCTCATGTTGTGTGTTTGCTACCTAATCTTTGGTCTAGAGAAGGTTTGTACTGCATAACTGACACCCAAAAATACTCCTTTTCATCACCAGGTCTGACATGTGTGTATTCTCCAAAATGCTGTGCTCCGTGTTTTCGTACAAAGCACTGTGGGTGTCATTTACATAAGTCAAATCCGCTATGCTCTACAAGTGCATTGAAAAAGTTCCCGGGAAAGAAAATTGGAGTGCAAAGTGGATTTGCCTTTAGTAAATAACACCCATTGCCCCCCATATCCTTTTCATTTTACATACATAATGCATTGTTTTTTTAAATAAGGAAGCCACACATTTAGAAAAATAAAAGTTTACTAGGAAAACATTCCCAAGTGCGTTTACAATCTTCACGCCAAAACTGACAACATCTTGGTTATTTACAACATTGTTTACAAACATTCCGCAATTGGTAAAACCAGGCATGGAGCAAAACAGAACCTAGGAACTTGGAAAGTTCAACTTTGTAAAGTGAAGACAAGATCAGACATGACTATATGTTCAAAGTGTGTTTGATCTTGCCTTCATCACATGGGGGGGTCACCCCCCGAAAAGTGGAAATTTGGAACATGCACACAATTTGGGACTGAAAATGGTCATTAGATGGTAAAACACATGCCTAGAAGCTTCAAAAGTGCCATTTTCCATCATGGGGATGAATGGACGTTTTTTGGGGGTGCAACCCCGTCACCACAACCACTTTCGTAGTTCGTAAAGTGTTTGCACCCCCAAAAAAACGTTGCCATTCATCCACCATGGTGGGAGCTAGCACATGTGGACACAATGTGTGCATGTTCCAAATTTCAGACAGTTTTTAAGTTGCAAATGTGTTCTGAAGCTGGCACAAATGTGTGTTAATTACTTGGTGCGTTTTCATATTTTTCCTAAAATATCAATGATGTTCTTCAATTTTTGTTGAACATCATTGATTTTTTGCTTTATGTAATCTAGATCTCTATTGCAGACCATTATCTCTCGATGAGTACGTGGGCACTCTCTGTGGTAAAGTGCGATTTTTCTTCCACAACATCCACGTCACCTAAAAACCACAAACAAACAAAAATGGGGTGTTGGAAATGAGGCAGCCATACATGGATTAGCTTACCAGTAGCTGTGTTCTCCCACACTCACCTGTTGTGGTGACAATTTCTCCAAGTTCGATGATCTCTCCTTCCTCCTCCTCCTCCTCCTCTGCTTCTGCTCTTTCCCCTTTTTTGGTAGGTGTTGGTTTGGGGGTTTCCTCAGACGGCCAAGTTTTCGCTCCCCTATGAGAATGTCCAAAAGGAAGATTTAGCAACACAAGCTATTGAGGGCAGAAATAGGAAATGACAAACATTGCTTGAAAGTGACGGACACTATTTTAGTTTGGCCAGTTACAAATGTCAACTACATGAATGAAGTCACTTTGTAAAGGTGCTAAACTGACTAGCTTTTTGGTAGAAGTTTGTGTGATGGAGACCCCCTCTAGTATCCACTGGAGCACATGTGTGGAAAAGCATAATAAAAAGGGGGTTTGGGTGTCCCAGCACTAGTGCTCTAGAGTCCAGATGGGTAAACAGCTACTGAGTGACCTCTCCTTTACATTGAATAAATTGGCTTTACATTCTTGATGACATTTCTAGTGAGAACAAACTTCCTTTCCCCAAAAAAACACCAAACATCGTATTATAAGGGGCCGAACGATCGAGGTTGCGTACGATCGAATGCACACACACACGACCATGACAGTGGCAGAAAGATCGAGGCTGAGTACGATCGAATGCACAGACGAACCTGAAAGTGGCCATTTTGGAATGTACAACTTGGTAAAAATCAAAACACAATGGAGCAGTATGCAAGCAAGAAATCAAACACAAAACACAACTACTTACTTTTTTGAAGAATTCTCTTGATCTTTCTGTACTGATCGGCCTCCCTCAGTTTCAGGTCTGACCAGCGTTTCCTGAGTTGCTCCTTGGATCGTTGTACCCCAAAATTATTGTACAGCCTTCTCACAACTTTAGACATGATCTTGGCCTTGCGGACATTGGGGTTGAGGTAAGGCCCATACTTCCCATCATAGTCGCTCCTCTTTAATATGTCCACCATCTCCAACATTTCTCCAAATGACGTATTGGAGGCCTTGAATTTCAGGTTCCGGGATCGGGACGTTTCTGCCTCCGGACTTTCCTCGTCCTCCTCCTCGTTGGTGGGATATTTGTGGCGCACCTGCTGTGTCCCCGCCATGTGCTCTCCCCACTACGCCGTAAAGAGAAGGGGTGGGGAATAGACGAGAAAGATCGTCAGGGGCGGGCGGAGTTTGAAGCATGCGCAGTGTATATAAAACGTCACACGCCTGTGTCGTAGCCACGATCTGGGAGACGAGGGGAGAGAAAACTCACACGAGACGATCGCTACAAACGAAGGTACAATTTAACGTTGGTACATAACTAGCCTAGACTGATTTGAACTTGAGGCTTCTTTATGGAGAAGATTAGGAGAGTTTAGCCTGACATAATTTATAGGGTTTGGTGTGTTGTTGTGTCTTGCAGAGATTGATATGAAGGGATTCAACGACATGAGTTTTCTCCCCCTCTTCATTGCCAAATACAGGGATTTTCCCATATTGTGGCAGGGTATACACCCACATTACACCAACAAACCAAAGAGGCACGCAGCCCTGGAGGAAACTTGTGGAATTTGTCAAGCCAAGGTTCCCACGGCAAACTGTTGATGATATATAGAGGGAGAGGAAAATTGGCCAGCCTGAGGAGTGCTACACAAGTTACAGTATTAAATTATTCTGCAGCACCCTAACAAGACCTTAGGCTGGCCGTACACTATTAGATTGTTTTTCATTCAGCCTGCAGGCGCTGTTCAGCTGAAAATATTTTGCCCAACTCCTTCTAATTTTCAGTCAAAAGATGTGGGGCTGGAGCGGGCTAGCAGGGCCACCCACTAAGCAAACTTTGGTAAGTTCATCAGGGGCTGGCTGAAATTTGAATGGTGCATGGCCAGCTTTACTCTAAGGCCTGATTCAACTGGCTTCTTACATCCATATTTAGGGAATGGGCCATGTCTTTAAGTGATTGAAGGCTTCAGGTGCTGCATGCAGACAGCCCATTCATGTCTATGGGAATGTAACGGCTGCACAGACACAGCCACTCATCCCAATTTGACAGCCATGGGGTGTGGTTGAGTAGGCCCCTGCATGGCTTTCAAATTTGGATGAGTGTCTGTGGGCTGCCTGCCCACAGCACCTGGCATTTTCAGCCACTTAAACATGTGGCCCATTCGGACTATGGGTGTAAGTGTATTGCCTTGTACACACGGTCGGACATTCCTACCACAAAATCCATCGGATTTTTCCCAACAGATTTTGTCCGAAACTTGTGTTGCGCACACACACGGTCGGACAAAGATGTCGGAAAATCTGACCGTTCCGAACGAGGTGAAAAAACGTACGACGGGACTATGTAGAGGGCAGTAGCCAATAGCTTTCGTCTCCAAATTTCGGAGAGTCGGAATTCTCTACACACGATTGGAAAAAGTCTGATCGGATTTTGTTGTCGGAAAATTTTAGAACCTGCTCTCAGAAAAAGCCCGCTAGAGCCCACACACGATCGGATTTTCCGACAACATAATCCAATCTGACTTTTTCCATCGGAATATCCGACCATGTGTACGGGGCATAAGTGTAGTTTGTTCTTGTCTGCCTTATAAATTCTATAGACATATTTTGAAGCCCGAGGAGCATACCTTTAAAATAAATAAAAAAATGCTAGTGCTGGTTGTGTCTCTATGCTATGCACTGTTTATTTTTTAGTATAATCAGCAATTTGAGGAGAGCTGACAAAAATAAGACAAGTTTAAAAAAGTTTAGAGAACACAAATAAGCAAAGTGTAGAAGCCCAATGAAACCAATTAGACTCCAGCTGACCGAAGTCAGATCAGGTAAAAAATATATTGTGATTTATTTTTTATTTTGAGTGGAGAATTAGGAAAGTAAAAAGTGCTTTTCTAGCTTCTCAACAGAAACGAATAGCTAACACTTTGAGAGCGAATGCAGCCCCTTGCAAAAAAGGGCTCTTATATTCCTGCAATTTAACTTTAAAATTTGTTTTGTAATCATGTAAAAGGAGCGTAAAGCTCCACCAGGTGGCTGGAAATAGGTAAATATGAAATAGAGCTTGTGACGTGACACGAGTGTATGCCGGGACGCGGCATCCATCTTGGTGATGATGAACGCTGGAAGTTTTTTATCTAGCAACAAGCGTATTTTATACTTGGATTATGTGAGTGTACTACCATTCATTTTTTTAATAAAACTGGATTAAGGATTACTGCACCATGAGGTTTGTTCCTTTGTTTTTTATGGGAATAACACTTATGAGGATCTAACGGTGTGATTACTGGGATCAGAGATGGAAACCAGGGTGCCTGTATATATCTCACTCTGCCCGATTAGTCAGGGCTTGCTGAGATAGAGGGATTTTATTAAATCCAATGCCTATTTTGACCCTTGTAATGAGGGTCCAAAGAGGAGGGTAAGCCGCAGTGTGTTCAGGTGCCCGTGGTGGTTCTCCTTTCTTGTTCGCACTTAGTGTACACCATATTAAATGTGCTGTCTTCAACCATACAGTATCTGAGGATTAATGTTCTATGGACATTTCTTATGTGCGCTGCTCCCATTCTATACTAAATATGAAACAGTCCCATGCAATTTTCCATGTTTAACAGATTGGTAAATGTAATGTGGTTGCAAAATCATAACATTTTTACCTTATTGCATTATTATGGTAAAAAATGTCCCAGTGCAGTATTGCCCTCTCCCTAAATACTTACCCGAGTCCTTACTCGATCCAGCGATGTGGCTGTCTAAAGCGTCTCTCTCCCTGCATCAACGGGCACATTGGCTCCTGCTGCAGTCAATCAAATCTTGTGAGCAAAGTCAGGCCAAGCCACGTTGTGTGTGTATTTTGTTAGCTTGCATTATCCTATCTTTGTAAATTGTTAGTTTATCTGCGCAGAATATTTGTTGTTTACATTCTGTGTGTGTGTTTATAGGCTTGGGAGCTGCTTGCTATGGAGCAGACACAGAATAGGAAGCACAGACAGTGCCGGAGGGTGACCCCAGAAGAGGGGGTTCCAGGCTGCTCTGTGCAATATTATGGAAAGTCGGGCATGTTTATTATTTCAATAAAAAAAAAATGCCTTTACAATTGCTTTCAACATTATATCTTACTTCTGAACATAATAGACAAATTAAGAGAATATGTATACAACTACTATACACACCCTTTAAAATGCAAATAGGTCACATAGTTACACAGTTGGTAATGCTGAATAAAGACATTAGCCCATCCAGTTCAACCTGTGTAGGTGTAGGAGTGTATATGTATTTATGTCTCTACCATTTCCCATATTCCTGTATATTGCATTTGCTAAGATGCCCATCTAATGCCGCGTACACACGGTCGGAATTCTTGTCGGAAAAAGCTCTGATGGTTTTCCCGTCGCAATCCGACGGAATTTCGCTCAAACTGTCTTGCCTACACACGGTCACACCAAATTCCGACGGTCCATAACACCACGCCTTAAAAAACGTTCGACTGCACTATAAAAAGGGAAGTTTAATGCTTCTGAGCATGCGTCGAATTGTTTCCGAGCATGCGTCGGAATTTTGCGTGTCGGAATTTCATACACACAATCGGAAAATCCAATAGAAAGGTTTTCCGTTGGAAAAATTAAGAACAGGTTCTCAATCCAAAGTCTGTCGGAAATTCCGACAGAAAAAGACCGATGGGCATACACACGGTCGGAAAATCCGATGAAAAGCTCCCATCGGACTGTTTCCATCGGAAATTCCGACCGTGTGTACGTGGCATTAGAGTTTTTTTTTTTTTTATTATCAACAATCCCTGCTGACAACACCAATTGTGGAAGGGTCCTTACCACTTTACATAGTTACATAATTAGCCAGGCCGAAAAAAAAGACACAAGTCCATCCAGTTCAACCATAAAAAAAATCAATAAAAATAAAAAATATCAATAAAAATAAAAAAATATCTGTATAAAATAGTAAAGAACCCCTACTTCGCTTATGGTTAAACTGCTTCTCATCTAACTTAATTGAGTGGCTATGTGCCTTCTGAAATAGCCTGAGACTGAATAGTTTTTCTTCTATGCTAGAATCACCATTTAGATATTTGTTTATTGCAATCATATCTCCTCTTAAGCGTTTCTTCTCTAGGGAGAATACATATTAGTGTTTTTCCGTTGTTCCTCATACCTGAGGTGATTCAGACCATTTATTAGATTTGTTACCCTTCTCTGTACTTTCTCCAGTTCCAGCACATCCCTCCTGAGGACTGGTGAGTAAAGCTGGACGGCATAATCAACATGTGGCTGAACCAGAGTTTTGTACAGGGGTAGAATTGTAGTTTAATCTCTTGAGTAGATACCCTTTTAATGCATGCCAATAGTCTGCTAGCTTTGCTTGCTGCAGTAGCAATGGGTAGCAGTGGCAATAACATGATTCCATTTAATGTTAGCTGTAAGCAACAAACACATACGGGAAAGATAAAAACACTCAACTTTAAAAGAGCAAATTTTCCAAGGATGAGGGCTGCTCTCAAGACTTAGACTGGGGGGGAATATTGGCATTAATGGACACAGAACAGAAATGGTAATTCTTCAAATAGACTGTATGCTAACTCATTGCAAAGAATATTCCCATGGGCAATACGTTTAAAAGGCTAAAAAAAAAAACTGTGGTTTTATGTGGTTCATGGCCAAAGTTAAAATGGCTATAAATAATAAGAAAAGAACTTTAAAAAAAAAAAAATGAAGGAACACTATTATCATTTTAATGCTACAAAGAATATAACAGAATATGTAAAAAGGAAATCAAGGATGCAAAATTCAAAATGAATGGTAGATTGCAAAATATAGTAGGACAAGCCCCAAAAAAATCCTTCAAATATATTAATAGTAATAAGGGCAAACTGAGCATGTAGGCCCTTTACAAAATAATCTACAGTGGGTGACTGGGGACAAAGAGAAGGCAAATTTCCTAAATACTTTCTTCAGCTTTGTTTATACAAAGGAGCATGGGGGCGCTCATGTCCATAATGGGGATGGTATTAACACAAGCCCCAAATGACCCACAATGGCTTAAAAGTGATATGGCCCAGAAATATTTAGACAGAATAAAGGTGGATAAAGCACCTGGACCAGATGGCATCCACCCAGGGATCCTAAAAGAATTGAGCTCTGTCATTTCAAAGCCATTGTTTCTAATTTTTAGTGACTTGTTAATGACTGGAATGGTACCACTGGATTGGCGTAGGGCCAATTTGGTGCCCATATTTAAAAAGGGATCAAAGTCTTTACAAAGTAACTATAGACTTCTTCGTTTAACTTTTATAGTCAGGAAGATACTGGAGAGTTTAATAAAAGACCACATAGATGGGTTCTTATATATTTTAAGCAACAGACAGCATGGATTCATGAAAGATAGAATTTGTCAAGCAAACCTGATTTCTTTTTATGAGGAGGTAAGTAAAACCTTGGACAGAGGGGTGGCTTTGGAAGTGGTATAGTTGGCTTTTGCAAAAGCGTTTGACACAGTTCCACACACAGGGCGAATGTGTAAGCTCAAGTCTACTGGCTTGAAAAAATCAATTTGTAAATGGATAGAAAATTGGCTAAAAAAGTAATTCAGAGAGTAGTGGTTAATGATTCTTACTCTGAATGGTCTAAGGTTATCAGTGGTGTACCACAAGGTTCAGTGTTGGTAACCTTACTTTTTAATATCTTTATAAATTATATAGGGTCTGGGATTAAGAGTGCCATTTCTCTCTGCAGAAGACACCAAGCTATGCAGTGGAATAACATCCTTACATGATGTCTCCAATTTACAAGCTGACCTCAATGCACTGTCTAATTGGGAAACTTAGTGGTTTAATGTTGATCAATGTAAAGTTATGCACTTGGGGGTTAAGGATATGCATGCATCATACATACTAGGGGGAGTACAACTGGAGGGAATCCATAGTGGAGAAGGATCTGAGGGTTCTGTAGATAAGCTCAATAATAGCATGCAATGCCAAGCTGCAGTTTCCAAAGTGAGCAAAGTCCTTTCTTGTATTAAGAGAGGTATGGACTCCCGATAGCAAGTGTCAGGGCTGGGCTCAGCCCTTCCTTCTCTGAGCTGGCCGCTCAGCTGTCGGCTAATTGCCAGCTCACATCCCTCTGCACAGTTACTCAGCTGTTGATGATCCTGCTCGTCAGTCCTGCCTACTTAAGCCGTCCAGTCCAGAGGAGCTCTGCCTTCGCCTTGGTCACATCACAAGAAACTATCTCCTGCATTCCTGTTTAAAGACTGGCTTTGCTGACATCCATTCTGGCTCCAGATCCTGCTTGCTGCTCCACTACTCTGATCCCTGAATTCTGGCTTGGCTGACTATCTCTTCCGGTTACTGAACTTTGGCTATGTTTTGACTTTGACTACGTTTGTTCTTTTTACTTTTATTATTAAACAAGTGTGATTTAACTGTACTTCGGTCTGATTTTATGGTTTATGACAGCAAGATATCATTTTGCTCCTGTACAAATCATCAGTAAGACCTCATCTGGAATATGCAATTCAGTTTTGGGCACCAGTTCTCAAAAAGGATATCGGGGAACAAGAGAAAGTGCAGATAAGGGCAACCAAACTGATAGGTGGCATGGAGTACCTCAGCTATGAGGAAAGATTACAGCAACTGAATTTATTCTCTCGTAAGAGGAGATTAAGGGGGGATATGATCAACGTGTACAAATACATAAGTGGTCCATATAGTGAACTTGGTGTTGAGTTATTCACTGTAAGGTCATCACAGAGGACAAGGGACACTCTTTACCTTTAGAGGAAAAAAGATTTCATCTCCAAATACGGAAATGCTGGGGATTTTTGCCTTCCTCTGGATCAACTGCGGATGAAGGATTGTGTATATGGGATTGTATTTTTTATTTTTCTTTGGTTGAACTAGATGCCTTTTTTAAACCTGACTGACTATTTAACTATGTAACTTGGCATTGCATGCTATTGGTGAGCCTGTGTTCTACTAGGACTCCAGATACTTTTCCATCTTAGATTCCTCCAGAAGTTCTCCCCCTTGCTTTCTTATTTGTAGTCCCCAAATGCATTACCTCACATTTATGAATAATAAACCTCATTTGACATGCAGTTGTCCACCCTTTGTCTTATAAAGGTCTTCCTCTAAGATTGCTATATCCTGTTGTGAGGTTATTACCCTGCTTAGTTTTGTGTCATCAGCAAACACTGAGATTGAATTATTTTTTTCCAAACTCTATATCATTTATGTACAAGTTTAACAGAAATGGAACTAGGACAGAGCCCCAAAGCACCCCGCACACAACGACTATTCAGAAGATATGCTATTTATCACCACCCTCTGGACACGCTTCTGTAATCAGTTTTCTATCCAGGTGCATATACTATCGTCAATGCCAACATACCTCAATTTGTATATTAAGCAAGCATGGTGTACTGTATCAAAATATTTGGTGTAGTCCATATACACCACATCCACAGGCCTTCCTCTATCCAGATTACAGCTCACTTCCTCAAAGGTTGGTCTGGCAAGAACAATCCTTCATAAATCTATACTGGTAACTACTAGGGATGAGCCGAACACCCCCGGGTTTGGTTCGCACCAGAACCTGCGAACGGACCAAAAGTTTGCGCGAGCGTTAGAACCCTATTAGTTACAATGGACGCGAGTGTTCAAATCTAAAGTGCTAATTATAACAGCCAATATGCATGTTATTGTCATAAAACAGGTTTGGGGACCCGGGTCCTGCCCCAGGGGACATGTATCAATGCAAAAAGAAGTTTTAAAAACGGACGTTTTTTCAGGAGCAGTCATTTTAATGATGCATAAAGTGAAAAAAAAAAGTGAAATATTCCTTTAAATATGGTACCCGGGGGGTGTCTAAAGTATGCCTGTGAAGTGGCATGTGTTTCCCGTGTTTAAAACTGTCCCTGCAAAAAATGACATTTGTAAAGGAAAAAAGAAGCCATTTAAAACTGCTTGCGGCTTTAATGTCATGTCTTGTCCTGGCAATATGGATGAATATCTTTGAGAAAATTGGCATGCCCACCCCAGCCCATTACCAGCCCCTTTGGGTCTTGTATGGATATTAAGGGGAACCCTGCACCCAAAATAAAACCCTATACCTACAACCCTATATATTCTGAACAGCAGTATACAGGCGGTGCAAACAAGACAGGGACTGTAGGTTAAGTAGAATCTGTTTGTCATTTTGAACAGGTAAATTTGCCCCTGTAATATTTGTGCACCTGTTCAGAACATTTCACCTCACTTTCCGTCCCAATGACAAATGTTTTTGGAAAAGTGTGGTTGTTATTGAAACAAGGATTGGTGATAAAGCATCAGTAGAGAGGAGATACCTTTTTCCCAAATTAAATCTAACAGGATAGAATTTCCCTTCCTAGGGGTAGATTTCCTCTCACTTCCTGTTTTCTCCTTCCGTTTGCAAGTAGGAGTCGTTTCTAAGTTGGATGTTTGAAAGTAGGGGCCTGGCGTATATACTCTGCAGAAATTTGCCCCATTAGATGTTGCTGTTGCCCCAACACTGTAAGCCCTCACAGCTACTCTTGGTGGGCACAGGAATGGGCCCTGCTGTGAATTATTAGATCAAGAATTGTAATTGCATGCACCTGTTGAACAGGGGCAGAAAAATTGGGCTTTTGGTGGTGTTGGTGGTGGACGGTGTTGCCACAACACTGTAAGCCCTCACAGTTACTCTTGGTGGACACAGTAATGGGCCCTGCTGTGAATTATTAGATCAAGAATTGTAATTGCATGCACCTGTTGAACAGGGGCAGAAAAATTGGGCTTTTGGTGGTGGTGGTGGTGGACGGTGTTGCCACAACACTGTAAGCCCTCACAGTTACTCTTGGTGGGCGCAGGAATGGGCCCTGCTGTGAATTATTAGATCAAGATTTGTAATTACACGCCCCTGTTAAACAGGGGCTGAAAAATTGGGCCTTTGGTGGTGGTGGTGGACGGTGTTGCCACAACACTGTAAGCCCTCACAGTTACTCTGTGTGCTAGACTCACACAGCACACACACTAACTCCTGCAGATGGCTGTCTTAGATGACAATGACAACAGGGCAGAAGGGCAGATACAGGGTAAGGTGGTTTAGTGTGCTGTGCTATACTCACACAGCACACACACACTAACTCCTGCAGATGGCTGTCTTAGATGACAATGACAACAGGGCAGATACAGGGTGAGGTGGTTTAGTGTGCTGTGCTATACTCACACAGCACACACACACTAACTCCTGCAGATGGCTGTTTTAGATGACCATGACAACAGGGCATAAGGGCAGATACAGGGTAAGGTGGTTTAGTGTGCTGTGCTATACTCACACAGCACACACACACTAACTCCTGCATATGGCTGTCTTAGATGGCAATGACAACAGGGCAGATACAGGGTGAGGTGGTTTAGTGTGCTGTGCTATACTCACACAGCACACACACACTAACTCCTGCAGATGGCTGTCTTAGATGACAATGACAACAGGGCATAAGGGCAGATACAGGGTAAGGTGGTTTAGTGTGCTGTGCTATACTCACACAGCACACACACACTAACTCCTGCAGATGGCTGTCTTAGATGGCAATGACAACAGGGCAGATACAGGGTGAGGTGGTTTAGTGTGCTGTGCTATACTCACACAGCACATACACACTAACTCCTGCAGATGGCTGTCTTAGATGACAATGACAACAGGGTAGAAGGGCAGAAACAGGGTAAGGTGGTTTAGTGTGCTGTGCTATACTCACACAGCACACCCACACTAACTCCTGCAGATGGCTGTCTTAGATGACAATGACAACAGGGCAGAAGGGCAGATACAGGGTAAGGTGGTTTAGTGTGCTACTGCTGTGCTATACTCACACAGCACACACACACACCAACTCCTGCAGATGGCTGGATTGGTAGAGAACAGCACTGAGAAGAACACACTATCCCTGCCTATTTTTCTTCTATCCCTACACTTTCCCCACAAGCAAAGGCTGAGAAAAATACACTATCCCTGCCTATTTTTCCTCTTTCCCTACACTTTCCCCACACAGAAATGATGCAAATATAGTGTGTACATGTACAGTACAGTCTGTCACTGTTCCTCAAGCCGGAACACACTACACGAGGCCGCCGGCGCGGTGGCCTTATATAGTGTGGGGCGTGTACTAAACCCCCTGAGCTATAATTGGCCACAGGCATCCTGCCTGTGGCCAATTATTGCTCTCCTCGCCGCTGGCTCTATGATTGGCTAAGCATGCAGTGTCACAGTGCATGCTTGGCCAATCATCAGCCAGCAATGCACTGCGACTGGCGGAGTGCATTGTGGACCGTTCGCATCACGCAAATTTGATGCGAACGGCCCTCAGAGTTCTGCCCTCGACGAGCAGACGAACGGCCGATGTTCCATTCAAACATGGGTTTGAATCGAACACCGGGCCCATCCCTAGTAACTACTAAAGATACTATTTTCCTCAGCAAATTCTTAGTCCCTTATCATCTGCTCCAATAGTTTACTATACTATTGATATTGAATATTGGAACCACGTTAGCTATTTGCCAGTCAGCTGATACCATTCTGGTCAGTAAGGTGTCTTTATTGATTAGGAATAACGGTCTAGCAAAATGCTGGCTAAGTTCTTTGAGGTCTCCCAGATGTAAGTCATTAGATCCTGGTGGTTAAACCCACTATCCTCAATATGTTTTTATGGCCTTTGTTGTATGTGTCAAGTGCTAATCTTTCATCACATGATCTGCTGATAATCTATTCATTCAAAGTTCCATAACAGAGGGAAATTTCTCTGGTCATTTACTGTCATATATGAAACATTGCTTGTGTGGTTTACATTGTTTGTTATTTTCTGTTTGATATTGTTTGGCTTTTCACAAATACGGTTCCAAATTATTATTTTTTTTTTTTTCTTAGGTACGATGAAGGTGCCACTGTTTACATGGCGGTCATATCAGCTATATGAAAAGATAAAAATATGAAACAGACATCTATTTGCAAGAACTTCTGGGCACCTCCACTGTCAGCCATGATTGATATCTTCATTGTCATTCTGACCTCTTTTTATGCAATTTATGAATTGCTCACACAATTTCGGTCATATATAAAAGATTTAAAACAGTTATACAGAAAAGTTTAAAAGTTTAAAACAGTTTAATGAATAAGAGTGGGCTTGCTAATGACTGAAGTACAAGAAACACACAAGACTAGATAGAAGGCGTTAGGAAAGGAACAGTGATTAATATAGTGTGTAGGTGAAAATGTATTGGAAGTGATTATGCTATACAATTTAATATAGGAATGAAATTGCATGAATGGAAACTTGCTGTTTGTACAAATTGAATTGAATCTATTGAGAGAAATTAAAAGGAATTTATAATAAGAGGCAGGGAGAAAAAAACAAACGTCATTAGTGGAGTTGAAACGAGACTATGAACCTCTGAGTGAAGCCTTGGTGCCACCATATTAGTTTAAAGGCCAACTGCAGCCAAAATATTTTGTGTTATAACCTCTGTCAACTAGGTATTTATTTAATTTATTTTTTTGTTTCACAAAGTTTTATTGGGTGAAAATGAAAATACAAAACAGCGTAATAAAATAATAAACAATTGAACATGTTTACACCAACAGTTTACAGTAGGATAAATTGTCAATGTGGTTGAAAACAGAACTATTAGTCCAAGTAGATATTTAACAAATATTTCACCATTTCAATTCGGATGAGATAATTATTAAATTGAATATATTCCTTTTGGGTAATGAGGGAAACCAGGGAAAAAATTGATAAAATAAATGGATATACACAATTAAAGAGAGAGGGGAGGGAGGGGGTTTGTATAATTGTAGGACCAGGACTCTTATTGTAATAGTTTTCCCCAACACTACTATGAGCTTTGTTTCTTAAAAAAGAAAAAAAAAATAGTTATTGCTTGATGATTATTTTATGGGTCTGAGAGTTTTTGAAATTTCTGTCTATGTCCCCATTGAATACAAATGGCAATAATATGTTTTGATACACACAGACTATAGCTAGGTCTAGAAGAAAGCCAACCATTCCCTTTGAACAGCCTAAGTGTTGTATTAACTTATGTATCACATTTAAGAAAATGGCAACCAATCTAGATATTAGACTGTCTGAATTCCACAAAATTTGGAAGCCACTATTTACAACACCCTTCCCACTATTTGATACCTGGGCCCTGCTCCAGCGAGCACTTGTTACACTCTGACCCTCAAAAATGTTTCTCTTCTTTCTCCCTCTTGCTTCCCTCTAGGCCCATTTGTTTCTTTGTCCTCTCTACTCCCTTTTCTCCCCCACTGGTCCTTATTGGTCGATGTCCCCTTTTTGCCCCCCAGTTGCCCACCACAGAGGCTATACTCCATTTCAAAATGATCCACTCCCTAATTTCCAATCCCAGGATGACATATCCCTGGGATTGTTACTTCTAGTTCACATTACAGATGCTGAAATAGACTAATGACCTGTATTGTTATGCTACATGAAGAGCTTATAGGGCCTCTTTTGTATAATTTTTACCAAAAATAATGATACCTCCATGAGTTGGGACTTTAGAAGCTCCAGAGAGCGTTTGTTTCTCTTATTAAGATGTATACATTTTATTAAAGATATAGTAAAATTAAGTACACAAAATCATATTTAAAACTCCATAATGTAAAGTGAACACAGAATTATATAATATAATACATCTGAACTAATCTTTCTGCAGAGATTGCATATTATATCCAATGCGTTTCAAAGTCAACTAGCTTCTTCTTCAGGGACAACTCTGCGAATAATATGATGTGATCTATGGTAAGAATCACAGCATATTAATATATATGTATACATATACACACACATATATATATATATATATATATATATATATAAAATTGAAAAGGTCATGAGGGTATCACCTTTGGCCGCAGTGTATATAAGTCCTCAAGTCTCTTATTGCCCTACTTTTGTTGTGTCTCCCTCCCTTCAGTTGGCATTGCTATGGGACATCCCACATAGTAACTATTATGGCTCTGTGTCCCGTGATGTACAATAAGAAAATAGTATTTTTAAAACAGCTTACCTGTAAAATCCTTTTCTTTGAAGTACATGAAGGGACACAGAAGTCTTCCTTTGGTATACATGTGAATTGCTTTGCTACAAAACTGAGGTACACCCAGTAGTGGGAGGGGTTATATAGGGAGTGCACTTTTTGTCTTAGAGCGTGCCAGTGTTCATCATCTGAAGGTGGCCTATAACCCATATAGTAACTGCTATGTCTCTGTGTCCTGTGATGTACTTTAAAGAAAAGGATTTTACAGGTAATCTATTTTAAAAAAAATCCTATTAGGATTTTTCTCAGAGAATAGGTGGTCAGTGGTGTGTGCCTGGTTACTGCTGGTCAGTAAAACAATTCAATAACCCCCCAATGCTTCTGATCAGTGGAGACATGTAATAACCCCCCCCCCCCCCTTCTGCTTGTCAGTGGAAAAGTACCCACCTTGCTGCTGATCAGACCTGTACCCCTTTCTTGATGATGATGTTTATTTGTAGCATGAGGTACCACAAGAGGTTGGGCTACTGCTACTGTTATACCACTGGCCCTGCTAGTCTGCACATGGCCCAAAGTGAATGCAATCTCACAGTCCATGGGTGGCTGAAACAGTTCAAGTAGAATCACATAGAGCAGTGGTTCTCAACTCCTGTCCACAGGACCCACTAACAGGCCAAATTTTAGGTATTACCTTGGGGAGATGCAGACTAGAATACTGCAATCAATGAGCAGCAAATAATATCACCTGTGATGTATTTCAGTTATCTTGCAAACCTGGCCTGTTAGTGGGTCCTGAGGACAGGAGTGGAGAACCACTGACATAGAGACTCAAATATCAATATGCTTCCTGGATCAGCCTCCCTCATATACATCTCAGAAGAGCAGTGGAATCATCTCTCTGTCTTCAGCCCAGGGCCACGGGAACAAACACTGGACACCTGCCCTTGCTGCATATCAGGCCCACCAGGGTGTTAGAACCCTCCACGCTATGTTAGGCATTACATAGATCCCAGACACATGTCAAGTTAGGAACTTGCTTTTCTGAATGCTTTTACTCTATAATGACTATAGCACAAAGTCCAAATAATTTATTAGAACAGTCTTTTCCATAAAAAAAACATGGTTCTGCATTATCCTGAGATCACTGAATTGAAACTTACCACCACACAAAGGAGTTCTTAATTGCTAGTTTTTCCTATCTTACATATTTTTACCTGGGAAACTTCATTAGCCACTGCCTTTGGGATATATATATGTAGTGCTGGCTCCTGACGAGCATGCGCTACGTGTTTTTTCAAAGTTAATATTCCTGAAACCATAGTTGGGTTTTAGGGCTAATAATGCCAAATTATGGTTTTAGTACCAGTCTAGCTGGAATTGCTCTCCTTGGCCGTAGGTTTCGCTGTCGGAACTAGCCCAGTGGGAGTGTCATCCTGCTGTGAATTCTGGAAGGTGGTATTTAAGGTACTGGAATCACGTGCTTCAGGGTTCTGTTCCTGTCCAGAAGATATCTTCTGTCTGTTTGGTCCTGGTCCTCCTGACCAGCCCCCGTGGCCCTCCTGGCCTGGGGTGCGGATCCATGCAATTCCGAGTCTCTGGGCTGGATAGCCCGAGGCGAAGCAACTGCAGGGACAGGCTCGAATGGATATCGAGTCTTAGGGATTCAAAAGTGGTCCGGTGCCGTCTCATCTAAGGAGAGAACAAATGTACATATTCGCCAGCACACCATGGATCAACAAGTCTTCGTCCAAAAAGGTTTTAATGAAAATATCACATGACAAAAAAGGTGCAACGTTTAGGAGCCGCGCAGGACCCCTTCGTCACATGCTTGACGAAGGGGTCCTGCGCGGCTCCGAAACGTTGCACCTTCTTTTGTGATGTGATTTTTTCATTAAAACCTTTTTGGATGAAGACTTGTCGATCCATGGTGTGCTGGCGAATATGTACATTTGTTTGATGCTTCCAGGACCCAACTGGTAATCGCTGCAGCACCCGCTACTTCTTTATGAGCCACAAATACCAGGAATGAGTGCGTTAGGAATATCGATTCGACTCATCTAGGGAGAGGCCCAGCAACTGGAGAAGCATCCAGGGGAGGACTCTTCGGGAGAAGGCCATGCACAAGGCTGGTTTCTCTGAAGGAGCCTGGAGGCTCAGTTGAAGGACACTAAATGGATTTACACTCATACAGTATCGCCGGACTGGCTGAGAGATACTGGTACCGTATGATAGCTCTCTAAATTTGTCTAAGTCCCTCAGTTACATCCAAGTCTGTGGCAGAGACTTTTCTCAAGTGTTCTACATCCAAGTCTGTGGCAGAGACTTTGCTTTACCTAACACTCTACCGGCTGCTAGGCCTAGTGAGAGGAGGTCTATCCGGTGGTTGTGAGTATCCAGCTGTGAAACGGTAATTCTCTGGATTTCTATAGTGAGAGACTTCCTATTTTTGCAGTCCAAAAGTACCTGAACTTTCTTCCTAACCCTCTACCCTCCATTGAGAGACTGTGTTATCTTTCAAATAAAGAACCCAAAAGGAAGATCAAGTGTCAGTTTCTACATTTCTTTGGGCCATCTACCACGGGAAACCCTAGACGGAGACGAGGTGAAGAAGGTAACAGTAAGCCCAATAAAACCAGCAGCTCCTTCGGGGTTTAGTGCTACATGTGGGGGCTTGCAGTCCAGGATTTACCGTTACCCTTCGCAACGAAAAACGGTCCACGTGGAATTTATATGGTAGAGGCTTATCTTTTTGGACTGCGCCATTTTTGCAAAGAATGATTGACATCCACTGTTGGCGCGTAAGATGTGGGAGGAGTCTGAAAAAGCCAGTGAGTTGCGTGACCAGAGGAACCAGTGGGAGGAGTCCTGCCTGTTTCTGTTCCCTGCACGAGGCACCGCGTGAGTGTGTCGTAGGAGAAAGAGGAAGCAGGTTGTGTTCTTTTGCAGAAAAAGAAAAATGTTCCGAGTGCCTGGGACATCATCCATCCTGGAACCCAGGATGCCTTTCCTGGGAAACCCCACGAGTGTGAGACTACCTGGGACTGTGTTAACAGATAAGGGAATTCGCCTGGTACCGCAGGGGCGTTTTATCCTGTACACGTCGGGAGACGTCGAGGCCCTTGGAATGCTCTGTGGAAAGTGCTGGGGATTGGTCGCAAGTCCCCAGCCGTTTGTTCGCTGCCTACAGTGTGGAGAGTATGCATTCAAGGTGGAACAACCCATTGTATCACCTGGGGTGTACCGAATGGACTGGGCCACGGGCGTTGCCACTGAGGAGTCTACAGTCTACGTTGCCTGCTGCTGCCAGTGTCCCGGAGGAAGATGCTGTTACTTCTGTTACCAGAGGAGCTACTCTGGATGTTATGGACACAACTTCGTCCACCGTCACCACCACTACCGTGCCTGCTTCAAAAAGAGTGGGCTATGTCAAGGCCTCCTGCGGCCGCAGTAGAGGACCACCGCAAAGTTCATCTGGATCAATTTGTTCCCGAGAAGTCCACCACAGTTACCGATGAGAAATCTGGGGTGATGGTGTTAAGTGGGACTGTACATAATTATTTACCGGCAGAAGAGTTGCGGGACTCGGAGATAGATTCTCTCTCCGATGTTTCAGGGGATGATGATCTGTTCGAGATTTTGTCACAGGAAATGTTATGGGCAAACTCGGATGATGTAGCCGCAACTTTCAGTGACATATCGGGTTGGCTAGCCCTTAATTCGGGGTGTGCATCGCCTCGGGCGGGAACCCCTACAACTGTACATAGTGAGACTGTGCCTCAAAATGTCAGTGTGTCTAGACCTAAGAGACTGTCTGATTTTAGAATGATGCGCAAATCACCAAATTCCTGTGTGCCTCCCGGGGATGGAAGTGCTCGAGCTCCGCCCAGGCCTGCACGGTCCCAAGGTACACAAGGTAGTTATACCTCAAATCTCTGCCAGGTAATGATTTCTAAGCAGACTGGGGTTTCAAAATGTGCTGTTCAAGCTCTTTTGAGGAAGCACAATGAACTCCGGCAACGTTGAGGATCGTAGATGCAGTGGTCAGCCAAGGAAACCTAATGCAGCAGATGAAAGACACATAATGCTTACTTCCCTTCAACATGAGAAGATGTCCAGCAGTGCCATCAAAACAGAACTGGCAAAAAACAGTGAGACCCAGGTATACCCATCTACTGTCTGGAGAAGTCTGGCCAGAAGTGGTCTTCATGGAAGAATTGCAGACAAAAAGTCATACCTCCAACATGGAAACATGGTGACTCAACAATGCACGAAAACATAAGAACTGGGGTATTTGACTGTAGCAGGATGCAGTTTGTTTGCCAACGGAAGACTGTACAATAAGGAGTGTCTGCAGGCAACAGTGAAGAATGGTCGAGGTTTCTTTCAAGTTTGGGGCAGTTGGAGTTAGAGATTAAGTCAGGATCAATGGTGTCCTCAATGCTGATAAATACAGGCAGGTACTTATCCATCATGCCATACCATCATGGAGGCATGGGATTGGCCCCAAATTTATTCTGCAGCAAGACAATGAACAGCCAATGCCATTAAAGGATAAGTTCACTTTTTGGGAAAAAATAATAAATGCACATATTTTTGCAGGAGAAAAAAAAAATGTGCATTATATTTTCCTTAAGGAGTCTACAAAGCATTGCAGTCGTGATCAGTGGATAAGATGTGCAATGCCAGGCTCCTGCAGTCCAGCCCTATAGCTTTTAGCCCATACCTTCATAGGGGCTGACTATTTACAAGCTGTATGGCTTATGCATCAACTACAAGGAACATGTTACGTGTTTTACCCTAAATACGGGTGGAACATGAAACATGTTCCAAAAGGTGCCCTTATCCTTTAAGAACTATCTTCAGCATAAAGATAAACACGGGGTGCTGAAAGTGATGGTTTGCCCTCCACAGAGCCCTGATCTCCACATCATCAAGTCTGCCTGGGATTACATCAAGAGACAGAAGGATTTGAGGTAGTCTACATCCACAAAAGATCTGTGGTTAGTTGTTTGGATGATTGGAGCAACCTACCTGCTGAGTTCCTTTAAAAACTGTGTGCAAGTGTACCTAGAAGAACTGATGCTGTTTTGAAAACAAAGAGTGATCACACCAAATATTGATTTGATTTGATTTCTAATTGTGAATTTACAGCATCTTTTCACACCTGCCTAAAGGTGTGGATAAAGCAGCGGGGTTAGAACATCGGTCAGGTTTTTATAGTTGTCTGTAACCCTGCTAGAGAGATTTGCGCTTTTTATATGTCCTATGGCCACCGTCACCAGAGCTGAAAGGTGAAGAAATGCAGACTCACTACAATTGTGCAACAAACTTGTGAAACCTGGCAAGTCTAGCAATAGCTTAGTAATTATTTTCAAACCTGCAGCACAATTGCTTGCTATCTGTGCTGTAGTAATAATAATAATAATAATAATAATAATAATAATAAATAAGAGTGTAATGGTATCCATTAATCCACAGCAAATGTCAGCCATTAAGACTACAGTTAAACTGATAAAAGCTGATTTCATTATGGTTTCTCCTTCTGATATATAATTTCTCTTTGCCTTATAACCCCTCCATGATCAGTGGTTCTTTCCACCCTTCCTTTGGCTTTCCCCTTTTTTTTTCTTTTTAAAAGCTGAGCACCAGCAAAAACATACTTTTCGTAGAGCTTAAAAGAGAGAGAATTTTAGCAATATAATGAAAGTCTATTTAAAGTCAAAGCGTATTTTTTAATTTGGGATAGAGTAGGGAATTGATTAAATTCTCTTTTGTTTTTGTTTTTTCCCCTGTGCCTCATTGGAGAGATTTTTCTTCACTTCCTGCCCTGTAAACACAACAGTTAAAGGAATTCCCCAAAATGAGTGAACAGTATTTGCAAGACTCCAGACCAACTTTCTTTGCAAACATTCTGCAAGTTTACTACAAGTTTACTACAAGTTTACTACAAGTTCTGGTTCAGTTATGTTGTGCAATAGTCATCCCACCACAGGGGTCACTGTGGCTGAATGGGCATGCTGTAGACTTGCAGAGCTCTTGCTGTAGACTCACCACTGCAACTTTGCTCTTGCTAGAGACTTGCCACACAAATTTGCTACAAATTGGAAAAGCTTTAACTAGAAATTCAAGTGCTCTGCAAGTGAACAACTTGCTAGTGAAAATGTGCAACAAGTTACCAGACTTACAATTCAACACTGCCACAAATTAGTGGTAAGTTATCCTTGTTATCTGGGAGGTACTTGCTGTATAAAGCACTGAAAATGTATACAGCGATTCACACATAACACATTGTACAGTCACAGCCTTCAAATCTTACTTTGTAGGAGTATCTACAGTATGTGTAATAAAGTACATACAAGGTAACAATTTAGGTTATCTAGTGAACAAGGACAACCATTTGGCAAAAGGTGGCATAGTGGTGTAAACAGAAGTCAAAATGCATAAAATTTCTTTGAAATTACAATTTCTTTGGACATTTCTTGATTCGGTGCTTGCCCATCAGTATGTTATAGCCACCCAGGCATTAAATCTGCCTTACAGATATTTGAGAAGCAGAAAATCGTGTCTTCAGTGCGGGGTCCGTGTTGTTTAAATCAAGAGTCACCACGCTAGCGGTGCTGGTTTCAGGCAAGAGTGGCTTAAGTATATTGAAAATAATTTAAACCCAACTAATTACATAAATTAGAATACTCAGAAAAACAATGCTTTTTATGTTTGCTGTATTTAAACTCACAGTAATGGGAATTATGATGCCAAATACAGTAACAATCAAACTTTACAAAGTGTGGTATACTGCTCCCTCTGGAACATGTTGTCTTCAAGGCAATTGCCTGTTCTTGCCATGTTATTATCACATCCATGCTTTCAGTTTTGGTATTAATAATATATGTAGTATTTCAGCACTGATGGCATGTTATGCTAGACTTCACAAGTGCCCTTGATAATGGACTTTAGCCTTTCTCCTTTCCACTTACAAATTGCATGATTGCAATATAAATCTTAGTGAGTTGGATTTAAACCTGCCACTGTGCCAAGTGATATTAGTGTTTGTACTACAATTAAAAATCGACTTCTCTATCTGCTCCTTATCTGGCTGTAGGATTGTACACTAAATTGAGAGCAATGGTTCACCAATTAATCCAGGCATAGTCGCTTAAAGTGATACTGAAACCCCACAAGGTTGTTTTCTTTCCCCGCTTACCTGTAGTGCTGCATTCTCTTAGGGTGCATTTACATTTGCAAATGCCCCCTGTGGGGTTGATTTACTAAAACCACAGAGTGCAAAATCGGGTGCAGCTCTGCATAGAAACCAATCAAACCAAAGTTAGAAGCTGATTGGCTACCATGCACAGCTGCACCAGATTTTGCACTCTCCAGTTTTAGTAAATCAACCCCAATGTACGGTCAGTTGCGAGAACCCCAGCTGGGTTTTCCACAATTAGCTGCGAGGAGGCTGCCTCATTGAAAGCAATGGGAGGCTGCCGGCTTCGCAGCTATTTGTGCCCACTCAAATGTAATTGTTCAAGCAGTGATCATATGTGAGTGATCGCCCCTGAATGTAGGCATTATGCTTCCAGGGCCGATCACTGCATGAGCGATTACATACGAGTGGGCACGATTAGCTGTGGGAGCTGGCAGCCTCCCATTGCCTTCAGTAGGGCTGCCTACTCACAGCTAATCATAGAAACCCCTTCTGGGGCTCTTGCAGCTAATTTCTGAGAGGTCGCATTTGCAAGTGTGAATGCAACCTTCAAAACTCATACTTACCCTCACTGTGAATCCAGTGTTGTCCCACTGCGATCTGCTGTTTAGGTGACATACACCTGGTCCCATGCTGCAATCTTGGTCCCCTTTAGCTGGCTGCTTTCTTTGGGTGCAGGAAGCCAATCATGTCCAATCATGCTGCCTCCTGGGACATAATGTAAGTATCCTAGGAGGCTACAGGACCACATATATGTACCAGGTGCAAAAAAAAAAAACCACAATTATGCCTGTGGGGGAGTTTAAATGGAACTAGCTTCCTTTTTAATAAATGCATGCTAAACAGATTTCGTTTTAGTCATAGTCTTTTGACTAAAATATGCCATTTTAGTTTTAGTCGTATTTTAGTCATCTGAATTGTTTTAGTTTTAGTTGTATTTGGTTGACTAAAATCTCAAGTACATTTTAGTGTACTAAAATCAAATGGGTTTAGTTAAATTGTAATTCATTATTTAAGCAATTCTCTAGAATTTACAAACTCATTATATACTCCTGGAGTAAAAATGTAATTACATATAATAGGGATGGGGAAGTACATGGGAGTGAGGGAGTGCACAGGGCAGAGAACTGGCCCAGGGAGGCTGTTATTTTACACAGTGCTAAGCACTGCTACCTTGCTGGGAGGGAAAACACTCACCATGTGGTTGGCAGGGCATTGTTCCAGAACTCCCAGACAGCAGGCAGAAAGAGAGAGCCTGCATCTCTCAGCCAATACAGCTTGTCAGGGGGCTTGGACTTTAACAGACAGGCGGAGCTCCGAGGAAAGCGGAAGTTTGGTGGGTAAATGTCCCTCCCATTTTCATTCCATTTTCTTTTGTTGACGACAATTGGATTTGATTTTGGTTTTCGTTAATTGAACAAATTCATTCAAATTTTTTTTTCAATTAGTTTACATCACTGAAAACATGTAGCTGACAAAAATGATGATAAAAATATTTTTGATGAAGAAATTAACATTGCTTAATATTCTTTTTGGAAATCTTATTTTCATTGAAATCGTTTTATATAATCTTATGGAGGAAATAATGTACTAACCTTCACGAGTACATTTTCAGTTGTTAGAACATATTTCCATCATGTCAAGTACATTAGTATTATATCTCCTTACTTTCCTATGGAAAGTGATATTCCAAATATATGGTGTTTTTTTTTTTTTTTTGGTATCTTGGGAAAACAACTGTCTAATAGATTTTTATAGATTAAAGATTCCTTTACGTCTTAAGCTATATTAGGTTTCATGATCTACCTCCATTATTGACCCTGTCTAGAGTTTCCCCAATGAATCAATATTGGTTCCCTTTAATGACGTTTACAAAATTCTATTGAAAATTAAGTTTGAATCAGACACCAAGAATGGTGTATTGTAAAGAGAAAAAACAAAACAGAAAAGAAATAGCGTGAGGTGGGTGGGGGTGGAATGGAGGAAGGCAAGCCTCCCCCATCATTAGCAGCATATGTTGTCTTAGATAATCAAGACTGAGTAGACGAAAAGATCTGGTAAGCAATAGAAACCAAGCCATTTTGTTATCACCAGTTCAGTAAACCACTGAGCTTTCGTAGTGATTTGGTTAGCCAATGCGAAGATGTGTGTGATCAATATAAATCATTTGTTAGTACATCTATTAGGTTTTAGGTTTGATACCTCTGCCCAATATGGTAAATAAATATATGTTGCTGACACTAGACCAGAAGCACCTGACCTTGGGACAGTTAGGGGAGCCTATAGTACAACAACCCCTTAAGCAGTTATATCAGGGAAGTAACTTGGATCAATCTTACCATCTCCCTGCGCGCAGGCGCACACAAATTCACCATGGATCGGCACTCCAGCGCACACACATTCGCGGCCCTACTCAGCGGCGTGCACGCATGCGCACAAGTGCACGCATAACGTGAATCCCCTGACCAGCCTATAAAAGGACCCTTGGCAGACAGACAAGTTGCTGGTTTGTCTCAGCTCACCTGTGTTCCTCTGCTTCCTGTTCCTGTTTACCATTTCCTGTTCCTGTTTGCCACTTCCTGTTGTGACCCGGATCGTTTGAAGACTACGCTGAATCTCTCCTGACCTGACCCCCTGGCTTGTTTTACGGACTTCCTACTCTCACCTGTGTTTGACCCTCAGCCTGCTTCTGGATTACCTTCTGCCTTCAGCACTTAGCCTTGCTGGCTCCTGGACTGATTACCTGTGTTTGACCCTCGGCCTGTTTCTGGACTTTCCTCACCTGTTTTACAGACCTGCCTGCTACTTACCTTCTGGTCCGGTCCATCCTGCATGAGCCATCTTCCAGACCTTCATACAAGTCAGGTGTCCCGCTGGAGGCTTGTGCCTCTTGGTGCAACCCACTCCCTGTATCACCTCCAGGGGTGGTGTGCGCCGAGTCGCAACAGCCACCGCTCTCTGCATCTTGGCCTCGGTGAGTACCTCTTTGCTGATAAGTTAGAAGGTCCTGTCCCGAACTTTGCTAGCCTTTTGTGGTACCAAAAGGCTAGCTTGAGTAGCAAGCTGTTATGTGCCATACTGCAGGTCTTTAAGCCTCTGGTTCCAATGTGTGACCCATTTTTGTTTTCCATTACTTTATATAAGGCAGATGTTTTTAGAGATACCCTCTGAAGAAGCAACTGGTTTATGGTTGAAAACTGGCCTACAATTTTGTAGGATTGTGTAGCAATGTGTTTTCAAAAGGCGTTAAGGTTTTGTAAATATTGGAGTGTTAAACCACCTGCCAACCGCTCACAGTAAATACACTGGGGGCAGGTGGCAATCACGTACCTGTATGTCAGCTCTTTATTGCAGGTATGGCGGCGCGCATGCACGTGCCCCCTACCAACCCATGCTGCGATTGGACACAGCACAAGTTTGCCAGTTGATTTCAGCCACTAATTTTGACTGAAGTCAGCTGATCGGCTGTGTCCAATCACACACAGAGTTCTGTGTTTCTGTGTACAGGGAACAACGATCTGGCTATATCTTCTCCCTGAAAGCTGCCAGATAGTAAAGTAAAAGCAGCACACATTACACATTGTTAGGCACCCAGTTAATCCCTTCCCAGTCAGTGTCATTAGTACAGTGTCAGTGTACAGTATTACCACTGATCACTGTATTAGTGTCACTAGCGATGTCAGTGACAGTAAATGACCCTCCCAGATAGTGTCTGTTAGCACTAGATTTTCCGCCACCATATCACAGTCACACTAGAAGTCGTTGATCACCACCATTAGGACCCTTTCACACTGGGGCGGGAGCGGCGGCGACGCTAAAGCAGCGCTATATTTAGTGCTGCTTTACCGTTGTTTTAGCCGCGGTATTCGGCCGCTAGTTATGTGGTTTTAACTCCCGCTAGTGGCCGCAAAAGGGTTAAAATCCCCCGCAAAGCGCAGCCGTATCGGCGCTTTGCGGCGGTATTGCCGCAGTATTACCGCGGTGTCCCATTGAAATCAATGGGTAGGAGCGGTATAGGAGCGGTGAATACACCGCTCCTATACCGCTCCAAAGATGCTGCTAGCAGGACTTTTTTGACCGTCCTTCTAGCGCACCGCTCCAGTATGAAAGCCCGCCGGCTTTCACACTGGAGTGAATGGGGCAGGATTTTTTCAGGCGCTGTACAGGCGCTATTTTTAGCGCTGTCCCCCTTGAAAAACGCCCCAGTGTGAAAGGGGCCTTAGAGTATTTTCACACTGGGACGGGGGGTGTTAGCGGTAAAGCGCCGCTAATTTTAGCGGCGCTTTACCACTGCAATAGTGGCGCTTTTCATCTGCTAGCGGGGTGCTTTGAACCCCCGCTAGCGGCTGAATAAAGGGTTAATAGCGCCCGCAAAGCTCCGCTGCTGAAGCGCTTTGCAGGTACTTTGGCAGTGGTGCTCATTAATTCCAATGGCAGGGACAGTAGAGGAGCGATGTATTCACCGCTCCCGCACTGCCTGAAAGATGCTGCTTGCTCTCACACTGGGGCTGCAGGGGAGGCGTGTTTCTGGCGCTTTACAGTCGCTGTTTTTAGCTCAAAAGCACCTGAAAAACGTGAGAAACGTGAAAAAGTGTGAAAGGGGTTTCCAGTATGGGGTCTATAGCTGCGTAAATTTCCATTTATACAGTATACCATAGACTGTGGATGCTATAACTTTCGCACAAACCACTTAAAATACACTCATTGTGATTTTTATTTTTAACTAAATGTAAACGTGATTTTGCCGCGATTTGCACTTTGTGTTTTTCTTTCTTTTGCTTTACATTCACTTTATATAGCCGGTTGCTAAGGAGAGGGATTGGAAGCTGGCAGCCATGTCTTTAACAGGCGATGAGTCATCAGCTGTCAGCTGTTTCCCGCTGACACCTGAATGTAAAAAAAAGTCTGGTATGGATTTTGAGGAAATCCATACCAGACGCCAAAATAAAAAAAAAAAAACTGTGTGGGGTCAGAAAGGCAGAAGCCAGTCAGAGGATGATCGCTTTTTTTTATTTTCAGCGGGTCGGTGGCGGTGGCAGCAGTGGAAGAAGAAGACCAGAGAAAGCAGAAGACCTGAGGAAGAAGCGGAGGAAGAAAAAGACCAGAGGAAGAAGCGGAGGAAGAAAAAGACCAGAGGAAGAAGCGGAGGAAGAAAAAGACCAGAGGAAGAAGCGGAGGAAGAAAAAGACCAGAGGAAGAAGCGGAGGAAGAAAAAGACCAGAGGAAGAAGCGGAGGAAGAAAAAGACCAGAGGAAGAAGCGGAGGAAGAAAAAGACCAGAGGAAGAAGACGTTTTTAATAATGGACTTAACAGTCTCTTGTTTTTTGTCACACTACACTACTTTTTTTTGTTCTTCCTTGTTCCCTATCCCCTCTATGACAAGGCTAAGGGGGGTGTCCCTAACTGTGTTTAAAGGTGTATGTTTTGTACTTAATACACAGTTTGCTTAATACACAGTCTGCATGTTTAACCCTCAACATCTGTGTGGTTTGCCTCGTGATTGGGGGTTAAGGGCTGGTTATGGCGAGTCTGCCGGCTGCGGATGTGTTTGGAGAACAGGCAGAAGTGCCCAGCTGGGTTATCTGGGATCCGTCACATTGGTGGCAGCGGTGGGATGTCTCCTGCAGTCCAGGACATCCAAACCACCACCGGGATTCAAGATCGGGGACCGACCAGCATGAGAACGGAGTTCGGGAGGAGGCTGTAAGGCATGCGGAAGCAACATCTGGGACCAGCGATGGAGCACATCATGCTTGGCTGGGGGATATGACCCCCCGGCAACTTTGGCAAGAGATGCTAGGCAACAAGCGGCACCATCAGGGGAAGATCCTTCCCTCCTCCACAGAGATGTACTAGATGCAGTACCATGCGAGAGAGGTGTTCCTGAGGGAACGACCTCGAGACAAGTGGAAGACAGAGCTCGGAAGATTGGCCCGGGAGGAGATGAGCCTGGACGCCAGCTACAGAGCCCTCAGGTGGTTTGCAGCTCAACTGTGGCCAGTTACAGCAGACGGCAGCCGGACAGAAGACATTGTCCACGGCGGCGTGGGGCTGCTTCATCAAAACATTTATGGAGACCCAGACTTTGGGAGCAACAGGGAGTGGTGGCTGGAAGACATCCTTGACTTCCGAGATGAGGTTCTGGACCTCCCTGAAGAGGCGTGTGACCTGGAGGAATTGGAGTTCCTTGTCGAGCAGGTATGGGAGCTCGAGATTGCCTACAAGCTGCTGTTCAACGGTGATCAGCAGCCCGGTATGGCTCCCGGTGCCTGGGACTGTCCGGGGAAAGTAGCGAACACAGTGTTCGCTACTTCTGCGAGTGCTAGAATGCCAGAATGCACCGGAGGTTCCCCAGGCAGTGAGACAAGCTGATAGCATAAAGGTCTCGTAAGGGGGAGTTAAGACGGGCACTGGAAGGCTGGTAGATGGTGATCAGCATCAAGTCCAGAGTATAGCTTCCGGTGTCCCAGCAGAAGCGCTGGTTACGAAGCAGAGCACCACTGGCCTCTGCTCACCCTCAGAGTTGAATCCAGAGAGTCCGAGAGATGATCTCCGTGAGCTGTGTCCCTAGCAGCAGATATCCCCACCCGAAGAGGAGAAAGTCATTGGTCCTTGTCCCCTACCCCCTCTATGACAAGGCTAAGGGGAGTGTCCCTAAATGTGTTTAAAGGTGTATGTTTTGTACTTAATAAACAGTTTATGCTCTGCATGTTTAACCCTCAACATCTGTGTGGTTTGCCTCATGATTGGTGGGTTAAGGGCTGGGTATGGTGAGTCTGCTGGCTAAGGGTGCATTTGGAAAACCGGACACACAGGTCTGGCGGAGGTGCCCAGCTGGGGTATCCGGGATCCATCACAAACTCCCACTGTGTCAAATCACAGATGAGTGGGCAGGCGGGGGAGGGTGCCCCAAACCCAGAAACAGGCATCAATGTACCAGTGCATCGATGTACCTGTAGCTCTCGCCCCGTGCAGTAAAAGTACTGTGGCGGGTCGACAAGTAGTCCTTGGCCATTCGATATGGCTTGTGTGGACCCTAACCCTTATCTGTGGTCCTTACACAGAGTTTCTCAACTATTGGCCCATGGATCACTAGCAAACTTTACATTTAGCTGCTGATCAAGAATCACCAAATAGGGAAAATTTCACAGCCATTTATAAATATGAAATGCGTTTGATTTTCCAAAACATGTTTTATGACAATAAGTAAAAAAATATATTTTGGTACTTGATGTTTTTAGGGAAGTAAATCTAAAATGGCAATTCCCCCTTCCTTTGGTAGAAAACTGACACCATTACTGTGCTCACTATAGAAAAATTACCATATCTGATGATAATGTAATTTCTTTGTTGGATAGCTTGTCGTCATAAGCTAATGCTCCTCTTCTTCTCTACTCTGGTGCCACTATTTTCAGTAGCACGTCATTGGTGACTGGCGTCTTCTTCTGTGTTTTTGCAGCCAGCCCACTAATGACATAAGCAGCAGATCTGGGTAGAACAAAATGAATGGGCTTTTTTGTCATAGCTTGCAAATTATGAGAGTTCCCTGGAAGGCAATGGTGATGTAGCCTTTCCAGGGGGTTGCTGTGAGGCCCTGACCACGTCACCAGTGCCATAGCAAGCCAGATTCATTAAAACATCAGCAACAGAATAAAGGTTTGATTTTACAAATTACTGTCACATATTTTGGGATCAGCATGCAGCGATGCATACATCAAGAGAAAGATAAAGAACCCCCTGTGACATATGTTGGTCACAAGACCTAATTTGAAGCTACAGTAACACCTCACCTATTACCTGGGATTAGACTCTAATGTTCTAATTAAAGCTGAACTCCGGGCAGGTATAAAAGACACAAATTGATGCCGCTCTGTAATCATTAATACATCATTAAATATATTTCTGCAGGATTTGGAACACAGAACCTTTTAGTATCCCACTCCACCCCCCAGCTGTTCTTCCCTTATCTGCAGCTGATGGCCCCTTAAAAAAAACTGACATTGCCATGGAAATAGCTCCATGGCCTTGGACTAAACTCCTAAAACAAGGATAGCTGACAAATACATAGCACACAGCAATGGACCTGTCAGGCACTACTTATACTACAAATGAAGAGGGAAAATGGATAAAAAGCAAATTACGCAGCTGCAATGGTACTATCAATGGTTCATCCTCTTAGCAGTACATACTGTGTACTCAGTGCAAAGACCCCTCTTCATCACTCTATACACTGACCTCCTCCATCACTCCCTACACTTAGTACACTGACCCCTCTCCATTACTCCTTATACTTGGTGTACAGACCCCCTTCCATCACCCCACCACCCCCCATAACTCTGTGTACTTGGAATACAGACCCCCCCATCACTGCATGTACTTGGTGTAAAGACCTCCCTTCATCACTCTGTATACTTAGTCTGCAGACCTCCTCCGTCACTCCATGTACTTGGTGTGCAAACCCCTCCTCCATCACTCAGTGTACTTGGCGCGCAGACCTCCCCATCACTCCTTATACTTGGTGTACAAACTCCCCTCCATCACTCCTTATACTTGGTGTACAGACCCCCCTCCATCACTCCTTATACTTGGTGTACAAACTCCCCTCCATCACTCCTTATACTTGGTGTACAGACCCCCTCCATCACTCCTTATACTTGCTGTACAGACCCCCCTCCATCACTCCTTATACTTGGTGTACAGACCTCCCTCCACCACTCCTTATACTTGGTGTACAGACCTCCCTCCATAACCCTTATACTTGGTGTAAGGACCCCCTATCACTCCTTATACTTGGTGTACAGACCACCCTCCATCACTCCTTATACTTGGTGTACAGACCCCCCTCCATCACTCCTTATACTCGGTGTACAGACCCACCCCCATCACTCCTTATACTTGGTGTACAGACCTCCCCATCACTCCTTATACTTGGTGTACAGAGCCCCCTCCATCACTCCCTATGCTTGGTGTACAGACCCCCCACATCACTCCTTATACTTGGTGTACAGACCACCCTCCATCACTCCTTATACTTGGTGTACAGACCCCCCTCCATCACTCCTTATACTTGGTGTACAGACCCACCCCCATCACTCCTTATACTTGGTGTACAGACCACCCTCCATCACTCCTTATACTTGGTGTACAGACCCCCTCCATCACTCCTTATACTTGGTGTACAGACCCCCTCCATCACTCCTTATACTTGGTGTACAGACCTCCCTCCATCACTCCTTATACTTGGTGTACAGACCCCCTCCATCACTCCTTATACTTGGTGTACAGACCCCCTCCATCACTCCTTATACTTGGTGTACAGACCACCCTCCATCACTCCTTATACTTGGTGTACAGACCCCCTCCATCACTCCTTATACTTGGTGTACAGACCCCCCTCCATCACTCCTTATACTTGGTGTACAGACCCCCTCCATCACTCCTTATACTTGGTGTACAGACCCCCTCCATCACTCCTTATACTTGGTGTACAGACCACCCTCCATCACTCCTTATACTTGGTGTACAGACCCCCCTCCATCACTCCTTATACTTGGTGTACAGACCCCCCTCCATCACTCCTTATACTTGGTGTACAGACCTCCCTCCATCACTCCTTATACTTGGTGTACAGACCTCCCTCCATCACTCCTTATACTTGGTGTACAGACCCCCCCTCCATCACTCCTTATACTTGGTGTACAGACCCCCTCCATCACTCCTTATACTTGGTGTACAGACCCCCCTCCATCACTCCTTATACTTGGTGTACAGACCTCCCTCCATCACTCCTTATACTTGGTGTACAGACCCCCTCCATCACTCCTTATACTTGGTGTACAGACCTCCCTCCATCACTCCTTATACTTGGTGTACAGACCTCCCTCCATCACTCCTTATACTTGGTGTACAGACCCCCCTCCATCACTCCTTATACTTGGTGTACAGACCCCCCTCCATCACTCCTTATACTTGGTGTACAGACCCCCCACCATCACTCCTTATACTTGGTGTACAGACCCCCCTCCATCACTCCTTATACTTGGTGTACAGACCCCCTCCATCACTCCTTATACTTGGTGTACAGACCCCCCTCCATCACTCCTTATACTTGGTGTACAGACCCCCCTCCATCACTCCTTATACTTGGTGTACAGACCCCTCCATCACTCCTTATACTTGGTGTACAGACCCCCTCCATCACTCCTTATACTTGGTGTACAGACCCCCCTCCATCACTCCTTATACTTGGTGTACAGACCCCCCCCCCTCCATCACTCCTTATACTTGGTGTACAGACCCCCCTCCATCACTCCTTATACTTGGTGTACAGACCCCCTCCATCACTCCTTATACTTGGTGTACAGACCCCCTCCATCACTCCTTATACTTGGTGTACAGACCCCCTCCATCACTCCTTATACTTGGTGTACAGACCCCCTCCATCACTCCTTATACTTGGTGTACAGACCACCCTCCATCACTCCTTATACTTGGTGTACAGACCCCCCCCTCCATCACTCCTTATACTTGGTGTACAGACCCCCCCCATCACTCCTTATACTTGGTGTACAGACCCCCCCCTCCATCACTCCTTATACTTGGTGTACAGACCTCCCTCCATCACTCCTTATACTTGGTGTACAGACCTCCCTCCATCACTCCTTATACTTGGTGTACAGACCTCCCTCCATCACTCCTTATACTTGGTGTACAGACCCCCCCTCCATCACTCCTTATACTTGGTGTACAGACCCCCCCTCCATCACTCCTTATACTTGGTGTACAGACCTCCCCATCACTCCTTATACTTGGTGTACAGACCCCCCTCCATCACTCCTTATACTTGGTGTACAGACCTCCCTCCATCACTCCTTATACTTGGTGTACAGACCCCCTCCATCACTCCTTATACTTGGTGTACAGACCCCCCTCCATCACTCCTTATACTTGGTGTACAGACCCCCCTCCATCACTCCTTATACTTGTGTACAGACCCCCCTCCATCACTCCTTATACTTGGTGTACAGACCTCCCCCCATCACTCCTTATACTTGGTGTACAGACCTCCCTCCATCTCTCCTTATACTTGGTGTACAGACCCCCTCCATCACTCCTTTTACTTGGTGTACAGACCCCCTCCATCACTCCTTATACTTGGTGTACAGACCCCCCTCCATCACTCCTTATACTTGGTGTACAGACCCCCCTCCATCACTCCTTATACTTGGTGTACAGACCCCCCTCCATCACTCCTTATACTTGGTGTACAGACCCCCCTCCATCACTCCTTATACTTGGTGTACAGACCCCCCTCCATCACTCCTTATACTTGGTGTACAGACCCCCCTCCATCACTCCTTATACTTGGTGTACAGACCCCCCCCATCACTCCTTATACTTGGTGTACAGACCCCCCTCCATCACTCCTTATACTTGGTGTACAGACCCCCCTCCATCACTCCTTATACTTGGTGTACAGACCCCCCTCCATCACTCCTTATACTTGGTGTACAGACCCCCTCCATCACTCCTTATACTTGGTGTACAGACCTCCCTCCATCACTCCTTATACTTGGTGTACAGACCTCCCTCCATCACTCCTTATACTTGGTGTACAGACCCCTCCATCACTCCTTATACTTGGTGTACAGACCCCCCTCCATCACTCCTTATACTTGGTGTACAGACCCCCTCCATCACTCCTTATACTTGGTGTACAGACCCCCCTCCATCACTCCTTATACTTGGTGTACAGACCCCCCTCCATCACTCCTTATACTTGGTGTACAGACCCCCCCCCCATCACTCCTTATACTTGGTGTACAGACCCCTCCATCACTCCTTATACTTGGTGTACAGACCACCCTCCATCACTCCTTATACTTGGTGTACACACCACCCTCCATCACTCCTTATACTTGGTGTACAGACCCCCTCCATCACTCCTTATACTTGGTGTACAGACCCCCTCCATCACTCCTTATACTTGGTGTACAGACCTCCCTCCATCACTCCTTATACTTGGTGTACAGACCTCCCTCCATCACTCCTTATACTTGGTGTACAGACCCCCTCCATCACTCCTTATACTTGGTGTACAGACCCCTCCATCACTCCTTATACTTGGTGTACAGACCCCCCCTCCATCACTCCTTATACTTGGTGTACAGACCCCCTCCATCACTCCTTATACTTGGTGTACAGACCCCCCTCCATCACTCCTTATACTTGGTGTACAGACCTCCCTCCATCACTCCTTATACTTGGTGTACAGACCCCCCTCCATCACTCCTTATACTTGGTGTACAGACCCCCTCCATCACTCCTTATACTTGGTGTACAGACCCCCCTCCATCGCACCTTATACTTGGTGTACAGACCTCCACATCACTCCTTATACTTGTTGTACAGACCTCCCTCCATCACTCCTTATACTTGGTGTAAGGACCCCCTATCACTCCTTATACTTGGTGTACAGACCCCCTCCATCACTCCTTATACTTGGTGTACTGACCCCCCCCCCTCCATCACTTCTTATACTTGGTGTAAGGACCCCCCATCACTCCTTATACTTGGTGTACAGACCCCCTCCATCACTCCTTATACTTGGTGTAAGGACCCCCTATCACTCCTTATACTTGGTGTACAGACCCCCTCCATCACTCCTTATACTTGGTGTACAGACCCCCTCCATCACTCCTTATACTTGGTGTACAGACCCCCCTCCATCACTCTTTATACTTGGTGTACAGACCCCCCCCCCCCTCCATCACTCCTTATACTTGGTGTACAGACCTCCTCATCACTCCTTATACTTGGTGTACAGACTTCCCCTCCATCACTCCTTAAACTTGGTGTACAGACCTCCCTCCATCACTCCTTATACTTGGTGTACAGACCCCCTCCATCACTCCTTATACTTGGTGTACAGACCACCCTCCATCACTCCTTATACTTGGTGTACAGACCCCTCCATCACTCCTTATACTTGGTGTACAGACCCCCTCCATCACTCCTTATACTTGGTGTACAGACCCCCCCTCCATCACTCCTTATACTTGGTGTACAGACCCCCCTCCATCACTCCTTATACTTGGTGTACAGACCCCCTCCATCACTCCTTATACTTGGTGTACAGACTTCCCCTCCATCACTCCTTATACTTGGTGTACAGACCTCCCTCCATCACTCCTTATACTTGGTGTACAGACCCCCTCCATCACTCCTTATACTTGGTGTACAGACCCCCCTCCATCACTCCTTATACTTGGTGTACAGACCACCCTCCATCACCCTTATACTTGGTGTACAGACCCCCTCCATCACTCCTTATACTTGGTGTACAGACCTCCACATCACTCCTTATACTTGGTGTACAGACCCCTCCATCACTCCTTATACTTGGTGTACAGACCCCTCCATCACTCCTTATACTTGGTGTACAGACCCCCCCCATCACTCCTTATACTTGGTGTACAGACCACCCTCCATCACCCTTATACTTGGTGTACAGACCACCCTCCATCACTCCTTATATTTGGTGTACAGACCCCTCCATCACTCCTTATACTTGGTGTACAGACCACCCTCCATCACCCTTATACTTGGTGTACAGACCACCCTCCATCACTCCTTATATTTGGTGTACAGACCCCTCCATCACTCCTTATACTTGGTGTACAGACCACCCTCCATCACTCCGTATACTTGGTGTACAGACTTCCCCTCCATCACCCTTATACTTGGTGTACAGACCTCCCTCCATCACTCCTTATACTTGGTGTACAGACCCCCCTCCATCACTCCTTATACTTGGTGTACAGACCCCCTCCATCACGCCTTATACTTGGTGTACAGAGCACCCTCCATCACCCTTATACTTGGTGTACAGACCCCCCTCCATCACCCTTATACTTGGTGTACAGACCTCCACATCACTCCTTATACTTGGTGTACAGACCCCTCCATCACTCCTTATACTTGTTGTACAGACCACCCTCCATCACTCCTTATACTTGTTGTACAGACCCCCCTCCATCACCCCTTATACTTGGTTACAGACCTCCCTCCATCACCCCTTATACTTGGTGTACAGACCCCCCTCCATCACCCTTATACTTGGTGTACAGACCTCCCTCCATCACTCCTTATACTTGGTGTACAGACCTCCCTCCATCACTCCTTATACTTGGTGTACAGCCCTCCCCATCACTCCTTATACTTGGTGTACAGACCTCCACATCACTCCTTATACTTGGTGTACAGACCTCCCTCCATCACTCCTTATACTTGGTGTACAGACCCCCCCCCATCACTCCTTATACTTGGTGTACAGACCCCTCCATCACTCCTTATACTTGGTGTACAGACCACCCTCCATCACTCCTTATACTTGGTGTACAGACCACCCTCCATCACTCCTTATACTTGGTGTACAGACCACCCTCCATCACCCTTATACTTGGTGTACAGACCCCCCTCCATCACCCCTTATACTTGGTGTACAGACCTCCCTCCATCACCCCTTATACTTGGTGTACAGACCCCCCTCCATCACCCTTATACTTGGTGTACAGACCTCCCTCCATCACTCCTTATACTTGGTGTACAGACCCCCCCATCACTCCTTATACTTGGTGTACAGACCCCTCCATCACTCCTTATACTTGGTGTACAGACCACCCTCCATCACTCCTTATACTTGGTGTACAGACCACCCTCCATCACTCCTTATACTTGTTGTACAGACCCCCCTCCATCACCCTTATACTTGGTGTACAGACCTCCCTCCATCACCCTTATACTTGGTGTACAGACCCCCCTCCATCACCCCTTATACTTGGTGTACAGACCCCCCCATCACTCCTTATACTTGGTGTACAGACCTCCACATCACTCCTTATACTTGGTGTACAGACCCCTCCATCACTCCTTATACTTGGTGTACAGACCTCCACATCACTCCTTATACTTGGTGTACAGACTCCCTCCATCACTCCTTATACTTGGTGTACAGACCTCCACATCACTCCTTATACTTGGTGTACAGACCTCCCTCCATCACTCCTTATACTTGGTGTACAGACTTCCCCTCCATCACCCTTATACTTGGTGTACAGACCCCCCTCCATCACTCCTTATACTTGGTGTATAGACCTCCCTCCATCACTCCTTATACTTGGTGTACAGACCCCCCCATCACTCCTTATACTTGGTGTACAGACCCCCTCCATCACTCCTTATACTTGGTGTACAGACCACCCTCCATCACTCCTTATACTTGGTGTACAGACCACCCTCCATCACTCCTTATACTTGTTGTACAGACCCCCCTCCATCACCCCTTATACTTGGTGTACAGACCTCCCTCCATCACCCCTTATACTTGGTGTACAGACCCCCCTCCATCACCCCTTATACTTGGTGTACAGACCTCCCTCCATCACTCCTTATACTTGGTGTACAGACCTCCACATCACTCCTTATACTTGGTGTACAGACCCCTCCATCACTCCTTATACTTGGTGTACAGACCTCCACATCACTCCTTATACTTGGTGTACAGACTCCCTCCATCACTCCTTATACTTGGTGTACAGACCGCCACATCACTCCTTATACTTGGTGTACAGACTCCCTCCATCACTCCTTATACTTGGTGTACAGACCCCCACATCACTCCTTATACTTGGTGTACAGACCTCCCTCCATCACTCCTTATACTTGGTGTATAGACCTCCCTCCATCACTGTCTGTCACCACAAAGCTGGCAGTCCGCGCTTCTCCCCAGACTGGGGGCGTGTCCTGACGTCACCGGATTGGTAAACCCTCCGCTCTGCCCTCTTGGTTAGGAGAAGAGGGCTCGGAGTCACGTGATTCGGGTGAGTGACAGCTCGGAGACAGAAGGGTGTACGGAGCGGATCCTCCGCCAGCTCTGTGTGTGCGGCAGACAGTCCGGGGTGATCGCCGCTCATCGGTCTCTTCCTCCTCCCCCGGACCGCCGGGCTTCCTCTTGCCGGGACTTTGTGGGCGGACAGTGAGGAGGGAGGGACACTTCCTATTCCAATGCTCGCAAAGTTTCTTCTCCAAATCGGAACCGGCCCGGACGGCGAGGGAGCTCCGCCACTCTTCTCCGAGCGCTGTGTGAGTACTTGTGTGCCCGATCCTCCCGGCATGACACCCTTCTATAGAGGGTGACACCCTGTGCTGCCTGCCCGTCCGGGGTGATCCGGGGACACGGTGTCTGTCCGCTCCTTTGTAGTATTATTCGGGGATGTAGAGCAATGTACATCCTCTATATGGGGGATGGGTGGGGGAGACACAGGCAGACCACTGTGGGGGGCTCTTCACCCCCAATATGACCAGTCATGCCCCATCTACATCTGAATTGTCTTCTTTTGTTTCAATCTAGAAGGCAGGATGGGTATACTGTATTGTGGGTTGCAGTGCATGGATGGCAATCGCATGGCATTTTGTAACATTTCAAAGTAAAAAAATAAATAAATCAGGATAATAGTGCAAGACATTGTAACAATGTATCGTATCCTACCACCCTACACCATGCATGCCAGCACACCGGATTACACAGATCACAGCAACCGGTGTACAGGAGCCATTAAAGTCTATGAACACTAACAATGTATTTCTTCTATTGTTCAGGCTGGGCTGACACCTGTGCGATTTTTATTTATATATTTATTTTGTGTTATTTTTTATTTTTTTTAAGCTTGTTTTCAGAAGCGCAGAATGTATGGCAATCCATCTCACATAGTGTCCTATGGGTCTCATTCACATCCATGCCAATTCTTATAGCAAGGTTTTTGAAAGCGGCACAGGGACTGTTTTAATGCTGGAAGATGTGTTTTTGGGTCCATAGATCTTAAAGAAAACAGAAAAAACACCTGGTACCAATGGTACGGTGAAGAACGCCTTAGGGTCGTTCATAGACAGATCAAGCCAATAGACAGATCAAGCCAATAGTATAAAAGTATACATTTTATTACACAAAATCAATTATATACATGTACAAACAATACACTCAATGTATATTATTGATTTTGTGTAATCAAATTTATGCTTTTCTACTATTGTTCTATTTTATACCTTTTGGTACCAGGTGTTTTTTCTATGTTTGTTATAATCGGGTCAGACAGACTGAGCATTTTCATATACAGTCACATTCCTCCCCCCAATTTTTAGATCTTAGAAAGTGCGTCAAAAAAGTGTGTGTGTGTGTGTGTGTGTGTGTTGTGTGTGTGTTTGTTTTTGTTTTTTTATCAATGTCCTACAAAACATAACTCACCATGAAAAAAAACAATGTGAATCTAGCCTAAATATTAGTGTTTTATTATACCTGTTCAAATAAAATATAACTTTTTTTTTTTTTTTTTTTTTTTTTTTTTTTTTTTTTTTTTTTTAGTTTGTAAGCGCTAATGAGCAGGATTCCTCCTGCATTGTAATCGGTAGCGGCCTGTCCATTAGGGGCACCGAAGCGCCACCCCCTATTTTCAATAGATAGATTCATGCATAGCTTGGATCTATCCATGGCCGCCGAGGCTACCCCCTATTCATGCATCTGGCCCCTTTCCGGACACCGGGTGCATGAATTACAGCGGCTGGGTGCTTTTTTCTTTTTAAAAATTTTTTTTTTTTTAATTATTATTTTTTTTTTTTTAAGCACCTGATTAGAGCCAGAGGCTCCAATAGGGTTGGCTCGGGTCGCAGAGAATGCGCTCTGATCCCTCCCGGGTGTGTTACAACAGCAAATGAATATTCACTGTTGAAACACTGATCCTCAATCCGGCTAATCAGAAGCGAGTGTGAGACTTTTTTTTTTTTTTTTTTTTTTTTTCCGATTCGCCAAAAAAAAGAAGACTACCGATTGACTGACGAGGAGTAGGGAGGAAACGGAAGCTGCCGCTGTCGTGGATGTGATGACCCGTGGAGGGCAGGAGAAAGGGAGTCCACCACCACTGAGCAGGGGGAGCTGCCAGTGATTGGGTAAGTACTAGTGACCGGGGGGGGGGGGGGGCAAGTGGCATACTGTCTGCCCACCCCCCCCAAAAAAAAATGTTTCCACTGATTGTAACTGTAATGTTTGCCCAAATGTTGTAAAGCACTGCACAAACTCAGCGCTATATAAATCCTGACTGGTAATATATATAATAGCTGCTCATTCAGCGAGACATCCTGTGCTCTCTGTGTCTGTTATGAGCTTACAGGAGGGTGTCAGTTAGCATTGTTATCTCCGTGGGCTACAAAACACTTCCTCCCTTCTTTTTTTTTTTTTTCTTTTTTTTTTTTTAGAGAATTGAGGGACATGTATGTTGTCCTAACAGACTCCTTCTCCTAGGACAGTGATGGTGAACCTTGGCACCCCAGATGTTTTGGAACTACATTTCCCATGATGCTCTGCTGTGTATTTGAGCATCATGGGAAATGTTGTTCCAAAACATCTGGGGTGCCAAGGTTCGCCATCACATAAATGAATGCAGCCGTTACATCTGTGGACATGTAAGCTGTTTAGGTTCACTTTGATGAGCCCTGGTTCACACCGATGCTATGCGTTTTCCGTACCGCATTGCAATCATGTAGCATCTATCTGATCTGATGCAGGTCTCAATGTTAGATTAATGACACCTTAAAACTGATCGCAAAACGCAGTTCAATTGCCAGAATGGCATTCTATGGGTGTGATGCTATGTGGTCCAGGTGCAGGGTAAAAAATGGTCCTGCACCATTGTGATGCTATTTGAGCTATACAAAATGTATGGTGCAAATTGCACCGCACAGGAATCGCATGCAGCGTTCCAAACACACTAGTGTGAACTTAGGCTAAAGTAGATTTAAATGTTTACAGAATTATGTTTAGTTTGCTAAATTGCTGTGTATCATAAAAAAAATAACTAAAAATAAATTGTTATAAAATATTTTGACTTCGAGGTACACACTGATGTGGTGTGGGAAACGCAGCGATTCCTGTGCATTTCCTGCACCGCATAGCAATTGCACTGTGTTCATGCGATCTACTGCAAGTGTCAATTAAAAATATATCGATCCTTACAATAAAAATAATTTTTCCAAAAAAAAAAAAAAATAGTAACGATCCCTCGTAGGCAGGTCGCAAAATGTGTTTGCCTGAACCTTTATCACATGGGTGTAAACATCCATGTGATCTGGTTCTAGCGCGAAGAAAAAAAAAAGATGCCGCACTTTGATTTGAGCCCTCCAAAATGAATGGGCTCAAATCGCACCAAACATAATTGCATGTGATTTGCAGAGGAATGTGGTGCGATTCCTGTGCAAATCGCATGCGGTGTAAACCAGGGCTAGGCCTCATTTAATGTGTATGTACGGAGCAGTCTTCAGGGTACACAGGTGTTCTGTATAGGTGGGCGGCTGCACGGATCTATAAGCACATCCCTGTCTGTACATCTCATTGCATGGATCAGAACACTGAGAGGCTTCATTTACCTTTTGGGGGTAGAAGAAGGTAAATTATAGGCAGTTAAGCTGCCCTCCTCCCCCCCCCCCCCCCCCCCCGCCTGGTGGCATTATACACATGCCTTGGCCGTGTTTTGTTGCACAGCAAGCTCCTGTAAACAAGCCTTTAATCTGTTAAAGATGAGCTTGGAGATTAGACAAAATCTAAGTTTGCAGTGGAATTCCACCCTCCCTCCAATTCTGCAATGCAAGGGTTAAATGCTTACTTAGTCTGGCAGTGCAGGGATAAGGTGTATTCCTATCCCTTGGTCCTGTAGGCTCCATTGCTGTTCTTTTACCCAAAGCTCCAGGCTGTGAGTGGTCCCTCAGCATCATCATATACAGTGCAGGGCTATCAACCCTGCGATATATAAATTATACCCCTAAGTGAAAATGTCTGAACTGGGCCCAAAGTGTCTATTTTGTGTGGCCGCCATTATTTTCCAGCACTGCCATAACCCTCTTGGGCATGTAGTTCACCAGAGCTTCACAGGTTGCCACTGGAGTCCTCTTCCACTCCTCCATGACGACATCACAGAGCTGGTGGATCTTAGAGACCTTGCGCTCCTCCACCTTCCATTTGAGGATGCCCCACAGATGCTCAATAGGGTTTAGGTCTGGAGACATGCTTGGCCAGTCCATCACCTTTACCCTCAGCTTCTTTAGGAAGACAGTGATCATCTTGGAGGTGTGTTTATGTTGGAATACTGCCCTGCAGCCCAGTCTCCGAAGGGAGGGGATCATGCTCTGCTTCAGTATGTCACAGTACATGTTGGCATTCATGGTTCCCTCAATGAACTGTAGCTCCCCAGTGCTGGCAGCACTCATGCAGCCCCAGACCATGACACTCCCACCACCATGCTTGACTGTAGGAAAGGCACACTTGTCACCATCTGAACCAAATCTCATCTCATCAGACCACAGGACATGGTTCCAGTAATCGATGTCCTTGGTCTGCTTGTCTTCAGCAAACTGTTTTCAATCTTTCTTTGCATCATCTTTAGAATAGGCTTCCTTCTGGAATGACAGCCATGCAGACCAATTTGATGCAGTGTGTGGCATATGGTCTGAGCACTGACAAGCTGACTCCCCACCCCTTCAACCTCTGCAGCAATGCTGGCAGCTGTCATACATCTATTTCCCAAAGACAACCTCTGGTTATGACGCTGAGCACGTGCTCTCAACTTCTTTGGTCGACCATGGCGAGGCCTGTTCTGAGTGGAACCTGTCCTGTTAAACCACTGTATGGTCTTGGCCACTGTGCTGCAGCTCAGTTTCAGGGTCTTGAGAATCTTCTTATAGCCTAGGGAATCTTTATTTGGAGCTACAATTCTTTTTTTTTTTTCAGATCCTCAGAGTTCTTTGCCATGAAGTGCCATGTTGAACTTCCAGTGACCAGTATGAGAGAGTGAGAGCGATAACACCAAATTTATCACACCTGCTCCCCATTCACACCTGAGACCGTGTAACACCGAGTCACATGACACCGGTTAGGGAAAATGGCTAATTGGGTCAATTTGGACATTTTTCACTAAGGGGTGTACTCACTTTTGTTGCCAGCGGTTTAGACATTAATGGCTGTGTGTTGCATTATTTTGAGAGGACAGCAAATTTACACCGTTATACAAGCTGTACACTCACTACTTTACATTGTAGCAAAGTGTCATTTCTTCAATGTTGTCACATGAAAAGATATATAATAAAATATTTACAAAAATGTGAGGGGTGTACTCACTTTTGTGAGATACAGTGTATGTATATATTATGAGAGGCCATCATGCGACCTCGACTGAGAGCATCTAAGGCCCGTACACACGATTGGACTTTTTGACAACAAACATGCAAATTTAGTTGTTTTGTGGCAACATCCGACTGTGTGTACGCTCCATTGGACAAACTTTTTCGTTTTTCATCTGACTTTTGTTGGCTGTGCGAACGGACAAACTTTCTGACAACAAAGGTCTGATGGAGCAAAGGCCGATCGTGTGTACACAAAACCATCGGACTTTTATACAAAGTACAAACACGCATGCTCAGAACCAATGCAAAAGATCAGACAACAATACAGAAGTTGACCAAAGGTGGCGCTGGAGTAATTGAACGTCGTCTTTTGAAGTGTCGTCAGTACGTTAAAGCTTCACTACGTTTGTGTTTGTTGTCTAAAAAGTCTGATCGTGTGTATGCAATACAAACTTGGGGCCAACGCCCTTTGTACAAACTTTCCCGTGGATTTTTGTACAAAGTCCGATCGTGTGTATGAGACTTTAGAGAGGCGGCAGCACTGGACCAGTAGCGTGGATGCAGGAAACGTGTCACAGCCAGAAATAAGGTTTTTATTACACCTCATCCCTACACCTCTAGACTAAAGCAGTCCATGAACAGTTCAAAGATTACAGTTCAGGGACTGGGTAAATTTGGATCCGTGTGTGGCCATCCCTGATTGAGAGAAGCTGATCGTTTTGAATGACTTCAGTCAAAGGGTAAAGCTGGGAAACCTTTGTCGATCAGCTGCTGCAGCCACTGATCAGAGTGTTCTGACAATGGAGAGTCCCGTTGTCCTTTTACAATGTCCCAGTGAGAGGGTTTCCTCCATCTGCCTTGTTTGTGCCCGCTGGCTGAATGAAAAGAAACTATCCCGTCTATGGCCAGCTTAAATGGGCATGTGCCTCTTGCGGTGCGGGGGTAGGACCTGGAAGCAAGGTTGTTTTTTTTTATTTTATTTTTTTACCTAGAGTCCTAGAGTTCAGCTTTAGTCCCGTTTTCACACTGATGAATTCTATGCCGATTGGATCCGATCTGAAAAAAACATTGGGGGTTATTTACTAAAGGCAAATCCACTTTGCATTTGGAAGTGCAGTCGCTTTAGGCCTCATGCACATGAGACACTGTTAAACGCGCGTTCAGAGGCAGTTGGACACTTTTTTCAACTGCACCTGAACGCATGCAATGTTATCCTATGTGTCCATGTATACACAGTCTAGTTTTTTCCCGTTTTTATGCAGTTGCGTTTAACCTCGTTTTTCCAGAAGCAAAAAAATGCGTTCAGACACTTTGCTTTTCTGCTTTTCAGACACTAAACGCGGCTAAACGCAGGCACCTGCGTTTAGCCGCGTTTGCGTTTTATAAGCCTTTTTAAAGGAACCCAATTTTTTGGAACAGAAAACTCAGAAATATGATGGTAAACCATAAAAAATACTAGAAAAAATTGTTTAAAATGTCGTAATTAGTTTAGATAGTTCATAGAGCATATATACTCACTGATGCATACATGTTTGTGAAATGCATACATGTTTGTGAAATATCCAACGGACATTCGCTGTGCCATCAACGGATGGGTCCAATATTGACGAGCTCTGATTCTGGACCTCTCATGCAAATTTGCGACGACATTGCTGCCTCATCAAGAGCAACATCAGGAGCATTTCCTGACATATATTCAATATGGGATCCATTTAAAAAAAAAAAACACAGAAAGAGGCAAATGCAAGTGTACAACTGCTCTCTCTGCTGCTGCTCACTCTGATCAAATTGGCAGAAATAGTTAATAATACATGCTTTCTGAGCTTGGGGAGGGTCTATATGATGTTATCTTTACAAATGCTTATAGACGCAAGCGCATCTAAACGCGGCATGAAAACACAGCAAAACGCGCGTTTTTAAACGCAGGTTTCTGCTTTTTAAAACACGCGTTCAGCAGAGTTTGCATCTGCGTCTCGTGTGCATGGGGCCTTAGATCTGAGGGGGACATGCAAGGAAAATAAACAGCATTTTTGCTTGCACATGATTGGATGATAGAAATCGGCAGGGCTTTCCCCTCATTTCAGTGACTGCACTTCCAAGTGTAATTGCAGTGCACAGTGGATTTGCCTTTAGTAATTAAACCCCCATTGTCTGCTATGAAAGCCGTTCACATCTATGCAGTGCGATTAAGTTTAAAAATAAAAAGTCCCTTTGTGAGACTAGTGCGGGTTCACTGTGAATTTTTCACTGTGAATTTTATCTCCAACCATGCCAAATCCTCGTATTAATGCGCATTAGAATCGCACCTGTCAACAGAAATCGCACTGTGAAATTGCTTCAGATTCACAGTTGACACCACAAAAAATGTCCTCCAGATCTGTTCCGGATGCATTTATAATGCTTTTGTGTGTATGTGATATATATATATATATATATATATATATAATTTTTCGGGCATTGGTGCAAAAAAACATAATTAGCCAGCCTGGCACTCCCATGTTTGAACCAAAGGCGAGATGGTTTTATTGTCATGACTTAACATTGAGATTCCTTTCATGTTGGTGATTGGCGTATTTATAATTCTACAAACAATCTGTGAATAACTCCTTTGTTGTCTTAGTGTTTTTGTTCCACAAAGCAGTTAGTAAACCAATCAATCACACATAGGAATATAGAACAAAAATACCAACGTTAATAAAAATCCATTACACGTATGTCAAGTCGTCCTCCCCTCCCTTTTTTTTTTTTTTATCCTAAGGAAATAGTTAATGAAGACAGGAATGCGATCAATAGCTAAATATCTGCTCCAGCTGTACCAAGCAGTGATTACAAAGTACAATTTTGCTGGCTGAATGGAAGCCAAGACTTGGTGGAAAAGGAGGAGGGATGCGTTCCAGATAAGCAGCCAGCTTTTGACCGAAATACATTTCTCAGCACGGTCCCAGGGTCAGCAGGAGGCCGCACTCTGTGCACAGAGCAGCGCCGTCCTATTAGCGACTTTGTTAATTACATCAAGTCATTTCATAGAGTTGAAGACTCTCCTGGGAGTGTTGTGGGTCTTGTTGAACGAGAGGAGAACATTTCTCTGGCAGGCAAGAGGTACAGCAGCAGCTGATCACCTCTGTGTAGTCCATTGTGGTTGTTCCTGGAAGCAGATCCTGTTTTCACGGATGATTATTCACATATGAGCAATAGGAAAGGAACTGGTTGAGCAGAAAAGATGCCGTGGATCTGTCTGGTTACACCCACACAGATGCGAAAAAGATGCAAGCTGTATTGTTTCTATAAAGGCAGGTCAGGGGGTTAAGCCCAGATGGAAATTTGACTGGTTCAGCAGGAACTGGATGAATTTCGATCCGTCTTTTGGAAGGCTGCTTGTACACAAGTTTATCTATCGATTTCAGTAAAACCAGCCTGTCAGGTTTTTTATCGTATGCTTACTGCTGGTGGTTATAGCTGCTGCCAGTGATCATTGTATTCTGACAGCACTGTCAGAATACAATAGTGCAGCAGGAGGGATTCCACCATCAACACTAACTGTTTTGTAGGGGAAAATCAAGCAATTTTATCTTTTGAAGGAAAGAAAATTGCATTAGCTATGGCCAGCCTTAAAGTGGATGTAAAGGCAGAAGGTTTTTTATTTTAATGCATTCTATGCATTAAGACAAAAGGCCTCCTGTGTGCAGCAGCCCCCCCCCCCCCCAATACTTGCCTAAGCCCCCTTTTAGATCCAGCGATGTTGCACGAGACACTCAGCTGACCGTGACTCCCCCCTCCTCATAGGCTGAGACAGCAGCATTGCGCTATTGGCTCCTGCTGCTGTCAAAGTCATTCAGCTAATGAGGACAGAAAGGGGGCTGGGCCGTGATTCCATGTCTGAATGGACACGCACAGCAGTGGCTTGGCTCAGGTGCCCCCATAGCAAGCTGCTTGCTGTGGGGGCACTTAACAGGAGGGAGGAGCCAGGAGTGCTAAAGAGGAGGATCTGGGCTACTCTGTGTAAAACCCCTGCACTAAGGACATAAGTATAACATGTTTCTTATATTTTTTTATTTAAGTAACAAAAAAAACGAGACTTTACAATTGCTTCAATCCTCATACACACAATGAAAATATCGGACAAATCGTTTTATTTTTCCATGCTAGTCTCATATATAGAAAATTAGGAGGTTACAAAAATTCTCATAGAATACAACTTCGGAAGTGATGTAATGGTGATGCAGTGGCGGGTGGTGGAAATGTTTTTTTTTTTTTTTTTGTTGGGGGGCGGCAAACAGCTATGCATGAATCTATCCATTACCATTATAGTGGGGTGGCGAGAGAGGGGGCGGCACCCCTAATGGACAGGCTGCCACTGTTGTGATGTATTCTTTAGTTTCTGAGCATACAATATTTGTTGGGCAAGTGAGTGGTGGCAGGTTGGTCTATCACTTCTCACGTATATAAATAGCAAATTTGTGAGGCCTAGTGTGCATTAACACGGCCAATACCCCAAAGAGAAGTTTAAACAGATAGACATAAAGAGTATATGCATGTGAAAAAAGATATTTTATTAAGGGCTTTGGGCCCAAAAGTAGATCGATGAATGGGTAAATAAACATATAATTGTACAAGGCAGTATATATACATGGTATTCATGTGCGACCATAAACATGTACAGAAATGCATAAATTGCATAACAACTTGCGATAATATCGGGGTCTTTCAGGAAAATGCCGACATGTTTCGGACGGACGTCCTTTTTCAAGGCAATATCTGTTCCTGTGTTTGCTCAATAATACTGTATAAGACAGAGTAGAGTCATTAATATACAACATAATGTATAGATAGGTATAAACCTGTGAATTACACCGCTCAATGGTAATAGTACTCACTTGCAATATATTTGAAGGGCTGGGAGTAAGCCCAATAATCTTGAGGTACAAGAGTATGGTATCAGTATGTCCATGCAGTATACAATGGATCTTGTGCTGTTAAAAGCAAACGGCTGCTACACATTTGAAAGGCTGCAAGATCTCCAAGCCATGCAATGAAGATTTGCAATGGCTAGTGGTGCCTGGGCCAAAGATGATAAGTAGCTATAAGGTAAAAGGGAGTGGGTAGAGTACTATTAGTATCGCGACAAGGAATGGGTTGGTGCAACATAAGTTGCAAAAAGTAAGATATTAATGTTACCTGGTAGAGGGAGAGTTTGCGGTATGCTGCAGTATAGCCAAACGCCGGCAGGAAGGTATAATACCTAATCCCGCCATTGTGGAGGCTGATATAGGGTGTATTGATGGGTGTCAGCTGTGCAAGCCATAGTGAAAGGTAATTGCACTAGACTGTGTGGTGATTGCGGGGCCAGGTGTGGGGATGGTGGCTGAGAGGCCACATTACAATATCCCCAGTGTTGAGATCTCAGATGCGGCGGCGCCGCGCGTCGACACGTCCAAAGGGGCGTGGCCTCGTGCGGCGTCGGAGCGTCACCGACGCGGGTAGACTTACCCCTCCCCGTGTGCTGGAACGCAAGCGGGGGGGGCGCATGGGATGGAAAAACGTGCGCCTCAATGGGTATTAGTGGCGCATGCGCCGTATGGAATGCGCGCATGCGCACAAGGTCTTACCCGCGCCGGGCAGCCAGTAAATCAAGTGGAAGCAGGGAAGCTGGATGCAGTATTAGATGGGTGTAATATAAGAGAGTATAACACTATGAATACATTACAACTGCATTTGGTATGTTAGACATAGTATTTTCAGCGAGTGAGTCACAATTACCATGGAGATGGATGAGAGGCCCCCTGGTGGACAGAGACAGACACGGCATTTAAAATAGCAGAAACAACAATATTCATATATTTGCAAAGAGTAATAAGAACATATGTGTATATATGGTATATTGGTATCATTGAGTTAGTATAGATATAGAGACATTGCAAACAATACAGTAGGTCAACATGATGAAACATGGTGTGAACATGTTTGCAAAACATTATGACAGATACATTTTTATTGAAACAGAGCAGGATGACCATAATATAGGTATATAGTTAAACCAGGTGGAGAAGGGGTTCCAGAGGACATAGTACTCGGGGAGCCCATCTCATAACCTGTAGAAATTATAAATCAAGTTCACATACCCCTGATTCAAAGCCCTCAAGATAGGGCTTAAAATTGAATGCCTCGTTGAGGCCAGGGGGGGATGTGGCGTTGAGGTGGAAAATCCATTTGAGCTCACTTTGAAGTAGGGATTTGTTATAGTCGCCCCCTCGATTGGGTGGGGGAATGTGGTCAAGTGCTCTGAATGTGATCTGAGGGGTTGAGTCCTGGTGCACTATTGCACAGTGTCGCCCTAGGGGGAGGTCAGGGTCTTTTTGGTTAATACTAAGGATGTGTCGATAGATGCGTTTCCAAAAGGGAAGTTTGGTTTTCCCAACATAAAAACACCCACACTCGCACTCTAGTAGGTAGACAATGCCGACTGAGCGGCAATTGACAAAATGTTGGGGGAAGAAGGGTTGTCCATTGGGTAAAGTGTTGGATCTGTTGGATTTGGATAGGTACTTGCAGTATCTACATTTGCCACAAGGGAATGTCCCCTTTGTTTGTTTTTGTAAATAGCTGACAGGGGTATATTCACTTCTGATTAATTTATCACGAAGGGAAGGGGCTCGTCTATAAGTAAGTAAATTAATCAGAAGTGAATATACCCCTGTCAGCTATTTACAAAAACAAACAAAGGGGACATTCCCTTGTGGCAAATGTAGATACTGCAAGTACCTATCCAAATCCAACAGATCCAACACTTTACCCAATGGACAACCCTTCTTCCCCCAACATTTTGTCAATTGCCGCTCAGTCGGCATTGTCTACCTACTAGAGTGCGAGTGTGGGTGTTTTTATGTTGGGAAAACCAAACTTCCCTTTTGGAAACGCATCTATCGACACATCCTTAGTATTAACCAAAAAGACCCTGACCTCCCCCTAGGGCGACACTGTGCAATAGTGCACCAGGACTCAACCCCTCAGATCACATTCAGAGCACTTGACCACATTCCCCCACCCAATCGAGGGGGCGACTATAACAAATCCCTACTTCAAAGTGAGCTCAAATGGATTTTCCACCTCAACGCCACATCCCCCCCTGGCCTCAACGAGGCATTCAATTTTAAGCCCTATCTTGAGGGCTTTGAATCAGGGGTATGTGAACTTGATTTATAATTTCTACAGGTTATGAGATGGGCTCCCCGAGTACTATGTCCTCTGGAACCCCTTCTCCACCTGGTTTAACTATATACCTATATTATGGTCATCCTGCTCTGTTTCAATAAAAATGTATCTGTCATAATGTTTTGCAAACATGTTCACACCATGTTTCATCATGTTGACCTACTGTATTGTTTGCAATGTCTCTATATCTATACTAACTCAATGATACCAATATACCATATATACACATATGTTCTTATTACTCTTTGCAAATATATGAATATTGTTGTTTCTGCTATTTTAAATGCCGTGTCTGTCTCTGTCCACCAGGGGGCCTCTCATCCATCTCCATGGTAATTGTGACTCACTCGCTGAAAATACTATGTCTAACATACCAAATGCAGTTGTAATGTATTCATAGTGTTATACTCTCTTATATTACACCCATCTAATACTGCATCCAGCTTCCCTGCTTCCACTTGATTTACTGGCTGCCCGGCGCGGGTAAGACCTTGTGCGCATGCGCGCATTCCATACGGCGCATGCGCCACTAATACCCATTGAGGCGCACGTTTTTCCATCCCATGCGCCCCCCCCGCTTGCGTTCCAGCACACGGGGAGGGGTAAGTCTACCCGCGTCGGTGACGCTCCGACGCCGCACGAGGCCACGCCCCTTTGGACGTGTCGACGCGCGGCGCCGCCGCATCTGAGATCTCAACACTGGGGATATTGTAATGTGGCCTCTCAGCCACCATCCCCACACCTGGCCCCGCAATCACCACACAGTCTAGTGCAATTACCTTTCACTATGGCTTGCACAGCTGACACCCATCAATACACCCTATATCAGCCTCCACAATGGCGGGATTAGGTATTATACCTTCCTGCCGGCGTTTGGCTATACTGCAGCATACCGCAAACTCTCCCTCTACCAGGTAACATTAATATCTTACTTTTTGCAACTTATGTTGCACCAACCCATTCCTTGTCGCGATACTAATAGTACTCTACCCACTCCCTTTTACCTTATAGCTACTTATCATCTTTGGCCCAGGCACCACTAGCCATTGCAAATCTTCATTGCATGGCTTGGAGATCTTGCAGCCTTTCAAATGTGTAGCAGCCGTTTGCTTTTAACAGCACAAGATCCATTGTATACTGCATGGACATACTGATACCATACTCTTGTACCTCAAGATTATTGGGCTTACTCCCAGCCCTTCAAATATATTGCAAGTGAGTACTATTACCATTGAGCGGTGTAATTCACAGGTTTATACCTATCTATACATTATGTTGTATATTAATGACTCTACTCTGTCTTATACAGTATTATTGAGCAAACACAGGAACAGATATTGCCTTGAAAAAGGACGTCCGTCCGAAACATGTCGGCATTTTCCTGAAAGACCCCGATATTATCGCAAGTTGTTATGCAATTTATGCATTTCTGTACATGTTTATGGTCGCACATGAATACCATGTATATATACTGCCTTGTACAATTATATGTTTATTTACCCATTCATTGATCTACTTTTGGGCCCAAAGCCCTTAATAAAATATCTTTTTTCACATGCATATACTCTTTATGTCTATCTGTTTAAACTTCTCTTTGGGGTATTGGCCGTGTTAATGCACACTAGGCCTCACAAATTTGCTATTTATATACGTGAGAAGTGATAGACCAACCTGCCACCACTCACTTGCCCAACAAATATTGTATTTTGATTTGCTTATGGTCAAGCCATAAATAAAACCCCTACCTGAGCAAGTGACTGCTGGCACTCCTTACCTCATTCATATTCATGTCTATATATGTGACCTGACGTAAATACGAGTTTTTGACTTTTGTCCTGTACTCTATGACCACTATTACCTTTAACCTGGTTTTGTGATTATCACCCTCATAGTATCCCCCTAACCATCATGGCAATCTTCCTTGGGGAGGATTGGGAGACCCGCATGACTAGCACTTTACAGCAATTTCAATCTAATGAATTCATTGAATCCCAATTACGATTTGTTTTCCTTAACCTTACACATACTGTCCAGAAAAAAGCTTCCCTTTTCTGGCACATCAAGTCCTTCAAGGACTACATTGCCCACAGTATTAACCCCTTCGGACTCAGGGTCCAAATTTTTCCCACATTTCAGGACATCCCCCCAGACTTCAAGCAGGCCTGGGAGGGTGTCCTCAAACAATGTTCCATTGATTTGATGAAACTTTTGATACAACAATACGAGACACAGATGTCCGTCCTTGATGCCAAATTAGCATCATTAAATACTCAGCTAGCACAATTCCTAGATCATCCACTATATAAAACACTTGATCTCCAACTCAAAAAACGTTTTGATAAATTTAATCATGACACTTTGACGCAGAAGGACAAAAAATTCTTCCGCGACAAAAAAGCTTTCCAAGAGGAAAGAGCCTACAAATGGAACGAGGCCAACCGTGCTGTACGCCCACCAGCTCCAGCACGCTTCGCCTCTAAACCTACACCTCCCAAATATGCTGCCGATCGCAACACAGACAATTCACATGTTGCACCCAAATCCCATCCCACACGAGGCCCACGCAATCCAAAAAGAGGCCGCACACCCAACCTTTCCAGTGACGAGGTCTCCGATCCCGAGGGACCTGCCGACGACTCACCGGCCAGAGATCCGTCGGCTGCTTCCTCGTCCTCGAAGACCTCTAGATCACACTCTTTACCTTCATCCTCCCAACACTTTGATTTTTTAGACCTCATGCGAGCTTCACAAAGAATTCAACACAACAACACTTATCAACCAAAAAGAACACCAAGATAACCCCAGTGTCTAGTAATATCATTAACCTTTCTAAACACTCACTCACCAAGCATGAAATTTCTGTCCTTGAAAAGGGACTCACCTTTTGCCCTGTATCTCACATAGACAAATTTACTGTCATTAAAGACATTCATTTGTTTGTTCGCAAACTGTTATTACACAGCATATACACACCCAATCCTTTTTCGGATTCGTTTCTACACTCTGCAGCGGAAACCACGGCCCTCCAACAGTTAACCGAACTCTTGGATGAAAGTGACAATTCCAACCTAATAGATACTCTTGATCTTGACACTCTCTTAGCCAGCACTGAGGACAATCCTCTCACTCCATCACACCCACCCCCCAAAATAACCATAAAAAAGAAATCTAGTTTCTACCCACCCCCCAGCACCAACCCCCGAGCTGCACTATTTTTGCAGGCAGTTACACGGGAAATCCGTAACTTAAAAATTTATCCCAACCGATCTAAGGCAAGAAACTTCTCATACAACCAATACCTCGCTCTTCAAAATCTCAAAACTAATTCCACGATAATAATAAAACCCGCCGATAAAGGCGGAAACATTGTTATACTGGATAGGGACCACTATACTCAAATGTGCCATGATATCCTTCAGAACAAGGAATGGTACAAAAAGATCTCCATATCCTTCATTTCTTCAGCACAACAACAATTATACACACTCATAGACTCCGCCACCACTCAAGGGGTATTAGACAAAAACACCAGTGATTATGTTAGAACTAAATTTCCACGTATAGCGACGTTTTATGCACTCCCTAAGGTGCACAAAAACCTACCCAGACCACCAGGCAGGCCCATAGTTTCCGGAAGAGGTTCTCTCACAGATAACCTTAGCCGCTATATTGATAAACTACTGCAACCCCTTGTTATCCAACTTCCCTCATATATAAGAGACACCACTCATCTTTTACAAAGCTTGTCCTCCCTAACCATTGGTCCCGACACCTTACTTGTCGCGATCGATGTCGAGGCACTATACAGTTCGATCCCCCATACCCTAGGACTCTCTGCCATCCGACATATACTCACTACTTCCTTTTTATACTCCTCTGACCTTTCCACATTTATCATAAATGCTCTAAATTTTATTCTTAACAATAACTTTTTCTCATTTGATGGTTCCCACTACCTCCAAGTACAGGGCGTGGCCATGGGCACTTGTTGCGCACCGGCCTACGCCAATCTGTACTTGGGGGAGTGGGAACGTCTTTTATTTTCAGACCCCTCTGCCAACATGTACACCAAACATATTGTCACTTTTCGCCGATATATCGACGATATCTTCATTGTCTGGCAGGGACCCAACCAAATCCTACAAGATTTTTTGACCTATTTGAATACTGCCAATCAGCTAAATTTGAGATTTACTATGACTTCTAGCCCCACTTCCATTTGTTTTTTAGACCTTAACCTTATAAAAGACTCCGAAGGCCATATCCAAAGTCACCTATACCGCAAACCTACTGCAGGTAACACCATTCTTGCTGCCTCCAGCTTCCACCCGGAACCTCTCCTCAATTCTATTCCATATGCCCAATACCTCCGTGCCCGCCGCAACTGCTCAACCGAGGCCTCCTTTGAAAATGAGGCCTCGGTCCTACGAAATAGGTTGTTAGAACGAGGATACCCACCTAAAATTTTGAAAATTGCATACAAAAAAGCAAAATCAAAAAAACGTAACTCCCTACTTTTCCCTTCCAAACCACAAGCCAAACAAACCCCACTGCGAATCATTACTAATTTCTGCGAACAACATTCCTCCATCACGCAGATTTTAGAGAAACATTGGTACATTTTAACCACAGATCACTCACTGTCTCCATTTGTACCGGCACACCCTTTACTTACTTATAGACGAGCCCCTTCCCTTCGTGATAAATTAATCAGAAGTGAATATACCCCTGTCAGCTATTTACAAAAACAAACAAAGGGGACATTCCCTTGTGGCAAATGTAGATACTGCAAGTACCTATCCAAATCCAACAGATCCAACACTTTACCCAATGGACAACCCTTCTTCCCCCAACATTTTGTCAATTGCCGCTCAGTCGGCATTGTCTACCTACTAGAGTGCGAGTGTGGGTGTTTTTATGTTGGGAAAACCAAACTTCCCTTTTGGAAACGCATCTATCGACACATCCTTAGTATTAACCAAAAAGACCCTGACCTCCCCCTAGGGCGACACTGTGCAATAGTGCACCAGGACTCAACCCCTCAGATCACATTCAGAGCACTTGACCACATTCCCCCACCCAATCGAGGGGGCGACTATAACAAATCCCTACTTCAAAGTGAGCTCAAATGGATTTTCCACCTCAACGCCACATCCCCCCCTGGCCTCAACGAGGCATTCAATTTTAAGCCCTATCTTGAGGGCTTTGAATCAGGGGTATGTGAACTTGATTTATAATTTCTACAGGTTATGAGATGGGCTCCCCGAGTACTATGTCCTCTGGAACCCCTTCTCCACCTGGTTTAACTATATACCTATATTATGGTCATCCTGCTCTGTTTCAATAAAAATGTATCTGTCATAATGTTTTGCAAACATGTTCACACCATGTTTCATCATGTTGACCTACTGTATTGTTTGCAATGTCTCTATATCTATACTAACTCAATGATACCAATATACCATATATACACATATGTTCTTATTACTCTTTGCAAATATATGAATATTGTTGTTTCTGCTATTTTAAATGCCGTGTCTGTCTCTGTCCACCAGGGGGCCTCTCATCCATCTCCATGGTAATTGTGACTCACTCGCTGAAAATACTATGTCTAACATACCAAATGCAGTTGTAATGTATTCATAGTGTTATACTCTCTTATATTACACCCATCTAATACTGCATCCAGCTTCCCTGCTTCCACTTGATTTACTGGCTGCCCGGCGCGGGTAAGACCTTGTGCGCATGCGCGCATTCCATACGGCGCATGCGCCACTAATACCCATTGAGGCGCACGTTTTTCCATCCCATGCGCCCCCCCCGCTTGCGTTCCAGCACACGGGGAGGGGTAAGTCTACCCGCGTCGGTGACGCTCCGACGCCGCACGAGGCCACGCCCCTTTGGACGTGTCGACGCGCGGCGCCGCCGCATCTGAGATCTCAACACTGGGGATATTGTAATGTGGCCTCTCAGCCACCATCCCCACACCTGGCCCCGCAATCACCACACAGTCTAGTGCAATTACCTTTCACTATGGCTTGCACAGCTGACACCCATCAATACACCCTATATCAGCCTCCACAATGGCGGGATTAGGTATTATACCTTCCTGCCGGCGTTTGGCTATACTGCAGCATACCGCAAACTCTCCCTCTACCAGGTAACATTAATATCTTACTTTTTGCAACTTATGTTGCACCAACCCATTCCTTGTCGCGATACTAATAGTACTCTACCCACTCCCTTTTACCTTTATAGCTACTTATCATCTTTGGCCCAGGCACCACTAGCCATTGCAAATCTTCATTGCATGGCTTGGAGATCTTGCAGCCTTTCAAATGTGTAGCAGCCGTTTGTATACTGCATGGACATACTGATACCATACTCTTGTACCTCAAGATTATTGGGCTTACTCCCAGCCCTTCAAATATATTGCAAGTGAGTACTATTACCATTGAGCGGTGCAATTCACAGGTTTATACCTATCTATACATTATGTTGTATATTAATGACTCTACTCTGTCTTATACAGTATTATTGAGCAAACACAGGAACAGATATTGCCTTGAAAAAGGACGTCCGTCCGAAACATGTCGGCATTTTCCTGAAAGACCCCGATATTATCGCAAGTTGTTATGCAATTTATGCATTTCTGTACATGTTTATGGTCGCACATGAATACCATGTATATATACTGCCTTGTACAATTATATGTTTATTTACCCATTCATTGATCTACTTTTGGGCCCAAAGCCCTTAATAAAATATCTTTTTTCACATGCATATACTCTTTATGTCTATCTGTTTAAACTTCTCTTTGGGGTATTGGCCGTGTTAATGCACACTAGGCCTCACAAATTTGCTTAGTTTCTGAGCATGCGTGGTCTTGGTCTTGGAAGAATACTGTACTGATTAAACTAAAATGATTAGTTCTGTTATTTTATGATAAATTTTAGTTTTTGTCCCTTTGAATAATTTGGCATGAATGGTCGTGATTGGCTCTCGAAAGCTGTGTCCAAATGTTATTTATTGTACAGTCACTATGAAAGGGGTATTTTTCATCCAATTTTTCTGATCGTTGTGTACTAGGCATTAGGCAGACCATAGATGATTCAATTTTCTTTCGTTTGATATACCCCATCAACACAGTGGGGTGGATTTTACTAAAACCGGAGAGTGCAAATTCTGGCGCAGCTCTGCAAAGAAACCAATCGGTTCCTTTTGTCAAAGCCTAAGGGCACTTTCACACTTAGCTGCCCCCCGGGCATCACATGCTGAAGATCTGATAGGTGTGTTGTTGTAATGAAGTAGTTTTGATGGACCAACTTCAGTACAATCGGCTTGCCCATACTTGGATCAAATCTTGGCCGGTCTCTGCCAAATCAGTCAAAATCCAATTCATCTATGACGGGCTTTAAAAGAAGCAACTGAATGACAGCAACTGCCATTGATAATGAGATTAAAATTGCTGTTTATTGTCTGTCTTTTTTTTTTTTTTTTTTTTTTTCATGTACCTGTTGTAAACCAGAATTGGTCCACATCTCCTAAACGAGAACCCGCTTGGTACAATAAAAATGTTTATTTTCTATTTTTATTTTACCGTCCTTTGCCATCGTTTCTTTTACCGATGTAAACAGATGTGTAAAAGTCTCAAGGCTTGTGATTTAAGAGGCCTATTTAAAAAACAAAACAAAAGCGCAGCTATTCGTCCAGCGACTTTTATGTACATTCGTTCTGTGTGACGTAACCAGCTGTCATAAAATTGGGACAAAATAGAATGTTCTTGGGGTGTCTTCCATGTAGTAGAGAACAGTGCTCACTACTTGGCATGCATTCCGATGTCTCTGGTTGTAATAAATGAATGAACAGTGCCTGCGGGAGTTGGAGGATGATAATGACGAATAAATAAACAGTAACTGGGGATGGGAGCGAGATGCAACTGTGGTCATCTATAAAGCTGAAGCTGGCAGATTCGGGGCTCGTTTACACAGGCAGCAGCCCTTGCCACAAAACAAAATAAAAAAATAAAAAAAACATGATCTACAGTGGATCGCTTTTTACTGAGTGTCTTGTCAGGCAGCTGGGAAGTGATGCTGTATATCGCTTTCTCACTGCCTGCTTTTAGCCCTGCATTGCATGTGGTTGCAGGCATCGGCCGTGCAGCTCCATTTAATTGAATAGGGTGCGTTCATTGGTGGTAGTGCCCATCTCAATGGGGAATAATTTTTGCAGTGGTGGTATGTGTACAAACCCATCTGACTGCCATGTTGGCTTAGGAGCAGTAAAACAGTTTAGGAATGAATGTCCAGATCAGAGAAGACCTGCATTCAGGGCGTTTGTCCTGGAATGCATATACTGTGCCCTTCCGGGCACAATAAAAGTGGGAGGGATGCACAACAGCTAGATGGCCCCAAATTCAGGGGGGGGGGGGGCTTGTGCATATCACTGGGGGGGGGGGGGCACTGTACAAAAAACACAGTTTTTGTAATTTTTTGGTTACTGTCAGAACTCAAGTATTGAAGCTGGCCATACACCATACAATTTTCTTATTCAATTTTCTTTTAGATTTACCTTTCAACTATGTAGTGCAAGGGCCTGTCTGATTGCATACAAATTGAAAGTGTTTAAGTTTGACCTCCATATTATATTATATGGCTTTGGTAAATCCTAAAGGAACGTTGTACAAGAAAATTGTAGTACTATGGCCAGCCTGTGTGAGAATATCTATCTATCTATCTATATATCTATCCCACTATACCGTACATATTCGAATATAAGCCGAGGCATCTAATTTTACCACAAAAAAAATGGGAAAACTTATTGACTCGAGTATAAGCTTAGGGTGAGAAATGCGCAGCTACTGTAAGTGGAAAAGAGGGTCAACAATGCCCATTTGCAGCCTCACTGTGCCCATTTGCATGCTTCACTGTGCCCATTTGCAGCCATAGGTCCCCCAAACTTCAAACTCTGTAGTTAAGGGTTCCTAGATGCCCCCTAGCTGCAGCCACAATTTGGGGTCTCTGGACCCAAAGAGTCCCGAAATAATATTGCTGCAGTTGATCGAATTTGGGGCCCCGTATCTCGTGACCACTTGGTGCTAGGAACCCCTTTGGATATGTTGTAGTGCTATTTCCACTGAGTTTGCACACCAAATTTGGGGTTCCTAGCACCAAGTGGCCCCGAGATACGGGGCCCCAAAGTCGGTTTGGAAAATGTAATTCTCTGCTGCAGAAAAGTGCTTGACTCGAGTATAAGCCGAGGGGGGCATTTTCAGCACAAAAAACTGTGCTGGAAAAACTCTGCTTATACTCGAGTATATACGGTATATATATAAAAAAAAAAAAGCACTTTTATTCTCTGATCTCATAATGGTCTCCGTCGTGATTCACGAGCACCATTTGGGTAAACAGTCCTTAGTCTAGTTTGTTCTCAAGTTCTCGGAGAAGCCAAGAATACCAATATAGAGCGAACGCTCATACGGTAAGAATGCTGGCACTTTGGCAATCGCTACACGTGTTTGAGATTTTAATAAATATTTGACATCAGTGTTCGTCTCCAAGGAGATCTTGCCTCTAGGCGTAAAGGAAACGATATAAATGGCCCAAATATGATTAAATATCCTAATCTTTCCGTCTCCCATGTAGTGCTTCAGTAAATGATTAGGTAGGATGTGTGTGCTGGGGGGGTTGTTGCTGTTCTCTTGCTTATCGCTATGCTTCTTTATAATGTTGATTTATAATGTATTGTTTTATTGCTATACTTCTTCTTCTTTTATGATATTGGCTTTATTTTAGCTGATTTTTAATAGTGTTTTGATATTTTTAAATCTACAATGGAGTGTGCAATGTTTACTATGCTTTACTGATGTATTTTATCAGCTTTTGGTCAATCCTCAGTCAGCGTGATCTGTGTCCAATGTGTGTGCTGGATTGAATGTGCATGATAACTAGTGAGTGATCTGAGAGAACCGTATCACTTATGTGAGATTTAAGAATTGAGTGGAAATCCCTTTAGGATGAGGGGTTGATATTCCTCTCCATACATCAATGAAGCCCCTGTTGTGTAGAAGTTTTTGCTATCCTTAGGCTTGCCTGGTGGGTCTGGTGAGCTGTGTTTCTTGGGAGGTTTGGATTTATCCATTGCCTGATCGAATGCTATATTAGAGTCTCCCCCCCCAAACCACAGTGCCCTCTAATAGAGGGGGAAAGTTCGTTTAGGATCCGTCTAAAGAATTGTTCCTGAGACCTTTGTTTGGGGCGTACGTATAGGATACTAGGGAGTAAAATGTGACCTCCTATAGTCCCCTTGACCAAGAGGAACCTCCCCTCCACATCTCTGTGTTCGGATTAAAAGAGTGAAGTCACAAGATTTCGACAAGAAGATTGCGACCCCTCTCGTTTTGTTTCTCTACCTTGGCAAGAGAGATGTGAGGGTAGTGAGCATGTTATAATTTGGGACTGTACCGCATTGGGAAAGTGGGGGTTTCCTGAATCAACAGAATATCTATCTAGTTTAAGGGATTTGTAGTGTGAAAAACAGTTTTTTCCTTTTGATTGGTGAGTTCAGGCCTTGCACATTGTGGGAGGCTATATTTTGAGATGTGGTTGTGGTGTGTCAGCCATTAGGTGTGGGAGGAGCGTCAGCTCGGCGTATCCCGGTCACTCACCTTGGAAGTTTTCTGTCTGCTTACTGTTCAGTTTAGTATTGGGGAGCTGGAGACCAATAATGGAGGTGGTTGTTCTGAAAGGATAAATCTCATTAGGCACCCCAAATCACAAGGGGGGGCATGGATGAGAAAAAAAAAAAAAAAAGGAAAGAGTGGGGAAAGAAAAGAAAATTGTCTCCTAACAAGGGAAACAGTCCCCAGGGGTGGGAGACGCCCCCCTAGGGGCTGCTACCGTATAGGTAACGAATGTCTGCTCCCAAAGGGAGCAGACAGACAAGTCACACCCTCGGATACCAATAGGAACCAAAGGGTGAGGTGGGAGCACAAGGAGCCTACCTCAGCCAGGGCGCCCCCTATTATTGTAGGAAGTAAGTAGAACACAGCCATCCGGAAGGAGAAAGGCAAGTAAAATGCGGACAGGTAAACAAAGTATGTTTTCGCATCAGGTGCCCCCCGTTCGCCCCTTATTGGGATGTGCGGAGGGAGGGGCTCCCGTTCACCGTGTTGGTGTGTAAATCCCCAGAATTGACACGGTCCAGGGACCGGTCTAACCCTGTGGGACCAGATGTAGCAAAGGAATTAAATATATAAAACAGAAAAAAGTCTGTGTTCAAAATGAACAGTGTTCAGGTATCTGAGTCTAGGAAGATCAGATTCAAATTAGGACCAAGGATCGCAGGACAGTTCATGTCCCCTTAGTAGTCTTCAAGGTGGGCCATTGTCCTTTGATTTCTTGGTTTTGGTCTTGTTCCACAGCGGTGATACCGGGCTCGTCGGGGTTGGTCTCTTAGAAGATCCGGGCAATGTTGAAGTCACCTCCATGTCTGTTTCTTGGGAGATGAGTTTGAGTCGCAGCAACAGTCTTTCGCCTTCAGGGAATGTCGAGAAAGAATAAGACTTTCCGTTGTCTGTGAATCTCACTGCAAAAGGGAAGGCCCACTTGTATTTATTGTCTTTCTGTGAAAGGACCTGAAGCAGGGGTTTTAGTGAGCGTCTGCGTTGCATGGTGGAAGGAGATAGATCTGCGAATATTTGAACAGGAATGACCAAGACATAAGACTATTGGGAGCTGAACGTGCCTGTCTCATCACTCTCTTCCTTGATGGCGTAGTAGAAGTGTGGTTTTTACTGATGACATCCAAGCGGTGCTGAGGCACATTTGGGATTAGGTTCTGGATCATATTTTGTACCGCAGCTGGTATGTTGGTAACGGATTCAGGGAGTCCTCTGATCCTAACGTTGTACCTTCTTGACCTATTTTCCAAATCGTCAATTCTGGATAAGGCGATTATCTAATTGATCTTGTACTGTGTGTAGGTGGTCAGAGGTTTGGTTAGTCATGGCAATTATGTTTGACAGTTATTTCTGTGATTATTTCTGTCTCCCCTCAAGTCTTCCCTCCGTGTAGGCCGGGTGCTGCCTCGAGTCTTATAAAAAAAGCTGTTGTGTAAAACCAATAACTGCTGTTTGTGCTGTTGTTAAAACCAATAACTGCTGTTTGTTCATTCTTTTTATCATTGTGTGCTGGCATAGCTGAATGCTTTGCTGAATGAAGCATTCATTTTTCTTGCTTTTATCGTGATAAACGAGATGATTCATTATTTTTCTTTTGCATAATCATCCTTTTGGTTTAAACAAAACAGTCAGTCAGTGCTCCCCTTGCCTTTTTGGGGTGAAATCAAATGGTTTGATTTGCTAAACCAATTTTATTTTTAAAATGACAGCTGTTGCCTTGCCTGTATTTTGCTTAACCACATGCCTACCGGGCACAAACACCCCCTTCCTGACCAAGCCATTTTTCAGCTTTCAGCGCTGTTGCATTTTGAATGACAATTGCGCGGTCATGCAACGATGTACCCAAATACATTTTTTTGTCATTTTTTTCCCCACAAATAGAGCTTTTTTTTTGGTGGTATTTGATCACCTGTTTTTTTTTTTTTTTTTTTTTTATTCTTGTGCTATAAACAAATGAAGAGGGACAAGTTTGAAAAAACGCAATATTTTTTACTGTTTATTATAATAAATATCCAATTTTTATAAAAAAAAATTTTTATTTTTTTTTTAAACAAAGTTTTTCCTCAGTTTAGGCCGATATGTATTCTTCTACATATTTTTGGTAAAAAAAAAAATCGCAATAAGCGGATATTGATTGGTTTGCGCAAAAGTTATAGCGTCTACAAAATAGGGGATAGATTTATATCTTTTTTTTTTTTTTTTTATCGTGACTGCGATATTGCGGCGGCCATATCGGACACTTTTGACACATTTTTGGGACCATTCACATTTATACAGCGATCTGTGCTATAAAAATGCATTGATTACTGTATAAATGTGACTGGCAGGGAAGGGGTTAACACTAGGGGGCGCTGCAGGGGTTAACTCCCTATGTGAGTTATTCTAACTGTGGGGGGAGGGGACTGACTGAGGGAGGTGACCGATCGGTGTCCCTATGTACAAGGGACACACCATCGGTCTCCTCTCCTCGGACAGGACGTGGATCTGTGTGTTTACACACACAGATCCATGTCCTGCTCAGTTACTGGGCAATCGAGGGCACCCGGCGAACATCGCGGCCGCCGGGCACGCGCATTGGGTCCCCAGTGAAGCGGCGCGCATGCCCTCTAGTGGCCGCAAAGTTAGCGCCGTCATATGACGGCGGCCCGCCACAAGAGCTGCACCGCTCCGCCGTCAATTGACAGTGAGCGGTCTGCAACAGGTTAAAGTAGAACTTCAGTCTCATTCAACATTGACTATTTGTAATCCTTATGCTGCTAGCATTAGTAAATGGATAGGAAAGTATATATTTATTATTATTTTTTTTTTTTTTTGTTATTTAACCTTCTTCCCTTCTTAAAAAAAAATAAATAATTTTTTTATATATATATATATATATATATATATATATATATATATATATATATATATATATATATATATATATATATATATTATAAAATAAAAAATATTTCTTCAGTTACTTCCTGGTTTCTATGCCTAGGGAAATGTCATACATCCCAGGAGTCTTCAAAAGGGGTTTTCTCAGTTAAGAACACCTCCCTGCCTGCGTGTCTGAGCTAAGGGCAGATGAATTCCAGGATGTAAGGGCTACATGAATCATCAGCCCTTAAGAAATGCTAGGGGGTGTTTTTTTCCCTAGTCCGTCTTTCAGGACAGCCACCTTAGAGAGACCCTGGCTCCTCCCCTCCTAGGAAACACCGCCTTAATTCTGAATTTAAGCCTCATCCTCCCGCCGGCCCCTCAGTTATGGTGTTTCCTCCGGCGGGGAGACACCGCTTAGGAACCTGTGCTGAGCAGCCGGGGAGGCTGGGGCAATGATTACCTGGAGGTGGAGGAGACAGGGGTCTCTCTATTCCGCCCAGCGGTCCGGTCGGCGAGGGAGCCGTAGCACCGAAAAACGTCCGCTTTTGCGCACGCCAGCTCCGCTTGGGGAAGCAGGATGTCTGGGGAGGTCCGCCTTTTCGTTCGCCCAGAGGTGGCGCTGCAGCAAAATCCCACACGTCCCCCCTGCACTGTGGGCGGTTTGGAGCTAGAGGCCGGACCGGATGACGGGCGACGTCATTTCCGGTTGGGGGCGGGGTTTTCGTTCGTTTCCGCGTCTTCCGGTTCCGGACGCGGCCTAGAAAGGGGACCAAGCGCTCGGCTGGTGCGGCCTCTTTTTTACATGCTGTACAGACAGCGTTCGGAGGCACGAGAGACCACTCTTCCTCAACAGGAAAGTCGGAAGCAGAGGCTTCAAAAGCAGCTCCTGGAGATAACAGCACCAGCCACTCTAAGGTAAGGGGAACCCTGGGGAGGTGTTCCCTTACTTACTATTTCCAGTAGCTCCACTGGTGTTTTTTCCTCCCCTGGTGGTCGGGAGTTGGGGAGTGTATCCGGGACCCTGGTGGTGGTTAGTCCTGGGGGGGGGCACTCCTGGTGGTCCTCTGTAGTAGCGCTGGTGTTTTTATGCTTATGCTGCCCTCTCTATATTTCTGTGTTTCAGAAAGCCACAAGCAAGTCGCCCCATGGTTCCAAGAGGAGATGCCCTTCATGTAGAACTTCTTTGGGGGACTCTTGGACGAAGGTCCTTTGTAGAGAATGTATTGAGGGGCTAGTGAGGGAGCAGGCAGCAGAGCAGGGGGCAGACCTGGCAGCGTCTGTAAAGGAGCTTTCTAGCACTTTCCAGTCCTTCAAGGCACTTTTTTCCAGTTGCCTCAGTCCCAGAGCACCCCTCCACCAGTGCAGCAGAGTGTTTCACCTAACCCACCGGATATTCCCCTAGCTGGTGGGGAAATCCCCAGAGGGCTCCAGAGAGGAGATTGAGGAAGAAGTGGGCAGTGCCGCTTCAGACTCCCAGGGGGAGTCAGACGGAGAGGTGTTGGATGGTGAATCCAAAAAGACCTCACGATACAAGCTTTCCCTTGAGGAAGTGGAGGAGCTCCTAGGGGCTATCCATACCACGTTAGGTATTCAGGAGGAAAGGAAGGCACTGTCACTTCACGATCAGATGTACAGTGGTCTGGGGGAACAGAAGAAGCGAATGTTCCCGGTCCATGACGTCCTGATCGATGCCGTCAAGAAAGAATGGCAGGACCCAGAAAGGAAACCCTTCTTTTCAGGGGCGTTGAAACGAAGGTTTCCTTTTGCGGAGGAGGAGGAGCTAGTCTGGAACAAATCCCCCAGACTAGACGCCGCTTTTTCACAGGTGTCCAGACACACCGACCTGGCCTTCGAGGACATGGGGGTACTGTCTGACCCCATGGACAGAAGGATGGACTCACTCCTTAAAAAAGCATGGGACTCCTCACAGGCAAATCTTAAGCCTGCCATGGCAGCCACAGTGGTGGCACGTAATATGGAGTATTGGCTCACACAAATCAGAGCGCATATTGAAGCGGGCACGGCAAAGGAGACCATTCTGGCTTCTTTTCCAATGCTGCTAAAGGGTGTTGCATACATTGCGGATGCTTCGGCTGAATCCATTCGAATGTCTGCAAGATCCACAGCCCTGACTAATTCAGCCAGGAGGGCCCTGTGGCTAAAGACCTGGCAGGGGGACAGTACGTCCAAAATTAAGCTCTGTGGGATCCCGCTCACAGGGGATTTATTATTTGGGCCAGGTTTGGAGGCGGTCTTAGATCGTACGGCCGATAAGAAGAAGGCCTTTCCGATCAAAAGGAAGTTTGGGGAGCAGTCTAAAAGGAAGGCTCGCCCTCAGAGAAAATTTGAACCCCCAAAAACTGACAGACAAAAGAAAAGTTGGGGGCAAAAGGGGAAAGGGCGTGGGAGTGCGATTTTTCGCCCTCCTGAACAGCCCAAAAAGTCCCAATGACAAAGTCACGGTGGGGGGAAGGTTGGGGGCCTTCCTCCCACAGTGGGAGATGATCACCTCCAATCAATTTGTATTGGGGATCATCAGACGAGGATACCGGTTGGAGTTCTCAGATCCTCCCCCACTAAGACTCCTGGTTACGGAAATGCCGAGATGTACAGAAAGGTCTGCCGCCCTTCTTTCTTCCCTTCAGGAATTGGAGGAACAGGAGGTGGTGACACGGGTCCCGGTGGGGGAGACAGGCAGAGGTTTTTACTCCCACATCTTTGTGGTCCGCAAACCTTCAGGGAAATTCAGGCTCATCCTGAATTTGAAGCCTCTGAATGTCTCCATCACCTACCGGAGATTCAGAATGGATTCGGTGTACTCAGTGAAGGCACTACTTCCACCGAATTCATTTATGGCATCAATAGATCTAAAAGATGCGTATCTGCATATTCCCATTGCAGAAAACCATCAGAGATACCTCAGGTTGGCAATAAGGACCTCAGAGGAGGTGCTTCATCTTCAGTTCAAAGCTCTTCCCTTTGGGCTATCCTCGTCCCCCCCCGGATCTTCACCAAAGTAATGGTAGAAGTTCTGGCTTTTCTGCGTCTCAGGGGCATCTCGGTGGTCGCGTACCTCGACGACCTTCTCCTTTTTGCTCCTTCCCCAGAACAGTTGATTCAGGACCTACAGGTGGCAAGAGACATCTTAGAAAACCTGGGGTGGCTCCTGAACCTGGAGAAATCCAACTTAGTTCCCTCTCAAAGGGTGGTTTTTCTAGGTTATGTACTGGATTCAACGAAGCAAAGAGTCTTCCTCCCTGGGGAAAAGATCCAAAAGGTGGACAGGGCAATTTTGTTCCTCCAAGGCAACTGTCAGGTTTCAGTAAGAAAGGTGATGTCAGCCTTGGGCTTACTGACCTCCACTCTCCCAGCAGTTCAGTGGGCAGGGTTACATTTCCGCCCTCTGCAGCTTTTCATTTTGAAAGTCTGGGACCACAGCCAGGGGTCTCTGGACTCATTGGTATCAATCCCAACCCAGGTCAAGAGGTCCCTCTGGTGGTGGAGAAAGGGGGCAAATCTGGCGCAAGGCCTGGAGTGGGTCTTGCCGGTGTCCAGGATTGTGACAACTGATGCCAGCGGGTCAGGCTGGGGGGCGCACCTAGACTCCCGGATGATTCAAGGTACCTGGGGGAGGAAGGAATCAGGAAGGTCCTCGAATTGGAGGGAGCTGAGAGCAGTAGACCTGGCTCTCAGAGCCTTTCAGGAGGACCTTCAGGAATAACATGTAAGAGTTCGGTCAGACAACTCCTCAGTGGTTGCCTACATCAACAGGCAGGGCGGCACCAAAAGCGGAACCCTATGGGCCCTGGCGGAAGCCATCCTCAGATGGGCCGAAGCCAACGTCCTTTCACTCTCTGCGATTCACCTAAAAGGGGAGCAAAATCAGGTGGCAGATTTCCTCAGCAGGAAAACGCTGAGAGAAGGCAACTGGGTCCTAAAACAGGAGGTCTTCGAAATGATAATCCGGAAGTGGGGAGTTCCGGCAGTGGATCTCTTCGCCTCAAGGGAAAATGCAAAAGCAGGTCTGTTCTTTTCCATGAACAGGTGGGAAGGGGCGTTAGGAATAGACGCGCTGGCACAGAGCTGGAGGTTCTCCAGATGCTATGCCTTCCCCCCACCAGTTCTAATCCCAGCAGTATTAAGAAAGTTCCAAGCAGAGAGCACTACTCTCATCTTGATTGCGCCTCACTGGCCCAGGAGGCCGTGGTTCTCCATTCTGAAGGGGCTAGCGGTGGAACCTCCCTGGATACTACCAGTACAGGCGGACCTTCTTTCTCAAGGACCAATCTACTGTCCTCAGGTGGAGAGGTGGAACCTCGCAGCCTGGCTTCTGAGGAGGAGTTGCTGAGGGACAAGGGGTTCTCGGATCGCTTAGTAGCTACTCTCCTAAGCTGCAGAAAGAAGGAAACGCAGGCCATCTACTTAAAGGTATGGAAGCTTTTTAATAGGTGGTGCTCAGAAAGCTCTTTTGAGGTGCACAGTTCCGTGGCAGTCTTGGAATTTCTGCAGGCAGGGGCAGATAAGGGCTTAGCCCTCAGCACATTGAAGGGCCAGGTTTCCGCTCTAAGCGTTTTTCTTGAGAAACAACTAGCAACAGACCCATGGATAGTAAGGATTTTTAGAGCCCTGGGTAGGCAGAGGCCTGTCAGAGTCTCCCCGTTCCCAGTGTGGGACCTATCATTAGTTCTACAGGCCCTGACAAAAGAGCCATTTGAACCATTGGAATCTTGCGATCTAAAGTTGATCACTCTCAAGACGGTGTTCTTGGTAGCGATCACCACTGCAAGAAGAGTGAGCGAACTCGAGGCCCTTTCCATTAGGGCACCCTTTTTTCAAGTTTTTTCGGACCGTCTGATTTTTAAGACAGATCCGGCCTTCTTGCCAAAAGTAGCCTCAAGGTTTCATAGAGGCCAGGAAATTGTTTTACCTACTTTTTGTTCAAATCCTGTGAGGGAACAGGAACAGGTATTCCATAACTTAGACGTCAGGAGGTGCGTCTTGCAATATTTAGAAAATACAGCTCATTTCAGAAAGTCTGATTCTCTGTTCATATTATTTTCAGGGTCCAGGAAAGGCTCCAGAGCCTCCAGGCGTACAATAGCCAGATGGCTAAGATTAGCCATTAGTCAGGCTTATTTGTTTGAGGAGGTAGAGCCCCCAATTGGGGTTAAAGCACATTCAACCAGGGCAGTGGCGACTTCTCAGGCAGAGTGGGCTGGTGCTTCTCCAGAACAGATCTGTAGAGCTGCAACGTGGTCCAGCTTTGCTACTTTCGTGAAGCACTATAGACTGGATCTCCTGTCAGCGAAAGACCAAGCCTTTGGTCGTAAGGTGCTACAGGCGGTAGTCCCACCCTAAGGTAAGGTGCTCGCTTATCCTCTCTAAGGTGGCTGTCCTGAAAGACGGACTAGGGAAAAACGGAGTTACTTACCGGTAACATCCTTTTCCAGGAGTCTTTCAGGACAGCACCGGTACCCACCCAGGTTGTTGGATATCTTGGAGGACTCATCGCATAAGACCGTCAGGTAAGATAAAAAGTTTTGTATTTTGACGTGTTCTTGTGTCTCCCCAGTTGGCCGGAGGTACTCTTGAAGAACTGAGGGGCCGGCGGGAGGATGAGGCTTAAATTCAGAATTAAGGCGGTGTTTCCTAGGAGGGGAGGAGCCAGGGTCTCTCTAAGGTGGCTGTCCTGAAAGACTCCTGGAAAAGGATGTTACCGGTAAGTAACTCCGTTTTTTTTTTTTTTTTCTCGAGCAAAATAAAGCATGGAGGGGGGGGGGGGGGGGGGGGGGGGGGGGGGTTTGCTTTGAATATTAAAGTGCTCATAAAGGCACAAGGTTGTTTTCACCTTCATGCAGGACCAATGCTACATCCAGTTAGGCAAGTATGATTCTTAAATAATAAAAAAAAAATAAAAAAAAAAAGCAGATTGGCTGCCATACACAGCTGCATCACATTTTGCACTCCATTTTTAGTAAATCAACCCCAATGTATGTGTGTTTGTTAGTCTGTGGATTATCAGCCTCTGATGTAGTCCCAAACTGCAGCTGGCTGCGAAAGTGTTTTTCACGCCAGTCATGGGTGACCACGAATTGGTCATGTTTTACATATTTCATTAAGGGCTCATAGATGGACAGCTGTGATCATCAGTCACACTTTCAAGTGCCTGTAAAACATGCCATTGTTATGGTTCACTGGGTTACAGTAACAATTCACAATAGGTGTCAACGAAGTTAAAAATGACCTACGCTAAGGGCAAGAATATGACCCTGTTACTGCAATGTACTAATCTTGGGACCCAGGTAACCAGACTACCTACATATGGAAGCCTTATCTATTGTAAAGTCTTACTAAACCCACAACAGTAAAATCAGTCCGTATATGCTTGTTTATATTCACTGTGGGACCCAAGGAGTTAATCTTCTGCATTGTGTAAAAATACTTTAGCAGTTTATATTTACTTAAAATAATTCCATTTCCATGTTCTGTGTACTGTGGAAGACCAGATATAGTGAATGCAGGGTCCTGGGTTTAGTAACACTTTAAGAAGTCTGTTCCTGGCTTCTTAAAGCTGTTGTATAGTCTAAATTTAAACTTTTACCTACAGGTAAGCCTATGATAAGGATTACCTGTAGGTAAAAAATATCTCCTAAACCTGTATGGTTTAGGAGATATTCCCCTCGCAATGAGCCGCTGACTGCAGCGGCGCATGCGCACAGGGGATTCTCGGCTGAGAGCCCGGCAGACCCTGCCGGGAGGAAATCTTGCGCGGGAGTGACGATATCGCGGCTCCGGCCACTCACAGCGCCGGTGCCGCGATACCCAGAAGACGCGTCAAGGGAACATGTCAGCTCCCTCATCGTGGATCGGGCAAGATGTCGGGGCCTCGTTCTAAGTTAAGTATTTCATAATGAGCTAGTATGCGGTGCATACTAGCTCATTATGCCTTTTCCCTTGCAGGTCTGAAAAAAATAAAAATAAGTCAGCGGGTATACAACAGCTTTAAAGGGGTTTTCTGGAGTAATGGAATCTCCTATCTGTAATCACTCACTTCCAGCAGCCTCTTTGTGGCTAGCAGAACCTCTGTCTCTCTGGTTGGCGACTGAATATAAAAATGACAATTTCTCCTTATTGTGCTTTTATGGTTTGGTCTGTCGTATCAGATTTTAGATGCAGGTGAAATCTGGAAATTCTAACAATTTGTAAAGGTAAACTTGTGTGAGGAGGAGACCCCTGTATGTCGCCATTAACAAAATTGTACCTGCCTATTATGATTGCCTACAATACCTAATCACTCACTGGGAAAAAGTATACAGATCAGAAATTCAGACTTTCCTGGCTACACTGTATTTTCTAATATGTGACTCAGAAATCTGAGACATCCAGGCAGCTAGTAATGTCAAAAATGACAACGGAAGCGTCCACCCTTATATTGCCCTCATCCTCCTACTCTCAAAGAAAAAGTCACCCACTCAACAAATCTATTGTACGTTTACCAGCTAATAAACCAAAAGCACATATGGGGGTTATTTACAAAAACTGGAGAATGCAAAATCTGTTGCAGATCTTCATAGAAACCAATCAGCTTCCAGGTTTTATTGTTGGCTGAAATTGGAAGCTGATTGGCTACCATGCACAGCTGCACCAGATTCTGAGGGCCCCAGCAATGGCACTTTATGGGGACACAATGAGGTAGATTTACTAAGTGACTACATTCGTCCTATCTATTAAGGCCTGTACACACGCTCAGAAAATCGGATGAAAAATAATGCTTTTGTACGATAATCGTCGCTACACAGCTTTCGTCAGAAATGATCTAACGGGACAAACGTGAAAATTTTTCTCATACGATACCAGATTGTAGTGGTTTTTTTTTTTTTTTTTTTTTTTTTTTTTGTATTTTTCGGACAAAAAAACATTACTTCCAAATTTTTATTCTGTTGTACAAGAATTTTCGTACTTTAGCAGCCTTCTTTTTGGATATGGAGACTAGCATGCAAAAAAACGGACGTTCGTTCGACAATCTCATGTGTACCAGGCTTAACACATAATGCAACCAAAGTAAACCAGTATAATAAAATATTAAATCCTTCATCAATGATATTTGATATCACACACACGCACGCGCGCGCACACACACACACTAAAACTGGAGAGTGCAAAATCTGGTGCAGCTGTGCATGGCAATCAGTCGGCTTCTAATGTCAGCTTGTTCAATTAAAGTGTTAACCCAGGTCCCTGCATTCACTATATCTGGTCTCCCACAGTTCACAGACGTGCAATTATTTTAGTAAATATCAATTGCTAAATACCTTTTCTAGTCAGCAGTTTTGTGACTTCTGTCAGTGCCTGGTTAAAGCTTGTAGGAGGCGTTTTTTTTTCTTTCTGCTCTGACTGTCCTATGAGGCTTTGGCCTTGTGCTGATCATATGCACCCCCCTTCCTGCCTTCCTTCCTTTTAAACTGCCTAACTGCTCCTGTCCATTTACCAGCACCAGTGTACATGAAGCCTAAAACCTGGAAGCTGATTGGTTTCTGTGCAGAGCTGCACTAGATTTTGCACTTTCCAGTTTTAGTAAATCAACCCCATTGACAAGTCCTCAAGCAATGTATTTGAAGTAATCTTCCCCTTGCTCTCTTAAAGCGGTTGTATACCCGTTTTTTTTTTTTTTTTTTTTGTACACTACCTGCAAGACAAAGTCATAATGAGCTACTATGACTAGCATACTAGCTCATTATGCATCACTTACCTTTAGATCGGGGCCCCCGACGCCGTCCTCTTCTCCCCCTCCGGCCGCATCCATCTCTCCACGGATACCCTTCCGGGTTATCGCCGCTCCGGCCAATCACAGCGCCGCTGCGGCGCTGTGATTGGCCAGAGTGCCGTAGACAACGTTGTAAAACGTTCTTTCCAAATATCTCCTAAACCGTGCAGGTTTAGGAGATATTTCTTGTACCTACAGGTAAGCCTTAATCTAGGCTTACCTGTAGGTGCAAGTTGAATTTAAGGGTATACAACCCCTTTAATACTTCCCTTGGAAATCCACTGTGTGATTTCCATTTCCCCCAGTAAATGAATCCTAGATGCTGCTTTAGATTACTATAGGGTCAGATCGTATAGATAGAACTCTGAACATCCAGTTATGATGCATGTTTAATTATAGGTTAGACTGGTGTTGTATACACAACAATTTGTTATAGATCTTGTCATTTGGTGGCGACTTTGTTTCGGTATGTTCTGTGCATGTAGGTCAAATAACTAATGAGGATTGAGGTTTTAGTGCATATTATGGATTTGTATGCTTTATGGCTTCCTGTATGCTAATGCTCAGCCTTGTATTATCAAGTCCTTTTACCTCTAACAGATGTTAACATCGTTTTGTCTTATGCAAGGTCAAAATAGTGTGTGTGTGTGTGTGTGTGTGTGTGTGTGTTTTGTATTTTTCTATAGTATTTTTTCACTGAATGACCATGTAATAGTATAGCTTTTCTATATTCCATCCCATCATTTTAAGAGTGGTATCAGAAAGCAAAATTGCCTACATTGCTAATGATTCTCTAGTAGTCTACCCTCCAAGAGTTTTTGAAGGTCCTAGTTTAAAATAGTTGTGCTCATAAGTTTACATACCCTGGCAGAATTTATGATTTCTTGGCCATTTTTCAGAGAATATGAATGATAAAACAAACTTTTCTTTCACTCATGGTTAGTGTTTGGCTGAAGCCATTTATTATCAATCAACTGTGTTTACTCTTTTTAAAATTATAATGGTAACAAACTACCCACATGACCCTGATCAAAAGTTATTTTGATACCCCATTTCTTAATACCATGTATTGCCCCTTTAACATCAATGACCGCTTCAAGTCTTTTGTGGTATTTGTGGGTGAGGCTCTTTATCTTCTCAGATGGTAAAGCTGCCCAATCCTCTTGGCAAAAAGCCTCCAGTTCCTGTAAATTCTTGGGCTGTCTTGCATTAACTTCACATTTGAGATCTGAGATCTCCCCAGAGTGGCTCAATGATATTGAGGTCAGGAGACTGAGATGGCCATTCCAGAACCTTCACTTTATTCTGCTATAGCCAATGACAGGTCGACTTGGCCTTGTGTTTTGGATCATTGTCATGTTGGAATGTCCAAGTACGTCCCATGCACAGCTTCCTGGCTGATGAATGCAAATGTTCCTCAGGTATTTTTTGATAACTTACTGCATTCATCTTGCCATCAATTTTGACCCAATTTCCTGTGCCTTTTTTGTAGCTCACACATCTTCATCTTAGTTTGTCTACCTGACTGTGGTTTGGTTTCAACAGAACCCCTCGTTTTCCACTTCCTGATTAGAGTTTGAACACTGCTGATTGGCATTCTCATATCCTTGGATATCTTCTTTTTTTTTTTTTTTTTAGATAGATAGATAGATAGATAGATAGATAGATAGATAGATGGATATATATATATCTCTATATCTCTTTCCCATTTTTATACAGTTCAACTACCTTTTATTATATTACCTTATATTACACACATCACAGGTGAGGATGGTTACCTTTTTTTTTTTTTTTTTTATTTATTTTTTTTTGCCATTCAAAACCCTTTGTGTCAACTTGTGTGCATGTTATCGGGCCAAAATCACCAGGGTATGTAAACTTTTGATCAGGGTCATTTGGGTAGTTTCTGTTGCCATTGTGATTTAAAAAGAGTAAACACAGTTGATAATAAATGGCTTCCGCCAAACACTAATCATGAGTGAAAAATGTTTTTGTGTTTTTTTATCATTCATATTCTCAGAAAAATGGCCAAGAAATCATAAATTCTGCCAGGGTATCTAAACTTATGAGCACAACTCTGTGTGTGTGTTGGCTCCTGTCTAAATTGTCCCTAGTATATGTATTTGAGTTGGGAACCATAGTCCTAAATTGGACACAGAGTCACAGTCCACTGCCCGAGCAAAGGGAAGCACTGTTTGCCAGGAGAGCGGAGGATCATGTAAGTAAATGTCTCTTCCTGTCCCCCCTAAACTAAAAAAGCAAATAACCCTTGCAATGTCGAGACTTTTTTTTTTCAGTTTTCCAGAGTTCAGCTCTAAGTAGTTAACATATACTGTATGTTGTTCCATGTATGCTGAAATTTTCGATTTTGCCCAGAGATCCGCTTTTAAAGGCCCAGTTTCAATTTAGGAGCTGAATGGGTAGAGGCATTTTTATATCCTTTTCCGGATTTTTTTTTTAAATTGTATTGCATTCTCTAATACAACTACGTATTAACCCATCTGTAGACTAGTTTCACATGTAGTGATTGTAACTTGTACACTGTGGGACAGACAATTGGTCAGTCTGAAGTTTTTCTGGATCGCTGTATTTAGTTACTTTGGTCCATTATTCCCGAAATGTAATAATTGCTGCAGCATCAACGCTGGCCAAGCGTGAACAAATCTGTTCATTGCTAGATTTAAAAGCAAGCAATATTTCATCGGTGACATGCAGTTATTGTAAGCACTCAGTTCCTGATGCAACACTGCAAAAAAAAAAGTTTCTGGGGTAAGCCCTGGTTCACATTGATGCTACTTTTGAAAGCGTGCTACTTCACTTGCAGTAGCACGCTTTCAAAGTAGCAGGTCATTTTTCAGGTTCCACTTGGCTCACATCTCTGCCACTTCCTGCACAGGTGGCTATGAAAGTTGCACATGAAATTCCAAAAAATAGCGCAGGAACCTTTTTTTCAAATAGGCGCAGCACCACAAAGTCGAAGTCGCACCAATTTGAATGGTTTCATTGCTGACAATAGGGTGCGACTTGTCATGCAATCTGGAACTGTCAAAACACGTGCTAAGTTACACCGGTGTGAACGGGGGGCTAACTGTCTAAAATCCAAAGTCAGTTTTGGGACGGTGTACATCACGTGCGCTGCCTGACGTGAAATTATAGTATCTTGATCAGTAAGTTCCCACGGGCAGCTTTTGACAGTCCTGCCAGACCTATTTCAAGGAGGAAGGTGATTAAACGGGCTGCAAAACCTTGTCTGATTGTTAATCCCGCTTGGGATGGGACCGTCTACACTGCGTGTTTGCTGCTTCTTTTTCCTCCTCAAGCCTGAACAGGGAGGCTTGTGTGACCGGAGCCATATTAAGACCCCTTTCACACTGGGGCTGCGTTGGCACTTTAGCGCTGTTTACGCGGCGCTTTTTGGCTGCTAGCTGGTTGCTTTTAACCCCCAAAGAAGTGGTTAAAAACTCCTGTGTTGTGGAACTTTTCAGGCGCTTAGGAAGCACTGCCCATTCATTCCAATGGGCAGGGCGTTTTGAGAGCGCTAAATACAGCGCTCTTAAACCGCCCCAAGGATGCTGCTTACAGGACTTTTCAGAACGTCCCACAAGCGCGCCGCCCCAGTGTGAAAAGTCACACTTGAATGAATGGGAGGCTGTTTTCGGGTGCTTAGCAGAGGCTATTTCCAGCGCTAATGCACTGGAAAAATGCCCCAGTGTGAAAGGGGTTTAAGGGGGTGTGTGTGTGACGTCAGTGATACTGGAAAATGCGTCATCACTGACGTCACTTATGGTCCCGTGGAACGCACGCCAGGAACAGCGTTTTTACACTTGCAACTCCATGTTGGAGGCTTGTTTGATCATACTTTTTGTAAATACCCAATCCCTTGTGCAATAAAACCTTTTTAATGGTACTTCACTATCAGTTCCATTCTTTATTTCCTTTTGGGTACCTGTTTGTTCTGCTGAGAAACTTCATAAAGGATCTGATGACTTGACACCAGATTTTCTTGTCAAAGCATCATTGTAAATGTATGTGTCTATGTACAAATTATATGTGTGAATATTTATTAAATTTTGTTAAACTTTACACGTGCCTATAAAGTCCATCTTTCTTTCCAAAAATTTCCTGTCAATTACTAGGACGTGGCACACAATCAATTGGGTGTTTTGATTGCCAAGCAATCTATTTTCTGTCTTGACACCATATCCATCAACCATGGATACCATCACAAAGCTTAAAGTGACCCACCAGACTGAAAAACTAACTTTAGTTATCTAAAATCTAATGGGTGTAGTTACATTTATAATGCATTTCTCTACAATTTCCAAACTTATATATATATATATATACTGCTGGAGTGAAAAATCAAATATGTTATTTATGGTTTTGAGGTATGAACATGCACCACAGACCAGTGTTAATTTTTGACGACACATTTCACTTTTGTTTTAGTCTTTTGACTAAAATGGCATTTTAGTTTTAGTCGAATTTTATTGGATTAAAATGTTTTGCAGCCAGTCGAACAGAAGCCGGGCGTGTTGATGGGGCATGAACGGCGTGTTCTGGCAGGGGGGCTAGTACAGCGGCAGTTTTTCTTTTGTTCAGCCCTGCTGGGTTGAACGAAAGAAAACTACTAGTGTGTACTAGGCTTTAGAAGCGCAAAACCAATTTATTGAGCAGACCATTAAACAAGCATTGCTAAAGCTGAACACTCCCTGACATAACAGTACATTTACATAACTTGTTCTCTGTTGAGGATGTCCTACTCTTTGTAGGTTGTGGTTTGGTGAAAGCAGGAAGATCCTATGGACCTATTCTGATCAGGTACTCGTGGACTCACTCGTGTGGAGTCAGGAACTATCAGGTAGGGATCTGGGCTCTGTTAGGCCCCTTTCACACTGAAGCGTTTTTCAGGAGCTACAGCGCTAAAAATAGCGCCTGTATAGCTCCTGGGAAAAAAAGAGGGTCCTTTTAACTTCAGTGTGAAAGCCGGAGGGCTTTCACACTGGAGCGGTGCGCTAGCAGGACGGTAAAAAAAGTCCTGCTAGCAGCACATTTGGAGCGGTGAAGCAGCGGTGTATTCACCGCTCCTACCCATTGAAATCAATGGGATACCGCGGTAATACCGCCGGCAAAGCCCTTTTTTCGGCCGCTAGCGATTTTTATCTTTCAGATTTACCAAAACCATATAATATGAGGTCAAACCTTACGAGTTTGTATGCAATCAAGCAGGCTCTTGCACTACATGGTTTTGGTAAATCCAAAGACAAAAATCTGCAGAAAATCTGTGTGTGTGTGTGTGTGTGTGTGTGTTCTTGCTTTCAACTATGTAGCGCAAGGTCATACAAATTGAAAATATTTAGGTGTGATCTCCTATTATATGGTTTTGATGGAAATTGTATAGTGTGTATCCAGCTTTAGTTCCCAGGGTCCTATCTCCTTGATACTAGGCATTAGGCAATATAAGGAGCTTCGTGAGCAGTCTGGGGATTTTGGCCAGCAGTGGAGGACCCCTAGGCTTTTCTCTTGTTTTGTATGTAGCATTCTACTGCAGGCAGCTGTCGTTGGCTGACAGCTGATCACGTGGTAAGGGGCCGGGATCAGCCCCTTACTCAGATCTGTGATCAGCCAAGTCTCTGACTCGGGTGATCACATCGCGCGCCCCCTTTCAGGGGGGCGTAGCGAGCATGCAAATAGGACGTCAATAGACTTTACTCCCGGAAAAGCAGATCCGCGCTGTAGCCGTCATTCGCCTGTAGCGTGTATCTGAAGGAGTTAAACGAACCTGTGTACATGTACACATAAGATAACATTGGATGAGTTTAGGGGCAGCTGAAAAAAGCGTCCAACTGCCTCTCTGAACGTCAGTTTACCAGCAGCACTGTACATGAGGCCTAAAGGTGGTGGAGGGGATATCTAAAGAGGTTAAAATAATCCTGAAATGACAAGTGTTAATATGCAGAAGTGATGTTATAATTTTATACCAACATTTTGAAATGTTCTAATTTTAAATGAATAATTGTTCCGCATGCTTCAGTGATTTATTATAAAACCTGTAATATGAAAATTAAAAGGATTGCGCTTTGTTTTTCTGGCAGCCAAGCCTACCATACATTTCCCTGCAAGCTTGGAGGAAATTTCACTTCCAGCCCCTCCATTTCATCTTCATGTGTCTGAAAGCAAAAGCCCTTTTCTCTACAGATCTTTACTAAAGTCTATCCTACAGGTCTGAGAAGGTTGGGGGGGGGGGGGGGAGAGCCAATTTATACCACTGCCTTTTGTCACGGTTAGGGCTTGTATATAAAAGCTTTCATGTGCATTCCGCTTGCATTTAAATTTGGTATGAGTTGCTTCTGAGAGCCCTCGAATGATCTGCAGGAAGCTGGTTCTGAAATTCCTATTGACTTGTTTATGGCGAAAAGCAATTCCAGTGTGAACAAACACCGTTTTAAAAACCAGCAGCATGAATAGAGGTTTCTTCAGTCTATGAGCAAAACATTTGAGGCAGAACTGTCCCTTTTCACAAACTTGGAAAGCTTGGTTTTGACGCAAACTTTGAAGGAGCTTCTCTTTGCTAATAGTTTAAAGGTTGTTTCTAATCAAATGGTTCACGGTGGGCATAGCATACATGGATATGGCAATAAAAAACGTTTCGATGAGACTGGGCACTTTCAAACAAGGACCTAAAGTTCACCAACTTCTACTTCCAAAATGCACATTTTGCCTCTTGCAGTTGTAGCACCCTCTACTTACAGGTAGGTGCTAGATCAGTATTTTTCTAGCTGCAGGGCCCAGGTGCAGGTAACTTTAGCCAGGCCTGTATTTCATTTCAGGCCTGGTTGTTTTGATCTGGGAATGGGAGTGTCAGTGTAGTGGGGGGTGTGGCCACCTAAACTCTGGCTCAGAGATCCTCCTTTGCTTGCAGAAGAATTGTTCTGGAAGGGAGGTTGGACTTGAGACCTGAGTGGCAGGCAGCTCATGTGAGGAGCCCTGACCAATTATCTCTTGGTGTTGGCAAGGGACAGGCCTCCCATATAAGCTGGGGTCACATCAAGGGAGGAGTTCTGGGGCTCAGGAAAGACAGCATGGAGTGCTGAGGTGCTGTACCGGGTGTCCCCATGTGGAGATGCACCGTGTGCAGAGGAAGAATGGAGGAGTCCTAGGAAAAGATCTTCTCCATGAGAAAGTTAAGTTTCTGTGACCGGGGAACACAGGATTTGCATGCTGGAGAAGATCAAGTAGAAGAAGTGATTCTTCTTGTTTAAATGGAAGCAGTGAGCGGTAGATCTTCAGTCAGATATGCCAAGTAACAGAAGAAGCAATAGTCTGCAGTGAGGATTCTACGGGGAAAATTCATTTACTAGGCCAAGGCCATGGATGATACCCTACAAAGTGAAATCTCTACGGGCATCTCATACCTCCGTTTTTTTCATTCACGTTGTATCCTGACAATAAAAAGAAAACAAAATCATTGACTGTTTATTGTCTTGGTCAACATGGTGAATGGGAGGTCGGCAGCAGGGTAATTGGCAGATTGCTATAACCAACTCGGCAGCCCTTACAAGGGTACCGCTACAGTGTTTGCATCCTCATGTGAAAAACCTACCTGTGCAGTTGATCCCTACACCCCCCAATGCCTTGTATGCATGGGCGTCCGCAGAACTTTTTTCAGGGGGGGGGCATCATTTTAGGGTCACCCATGCACCGCCCCTTTTCGACAATGTCATTATCACATTATGATGGCCAGAGACGTAGTACAGTCCCTAGGATAAGTAATGGATAATGGCCAACAGGCCCTCTTAACAGACCCAGCAAAACTACAGTAGTGATCCTTCCGGCTGGACGATCGCTTACTCTGGGTTCCCCAGGGGGGACTCTAGTCAGTAGTGTAGCGTGTCTGTACCCTGGTAGTGGCTCAGTCTTTCTCTCTCTGGTGGTGCTGGGCAGCGTGGCTCTCTCTGGTGGCACTAGGCAGCGTTGCTCTCTCTGGCTTCCGCCCATCACACTCCTCTTTGTCCTGTAGCACTCTCTCCCTCAGTTTTTATCCAGGCTGCAGTCTCTCAATCTCTCTCTTGATAGAGCTGTAGCCTCCTCCCTGTGGAAAATGGTCCGCCAATCTTTGAGACTACATGTCCCATGATGCTCTCCTCTCCTAGACTCCTTTCATATGCCCTCAGTTATGGCCAATAGGGAAGGAACGAAGCGGGCAGGAAGCTGGGCAAGGAACCTGGTAAAAGCCGCCGTCTCTTCTCCCTGACAGGAGAAAGGGGGGGCGATCGGGGGAAACCTCTGACAGCCTGCAGCTCGCCTTTCTCCTGTCACAGCGCCACCGAGTTCTCTGCTGGACTGAGCAGGGAAAAGAGCCAAAGTCACACTACACTGATGGGGGGGATTGAAAGAACCTTGATGGTGTCACCCCACTGGTACCGATGCAACTGTGCTGAATTTAAGATCTGAGCCATGATTACAGGGGGGGGCACTCGACCCCCCCCTTGCCCCTACCTGCGGACGCCCGTGCTTGTATGGGACAATCTCCCAAGTGTTTCTGGCCTCCATAGTAGACACTGTACAGGGTGGAAGTATACAAACATTGTGACTACAACCACAGGATGGAGGATGAAGTGTGTCGGAAAAAGATAATTGCACATGGTTTATAGGTGCATGTATCCTTTTTAAATGAGGGTTTCCTAATTGGCAGGTGGTTTGGGAGGCCTACCCTGATCATCTTCCCCCACCACCGTTCTTGCCAACAAATCCTTTGTCTGCAGGCACTCCTTTTCATTTATTTTGTTTATTTATATAGGGCTGTATTAAAAAATGTGATAGGAGATAGCTCTATCTCTATCTCTAATATATATTGGGGCAAGTTACAGAGTAGAATTCATGCTGCACCAACGCTAAAGTGAAATTCCAGCTTGCACCCTTAGTAGCCTTAAAATCGACCCCCCCCCCCTCCCCTAACACTTATGTCTATATAAGAAAGATGTACTGTATATACTTACCAGTTTTACGGCCGCTCTGATCCATTCACATCATAGACTCCTCTGTGTCAGCCAGTGCAGCTTCAGGGGAGAGGAGGGAGCACCGACAATGGATTGGCTATTGAAACCTATGGGTGACGTCACTGCTGCAGGCTTTAATAGCCATTGTTGGCGTGCTCTCTCCTGCCGCTGCCGGACACAGGGGAGAGCACATGACCAAACTAGAACGACCTCAAAATAAGGAAGTATATACAGTTTTCTAACATAGGTTAGTTAGCATAGGTATTAGGAGGGGGAGGGGACAGTTTTAATGCTAGTTAGTTGTAAGCTGCAATATGAATGCTGGTCAAAGTAGAAATAGTGTGTGTGTGTTTGTTTTTTTGTTTTTTTTTCCCCACTTTTCTGTTCCACAGTTACATAAGACCTTTTGTGTGTGTTTTTTGTTTTTTTTTTTTTTTTTTTTTTTATAATTGTTATATAATATTTTGAGTCATACATGTAGCAAAATGCTTTTAAACAGAATGGTGCCCATACACTAAATAAAAAATCATTCAACCAAACCAAAAAAGTTTGGACTGTTCGTTCAAAATTTTTAATTAATTTTTTTTGTCCAGTTAATGTGCATAAATAGAAAAATTTAGGTGTGTATGTGTTGTGTGTTTTTAAAAAAAAAAAATCAAAGGAACAGGTTGGAAAACTGCTGAACGAATGATATATTGAAAGGTTAATGTGTTTCGTGCCTGTTAAAAATTGAACTGTTTGCACTGCCCATTTGTGACAAAACGGACGAAAAACTGATTCATTTATGTGCATTAAATGATTTATTTTTCTGAAAATCAGTCATTACATGATGACACTATTGTTTGCTCTCGTGACCAAGTGTTTGTTATGTGAAAATTAATTGGAGAGGTTTTTCGTGTGTGTGTGTGTGTTTGTGTGTGTGTGTTTGTGTTTGTGTTTGTGTTTTTTTTTTTTTTTTTTTTATTATCTCTCAGGTCTTCTTGTCTAGATTGCATAGAAACAGAATAATTTCTGCAAGATCATATTATCGAAAGTCTTTTTCGTCCCTGGAGAAAAATGAATGTGTGTTCCTCCACTCGACTTGTGAATACAGATGGGTGGACATCATTAACTTAAATATTGTACTTGTCTCCTCCTATGCTTTTCTAGTTCAAATGGGACTTTATGGGTTTTTATGGTATATAATACTTTGCGTCATACCTGTAAAGAGATGCTTTTTACATCTAAAATTTGTATCTCTGTGGTTCTTCTTCTTCTTTTTTTTTTTTTTTTTTTTTTTTTTTTTTTTATGCAGCTGCTGAGGGCAGACACCTATTTTGATTTTTTTATTTTTTTTTTTGTGTCGTTCTCCTAGGGCAGAGTGAAAGGTAAAATGTAGTTGCAACAGCCCTTTTTTGCCTCTTGGTGTCCTTCCCCTTTTTTTTTTTTTTTTTTATATGAATCATCTGTGTAAATAAAAAATATTGAAGCTGTGGTAGCTAGGCAGTGTCTCATACATTTAGAAGCAGATCTATAAGGTCTTTATTTTTTTGCATGTTCTTGTAATAAGAATGATCTCTGTTGTGCAAGTACTTATTTCATACAGACTGTAGATTTGCGTAACTTTGAGGCCTGGCCTTTATGATGCAAGGAAAGGCTTGTGTGAATAGTTCATAGAAATTGTGATGGTTTCCATCACAACAGGCACAATATGAGATGTTCTCCACTTCCGGTGTATTATTGGCCAGCTTTTGTCAGGAAGTGAATTGGTTTTTAGCACTATGGCCTTTCAGTATACAGCTGTTCTGAAACCTGTTATACCAACATCACTGAGATTATTATCTAAAATCTGCTGATGTATAGCACAGACACATTCAAGATCTAGAGGGATATCCAGCATATGTTTTGAATTATCATTGCAGTTTTATATTTTAAAGTGAAATTAAAGTCTGTTATTTTTAAATGAAGGGGAGAAAAAAAAAAAACGCATTATACTTACCTGCTCTGTATAGTGGTTTTGCACAGAACAGCCCTGATCCTCCTCTGGTCCCTTTTTTGGATTATATTTTACTCTTGAGATAAGCCAGAAGGAACTGGTGTTCCTAGATCTGGTTCTGTCTCATGAGAACGATACCATCATAATAAACCCACGTCGGGCAATTCATATCTTCATTACGATAGTTGCCATCATCCTACATGGAAAAACAATATTCCCAATGGACAATTCCACAGATTAGGTAGGAAAGTGTACCAAAGTAGATGAATATAGGACACGGGGACAGATGATGAAAAAAGTTTGAGAATGGATATCCCAATGAACTAATAACAAATGCTTTTCGTTCGAATGAGACGCATTCTTCCAAAGGGAACAGAAATGATCCCTTGGAAATGGTCCATTCGGCAAGGTTTGTATCAACCTTTAACACTAAATATAGAGCGATCTCTAAAATTATAAATAAACATTATGCCATTCTTAAACTCGATCATGTTTTGGCCCTGGTACTTCCCCCCCCCCCCCCCCCGAGCCACAAGTGACGTTTAGACTTTCCCGCACAGTTAAAAATATCATTACCCCCAACAAGTTGACCAAATCCAGGAGCGGACCTCTTTTTGACATCAGAACAGGCTTTGATAATATGATTGGAATTTTTCAATGTCGCAAGAGGGGATGTCTCACTTGCCAATCCATGCCACATGGCTGTTCTGATATAATTACTAAGAAAGGCAAGTCTTTCAAAATTAAACAATTTATCACTTGTTCGACAGAATTTGTAGTTTGTTTTACGTTGTTCATGCGGTATGCTCTACGTGGGATGCACAATACGCACCCTGCGTACCAGGGTGGGCGAACATCTTAGATTGACCAAAAAAGGTTGCGTTAAACATAGCCATTGCTGTCAAGTACATAACAAAGACTTTAGCCATATAGAGGTACATGCAATAGAGGCCATACCCCGAGATACCCTCACTGATAATGAAAGGTACTCCCTTCTCTGCCGAAGAGAGACCTTTTGGATTTATCGTTTGGGCTCCCTTTTACCTGAGGGTATGAATGAGGAAATTGACGTCCTCAGTATAGTTTAGTGCAATCAAGGATAATACATAATTTTGTATTTATCCACGTAAGGTTAATTTGTTGGTAGTTTTTTTTTTTTTTTTTGTATAGTCATTTTTTTAAAGTAGTTTTTAAAGTTGCTATTTGTTTTTATAATTTTATTTCTGTCCAGTCGACACTGTATTACATGAGCGTTCTTTCATTATTTGATACTATGTGCATTAATTAATTTAGAGACATCATTCACAAATATTGACATTATTGGATATATCCATATTATATATAGTACTTCTTTCTTCCTTCTTCTTCTTCCTCCATTATTACATGTGCCTTTGTGATTGTATTGCATTATGTTTGTAAACAAGGGGTTAAAATTATAGGCATTCATTAATTTTTTTCCCTCCCTGACGTTTCATATTTCGTTCTGCCAGTGGCTCCCGTGACTTTGACAAAAGCGCAGGAGCGTGAAACATGTCAGTCACGGCAACGGAATGAGCTTGCGTACCGCCTAATCCTTCCTTCTCCTGATCGGAAGCTGACCTTGTCTTCCTGGTCCCACGGTTTCCCTTCCACTGCACGGAGCGTTACTCAGGACGCCAGCTTGGCGTCATTCAAGGAGGTGCTGCGGCGCTGTGGGCTACAGATTCGTCCCTTGGGACATTGTATCATCTCCCCTGGCCATCAGATCAGCGGCTGCAGAAGTGAGAGTGGCATTCCCTCGCCACCATCTATCCCAGCAGTTTGAAGCATGGACCCCCTCACCTCCAGACCGGGTTTTGCTATAGCTACATATCAGGGTTAACCCCAGCAGTACTGTTATAATTTTTTATTTTTTTTTGCTATATTCCAATGATGAAGTCCATTACATTTGACTGATTACTAATTGTTTTTACACCTTTTCGTCGGACTGTTTGAACTTTTTCTGTGTATTTTATTAAATTAACTTTTATCATTAATTTTTCGTCTGGTCCCATTGAGCGCTGTTTGTATATACTTTGTGTAAACTTTGCTCCAGAAGTAAACAGCTGCACTGGTTTCCAGATTAATTTTACCATTTGATCTTAACAGGATAATGATTCTCTCATGACCTTCCATTTTAGCACTGAAGGTTTTTTTTTGGTTGATATATAGGCAGAGAACATGGGCATATGGTGAATTGGGTCAGTGGAACAATTGTGACCGCAACTCACTTTTAGTTATGCCAATGAGGAGGGATAGGCCCAGAAAGGTCATAAAGAGGTGGTCCACCCGATATTATTATTATTATTTATTTTATTTATTTTTTTTTTTTTAAAGTCAGCAGCTACAAATACTGCAGCTGCTGACTTTTAATGGACACTTACCTGTTCCAGGTTCCAGCGATGTCGGCAGAAGATCGCTCGTCTCTCGGCTGCCCCGCCGCCATCCTCTGTCAGGGAATCGGGAAGTAAAGCTTGCGGCTTCACTGCCCGGTTCCCTACTGCACATGCGTGAGTCGCGCTGCGCGTCTTTATTGGTCCCCGTTGTGTCCTGTGAACTGTGTTTCCCAAGACACAACGGGAACCCTCGACAGCTAGTCCGGAAGTGGGTGCAGATACCTGTATTATACAGGTATCTGCACCCCCCTCCCCCCTGAAAGGTGCCAATTGTGGCACCGGAGGGGGGAGGAATCCGATAAGCGGAAGTTCCACTTTAGGGTGGAGCTCCGCTTTAAATTCGGAAACCGTAATAGGTTTACAATCTCTGGCAAGGGTCAACTGACTGGGGATTAGTGGCGATGAATTGATCAGCATACAAATTGCTTTGGTCCACAATAGATCTATAGAGATCTTCCGTGAAAAAGATCAAGTGATGTAAAATCAACTGTTTCCATCTGAATTCCGGGTTAGCCAGTAAATGGGGGGGCGGGGGGGGGGAAGTATGGGTGCTGCAGAAGTGGTGGGCTCCCAATTAGGATTGGCATATTCTGCAGAAGGGCACTATGGGCTCGACTGGCCTGTTTTTGTCTTCTTGGTGGCTGCGGGACACTACTTGTCCTAGGCACCGGACCAGCTTGAACTGCACTTATGGAACTCGCCACGTCACCATGTGATACTGCAGTGCTGGGTGTACTAGGCCGCTAGTGCTTGCCAGTTCACCAGGATGAGCGGTACTAGTACTCTCTCCATACGAGAGCCCTGTGGTTCTTGCACCTCTACAAAAGAACAGGGTCGAGTACGCCTGACCTTGGCTCTGACGACAGAGTAGTGGTCCCAAAAAAACCTGTTGCCTTCGCAGGGAATCAGGCCTGACTCTGTGAACGCTGCAGCGGGGACCCTGATGTTTTAAAAATGACTGACTAACCAGCGTCACCCGTGACAATAATACGGCCATCAGAAAATAGATCTACTAGTGGCACTGGTGACAGGGGGTGAAAGGGTTAACCGGGGGTTAAACCTTTTTTTATTTAGGGGGGTACCCTAGACCTACCTGGGCCTACTACTAGCTGTCCTATTGCTGATTAGTGTCACAAGTGACACCAATGCAGTGATCAGGAAAAATCTGAAAACTGCAATTGGTGACAGGGAGTTAAGGGGTTAACTGGGGGGCGATGGGCGGGGGGAGGGGGGGTGAAACGTGTAGTGTTGGTGCATCTCTGGAACCGAAAAATTATTTAACGAGGGAAGATGACATCACTTCCCCTGCCAGTGTTTACATTTACAGGCAGGGGAAGCATTTCATTGGTCAGAACCGATCAGGTCCAGGCCAGAAATCATTGGCCTGGACTTGAAGACTTATCGGTTCTGAAACGAATCTGATCGCTGCAGGGGCGCATGCGCCTCCTGCCCACGGGCACGAGCGACGTACGAGTGCGTGGTTTTGCGCACCCCTGCCATTCTGCCAACGTATATCGGCGTAAGCTGGTCGGGAACCGGTTAATGGCTGTGTGTTATTTTGAGGGGGCAAATGTACACTGTTTTATACAAGCTGTAAACTCCACTACTTTACATTGTTACACAGGCCGGAGAGGTAACCAAAAAAAAAAAGTTAATTTTAGTTGAGCTCAGTAAGACCAACTTGGTTCACGTGGATAAAACAAAGATCTTTTCCTTGTGATAAAAGGTATGCAAATTGATTTGTAAATTTAAACCCAATAGTGGAACTTCTGCTCATTTTGTCTCCTCCTCCCACCCCTATAATTAAAAGTCAGCAGCTACAGTATGTGTAGCTGCTGACTTTTTTGGAGGGGGGGGGGGGGGCAAACTCTGCTTTAATCTGCCTGCTTGTATCTGTGTCAGATCTAATTACTGATTAGCTCTCGCCTGAGAAGCACTAGATTGGGGACCCAACAATTGTGGGATATGTTGTTTCACAGAACGTGTCGGTCCTCACACTGGAGACAGAGGTCATGCCTTTGCAGTACCATGTCTCATGTTTGAACACAAAGGTAAACTGCTGTTCCTTTTTATTTATTTTTTTGGAGAGCTGGTACCTTGTATTTGAAAGGTATCTGCTCCAATTTGCGATTGGACCGCCTAGGTGATCGAAGCAGTTTGTCCACAGCCTCCCGGGACATGTCACAGGTCCCAGAAGGCTGTGGGACCATTCACAAAGTGCAGTGCAGCAGGAAGCTGGCTGTAAAGCTGCAAGGAGTCACAACCGCAAAGGATGCAGGTACAAAAAAAAAAAAAAAACTGGTGAAGAAACGGCCCAGGTGAGAACAGAGCTGAATTCCTGGACCGGTACGGTAAGTGTTCTTTAAATGTCAGTACTATATGGGGGGGGGGGGCAGTAAATATAAGCTTGGAATTTTACTTTTATACCTGCTGCATGTAAAACGAGCGCTAAAGTGTGTGTTTTCAAAGTTTTATCATAACTGATTTATTTTTTCTTCTTTTTTTTTTTTTTTTTATGGTTATATTATAAGCCTTCTAAACCATAGTGTACTTTCATAACCTTTTATGGTGTCGTAAGGAGTGAGTTTGTTTTTCACTTTTTATTGGATTGAAGTAAAAGTGTAGCTTGGTTTGCACACCAATGCAAATAAGACAAATAGTAAATGACTGGGTGCAAGATCTACATTATAAAATGTTTAGACAAGTTTGTTTTTATAGTGGTGCATTTTTTTTTTTTTTTTTATTTTGCATGTCTGTGTTTTTTTGGTAGCAAAGCATTGCTTGACATACTCATGGTTATCACAAGCTTTTGTCACGTCAGACCCCCGTTTTGTGATGGTCTTCTGTATGTAGCTGATTACCCTGGATGATTTTATTGTGTAGTGCAGGGACTTGCTATTCTGCCCAACCCAACCCGCCGCGCTTCACACGCCATAATGCTGATGTCAGTGGATTTGGGTCAAAGTCCTGTTGGTGTTTTATATCCCAGGAGGATTGCCGGTTCTATTCTTTAGGACACCTATCTCCAGTGATGTCCGTGGATCTACAATCTCGCATACTGCTGTTTAGAAGACAATGTGGTTGAGTTTGGTTGTGGTTTTGAAAAAGGTGAAAATCTTCAGAGAGGATTAAAAGTCTCAAGACAGATGAGAACCAGAATAATTTATATTAGAACAGCCGTTCACATTTTCAGCTACTTTGAAAAAAGAAACAATTTATTAATACGCTATATAGCTTTAAATGCTGTCAAGGACACATCCCTTCTGAATTCCATTAAAGCATTGACGTCCCTTTTTTGGGGGTAGTTCTTTTTAAAAGTGCCTGAATTGGGTGCAGGCAATTTTTTTTATTTTTTTCCAATTTTGATCACATTACCAACAGTTTAAGACCATGTCGCTTTGGCATTCTAAGGTTAGGAAACTGGTGGTATTTAAGATTGACTCTGAGCTGGGGTCCTGGTGCATGCCTGTGCTGAGAAACCCCCAACAGGGCTGTATCCCCGGCCCCGTTAAGCTATTGGCTGGCAGATTCCCTGGCCAAAAGCTTAAATATAAACAAAGGGGCGGGGATACTGGCAATGGCCATATATGGGTAATGGGCTGACAGGGAGATGGACCTGATGGGGAACTAGTCCACAGTGCCTGTTGGGTGGGCAGAGGCTGATGTGATTAGTTCCTCATCAGGTCGGACAGTGGATGGCAGTGTTGGATTGAATAGCCGCTATGGATCTGCCCACTGCCTTAGTTCAACGTGGAGCTCTGCTAACCCCACTAATAAACTCCTCAGGCATGCAACAGTCTGTGTGATGGGCACAGTGGCCATGGGGGGGTGCGAGTCCAGGCCTGGGAAAGATCACGACCATACGTTTTAGGATTCGCCCACATGCCTGGACCAGTGCCCTCTCAGTGAGCCTGAGTTGGCCATTCCGACCCCTCCACTGAGAGCGGGGAGGGGGCAGAGCAGACGGCGCTGACTAACAGTCACCAGCTCTCTGCTCTGGGAGCTCTGAGAACTGAGTGTTCAGCAGTGTTTGCTCGGTTCTCAGTGTTAGTGTCGGTGGGGGACAGATGCAGCATCCATCTAGGTAAGTGTTATTAAAAAAAAAAAAAAAAAAAAAAAAAAATCCCATACTTCCCAAGATTTTTTTATTTATCTATTTTTTATATACATTCTCTGCATTAGGGTAAAAAAAAAAAAAGCAATCCCCCCCCCCCCCCTCCCCTTAAATATTTGAGCCTAGTCTCGACCAGGAGCATCTAATCTCCACAACCTTTTCCCCACTATTGACTGAACGTGCCTTGTCCTGCACTGTCTTGCTGTGTAGAGACAGCCATCTTGGTAGATTTGCTTCTAAGGCCGGCCATACATGGGTCGAATTCCGAAAGAATTTTCTTTTGAAAATCTTATCTTAGAATTTTCGTTCAAATTTCGCACCATTAGTGGGCCACAGCAACGGGTGATTTTTCGTGCGGCCATCAAATTTGTGATCAGGCATGTGGAAATTTTTTGAAAAACAAACCATTTTCTAATAAATTATAGGAGAATTGTGTGGGGAAATATAATCAAAAAAAGCGCAAGAAAAGAAAATTCCCAGAAAGAAAGATTTCTGGCCACAAACATTTTCTGTAGCAACATGAGGTGAAATTGAAGGTTTGGTTGGTTTGATTTTGAAAATCAATGGTGGCATCATTGGATCACAAAACGCACAAAGTTTCTGATTTTTGAAAGAACATTCTGTTCGGAATTTGACCATGTATGGCCTGCACAACACCAAAGTGTCTGGTTGTGTTTTTTTTTTTTTTATCTGAAAGCCCTTCGCCAGCTCTTAGGCGTGATTCACACCTAATGCGTTTTTAGTGCTTTTTGCATTTTGCAGATTTACTCTACAGAACGTGTTCCATAGGAAACCATGTTAAATGGGCTGTAGTAAAATCTGCAAAATGCAAAAAGCACTAAAAATGCATAGGTGGGAATCGGGTCTAAAAGCCGGCATTTAACCACTTGTCTACCCCACCGTTTTATTAGCGTACCTTGGTAGACAAGTGGTTAATGCTTGGAATCTGAGTAATGAGCTCTTGCAGGCTTCAAATACAGCATAGCAAGGCAGCAGAGACCATTGAGCTGCTGGAATTCAGCTGTTGTATAATATAAGCATTCCCTTGGCTTTGCCTCTGCTCCCAGTGGCGCATCCAGGTGCTTGACATGATGCTCATTGCAAATCTCTAGCGCCTCTCATATCTAACCCTGATGAATATAAACAGGATGCAGATGGAATTAAATGTTTATGATTTAACTTCCTAGCTAAAGACTACAGCGAGTAATTAGGAAGCAGATGCTGGATCTTGTTTAGCACACTGTCACAGCGTAAAATGGTGCAAAAGGAGTTAAAAAAAAAAAAAAGAAAAACGTATTTTTTCTTTTTTTTTTTTGATGAACTAGAAACATTTCTCAAGGTTGCATGTCATCCAAAAACATAAGGCTGCCAATATTTTGAATATGATCGTTCCCCAGATCTTCTGCCTACCCTAGGAGTTACCCTTCTGACATTTCTCTGATGGGAAAATAAGTGCCCCCTCCAAGCCAACTGTATACTTTAGTAAACATTGGAGATATTGCTATAGGCAGGCCTTTTTTTTTTTTTTTTTCTCTCAGAGAATAGGTGCAGGAACTCCCCCCTTCAAGTCAGGCCTTGTCTTCACCCTCTACCCACCTCTGAGCCCCATCCCTTCCCCTACCCACATCGAAGTACCGCACCTTTTACAGAAACAAGTACAATTTTGTGGCGATAAGTAATTTTGTATGCAATTTGTTAATAAGTTGTTAAATATATCCCCATATGCAGACGGTAACAATGCCCCCCCCCCCTCCCCCAGCAACAATAGATCTTCTAGCAGCCAACATCAGTAGACCCTCCAGCCAACAGGCTGATCCCAGCAACAATTTACCCCACCACCACCACCACAGCAACAATAGATCCTCCAGTAGTCAGAATTGTTAGACCTTCCAGCACACGTCGGCACCCCTTGCTTTACATAACCTGTGTTCCTGCTGAAAAAAAGACCGTGGCTATAGGCCTTTTCACTGTCCTTGTTTTTAAAGATGCCTACAATTTGACTTCAAGCTCTGTGTTGACTTCTGGGACAACTGGTTGGACAGTAAAAGTGGAAGGATAACGAAGCCACTGGTTCTAAAAAGAGAAAAATTAACAACCATGGCTGACTGCAGATTAACATCTTGAAATAATATACTGTATTTCTATCTATATGTCTATTTTTAACCAAATTAGATTTTCCCTTTAAACTGACTCGGCCTATTCTTTGTGTACTTGCCAGTCAATGCCAGTCTGTCAGCTATGAGAACAGAAAAGGCTTACAAGCGCTGATCACCATATAAATGGAGCAGGGACTGCATGTTATAACAAAAATGCAAAAAATAAAAAGATAGAATGTGAACACCCAAAGGCTAACTCCTCCAAAAATGTATTTATTATAAATAGAAATCATCACAGCATCAAACAAAGGTTGCTGCTCCCTACAAAAGTGCACTTGCGGGACGTACTGAAAAGTCCTGTAGGCAGCATCTTTGGGGCGGGTTGGAAGCTCTGAATTTAGTGCTCCCAAAACGTCCTGCCCATTGAAATGAATGGGCAGTGCTTTCAAAGCATCTTAAAAGCACTTTGCAAGCACTGCAAAACGGGAGTTCTTAACCCTTTTTTTTGGTCAGAAGCGCCGCTAAAACGAGCTGCTCAATATGCAAACTGCAACCTGCATAGGTGTGAATCGGGTCTTAGTGTGGACAAGCTGACAATGAACATATGACAGTCCATGTACCGCAGATAAGAATTTCAGCTCAGGCTCTCTGCAAAGGCAGGGAAGCTCGTAAAGCTGTCCAACTGCTACGTGAAAGTTGGTATACTGCATCGTAGGCTGTGTGTACTGCTGAACGCTCCACACCTAGATGTTATCCCAAATATACAGCAAGAATGAGGTAAAGATGGACTGACAGGATGTATGTGAGCTATGACCAGTGTGCGGACTGAGATTCTCTCAATGTCCCGTGACTGCCATCTGACGATTCCTCTGTGTGCGCTGTAGTGGTCTACAGAAGAAGGTCTCATATCTACCTGCGGATTGTTGTAGTTATGCTAGAGTCGGCTCAAAAGTGTCAGCTTAAAGAGAAGTTGGAGTAGAGTCCAGATGAGACAGCATGTGGTGCATCAGGGGATGAGGGGCTCTGTCTCTTGTCTACATGTTTCGTTCCTCCCCGGAACTTCTTCAGAACACACAGGCTCTCTTCCTATTTCTAAGTTATAGTCACTCCGCCTATTGACTGGTTTCTAAAAAGTGACAGTCCATATAGGAGCCCTATCTAAACTATATGCATTCAATTGGGGATTCCATCATATCATTAGTTCACTAAATACACATTTTAAAATATTTAACCATCTACAAAAGTGCATATCCCGGGAATACTATCCAGTCAAAAAAATCATTGTCTATGCATGTTAGACCACAATATCATATATTTATAAATTAAATAAACAGGAGACTGGTCTTATCTGAAATATGTGTATGCCTTTAGGTATGTATAAGCTCCACTACTAGAGTATTTTTATACTGTACTTTTAATTTGAATGCCCCTAGATCTGTTGTGTACTTGGGCCAATGCTTTGAAGTATTACTAAACCCACAACCGTAAAATCAGTCTGTATATGGAGTAAAGCATGCTTGTTATCCTCACTGTGGAACCTAAGGGGTTAATCCTTTGCATTGTGTATAGAGGCTGTTTGATCCTGTCTCTCTGATCCACCTCTTCTTCCACTGTCTCCAAAAGATAACCGGATATTTACAGGGCCAGGGTCTGATTGCACATGCTTAGTTTGGTGTGTATTGCTAGAGAGTTGTGGTAGGTTTTCTTCTTCTTCTTTTTTTTTTTTTTTTTTTTTTTCTTGGGAGGGTGCAAGTGATCAGCACAGGGCCAATCAGCACTGTCCAGACAGAGGATCAGGAGCGAATGAAAACTCCTCCTACAAGCTTTACTAGGAACTGATAGTCACAAGGCTGCTATATACTGCTGATGAGAAAATGTATTTATCCATTTTATATTTTCTAAAATAATTGCATTTCCATGTTCTGTGTACTGCGGGAGACCAGATATAGTGAGTGCAGGTTCTGTGTTTTGTAACACTTTATGGGTTAAATACTCATTGACTACAGAGGGTGAAAAATAAGGTGCAGCACTTGCCTTACTCCTCTGACCAGCAGACCCCCGCTATATGTGCAACTTGTCTTCTATAACGTGTCCACAGTTGCATAAGGACATCCTCAGATACAATGCAGGGTTGGCCATGTATTGTACATTGGATAATGAGGGACCACCAAACTTTGGAGCCTGCCAGAGGGGGGAGTGAGCTGAGTTCTCAACCTTATTCTGTAGAGTTAATGAGAATGCAATCCTTGCAGTGTTGGAAGGGGGACTGCAAGGATAGTTTTGTTCCTAGAGTTGAGTTTTAATGTCTTCCCACAGGCACCTGCCCACTAAGATTGGAAATGGTGCTGACCGTAAATAGTACACTATGAGCCAATTGAGCGTAGAATTGACTTCAGGCACAGGAGGGTAGGGAGATGTTTAGACTGCTTTCTTGGAGGGGGAACCTTTTTACAGCTAAATGCGCTAATGGGCAATGCAGAAAGCTGCAACACAAAATAGCAGAGCCCCTGTCTGACTGTGTGGAAGAAGTAGTGTGTGTATGTGTCACAAGACTGGCTGAAAAAAAAAAAAAAATATATATATATATTATAAAAAAAAATGTGTATGTGTGTATATATATATATATATATATATATATATATATATATATATATATATATATATATATATATATATATATATATATATATATATATATATATATACATACATACATACATACATTTTTTTTTTTAACACGGTGCCAGTTCAGTTCCAGTATATGGCAAGTCAATTGTAAAGATCCATTTTGGGTGGATTTCTGCTTTAATTACCATATATACTCGAGTATAAGCCGAGTTTTTCACCCCCCCCTTTTTTTTATTTATTTTTTTTTTGTGCTGAAAATGCCCCCCTCGGATTATACTCAAGTCAAGCACTTTTCTGCAGCAGAGAATGACATTTTCCTAACCGACTTTAGGGCCCTGTATCGTGGGGCCACTTGATGCTGGGAACCCCATCTGGCCCCAAGATACAGGGCCCCAAAGTCGGTCAACTGTGTCTATCTGCAGCAATGTCATTTTGGGACCCTTTGGGTTGAGAAACCCCAAATCTTGGCTGCAGCTAAGGGGCATCTAGAAACCCTTAACTACCAAGTTTGAAGTTTGGGGGACCTATGGCTGCAAATGGGCACAGTGAGGCTGCAAATGGGCATTGTTGACCCTCTTTTCCACTTAAAGTAGCTGCGCATTTCTCACCCTAGGCTTATACTTGACTCAATAAGTTTCTAAGTTTTGTGTGGTAAAATTAGGTGCCTCGGCTTATATTCAGGTCGGCTTATACTCGAGTATATACAGTAAATATACAAACATCAATTTGTTAGAATAAACAATGATTCTGCTGTGAGCCACTCAAAAAGTAGAATAAAAAATAAGCCAGGCATATGGTGGGGGGGGGGGGGGAGCCTAAATGTACGGGTGTGCACTAACATACATGCTGGTTGTGCTTTTGGTTCAGTTGTGATCTTGGTGTTCAAAAGCCACCGTGCTTTGGCCATGACAGCAGGGCGTCCTTGAAAATGGACAAAATCTGAGCTTGTTTCACTCACATGTACAGATTGTGGCCTTCAGTTAGGCTTAGCGGCGTGTGTGTTGGGCTATGCAACCAAGGATGTTGTCTGCATTATAAGCAGGTCTTGTTCAGGCTTTCATAGGAAGCCGTCAGATGAAAAGATCAGGGAGGGCAATGTGCATACAGCAGGTTTGGAGGACAGTCTTGAACTAGTGAACCATTGGTTATAGCAATTCAAGTGACCCTGTCAGTCTGGCAAAAAAAATCTGACGGTAGTTCCCAGCAGACCTTAGCCAGCTGTCGGGTGAAAATTCCACAGAGGGTACATTTGGAATGAAGCATTGGACTTGTATATAGTTACTCCGGTATAATGAGCTGGATCAGTCTAAAATGTCATATTGTAATTTTGAGTTGTACCACTGTCTACTGTTTTTGTAATAAAAAGACATTGTCTATGTCTGTTTGCACATGTTTGGTATATGTTGGCCTTTTAATAATTGAGAAAAAAAATGAAAGGACACTTGAAAAGGCAGAAGTCGGTATAAAACCAGGCAGGTTGTGCATGCCTTACAAAGTAGGAACATAATCCTTTGATCTACCTCCCAGTGTAGCCCTGTACCTGTAGGGCTTCCTGAGGGTTTGTTTATTTTGGGTACTTATATAGTGTTGACTCCATGGGCCTCTCTATTGGGTACCTGCAGCTGGTTGCTAGGGGTGTCCACTTGTCCCACCCTTACTCCCGCTTGCTTGTTACTCAATGACCAGTCCAGGGTATTTGTGTTTTTTTTTTTTTTTTTTTTTTTTTTTTTTTTTTATAAATTTTTTTGGAACTTGGATGGGAGAAGGGATTAGCGATACTCCAACTGGAACTATTCACAATAGATAAGGACAACTCACACGAAGCCTCACCGGATTATTTGTTGAAGCAGTCACTGCTTTAACCTTCTAGCCACATGTATGGAGTTTTTTTTTTTTTTTTTGTCAGCAACTACAAATACTGCAGCTGCTGACTTTTTAAATTTAGACACCTGTCCAGGGCGCCCGTGATATCCTCCCCCAAAGCCAATTTGTCCCTCCGGCTCTCGGGTGGAGGCACCGCCATCTTCGGTAAGGGAATCAGGTAGTGAAGCCTTGCGGCCCTTGAATCCTGCTGCCTTGGTTAAGGCCGCTGTTCAGACCTCCTGCTGTACAGGTCTTCACATGCTAGACAGGGTGCTTCCTGTATGAGACGGAAGGGTGGTGAATGTCCCTCTCGTGAGCTTCCTCACCTCCAGCCTGGAGGCAGAGCCCCCCCAGGCCCGGGGTCCCCTCCCAGGCCTCACAATCCTCAGCACTCCATCTTCCACGCGACAACAACCCCAACTGGCCAGGATCTTCAATATTTTTGGGCCCATCTTGCCTCCCTGCCTTCTGCCTGAGGATTGGTCAAACTCCCATAAATATTCTGATCCTTCCCCTATACCTCCACCGACTAGTTTCTATAATTTATTTTATTTTTTTCCATAGACCTCCAGAACCAGGAGGAGGTTATAGAGGCCTGGTCTACAGAGCCCTCCAGCCTGACCTTGAACTGAACCTACAGCAATTACCCAGACTTGCATAAGCTACTGGGAGTCGGTATACATTTTCCTAACTAAACTGTACACTAGAGGGTGCTACATGTATAAATGGACATGGAAGGATAGGGCCCCTTTCACACATGCGGACCGTATGTCCATTTTTCATCCATCCGTTTTTGGATGAAAAACGGACATACATGCATGTCTATGGGGCAGCGGATGAGCATCCGCTGACACCCGCTATTGTCCGCCTCCGCAATTGTCTGATTCTGCAGACGGAGGAAAACCCTATTTTTTTTCATCCGATCCCCCATAGAGGAGAGCGGTGAACTGACAGGGCGGTCCCTGCACAGTGTCATCAGCCGACTCAGCGGGGAACAGCTGTGCGATCCCTGCTGAGCAGCGGATCTTCACGGGGCAGATCATTACGGATCCGCCCCATGTGAAAGAGCCCTTAGGCTACAAAACTGGGAACCATTGGTCTAGTAATTTGGGAAGCTCAATAAATTTTTTTTTTTTTTTTTTTATTTAACTCTTTGCCTGGAATTCAGTTTTAAGATCCTTTTTTGTTAAATTTTTTTTTTTTTTTATTTTTTTTTTTTTGGTATGGCTTTTTTGTTTCTTTTTTAATCCATTCCAGTGTCGGTTATGCTATGTGAACTCTTGAGGAATGAATTCATCAAGTTGTTTGTGCGGTTTTTGTGTAAGACTTCCCAGATGGTGCACATGGTTTGTCTCAGCCCAGCGCCTCTCCTGCATAGCAACAAATCCCTCAGGGTATGTAAGGAAATAATGTAGTTGTAATGGTTACACTTTGGTATGCTTCAGAGTGTTATAGGGTCCATGGTTAGTAGGGCTGAAACAATTAATCGATTATGAAATTAATCGATTACTATTTTCATAATCGATTAATCGCCCAGTAACATAATGGGGTTAAAAAAAACTAAAATTAGCCCTTTATAGTACAAAAAGGGCAAATAATCGCTACTGTAAATATTACTTTCACAGTTCTACAGTAAAAAATGAACCCCTTACAGTCGTGATTATCTGCTTTTATTTTTTTTTCTTTTTTTTTTTTTTGCTTTTTTTTTATTTTTTATTTTTATTTTTTAACCCCCATTATGTTACTAAACGTCTCAGGCCTGGTTCACACTTATGTGTTTTTTTTTATTTATTTTTTTGGTGCTTTTTGCAGAAACGCACTCCAATTCATTTACATGGTTTCCTATGGGACACGTTCACATCTATGCTTTTTTTTCAGCCGCTGCTGTTTGGAGAGGGTCACAGACTTTTTTTAATGCAAAACAATGCTTTTTTGGTTCAATATACTTCAATGGAGAAGCTGTAGAAAAGCATGTAATGCTTTTTTGCAGCAATTTGTGTTTTTTAATCTGCCCAACAACTGGCCAAAAAAAGTATATCTCTTCTGTCTGTTTTTCTCAGAGTGGATTAAATATTTTTCTCCCTAACCATATAATTGGTTATTTATATTTACCACTGCATATAGATATTTAAGAATAAATTACCGTTTTATTTATTTTTAATTTTTTTGTTACATATTAACTAAATTATACACCACACTTTTTTTTTTTTTTTTTTAAGGTTTATTAATCGATTTATTCAAAACAATAATCGTTTATGAAAATAATCGTTAGTTGCAGCCCTAATGGTTAGTCCTGTGACTTTTTAATTCCTAGTTTTATTATGGAGTGTTTGTAAGGATTTTGGGGGAAAAAATAAAATAAAAATTTTATATATTTTTTATTTTTTTTATTTTTTCCATAATTTTTATTGTTTTCTGGGTAGTTTGTACAAACGAGGTTTTAAAGATGAACCCCAGGCAAAACGGCTAAATACAGAGCTAAAATGCACACAGTATAATATAGAGAATATTTTGCCTGCCAAGTCATTTGCATTTATGCACATTTTGTTCTAGAAATTTGCACAACCAGGTGGCTACAACTTTCTCTGTTCCGGTTAAAGTGCACCTGTGCCCAAACTATGAACATTTGACTTTCTAACAACTTGGAAACCTGTGCTTTGTGTTTATATAATGGAGGGCTTGCAGCCTGCTGAGATTTGTTCTCCATTAAAAAAAAGGTTGTATTACATTTTGGAATAACGTCTATATTTGTTTCGTGTTCCCAGTCGCATAGCATAATGTTTTTAAACATTGCTACTTACCTTTTTACTTGCTCGTTTCTGAAAACTCTAAACCTGAAATCTCCCTTTCTATGTAATGCTAAACAGTGGGCTGGGTAGTTAAAGTGATTTGACAAGGTAAATTAAAAAACAAACAAAAAATAAAATAAAACAAACAAACCTGTCTACTTACCTGCTCTGTGCAATGAAATTGCACAACAGCCACAAAGCTCTCCTTTTTCGGGCTTCCTCCCGCAATCCTAGCCAATCCCCTCTGTCCCGTGCCCCCAATGGAATCCACTTCCCATGGGGTCACTTGTGCATGCTCGCATCCATTGACGCTGATAACGGGACTTGGCCCTGTCCCCCCCACTCCCTCGTTGCTGGCTTTGATTGACAGCACTGGGAGCCAATGGCTCTTGGTGCCCCCGCAAAGCTAGCGAGACCTGGAAGTAAGGGGAGAGAAGACACGCAGACGTGCACAGTGCTGGATCGAATGGACGGCTCAGGTAAGAAAAAGGGGGGGATGCTGACGCCTAAACATTTTTTTTTCTTTTAACCATGCAAGGAATAAATTAAGGTAAAACATGTTTAGGCTTTACAACCACTTAATTTTAATATAATTAACCCTGTCTGTATTGTGCTGGCAGATCGCATCGGTTGTAAACTAATTTGAATATTTGACTGTCTGAACAGTGGATTGAAGATTTCAACGCTTGAATTCTGCATTGCATGTTTCATTGATGGGAAACTGAGTCTGAGAAGAACTTTAAGAAAAAGGCTTGGACTTTTTAGGCACAGCCAAACAAATTGTAGACAAATTTACTTTTATTATACACATAGCATCTGATTTATTAATGTGGATTTTAATATATATCATTTTTTTTAAAATAATGCAACTGTATATAACTGATTACAACTACATGGAGTCTGGAAGATGAGAATATTATTCTATTGTGGCAGTGGACCCAAGAGTGCGGTTATATTGCAGTAAAGCGATGTAAACTTGGTCTTGGCTCTCTACATGTTACACGCTTTGCGCTTCTGCAGGAGCATCAGAATGACTAATCTATAATGTAGAGTATAGGGAGTATAAACTCACAGCTAAGAACAAACCAAAGTGAACAGAGTGCAGGGCAGCTGCTGAGGGGTCCGGTAGTCCCGTCAAAAGATATAATTTAGGTGTAAGGAATCCGTTCAGTAGCAGTTAAGGGTGGGGGGAGAAAATATAGAGAGGGGGGGGGGGTCTGTAGAGATGTTTATGTCAAAACGCCAACAGCATATGAGACGTATCCCAGATATAAACAGCCACTAGTAAGATCCTTACTGAGGAGTAGTTATCGCCACTAATTTTAAAAAGGGCCAACAAGATCAACCTCCCCACACAACCCAAAGCACCAGATAAACCACTAAATGATCTTGTCATAGGGAGCCCCTCATACCAAATGCGTGTACCATTACAGCGGCGGCTGGTTGTAAGGGGCTCCCTGTGACAAGATAATTGTGACCCCCCGCCCCCACCCGTTCGCTGTCTGCCCTACACTTTGTCCTCCATGCTTCCCCTTCCTCTCTTCTTCCGTTCTGCTAGGCGTCCAATAGGGGAGCCTGTGCCTTCAGCCAATCAGGTGATGGGAATTAGACCCATGCTTCCTGATTGGCGGAGAGGCGGTTCAGTGTTAGAAAAGCAAATATTCATTTGCTTTTCTAACACGTCTGGGTGGACTGCAAACCCAATGCTCTGCGCTCCAAATCCACTTTTTTTTTTTAAGCCTATTAGAGCCTATGGCTCAAATCAGGTGCTTCAAAAGCCCCTGCCGCCGCTGTAATTCAGGCGCCCAACGTCTGAAAAGGGGCATGATGCTTAAATAGGGGGTGGCAGCGGCGGTCAAGGATAAATTCATGCAATACATGAATTTAGCCATTATTCATAGAGGGGGTGGCTGGAGAAAGGGGGTGGTGCCCGTGCACCCTTAATGGACTGGCACCCCTGATTGTGGAGATTCCTTGCAAGTTTGGGACTGCATTTCTGCAAACATTTTTTATAACCTCACAAAGTACATAACCTTTCTTCTTTCTTCTGTTTTTGGCTAGCTGGTAAAGCTAATGGGCACATACTCTGTGCCTCACTGACCACGCCTAGAGCAGTGGGTGACATCACTATTGGGTGTGATTGACCCTACATATTTCCATGTCAGAGCTTTGCAGTGATGAGACCGCATAGAAACACATGTAAAGGGAAAAAATTTTTTATAAATTGTATGCAGAGCCATGGGGACAAACAGGCAGGGAACATTTTTAAATGTTGGTGTGTCACTTATCCTTTTCATATATTTTGAGTTTTCAGTAACAGTGTTGTGCGCATTGAAAGATTTTTTTCCCCTCAATGCTTGTAGATACAAGCCTGAATAAGGGCTTGTTTTTTAAAAACTGCTTGTTCAGAATATGCAAATGTTTAAGGTTTATGATCTGGACACATGTTCACATTAAGAAATACAATGGTGTCCCCTCAACAGCTAGCGAATTGGACCGTGAAGGAACAGCAGGTTAACTATGCTCCATTCCTAATTCAACTTGGTACTTGTTTGCACACTTCCATACAGCACACCTGATTGGCAATGGCGTCGCTAGGGGGGCAGAGGGGACCCTGACCCCCCCCAACATTATGCTGTCCCCCCCCCCCCCAATTAAAAGAAAAAAAGCCCACTGCAACACATTTAAAAAAATGCATGTAAAAGCTCTTGCAGTGACAAGTAAGGATTTGTAGTGTGAATGGTGTAGAATCATTTGTTAATCAAATAATTGTCAAATCATTTGAATTTATCCAGTTTTTGGCAGATTTTTTAAATTCACTTTTAAACTTTTTTTTTTTTTTTTTTTTTTTTTAATAGTTGTGTTTAATCAAAGTAGTAGTGGAGAATAAGCTTGGGTTACCGCTGCACCAACGAGACCATCTATAGGCGTTGCTAAAATGCTGAAGTGAATCAAAGAAGCTGAACAACAGGGGTGGACAACCCCTGGGTGGTAGATGCAGAAGCTCATTGGATCCCTGTTCAGAAGCTCTTATCACTTGGGGGCATGACTAATGAACTGATGTATTTATTTTAACATGGGAATACTACAGATCACTGAGAACTCGTTGACATAGAAATATGAAAATGCTATATTAATAGGTCATGGAAAACACCTAAAATTTGGTTTGCATTGGGAGTGCCAAACACCGTTTTAAAAAAAGGGGAACTTCTAATTTAACTTCTCTTAATGACCGAACATAGTCCAAAGGTACATAGTAACATGCTTATCTTCTGTCTCTTTTTTTTTTTCCCAGGAGGCCAGTTGTATACTGCTAGATGTGGGAAGATGTTGTCCACAGAGAGAGGAGTTGTTGAGGAATGGTTATCGGAGTTTAAGGTAATTATTAACCAGTGTCTCTGATTTAAACCGCTTTATCTGTCTAGCGCCTCGTTAAAATTATCTTCTTTTTTTTTTTTTTTTTTTTTTTTTTGATCTTGGCCATATGAGGATTTTTCTTGTTCTTTGAAGACTTTTAAATTTTTTTTTTTTTTTTTTCCCGGTCAGCCGGCGGGCTGCCCTGAAAAAAAACATCAGATTTCTCCATCCATACAAATGTGGTGGATGGAGGAATCCTCCTGCTGTGCTGTTGTAGTCTGACAGCAGGGACTCCTCCACTGTTGGAATACACTGATCGGTGCTGATCAAATAAAAATTTTCCAACAATGCCATTCGAGAGAAGCTGATCATTTTACATCTGCTTCACTTGAACAGGAATTACAATAGAGGGATTGAAATTCAGCCAGTCCTTGCTAAACCGGACACTTTTTGATTCATCTATGGCCAGCTTTAAGGCTGCAGTCACACTTATATTTGCCGCAAATCTTCCCGCGATTTGAAAGCGCAGAAGTGTGAATGACAAATTGCGGGGCTCACATTTGAGATGCCATTTATGTGAATGACACCTCAAATTGCTGCGACCCGCATTGTGGGAAGCATGTCGTCCAAAAAAGTTCAGGAGCTACTTTTTGGCGATATGCTTCCCGCGATTGCAGCACAATTTATCTCTGATCCTGCACCACGATGTGTGTGTGTGTGTCATTCAAACCAGGCTAAAAAGGGCCTAGTATTGTCGGATCATAGTCAGCTCTCGTTCACTGAAATTGCCCTTCAACATTAAGTTGTAGGGCAAAGTCGGATCAGAAGTCATCCGACTTCTATGTCGGAGCACTGTGAACCCAGCCTTAAGGATAAGTAACACCTAAAGTATTACATGGTACACCCAGGGTCTAACATGTAACATGGTAGTGATGCAGCAGCCACTTCCCCACCAGAGTCCCCATTGTGACAGCAGGCCATGGATCTTCTCCCCGCACCCCCTGTCGCAATAAAAAAAAAAAGACTGGCGTTGCTCCTCCCACCCGGCCACATCATTCATAGAGTTCTGTGAAAGGGGTAACTACAACTGCCATCAGCCATTGCTGCTGATGGCTGGCTTGTCATTCTGAATGAACTACCAGGGTGCGCTCTAGGTAGCTAATTGATGTTTCCTGTCATTCTGTAACGGTTTGCCTGTACGAGGTACGGGCAGACAGCTACACTGACAGTCTGCAGGAGCCTAAAATTGCACAAGGGATCTGCTGATCTCGGGTGCAATGCTTTACAGGCTCCTGATAAATAACTTGCAAAAAAAGATGTGTTTTATTTTTTTTTATTTTTTTTGTTTTTTTTTATAAAAAGGTGAACTTCTCTTTTAAAGTTCTTTTAAAATTTTCGCTTTAAGAACTTTCATTCGATTTTCTAATCATTTGGTCAAATAAACATTCGGTTTCGACCGCAAAGATGTAGAAACTAATTTGTAACAGTGAATGTGGATTTAATTTGCGAAAGTTCATTCACTCCAAAATCCAATGTTAAAAGCAAATGTGTGTCGCTTCTTTAAGTACTTTCAAATTACATTTTTATCTTGTCATCTGAAGTTCTTGTAAGAAGGCTTAAAGCGATCTCCAGCGCAGAGATCAAACAAAGGCTGGTAAAAGTATAAAACAAGTGAAACTAATATGTTTACAATACATATTTCTTTAGGAAATGCATTTCATGCAGTTGGGGTTGTTAATACTGTAAACTCTTGACGTTGACGTAACACAAATATGCGGCCCCACTGAACTGGGCTTTCTTCCATGGGGCCACATATTTGCATCTCTTCCTTTATGCTGGGAGCACAGGGCCCTGATCTCCCCCGGGTCACCTGATCGGTAGCCTCTGGCTACCACAGTGATCAGTCAGTGAAGCCTGCCCCAAGGTTTCATCCAGGTCAGTGCCAGGGTTAGAGTTTTTGGGATCAAGTAAGGGTAAAACGTCAAGGTCAGGATCAGTATAATTTGGGAAGGATTTTCTTTAATTTTTTAAAATGCTTATCAGTGTGTTTTTTTAAGTAGGACAAAAAAAATGAAAAATGAGCACTGTTGTTTCTGGGCTGTACTACGGGTACAAAATGTGGTATTGCTGCAATCCGGAGCAGAATTTTTTTTTTTGGGGGGGGGGGGGGTGGTTCTTTGGTAGAAGGTTATGGTAGTAACAAATTTATTATAAACTACATTTAAAAAAAAGTAACATTATTATTATTAAAAGGAAAACCGGTCCTAATTGGTCTTTCGTTTGGTGTTTTTTATTTATTTTATTTTTTTCCCCAATTTGTCCTGGGGAAAAAAAAGGTATAATTCACCTGGATATACAAAGTCAATGTGGTGATGGCTACGGTTTTTAACAAATGGCAAAGTTGCAAAATTGTGCTTGGGCTTTAGGATTTGTTTTACCCTTAGGTGTGAAGGGGTTAAAACCGAAGCTGCTCCATCTGAAAGCTTTGTAACACTGGCATATTCATGCCTCTAAAAGGCATATACATGTTAATGGGGTATATGTGTACATGGGGTATATGTCTACAGTATATGTGGTAAGCCTTGGAGTATGATTCAGTAAGATGACCGTATAACCTGAAATGTAGCATTTTTGTAAATATTGGCTCCTGCTTTTCCACATGACCATGTAAAATGTGGATGCAGCTATTAATTATCTGTTACATTCTAAGGCACACAATCAAACAATGTAGCTAAAATAACTTTGGCGCACAGCTTGTGCTGATATTAGAAGACAATTGGAGGGGGAAGAAGGACTTCAGATTAATGTTTATAAAGATGTTTTTTTTTGTTTTGTTTTTTAGACTCTACCCGAGGCATCCATTACAAGTTATGCTGTCAGTTTGAAAGAGAAGATATATTTGGTTTCTGCATTGTATGAAGTGATTCAGGAGCCTCAGACCGAGGTAAGGAACATGTCAATTACAAATGCATGTTGGGTAGCTTCTGGTCAGGAATGAGGGGAACAATCAATGGATAGTTAAGAGTAGTGTTGATCATGGGTTGGGAACAGTTTCGATTTTTAGATAATGGACAACCTCTGAACATAATTTAAATGACTTTTAGAGATATATATATATATATATATATATATATATATATATATATATATATATATATATAGATCGATAGATTCTACAGAACTGACAATGTGCCATAAATTCAAATGAGTAATTGTAATCGAAGGTATGAAACCACTGATGTTGATAGGTCCCAAGGCTAACAAGATGGCAGCTGTGAGGTGAGGCAGTTCCGTCTAATGAGGGTGCTATGTACACATGAAATGTGTGCTTTATCTAGCTCAAAGGCTTGGTTTAGCTTTTGGAAAAAAAATATTAAATTCACACGTGCTGTTTTCAAATTGTGACCGCAAGTGCGGGGAGAACATCCCCTGCCTGCTGTCAAAGGATGGTTGGGGTCAGGTGTGCAGATGCTGGAACATGTTACAGGTTCCAGCCTAAAAATGGGTGGAACCTCTAACATGTTCCAAAGGTGAACTTATCCTTTTAAAGAGCTGTGTCTTTAAAGTCCAAGTTCGAGCTTGGGCAACAAACAAAAGGATGTAACCCCCAGTAGCATGTACTCACCACTTCTCCAGTGCTTTCCCCTGAAGACTCACCCACACAGCCATCTAGCTTTGGTCCTCCAACGGGTTGAATGATGCTTGGGCATCAAAAGCCCACCCTCATCCTGGAGTGGTGCCACATTTTTACAGTCAGAAATGAAGCCTGCCCCTAGCCCAGAATTGTTCTTTTAAAGCGCACCAGTCACAAATTGGCATTTGCACTCATCTGAATCTCCAAGCTAGAATATTTAAATGAATGCAGGCTTAAGCTGACTATACACTTAATGATCTCCTTTGTTCAGCCCAGTGGGCTAAATGAGAAAATTCCATAGATTTTCCCTTCCATACTAAACAGTGTTAATTGATTAATCCCCCACTACTGACTATTGTATCCTGGCAGCCATCACCTGTGACTGTCAGAATACCCAAACAGTAACTGCATTGGGTTGACTGCAGTCACTGTTCTGCCAGCTTTCTACCCTGCTCCTTTGATCTCTTTAGTCGAAATTTGTGGAACTGGGTGGTATTTGCAAGGCCACCCATGGCTCGTATTTTGTCCAATACCCATAAATCAGGTAAAATTTTAAGTGTATGTGACCAGCTTTACTTTTTGTGGATAGCTGTTTTGTCCTGGCAAATTACTTTTTTATTGTCCTGTCGGGGGAAGAATTAACAACTGTGTGTCTGTCTGCAAGGCCTTCACAAAGGCTGCCATATCGCCTTATTGCTATCAACACAAGACTACTTTCACACTGGTAGTACCGGCCATTAGCGCTAATGTAACGCTCGTTTTTGCAGCACTTTAGCGCTGTTTTAGCTGTGCTTTTGCGTCGCTTTTCGGGCACTAGCAGGGTGTTTTTTACCCCCAAAAAGGGTAAAAACTCCAGTTTTGCAGCGCTTTCAAATCCCTTATCAGGCTCTTTGGAAGTGCTGCCCATTCATTACAATGGGCAGGGCATTTTGGGAATTGCAGCGCTCCCAAATCGCACCAAAGATGCTGCTTGCAGGACTTTTTGTAACATCCCACAAGCGCACCGCCCCAGTGTGAAAAGAGACACCGCAATGAATAGGAGGTGGTTTTCAGGTGCTTTGCAGAGGCTATTTCTAGCGCTAAATCGCCTTAAAACCACCCCAGTGTAAAAGTAGCCTTAAAGTGGTTGTAAACGCTCTTAAAAAAAACGACCTGCAAGACAAAGGCATAATGAGCTAGTATGCATGGCATACTAGCTCATTATGAAATACTTACCTTAGATCGAAGCTGTTTCAGTGGTCCACGTACACAGCTGTGACCGGCGACATGTCTCCCGAAGTTATTTCTGGGTTTCGTGGGATCCGGCGCTGTGATGGGCAGGAGCCACGTGGACGTCATGTGTGCGGCAGCTGCTGGTCACAGCACAGGCCCTTTTTCGAAATGGCACGATCAAGCCGTTTCTTCAGTGCGCATGCACGGATGCCGTTGGCGCAAGCGTATATGGTTAATATCTCCTACACCGTATTTTTATTTTGTATTTTTGTTTTTTTGATCAGCTATATGCAAATTGCTTCCAATGATGGCAGCACACAAAAGCACTTGCCTGCTCCTACGGTGTTGTGTTTCTTGTTAGCCAAATCACTGGGTTATTGCTTCTTTGCAGGTGAGGGAAGTTTCTATTTCAGCCAGTGAGGAAGTGGTGCAGTAGGAGTGGTTGTTTTGCTGGCAAGTTTATTGGACTTCAGTGAATTTGCTAAATGAACACTGCATGGAATTGCACATGTGGGCCTTCTGAGTGGTTAGATGTGTTCTGTATCCATTGTGAGAACTTCCTTTAAATTAAGGAGATTTTTAGGACACTGACCCTTTTTTTCTTTCTTTTTATTTTTTTCAATAATTGCTAGTGGCTATAGCAGCAGTTTGCGATAATCGCAAGCAAATCTGGCAGACTGGTTTTACCCAAGTTAATTGATCATCCTGCCCATTAATGGTTCAGTTCTTGGCTGGTTCCTGCTAAACTGGCCTAGATTTGAACCTGTATGGCCGGCTTTACTTTTTTAGGCCCATGTCTGTCTTCTACAGACTGTCTCCATACAAAACTCTGTGCATATACCTAGCTGCCCCTTGCTGCTCTGGCTCCCACATCTCTTGGGTGGAGCCCTCTTGACTTCCTGGGCTCCTCTGTCTGCCGGTGTGGAGCCCAGAATCCTAGTCGGGTCTCTTCTCAAAGCCCAGCACACCTGCCCAATTCGTGTGCTAGTGGTTCTCAAAACATGGACCCGGGTTTGGAGATTTCATCTGATGGGGAAACCGGAAAGCCAGTTTGCTCTGAATGATACTAATTCCCTGGACCCCCAGCAACCTGCCTGGATGAGAATTCTGGGTCGTTAATTCTTTTCACACCATGGCAAGGCACAGAACCCTTTTGAAAAGTTGTTTTTGACTGCTTAAAATTCTCTTTTTAAAGAAGAGAAAAATAATCCCAATAGTCACTTGGACACCTCTTTTTTAAGAAGGAATCAACGCAGGTCGGATCAAGCGCCTCGGGGCGACTCAGTTCGCAGTTGCAGTGCTATACAAGTCATTCATAGAGGCATTAAAGTATGAGATTGATGCAACAAATATGAACATTCTCTGCACTGTGCTGGCCACGTAACAAGCCGGAAGCTTGATATCTTTAGGTACCGTTTTAGGTAAAACAGCAACGTTTAATGCATCAATTAGAAGAAGGAAATTGTGGTGATTCATGAAATGTTTGTTTTCTTGTATATAGTGTAGGTGGAAGCGGCACTTTAAATCTCCACTGCAGCTTAGCAACCCACCCAGCCAGCTTTTATTGAGAATTTTTTATGCATCAGGAAGAAACGCGTTGCATGGAAAAAAACTGCCTTTAGAACTTGGTATAATTTGAGTCTGTAGTACTTTTCAACATTGAACAACTCCTCCTTTTTGGCTGAAGGATTGCATTTACTGGACTATTGAAAATGTTAATCTTAGTATCTTTGGCTGATTGCCTTGTATGGTGATTGCTGGGGTAACCTTGAAATTGAGGTTGTTTTGTCTCCATGTCCTAAAGGAGCAAAGTAAAACCGTGTACATATAGTGGACTAATATTCACATTTTGAATCTAACACCAATAACCATGTTTTGTCTAAAATGGACACCAAACAATACAATAAAAATAAAAAAAACTTTTATATGGAGAAAAGAACTCTGGCTGCCCCTTTTTTCACTATCGGGACCGTGTGGTCACAGGTAGAATTTCCTTTGAAAAAAAAAAAATTTGATTTTGAATGTTTGATTTTCTAATAGTTAATGGGTCAAACTGATTTTTTTTTTTTTTTTCCATTTTATTATTTTTTTAACTGTAGTGATGGGAAATAAAAAATTTTAACTGCCTTTTCTATTGAAATACTTTAAATAAAAAAGCATTTAAAGATGTTTAACCAAAAAAGCAAATTAAATTTCCATACAGTACAGGACAAAAAATAAATAAATCTTATCAGTACAATTGATATTGCCATCAGAGACCGAACAAATGTTGTTCAAAGGTGCTTCAAAAATTGTCTTTGACTTTTTTTTACCAATAAAATCTGTTTCCTCTAGTACAATACGGGACACGGCTTCTTGGTCTGCACCGCTGGGTTATATGCTGCTACCAACAGGTGACTGGACACTGAAAAACAAAGCTGCTATAGCATCCAGATAAAACCCCTTCCACTCCCAGCTAAGCTCAGTTTTTTGATAGTGTCCTTTTAGGTTATGGACCTCTTCTCTGTGATGAGACTACAACGACTTTAGTAAAGAGCTCAGGCCTAGGGGCAGAGCCGATCGGCCCTATAGGCACACTATGCAAGCTGCTTAGGGCCCCGCCGCTGTGGGGGGGCCCCCAAGACCCAGCATCCCCCCTGCACCTCTGGCTGGCCATTTAGAGTGCAGTGAGGAGAGGTGGGAGGAGGTGGAAGGCAGCGATCGTCAGCTCTATGGTGCCTGAGTGGGCGGCGGGATCTCCCTGGGGTTTGTAGTACTCTGTGTATACAGTGGAGAGGAGAAGGGAGGGGCCTCTGACCCAGGCAGGTATCAGTTTCACTTTCACTCTGCTTGAACACTGTTGATGATGCCCGGGTCAGAGGCCCCTCCCCTCTCCGCTGTATACATTCGGAGATAGAACTACTAGCCCCAGGGAGATCCCCCTGCCTGTGGACACCATATAGCTGCCGATCGCCGCCTCCCACCTCCACCAGCCAGGTACAGGGGACCCTCTGCAAGGAGGGGAGTCAGCTGTTTGGAGGCCCAAATGTAAGAGGGAGGCTTTCTGGGGACACTAATGTAAGGAAGGGGGCCTCTGGGGACACTAATGTAAGAGGGGGGCTCTCTGGGGACACTAATGTAAGGATGGGGCCCTCTGGGGACCCTGATGTAAGTAGGGAGGCTCACTGGGGACCCTGATGTAAGGGGGACTCTCTGAGGACACTGATATAAGGAGGGGCTCTCTGGGGACCCTAAGGTAGGGGGAGGCTCTCTGTGGACCCTGATGTAAGGGGGGGCTCTCTGGGGATCCTGATGTAAGGGGGGGCTCTCTGGGGACCCTGATGTAAGGGGGGGCTCTCTGGGGACCCTGATGTAGGAGGAGGGTTTCTGGGGGCCCTAATGTAGGGGGAGGCTCTCTAGGGACCCTGATGTAAGGGGGGCTCTCTGGGGACCCTAATGTAGGGGGAGGCTCTCTGGGGACCCTGATGTAAGGGGGGGGATCTCTGGGGACCCTAATGTAGGGCGAGGCTCTCTAGGGACCCTGATGTAAGGGGAGGCTTTCTGGGGACCCTAATGTAGGGGGAGACTCTCTGAGGACCCTAATTTAGGGGGAGGCTGTCTGGGGACCCTTGTTTAAGGGGGGCTCTCTGGGGACCTTGGTGTAAGAAGGGGCTCTCTGAGGACCCTGATGTAAGGGGGTCTCTCTGGGAACCTCATTCTGTTCTATATTGTTGTACTTCTTCTTTGACTGTTTTGTTTAAAGGAGGGAGGATTGTTTTGGGAGCACTGAAGTGTCAGGTGTGACTGTGTGGCAATGGCAAATAGTTTACATAGCTCACGGCATCACGGGTCAAGTAGAGGGCCCCTTAGCAGAATTTTGCTTAGGGCCCCAGGGAGGTCAGGATCGGAACTGCCTAGGGGGATGGTATAAGGGCCCTTGTGTAACTCTAGCATTGATGCCCATGTTGCAGATCTGATGTTCTTCGCCGGTACGTTGGGGCTCATTATTTGTAATCCGATTGGGTGTATTGAGATGTATGTAGAGAGTAAAGTTAAAGCGTTTTTAAGCGCTGTGTTCAGCTAAATTCAGGCAAGTGTTCATAGGGTGGATGTGTCTGACGCAAAGTGTCCCAGTGATACCGTTACAAGAGTGCAGATAAAAGATGGGCGATTGGCCCTCTCACCAACAACCGGGTAAATGTGATGTCTTCCGAACAGCTTCTGGTGTAGACAGGCTGCTACAGCAAATCCTTTGCAGCTCGACACACTGACTGGCTGCTCACTGTATTGGTGCAGTAAGGATGTCTGATGGCAACCCGCGGAGCTTGCCCCTTCTAGCGCGAATGGGCGGATAGACCGCGTGGTAGGCTGCAATCTCACTCTCTCCCCTGCATGAAGAGGTCCATCTTGTATCAGGAACAGGAGGAAGAGAGCGACTGGCAGGTCTCTGGCTTCTTTTATAAAACTCCCCCAGCAATCCCTCCGATGGCAGCAAAGATCTCTGGGATATGTGGTCCAGATGCACGAACAGGCAGAACAGTTATCAGTCTGATGACCTACCCATCCCGTAGTTCCTTTAACTGGACTACAAATATGATGTAATTTAATAGTACTTGGCACTGAGGGAGATGCAATGCATAAAGACACCGGACGATTGCCATACTTTGCAACTGTAGTCCACATTGCTACATACACAATGCAGAGGATTAACTTCTTAGGTTCCACAGTGAGCATGCTTTACTGCATATACAGTGATTTTACAGTTGAGGGATTAGAAATATTTTAAATGCTCGTTTTGGCTTGGGAGGGGGGGATAGGAATAAGGCCAAATGCCTATCTTATTCCTCATTCTCACAACATTTTAAGTCATTATGTACATTTTTCTTTATTTTATTTTAAGTACTTCTAGCTTTACTCCTTTTTAATCTGAATTATCTTGAAGTTTGTGAATTTTACTTTGAGTCCCACACATTTATTTCCCTGAGCCTGCCTACTGAACTACAGAGGTGCTGAGGGGGAAGTTTTAGGAGTAAGAGGCAGTAAGGTACAATGGGATATGTAGTTCTTAGAATTTTGAAAGTAGATCGCAGAGGAAAAGCTGTGAAGCATGCAGAATTTGTGGAAAGAGATGGCAAGCAGACCGGCAGCAATCATTTTTAAAGTGGTTCTAAACCCTTAATGGCCACTTTGTGCTACAGGTAAGCCTATATAATGCTTACCTGTAGCTCCCCAGGATATCTACTAAACCTGCACGGTTTAGGAGATATCCCCTGTATTTGCATGTGCCCACGTCATCGGCACATACGCACTGACACAACCTGAAGAAATGGCACGTATGTGCCGTTGCTTCAGTGGGTGTGACGTTACCGCGCGCACGCGCGGTAGTGACGTCATCATGGCCCTGGCCAATCACAGCACCAGAGCCGCGATACCCGGAAGTGATTTCGGCCGCCGGAGCGATGTACGGGCACCGCATTGAGGGCTTTCATCTCAGGTGAGTATTACATAATGAGCTACTATTCTATGCATACTAACTCATTATGCCTTTTGTCTTGCAGGTATTGTTTTTAATTTTTATTTTTTTAAAGTGGGTTTACAACCACTTTAAGCTTATGTTGCATTGTCAAAAATAACTATTGTTAGTGTTGCTATTACAGTGCTGATGTTAAAAAATAAGTGTATGCTATGACTACTTAACTCCTTTAAATTTAATAGCGGCCCAAATTTGGGCATTAAAGCCTGGTAAATACTTCATTTTTGATCGGGATGGGTTACAACTTCTGTTTTTTTTTTTTTTTTTTTTTTTGGGCTGTGAGCAAAAATTGCCCAATGGCAGGATTAGAAAGTAAATGAATATTAAACAAAAAAAAAAACTAATTTGGGTTCTAACATTTGAATGCAGGCCCACTTCATGGGTATGTGGAACAGAAGACAGTACTGCATGAACATGGATGTAAATTGCTTTTTTTTTTTTTTCTACGTTTTTGACTTTCATTTTAATCAGTCAAATTAGTATTTATGTTGAAATGCTGAATGTGTGATATACTTTTGTGCTTCTAATGACAGTTGTTGGAGCCAGTCTGCCACCAGCTCTTTGAGTTCTACAGAAGCCAAGAAAAGCACCTGAGGACATTCACGCTTCAGTTCCTGCCAGAGCTCATATGGTGCTACTTGTCTGTGTCCACCAGAAGAGACCTGCAGAGCAGTGGGTGCATCGAAGCGCTGCTTCTGAGCATCTACAATTTGGTGAGTACTTTGAGAACTGGGTTTTGTTTGCCAAGATAGAAGCTTAACTGAAAGCCATGTTGCATTGTAGGGCTGATTGCACTCTGATCTCATACAAAACGTAGCCTAACTTGACAAGTGATGATAGTTTATAGTTCACTTTTGCAAGGTACTTTAAATAGCACCAAATGTATAAATCTAAGTTTATTCACTTGCTGCCGGGCCAGTTGTGACATTTCTCACATACTTGTTTAAAATCTGTATTTTAAAATTGCTTAGAACCCCAAAACGAGGCCATGGAGAATAAAATGATGGTTTTATGTCACAGTATTTATGCAACAATTTTTAAATCACAAATTTTCAGGAAAAATATACTTTAAAGTATATCATAAATTTTTAATATTTTTTTTTTTTTTGCACCTGCGATCAGTAGATCGCGGGTGCAATGTCAGGATCCTGCTAACACTCAAGGCATTCATTCCTTGTGTGTTTCCCACACCGTGTTCAAAACGCACTGCCATTGTGAGCTTCAGCGGGTGTCAATACTAAGTTAAAGTGGTTGTAAACCCTGTACCGCCACTTTTACCTACAGGTAAGCCTATAATGAGGCTTACCTGTAGGTACCGTGAGTATCTCCTAAACTTGCACCGTTTAGGAGATATTCACTGAATCAGCATGTGCCGACGTCATCGGCATATGCACACTGAAGAAATGGCTTGATCATCCAGTCATTGCGGCTCTGGCTAATCACAGCGCCGGAGCCCGCAAACCAGGGCTAAAGTCCTGCGGGAACGCATGGGAACGGAGTTCCTGTACTTTTTCCACAACAGGAACTCAGTTCCCGTTAGCAGCCGTGTCCTGCAAGACTTTGAAGTATGTGAGCTGTGTGGCAGGTGCTACACCAGCAGCTGCCGGCACAGCTCGCAATAGTAAGTGCCGCACACCTGACCATTCAGGCATTGCCAGTAGGGGGCCCCACCCCATGATAGCTTCCGCTTCGATCTACCTGTCAATCACAGCTAGCTGACGGATAGATCAGGTCCCTGCTGCTGAGAGATTGTGTTTAGTCAGACCTCTCGTGATGCCCTCCTCCCCGCCGCCCCCTCCTGATTTTCTGTCTCCTTATCCCCCCCCCCCCCAGTCTCCTGCATACTTGCTCTGTGTGTCCCGCTGAATCCTCCCTCCCTATCTTCAGTGCCATATGATGAGAGAACCCAGAGGAGGAGCACAGCTATTCTGCTCATAGGACATGCAGGGAGAGAGGTGAGCTGAGGGAGGAACATCAGTTTGGGGTGGTAAGCTGAGCACAATACCTGGCAAAGTTTAATGCCAGGAGGGAAGTTTATGTGGAAATATGTGAAGGTTGGAATAGCAGCGAGTGTGTGTTGGAGCCCTGCAGAGTTTGCAGCCCCCCCAAGCTTACATACATCTCCTAAGCAGGAACACATCACTGTCTCCCCAAGCATTCTGTCCAGATAATGTGCAGTTCATTTATGACCTTTCCATTTTTTTTGTTGTTGGTGGGCGAGTGGATCTTGGGTGGGAGTCCCACACTTTTTTCCCCAGGACTTGACCCCTGCCGCAAACCCAGAAATTACTCCGGGAGACATGTCACCGGTCACATCGGTGTATGGGGACCAATGTAACAGCTTCAATCGAAAGAAAGTATTTCATAATGAGCTAGTATGGGCTGTATAGTATAGTATAGTATAGTATAGTATAGTATACTAGCTCATTATGCCTTTTTTCTTGCAGGTTTTTTTTTTTTTTTTATTTATTTTTTTGAGAAAGTTTATAACCACTTTAAAAGAGAATTTTTTTTTTTTTTTTTTAATTCATACTCGCCTAGGTGGATGCAGCATAGGTCCAATGCTGCCTCTGTCCCCCGGCACCTCTAACAATGAGAACCAGGTGATCGAACACCACCGATTGCTCAGTTCTCACAGCCCCCTGAGGAGAGAGCTGGTGACTCAGTCACAGCTCTCTTCTCCCCCGCACTCACTGGAGCGCTGGGCTGTGGAGGGGGCGGGATCGACCGGCTCAGGCTCTATGTGGCTCACCGAAAGGCTGAGCCAGGTGTCAGTCCAGGGATCTGGGCAGATCCCGACTCCTCCATGGTCGTGATGACGCCGAGCCTGGACCGACTCTGTGAGGTCAGCAGAGAGCGGACTTCAGCCCGATCTCTGTGGAAAATGGGTCACAGGAGTGCAGAACAAACTACACTCCTGTGATTCATAGGTGATGTACAGCATTTGCCTGCTGCATATCACATGATACAGAAGTACCATGTGATGTGATTTGCAGTGAGATTCCAAAAGCAGTGCACTAACTTTGATGTGGTGCGATGCAATTTCAGCCTGTTCAAAATGAAAGGGGAAAACTCCCACTGCATTGAACTGCTGCAATTTCTGTGCGATTCCCAATATGAACCAGCTCTCAGTATAGCAGTCAGCCCATACCTCCCGTGTGTGCAGACAGTTACTGAATTGCAGAAAGAGTTGAAAACTACAAGCTGTCTGATGTCGCAGAGGGTACTTTTAGTTCATTCACAGAACTCTGTGTGACAGTGGGTGCGGGGAGAGGAACCTCCACCCACTGTCAGTGAGAGATCGGGGAGTTTATGGACTGGAGCACAGGAACCAGTCGCGCATTACAAAACTTATCCTTTCATTTTTGTGCACACAATATAATACCCAACTTTTTGTTAAATTTAAATTATGATGTTAAGCCGAGTAAATAGATTCCTAATATGTCATTTTAAAGTGATTTGAAAGTTTGTATTTAAAAAGAAAAAAAAAACATGTCATACTTAAATGCTCTGTGAAATCGTTTTGCACAGAGCAGCCCCGATCCTCCTCTTTTTGGGTCCCTCTTCGGCACTCTTGGACCCTCCCTCCTGTTGAGTGCCCCAACAGCAAGCAACTTGCTATGGGGGCACTTGAGCCTAGCCGCGGCGCCCTGTGTCCATTTAAGACACCAAGCTGAGTTTTGGCCCACCCCCTCTCTCTCCTGATTGGCTAACTGACTTTGGCAGGAGCAGGAGGGAGAGTCCCGGATGGCCGAGGCATTGCTAGCACTAAGAACAACATCATCACCAGATCTCGCCTCCGCCCTGATGGCCAGAGCCGGTACAGGGGGGGGGGGGCAGAAGGGACGGGTGCCCTGGGCGGGACAAATTATTGGGGGTGGGGGGGGGCGCAGTAAAGTCCTTGTAAAAGAGGCACAGTATACATTAAATGGCAGCCCGTGCACGGACCGAGCGGCGCTCTTGCCTGGACCGCCAGTGTATTAGCAGTCACTGGCTTGCTGGGACTGTGGGTTTCCCAGCAACCAGTGACGCTGCGTGTGTGCGCCCCGCCTCCTGACCGCGGCTCTCACTTCCAATCTTCTGTCACAAGAGCGCCTGGCCGGGTGAGACGTCACATGCATGCTCCGCCCCGCCCCGCCCCCCTGCTACTCGCGGCTCCCGGTTTTCTGCACAAAAGTGCCCGGCCGGGTGTGACATCACGTGCGCGCTCCGCCCCATCCCCCTGCTACATGCGGCTCCTGTCCTGACTCACTTGCAAGATATATCTTGCAGCTTTCCGCCCCACTGCAGCTTGTGCCGACTACTCCTGAGCTCAAGGTATGTGGGGCACATGTTTCCTAAGCTGCACACTGATGGCCATATTTTGTTAAGGGGCACTCTGATGGCATTATTTTCTTAAGGGGCACTCTGATGGCATTATTTTCTTAAGGGGCACTCTGATGGCCATAATTTGTTGTGCCCATGAGAATGTCCCTTAACATAAAATGTGCCCATGAGAGTGTCCCTTAGCATAAAATGTGCCCATGAGAGTGTCTCTTAACATAAAATGTGCCCATCAGAGTGTCCCTTAACATAAAATGTGCCCATCAGAGTGTCCCTTAACATAAAATGTGCCCATCAGAGTGTCCCCTTAACATAAAATGTGCCCATCAGAGTGTCCCTTAACATAAAATGTGCCCATCAGAGTGTCCCTTAACATAAAATGTGCCTATCAGCATGCTACTTATTTGCTCTGATGGGCATATTTTATTTTAAGAGCAACACTAATGGGCACATTTTGTTATGCCCATCAGAGTGCCCTTAACATAAAATATGCCCATCATCAGCCTGACCCTTAACATAAAATAAGTAGCATGCTGATGGGCACATTTTATGTAAAGGGCACTCTGATGGCCATATTTTATTTTCAGAGCAACACTGATGGGCACATTTTATGTAAAGGGGCACGCAGATGGGCATATTTTGTTGTGCCCATCGGAGTGCCCCTTAACATAAAATGTGCCCATTAGCATGCAAGCTTATTGTATGTTAAGGATCACACTGATGGGCATATTTTATGTTAGGGAGCACTCTGATGGGCACAACAAAATATGCCCATCAGACCAGTTCCAGTAAATGAACCCCTTTGTGCTGCATAAATGGCACCAGTGTTTTAAGTATATTCTCGTTTTAAAAACCACATTGATTCTTTCTTAAAAACGGGGGGGGGGGGGGGGGGGGGCGTTTGCCATCTTTGCCCTGGGCACTAAATGGCCTTGTCCCAGCACTGCTGATGGCCCACTTTTTTTTTTTTTTTTCTTTTTTTTTTTTTTTGTTTACAGTGTTTACAGGCCAAAATGTAATTCATTTCTTGAGGCCCTAACATGCCAAGACAGTACAAATACCTTCCCAATTTTTTGGAAAGTGGCAGTCCAAGGACGCCCTCCCAGAACTGTTGAATATACAGCAAGCGTCAAGTGGTTAAAGCGAGATAAAGAAAAGGATTTTTTTTTTCTGTATAAAGCATATTCTACATTGATATATATGCTTAAACTTTTTGGTAACAACTTTAACACCAAGTTATGCTGTGTGAATAGGAACATGTAACAAATCTAAAGTTAGTGTTATCCCAATTTGGTGACAAAAGTTAAAGGGTATGGTTGTTGGCATAGTTTGCAGATGGCAGACACTCTGAGTTTTTTTTTTTTTTCATGTTTAAGGGCCAGTTCACGCCATAAAAACGCAGTCTGGATGCATTCAAGATGCTTTTCTGTATGCGCGTTTTTTGATGCAGCTTTTTTTTTATTTATTTTTTTCCCCTCCTTTTTTCTTAACCTTAAATAAGGAAATGTGCGTTCCAGTGTTTTTGGAGCGTTAGGTGCATTTTTTGATGCCTTTTACATCGTTCCAGTCCAGGAAAAATGTAGCATGTTCTAATTTTTTTTTTTCTGGAACGCACTGTAACTGCAAGCACTGGTGTGAACTAGGTATGCCTTTTGAAAATCATAACCTACTTTCCATGCATTTTTGATGCAGAAAACAAAACGCACTGGACTGCATGTGGTGTGAACTGGCCCTAAAATCTTTGACTTTTTTTTTTCTTTCCTCTGATAACAAGCTCATAGTACTGTTCATATAATCATTTTGGAAGGAAATTGCACAAAATCTACATGCCATGTTGAAATCCTGTGAAGCAGTTAAAGGAAAAATGAGAGCAGCAGAGAGGCAGCCAATGCACAGCCTTGCATTGTATGTCGTTTACTTAAGTAAATGTGACAGTACTCATGTCCTCCCTTAGAGGACATTTATTCTGTCTCTCCTGCCTAGGGGTGACATTCTTGCATTCTGCTGGAGACTTGTCTTATAGAGGCTGAGCCTTAGATGTAAAGCAATCTAGACATGGTACACACAAGGTGCCCATGGTTCTAATTAATGCCATGAGGTTTGTCGGGAGCTATATTCTCATTAGCGTCATAAGATCTTCTGTTTTTAGACTTCGTCTTACAAAACCCTTGTGTATGACTAAGAGTAGACCAAACCTGTAGCACAGGCTTGTGTACTGCTGTCAGAGTTTTGCTTTTAGCCCAGGAGGTAAAGTATCCTCCTACAACCAGTCAGTCCAGTAGCCAGTGTTGTAGATACCACACTTACTGTTTATTTGTAAGCCATGTTTTATCTGATCTAACACCATGTTTTTTTTTTTTTTTTTCTTTGTACTGCTTTGACGGGTTTTGTCAACTGAACTGCACAGTCTGCCAGCTCCGTTGTATTTCCTGTTCTCAGGGGGTTGCTGATCCGTTGCAGTCTTCGAGATGGAAGTCCACACACACAAAAGCATTGGATGTGCACTCAGCAGTGTTGCCTCCTAAGGAGGTTAAGACCCAGTTGAAGACTGATGTAAAATGAATAACATCATAAAGCTGCCCATAGACTGTACAAATTTTGGCCGGTTGAGCAGGGACTCATTGTTAGGAATTGTTTTGGGTTTAATACCGCTTTAAAAGTTTAGACCCAGGGATCAGACTGCAGACAATTGGGCTCTATTCACACCTGGGCATTTGGAGTCGCAGGCAAAATCACCACAATTCTGCCAGCCAATCCAGCATTGTGGCAAAATCCAGGATGCGATTGAGATGCAATTACTTGCTAATGGTACCCCAATCTCGGTGCGATTTTTGCCACGATTGGCGGGCGAAATATCGTTCTTTTTTTGGGCGTCAAGCTTTGCGTTGTGTTTTTGCCACACAAAAGCGCACCGCGATTGAGGTGCTATTAACAAATAATGGCATTGCAATCGCGTTTTGGCGTGGTTCTGGAATCGCGATCATTCTGCCTGTGATGCCAAACGCCTAGGTGTGAATAGAGCATTACTGTTATCTGAGTGTGAGAAGCAGTCTCCAGGCAGGAAACCGTCACACCCCCTGATACGTCCCAGTCAGAGCTCGCAATTAGGAACGATCATGCCTTCTGCTGATTGCAGAGCTCTAGCGACAACTCGCATTGGAGGGGGGGGGGGGGTGTCAGACCACTGCAGAGATGATCCTGTTTTTTTTTTTTTTTTTTATTAAGCCACATTTTCTACCTGTATTTATTTGATTCATTCAGTAAAACAGTTTCTTGTATATTCAGACAATTTTTGGATAAGATTTTACTGCCCTCTGTTCTCTTTGGGGGTGATTTCTCTTCACTCCATTTACCGGTGACTACATATCGCCAGGACAGTGAGAAGTCTCCCAATGGCTACAGGGAAGACAATAAACATCTGACAGAGGCTCCATCCGTTTCCTACTTAATAAATCCAAAAAGTACAAATAAATGTATGTCTGCTTGTCTCTGCATCCCTGTTGGAGAGATTTATCTTCAATTCCTGGGTCTGTTTCCTTCACTTGCGGTACTGGGGACCAGTGGCGGCTGGTGCTCCAAATTTTTTGGGGGGGGGATGCACCGCCACTGCTGGGGACCATAGGATAAGGACACCAGTAAAACCCTGAAGGAGCACATCTAAGGACCCTTTCACACTAGCGGACCGATCGGGTCTGCCTGACTGTTTTTCAGTGGACCTCATTGGGCCACTTATTCCCTATGAAGCGGCCAATGTCAGTGGACATGTGTGCGCTGACACCCGCCAGTATCTAATGCAGTCTGCTAAAAACAGATGGATGGGGATGCGTTCGCCATCCGTCCAGCAGCTCGGATGACAGGTGACCGCCCCATAGGAACACTTTATTTTATTTTATTTTTGGAGTTTTAAACACACAGCTGCACATTACACGCAAGAAACTTTTATAAAGGTAATCGGACATACAGTGACAGTGCAAGTAATCCAAACAAAGCTGCCAGCAGCTTCCGTAAGCATACGGACACCCGTAATCGTCAGACATTCGCTGTCCTGGAACACATTAAGTTAAAAACACACACCCGGCTTTGTCATCCAGGGACCTGTACTATTTCTTTTGTACATGTCTGCTTACATTACCGAATCTTAAAATCAATCTTTTCTCAACTGTGTAGTAAGATGACTGTTAATGCCCTGCTAAGAATTTTTTTATTTATTTTTTTTCTACCTTTTACATGTGATTAGCTTAATATTATAAATATCTGTTTATTTAAAAATTTTGTGTTACTAGCTATGGTCCTAAATATTTGTACATTTGAAGTTTTTTTTGTTCTGAGCGTTTACCGCTGCATCATACGATCTCGCAGGCCTACCGTGATTTTCAAGATGCCCTATATTTCCAAATGGGAACAAGACCTTGGCATTTCTTTCTGGCAAGAAGGTTGAGAGGATCCTCCTTTTCACTTGTAAAGCGTCCATATGCTCCAGATATCGGGAATCGGGGTTCAAGCTGTTGCCGCGTTGGGATTACACATCCACACGGATCAATAAGATGCCCCCCCCCCCAATGTTTCAAAGTGTGCTGGACGGGAAGGAGGTTGTCTGCCTGGTTCATGTCTTTTGGTCCTACCGCTTACTTCATAACTTCTGGACTGAGGTTTGATGGCATTCTTTCTAGTCTACCACCATACTATCCCTGGAAAGAATTGCAAACCAAATACAAATCAATACGGTTGGATCTTGTAAAAATTACCTACTGCTGATCTTTGCTTTACTACCTGAAGAGTTTTCTGCATCCAGCGCCTGGTTGTATTCTGCATTCTGTGGTTCCTCCTAACAGTTCTTATCTCAATACAGTACACCGGGATTAACAAGCGTAACCACTGAGTGTAGATGGGAACTTTTTCAAAGCAGAAAAGTCTTTGGCTGTGGTTGACAGTGACATCCGCAATACAGGCAGATGACCTGGTAAATACACACTGCTCTCTTTCCAGAATGGGCTTTACATTTACTGACCATTGGTCAGCAATATGTCCCCCCCCCCCCACGCTGGCGGTGTGTCCCCTCTTGCTGGTGGTTGGTGTGTACCCCCCTCACTGGTGGTTGATGGTGTGTACCCCCTCACTGGTGGTTGGTGGTGTGTACCCCCCTTACTGGTGGTGTGTGCCCCCCTCGCTGGTGTGTGCCCCCCTATTGCTGGTAGTTGGTGGTGGTGGTATGTGCCCCCCTCTTGTTGGTGGTGGTGGTATGTGCCCCCCTCTTGCTGGTCGGTGGTGGTATGTGCCCCCCTCTTGCTGGTGGTTGGTGGTGGTATGTGCCCCCCCTCTTGCTGGTGGTGGTATGTGTGCCCCCCCCTCTTGCTGGTGGTGGTATGTGTGGCCCCCCTCTTGCTGGTGGTGGTATGTGTGGCCCCCCTCTTGCTGGTGGTGGTATGTGTGGCCCCCCCTCTTGCTGGTGGTGGTATGTGTGGCCCCCCCTCTTGCTGGTGGTGGTATGTGTGGCCCCCCCTCTTGCTGGTGGTGGTATGTGTGGCCCCCCCTCTTGCTGGTGGTGGTATGTGTGGCCCCCCCTCTTGCTGGTGGTGGTATGTGTGGCCCCCCCTCTTGCTGGTGGTGGTATGTGTGGCCCCCCCTCTTGCTGGTGGTGGTATGTGTGGCCCCCCCTCTTGCTGGTGGTGGTATGTGTGGCCCCCCCTCTTGCTGGTGGTTGTATGTGTGGCCCCCCCTCTTGCTGGTGGTGGTATGTGTGGCCCCCCCCTCTTGCTGGTGGTGGTATGTGTGGCCCCCCCCTCTTGCTGGTGGTGGTATGTGTGGCCCCCCCTCTTGCTGGTGGTGGTATGTGTGGCCCCCCCTCTTGCTGGTGGTGGTATGTGTGGCCCCCCCTCTTGCTGGTGGTGGTATGTGTGGCCCCCCCTCTTGCTGGTGGTGGTATGTGTGGCCCCCCCTCTTGCTGCTGGTGGTATGTGTGGCCCCCCCTCTTGCTGGTGGTGGTATGTGTGGCCCCCCCCTCTTGCTGGTGGTGGTATGTGTGGCCCCCCCCCTCTTGCTGGTGGTGGTATGTGTGGCCCCCCCCCTCTTGCTGGTGGTGGTATGTGTGGCCCCCCCCTCTTGCTGGTGGTGGTATGTGTGGCCCCCCCTCTTGCTGGTGGTGGTATGTGTGGCCCCCCCTCTTGCTGGTGGTGGTATGTGTGGCCCCCCCCCTCTTGCTGGTGGTGGTATGTGTGGCCCCCCCTCTTGCTGGTGGTGGTATGTGTGGCCCCCCCCCTCTTGCTGGTGGTGGTATGTGTGGCCCCCCCTCTTGCTGGTGGTGGTATGTGTGGCCCCCCCCTCTTGCTGGTGGTGGTATGTGTGGCCCCCCCCCTCTTGCTGGTGGTGGTATGTGTGGCCCCCCCCTCTTGCTGGTGGTGGTATGTGTGGCCCCCCCTCTTGCTGGTGGTGGTATGTGTGGCCCCCCCTCTTGCTGGTGGTGGTATGTGTGGCCCCCCCCTCTTGCTGGTGGTGGTATGTGTGGCCCCCCCCTCTTGCTGGTGGTGGTATGTGTGGCCCCCCCCTCTTGCTGGTGGTGGTATGTGTGGCCCCCCCTCTTGCTGGTGGTGGTATGTGTGCCCCCCCCCTCTTGCTGGTGGTGGTATGTGTGGCCCCCCCCCTCTTGCTGGTGGTGGTATGTGTGGCCCCCCCCTCTTGCTGGTGGTGGTATGTGTGGCCCCCCCCCCTCTTGCTGGTGGTGGTATGTGTGGCCCCCCCCTCTTGCTGGTGGTGGTATGTGTGGCCCCCCCCTCTTGCTGGTGGTGGTATGTGTGGCCCCCCCCTCTTGCTGGTGGTGGTATGTGTGGCCCCCCCCTCTTGCTGGTGGTGGTATGTGTGGCCCCCCCCCTCTTGCTGGTGGTGGTATGTGTGGCCCCCCCCCTCTTGCTGGTGGTGGTATGTGTGGCCCCCCCCTCTTGCTGGTGGTGGTATGTGTGCCCCCCCCTCTTGCTGGTGGTGGTATGTGTGCCCCCCCCTCTTGCTGGTGGTGGTATGTGTGCCCCCCCCCCCTCTTGCTGGTGGTGGTATGTGTGCCCCCCCCTCTTGCTGGTGGTGGTATGTGTGGCCCCCCCCCTCTTGCTGGTGGTGGTATGTGTGGCCCCCCCCTCTTGCTGGTGGTGGTATGTGTGGCCCCCCCCCCCCCCCCTCTTTCTGGTGGTGGTATGTGTGGCCCCCCCCTCTTGCTGGTGGTGGTATGTGTGGCCCCCCCCCCCCCTCTTGCTGGTGGTGGTATGTGTGGCCCCCCCCCTCTTGCTGGTGGTGGTATGTGTGCCCCCCCCCCCTCTTGCTGGTGGTGGTATGTGTGCCCCCCCCCTCTTGCTGGTGGTGGTATGTGTGGCCCCCCCCCTCTTGCTGGTGGTGGTATGTGTGGCCCCCCCCTCTTGCTGGTGGTGGTATGTGTGGCCCCCCCTCTCGCTGGTGGTTGGTGGTATATGTGAGCCCCCCTCTCGCTGGTGGCGCGTGCCCCTCCGTTGGTGGTCAGCTGGTGTGTTGACAGACAAGGCTGGGCCTACGCTCTGCCTTTGCTGCCACTGCCAATGTCGCACACAACAGACACAAATAACATTTTTAAAATTCAGGTTGTGTTGGCTGCTCACCATCCTAGGTACGACAGCAAGTATTAGAAATCTGCAGCTCCTGCATTGAGGCAGCTTACTCATTTGAAAAACTGAAGCTAGAGAGCCTTAAAATATTTCTGGTTTCGTTTTTTCTCATTTTCATTATTCAAGTATTACAGACTTTCCCTTGGGCAAAATCTGATGTGTACAAACGCGCTCTAATACATGGAAAATAGTTTGGTTTTCTGGTACATTTTAGAGAATTATCGTTGCCATTTACTTGCTGTAAATCCGTGACACACAATCCCCATTGTAATGTGTTGGCTTAATGAAGGGTGTGTGATTTTCATGATTCCATATAAGGCCTCTCTTATTACACCACTACGACTGAACAAGGCATTCTGGTTAGTGCTTTGAAGCTGTAATGAACATAATTATTGATGCCATTGTTGGATCATGTATTAGGAGGTGTGTCCTGTGGGGGAAGGTATAGGAATAGTGTAGTACAATGCTGTAATAATGATTGGGGATCCCTGCAGGGCTTCATTGTCTGCTACGCAGTTGAGTATTTTGTGGTGTTGGAATGAAGTTTGTCATAGAAATAGGTTGCCGATGGCGTGCAAAGACCAATGGATACAATTTACTAATGCCTTGGTGGTTCTCAGTTTTATTTTATTATATCTTTTTAAGTGAAAACACTGAAGAAATGACACTTTGCTACAATGTAAAGTAGTGAGTGTACAGCTTGTATAACCGTGTAAATTTGCTGTCCCCCCCCCTCTCAAAATAACTCCACACACTGCCATTCATGTCTAACCCGCTGGCAAAAGTGAGTACACCCCTAAGTTAAAATGTACAAATTGGGCCAATTGGCCATTTTCCCTCTCCGGTGTCATGTGACATGGTCTCAGGTGTGAATGGGGAAACGGTGTGTTAAATTTGGTGTCATCGCTCTTTCATACTGGTCACGAAATTCAACATGGCACCTCATGGCAAAGAACTCTGAGGATCTGAAAAAAAAAAAATTGTTGCGCTACATAAAGATGGCCTAGGACAGTGATGGCGAACCTTGGCACCCCAGATGTTTCAGAACTACATTTCCCATGATGCCCAACTACACTCCAGAGATGCTGGGGGTAAAGGTGATGGACTGGCCAAGCAGTTTTTCAGACTAAACCATCTGTGGGGCATCCTCAAATGGAAGATGGAGGAGCACAAGGTCTCTAACCTCCACCAGCTCCGTGATGTCATGGAGGAGTGGAAGAGGACTCCAGTGGAAACCTGTGAAGCTCTGGTGAACTCCATGCCCAAGAGGGTTAAGGCAGTGCTGGAAAATAATGGTGGCCACACAAAATATTGACACTTTAGGCCCAATTTGGACATTTTCACTTACGGGTGTACTCGCTTTTGCGATATACTGTATGTGTGTGTTACTACATTGGAAAAGTAATTAGTTACTCAGCAAAGTAACTGACTTTTTTTTTAAATATTCTATACGTGTAACTAAGGGGCGGGTCTAGTATTACTGTAACCAAGGGGCGCATTTATTATTATTGTTATATATCGTGTAACCAAGGGGCTGCTCTATTATTACTCTAACCAAGGGGCAGATCTGTTATAGCGTGTAAGCAAGTGGCAGGTCTATTATTATATCGTGTAAGGGGCGGATGGCTACAGAAGAGGGCGAATATTAAATGGGCAGAGCTCGATATATAACTATAATAATAAATGCGCCCCTTGGTTACAGTAATACTAGACCCTCCCCTTACACGATAGACGCCCCTTGCAGAGTAGCACGAGCATCAGGAGCGTGTGGCATTGCCTTGTACAATTACATGTTAACTGCACCTGCGCGGTGTAGAGTTCACTAAGCTGTGTATGTGTGTGTTCCTTGGAATTAACTGTTTTTCTGCAGTAATTGGCCATAAAAATGTGATCTGATTCTCGTATAAGACACAACAATAGACAAACAGGATGTGATTAAGCTGGTAACACACTGGCAGTTCTAATTGCTTGTCTTTATTGAACACATCCATTAAATATTCACAGGTGTGTGTGTGTGTGTGTGTGTGTGTGTGTGTAATCTTAACGTGTTGGCCCCCATTTAATGAATACTGAGGACCTAATCCATTTGTTTCAAACAGCCAAAACCACAGGGAAACCATTTATTTTTCTCCCATACAAATAACTTTGTTTTGTAATTTAGTCCATCATTTTTGACTATTTCTGTTCAAGGACAGCCAATTTAATGGCCTGCTTTGTTCTTCATGTAATATAATATTTCTGAATTTAGTAGCCTGTAAACATAAGTTGACAGATGGCTGATCTGACTGCAACCCTCTGGAACTTAGCAGATGCCCAATACCCAACAGCTATGGGGGTGTGAGGAGGCACATCAGTTGGAGGACCTGTCCTGAGCAGTAGGGCTCGTCCCCAAGATAAGGGCTGCCAGTAGTGTGTGCATTGCTCTTATTCTCCTTCTGTCTTTCTAGATTGACATGAGCTTGCTAGGTCACCACAGTCAAGCAAAGCATATCTCAACCCAAGAACACAAATGTAATATATTGCAGTGTACCAACCCACTTGGTGTTTTTTTTTTTTCCCCTGTTTTTTTTTTTTTAAAGCTTTTTCTTGGGCGCTGTAATGTTTGAAGACAGAATGGAGTGAGGCTTTATTTAAACGGTTACATTTAAAAAAATAAAATAAAATAAAATAAAAAAATTATTCTACCTTTTTTTATTCTTATTCTTTTTTTTGTAAGAATAGTTACTGCACTGGCAACACAATAGAAAGAACAGACCAGGTTTGACCTATGGGTTTCTACTAAATGTTCCTAAGATGTCATTTTTAATTGTGAATTTCACATTTTTAAATGGAGATTGATTAGAGCACGTGTTCAGCTTTTTATTGTTGTCTGTGCCTCTGTTAAGGAGATTCACCCTTTGGGTTGTCCCCAGAACAGGAAGAGAGCTGAAATCTTCCAATGGATATACTAGTTCTGGTGACAATAGCGATTCCCTGACTTTGGAGGGATTTCTTCTCACTTCTTGTTTTGGCTATGGAACTATAACCATTCCTTCATTCAAAATCCCCCCCCCCCCCCCCCCCCCCCCCCCAAAAAAAAAAATGTTTTTATCTTAGAGGAGGCACACCTAAAAAAAAAAAAAAAAAAAAAAAAAAATATTAAAAGCCAGCAGCTACAAATGCTGCAGCTGCTGACTTTTTTTAAATAAATGGACACTTACCTGTCCCAGGGTCCAGCGATGCCGAAGCCGATCAACCGCTCGGCTCTTGGCAGCTGCCGCCGCCATCCTCGGTGAGGGAATCAGGAAGTGAAGCGATGCGGCTTCACTTCCAGGTTCCCTACTGCGCATGCGCGAGCCGCGCTGCGTGTCCTAACTGGTCCCCGCTATCTCCTGGGACCTATGTGTTTCCCAGGAGACAGCGGGGCGCGCAGGGGGTTGGGGAAGGCGCGTGAGTCTATTCCTGGAAGTGGGTGCAAATACCTGCACCCCCCTGAAAGGTGCAAAATGTGACACCGGGGGGGGGGGGTGGAGGGTTCCGAAAAGCGGATGTTCCATTTTTGTGTGAACCTCCGCTTTAAGATCTACTTAAATGAATGTTATCCAACCTTCTTTGCAAATAACATCCAGTTTATTTTCATATATTTTAAAGGGACCTGCATTATATGTATGATGATTAACACTAAAGCCTAGTACACACAAAGAGAAAATCAGATAACTGATCGTTCGATTTTCCACGAAAGAGCAAATCGTAATGTAGTGACTTGTACAAAAATTCTTGTCCGACAAAAGGAAACGTAGGCAAATGTAGCAACATACTAGCGTAGTAGAACAAGTGTAGGGTTGTTCTATGCTTTTGAGCATGTGCATATTTTTTTTTTTCTATTTGATTATTTTCGGAACGATTACTGTACACCTTGAACAAAAATCAGACATTGTGTTCACTTACAATAAAAAAAATTCTAGCCTGCACCTTCAGCGTTGTCATCCCAAAAGTCAGAATTTGGCTGTCAAAAGCACTATACTAACGACCAGATAATCGGCCAATTGTTCGTCTAAATTTTTCTTGTGTTCCTTCTTATCGTGTGTTCGGGTCTTTACGCTAAAGTCTGCCATACATGGATCAAAAATTTGGCTGGTTCAGCAGGGCCTAGTTGAATTTCAATCCATGTATGGGCAGGCTGATTGTACCCAAGTCGATCCATCCATCGATCGACTTGTACAACCAAGCCTGTCAGGTTTTTCTACCTGCGATTACTGCTGGCGGCTCTAGTCGCAATCATTGTATTCTGCCATCCAGGAGGGCAAGTCAAGCAATTTACTTTACTTTTTTCTTTCACCCGTGGTGGAAGGAAAGAAAATCGATTAATCCATGGCTTGATTTGTTTTCACTTTGCACGGTTTTTAAGTAAAAATGTATTTGTTTAGAGCTGCAACTTTTTTGCTTTATATTAAGAGTCTACCTGTGTTCAATTCTGAACGGCTAATTGCAAAGTTTAAATACATAAGCATAAACTTTTTTTACCTGTCAAAAGATTTATACTTGTCTTCAGCCAGTTTTGTGATCCTGGCATCGCAAAAGGTAAACTTCCTTTTTTTTTTTATTTATAGTTACTGCAGGCAAGTAATGGAACTTGGTCATTCTCCCAGCCTGTGATTAGACAATGAAGTAGAAGCAGCTCACTGATAAGTTTATCTCTCTGCTCTCTACTGTGACTTGCGGACTACTTTGTTGCAATTTAGAAGCGTCCTTCGGGAATGCTTTAGTAATCTTCCTGTAATGTTGGCTCCAAATCACAAAAACATATATGAAGATCCAACTTGGAGGAGACTTCCATTAAAGTCTATGGATAGAAGTCGCCTTGAAGTAGTACAGGAAACTTTTCTAAAGTCAAAGCAATTTCAGTAGTGCCAATTAGGATAGCTCTCATTGACTAACATGGGATTTCACATGTCATGTGACTTGGGGTGTCACAAGTCGGGTCCCAAGTCACAGCAGTGTAAATCGAGCCTCGTACCGATGGTTGATATCCCTGTGGATAGCACTAATTGGCTCTTAGTGCTGTCCCTACCTCTCCCAGTTCTGCTGTGTATTAGAGGTTCATATCGGGACATGTATAGTTCCATGTAAATATGAATTCGATTTTTATAAAATGCATAATTGGCTGAAATAATTTCATGTTTGATGGGTATTTAGTTTCAAAAGCTTTATTTAATATTAACGTCCTATTGTAATGGCTTATAAGAACGTTTCTATAGATGAACCTGTTTTATATTCTTCTTTCAGGAAATTATGGATGATCAGGGACACAGCAAGATCTTGTCTTTTACTATTCCATCCTTGTCAAAGCCATCTGTGTTTCACGAGGTAAGTAAAAACTCTGCTTGTGTTCTCCTGGAATGAGCTTCTGACGGTGATTTTCAGTTATTTCATCCATCTGTCCATATTCTCCTTGTACAGCTGGCTTATACTGTATATTTCACACATCGTCTCTTGTGGGTGGCATTAGTCAGAGATCCTGTAACACAATAAAGGTTACATTTTATATACCTCAATATAGTAATAAAGAACGGCTCCATTTAAAATGCGTGACTTGGTTTTAGGTGTGCCGGTGAAGGATTCAATCCTGGGTCAAGTTCTAAAAGGTCTTCAGGACTGTGCTTGGGGTGTTCTCATTTATCCTCACCTGCCTTTATGCCAAGCAGCAATATCCTTCAATCTGTACCATCTATAATATATAATTTGTAATGATTTGCATTTTCCTTCTAGTGGCTGTAATTCCAGTGCAATTATTTAGGCTCCCTGAATAATACCACCTTTGATTAAAAATAAAGCTTTGGACCCATTCTTGAGATAATTGTGTGCTGGTGACATTTTATCACTCTGACTGTCTTCGGTTCCAGCCGGTGGTCGCTGCAGCATCCACTCACACTGCCATTTATTCAGGAACGTATGATTGGAAATGGTGCTGGAATCTTTGTGAAAAATGACAAGGCGCAGGAAATACTGGTTCTACAGCCTCCTAGGACATGTCAGCCCAGGAGGCTGCAGGCAGAGAGAGGGATAGGATGAGCGACATCCTCCTCGCCTAGGTAAGGGTTGAGAAAGTGGAAGCGGGTACTGACAAAAAAACTGGTACTACCCTCCCCTCCACCCAACAAACCTACAACTCCATTTCAGGCAGGGGGGTAGGTAGAGAATGCGTGGTATTTGACTTTGAGTAAAGTTCAGCTTTAGGTTTTCGCTTTAACCCTCCTGGCGGTATTCCAGAGTGTGGCTCGGGGTTAAATTTCAGTACCATTAGCGGTAACCCCGAGCCGCACTCGGGATTGCATTGCAGAATCCTGGTAAGGTAACTTACCTTGTTACCAGGATCCTGCGATGTCCCCCTACTGTGTCCTCCGCCGAATCATCCGCCTGCTCTAAGTGCCAGGCTCCGTTCCCTGCGAGCAGCGCGACGCATGGGGCAGAGCCTGGCGGCAAATTCAAGAAGTACAAAAAACTTGACACGCATACAGTACACTGTAATCTTACAGATTACACGACTGTATCAAATTATTTCACCTCCCCTTTTCCCTAGTACAGGGGATCCCCGGGTTACAAACAAGATAGGGACTGTAGGTTTGTTCTTAAGTTGAATCTGTTTGTAAGTCGGAAAAGGTACATTTTTTAAGTGTAGCTCCAGCCAAAAAAATCTATAAATTTTTTTTTTTTTTTTTTTAGATAACCCTTCTCTATGTTATCACCCCTGTAACATTTGTTTTGCTGTCTGTGCCCCTGTTCAGAAGATTTCACCTCACCTTCTGTCCCAATGACAATTGGATTTTGAAAATTTGGGTTGTTAGGGAAACATGGACTGGTGATAAAGCATCAGTGGAGACACCCTTTTCCCCATATTAACTCTTACAGGAGTGAATTTCCCTTCCTAGGGGTGTATTTCCTCTCGCTTCCTGTTGTCTCCCTCCGTTTGTAAGTAGGAGTCGTTTGTAAGTCGGATGTTTGTAAGTAGAGGACCCCCTGTACTTTGTCTCCAGTGCCCTGCATATATCTATCTATCTATCCACACACTGTTGTTTCTGCTTGGAAACCTAAGATTGTCCATGACAACCAAAAAGTGTCCTTTTGGTGGTTTTAGACCAGTTAGAAAACAGCGATAGTAAATTAGAACACTTGCAGAATTGAGCAAATAGTGATTCGTAGGGAAATTAATATTATTATATTATAATTTATGATTTTGTGTTTCAAACTTCATCATACCTGGGATGTCTACTAGACTCTTGTTTGGACAGATTTAAGTGTGTTATTCCTAAGAATTACAGGCCTACAATATAAAATGGCAAATTTCTATGCAAAACAATGTACCTCTCTGAGATGCAAAAATCTGGCATAATCCTACATACAGGGAGCTTAATAATTGTAAAAGTGCACCAGTTTTATTGAATGGGGTTAAAATAAAGTGTCAAAACAAAACATGTCTTTTTTTGTATTGGTGAAAAATGATAGCACTTGCATGTTTGCAATATATATGATCTTTTATTCCAGAGAAATTGGCGCTAAAACACTTCCTTAAGTACCGAGCTGCAAAGTTACGTAAGGTTTATTTGTTTTATTAACTAGAGAAGACCTGGGGCCTTGTTCAGATTAAACTATTATATCTGCAAGGACTGCGAAAAAGGCTGCGTGCCACTCAAACACCAGTTTAACATGCCTGAGTTAGACTGCTGTCTGTTTTAATATGAATTAAGCAGCAGAACAATATTTTCTCAGACACTAATGCGGCGTACACACGGTCGGAATTTCCGATGGAAACAGTCCGATGGGAGCTTTTCAGCGGATTTTCGGACCGTGTGTATGCCCATCGGTCTTTTTCTGTCGGAATTTCCGACGGACTTTGGATTGAGAACCTGTTCTCAATTTTTCCGACGGAAAACCTTTCTATCGGATTTTCCGATCGTGTGTATGCAATTCCGACACGTAAAATTCAGACGCATGCTCGGAAACAATTTGACGCATGCTCGGAAGCATTAAACTTCCCTTCTATAGTGCTGTCGAACGTGTTTTATGCCGCTGTGTTACAGACCGTCGGAATTTGGTGTGACCGTGTGTAGGCATGACAGTTTGAGCGAAATTCTGACGGGAAAACCATCAGAGCCTTTTCCGACGAGAATTCCGACCGTGTGTACGCGGCATAAGGCTAACCATATACATTGATGTTTCTCTCACTCCGTGAAATCTTCACTTGGATGGAGGAAGCTTCCTTCCTACCAGCTATTGTGCTCTGACAGCAGATGCTCCTGCGACTGTCAGAATACCCAGACAGCGACTGCATTTGGTGCAGCCACTGCTTGGCTAAGAATTTCCTAACTGGCTCATTTAATTTTTAGATTGAAGTTTGCTGAGGTGGATGGCACCAACAGGACCATCCATGTCTCAAATTTTGGTTAAATCGGCCAAAGTTCGAGCCATGTATGACCAGAATAACTGTGTAACTCTGTACAGATGTCTCTTCCCGTATCTTTTCACAATGCTGAACCCGTACTGTGTTTTATTTTTTTTTTATTTTATTTTTTTTTGCGTTTTTAATTTTATGTAATTTTAAAAGTAAATGGACCTTTCCCTATTAGTGTGATTCACGAAAATGGAACCAGACCAGAGGAGGAAGCTGTACACATATGCCCTAGTTGTTATTTGCTGTTCTGCTTCTCCTTTTTGAATTTTATTTATCCCAGAGCATGGATTAGATCAGGAGTCAGCAACTAGCATTTCAGGATTTCTGCCATTAGAAGCTCCTGCATTTTCTTTAATGATACTGTGTATTTAGTGATTTTTTTTTTTTTTAACTAAAGCTGTGTCTGTGCGAGAAGACTATATTCTGATCAAAGTCGCTGGAGAATGATAAGCTGCTTATGTGGGCATGTCAGGTGAACTAATGTAATGTAACTAATGATGTATATTAGCCCAGATTGCTGTTAAATCAGTCAGTTTTGGCAGAATGGTATAGGGTCACTAGACTTTTTAGCAGAGTTTAATTAAATGGGAATAAAGAGCTTTCCAAACCGTTCATTAAACCACTAGCTCTTGTAGACAGTGCTCACTAAAATATACCATAATACTGATCACTATGTCAAGGTTTCTTATGTGACTCCATCTGACCGCATTCACTTTGAATATTTTAGAAAACAACATATTTTTCTGTTTTAGGTAGCTGTAGGCAATTTTACTTTCAAATTCTTTTTATTTATGGTTGGCATAAAAAAAAAAAAAATAACAGCCATATGGCAACAATATCGCATTGTCAAGAGTAACACACATGGTATATTTCCAGCGTTAACGATAATAGTTACAACAATGCAGGCATACGAGAGATGGACTAATTTTAATACCAAGAGCCCTTAACTGGAACCCAAAGATGCATGGGCTCTTAGTATTGATGGACATAACTGCTGATGCATAATAAATCATTTGTGAGGTATTTCTAATTGGTACAGAATACCATTGGTCACCATAAATATCACAGCACCGAAGACTATCATGAGTGTCGAAAGGGAACCTAAAAGGTCCATTGAAAAAGGGGAAGAAAAAAGGATGGGGGGGGGGGAAATCTGAAGAAATAAGAATCTGGAGAGCACAAGGAGACCTAGGTTGGAGAGGGAGTTGGTGTAATAGGAAGTGAGTCCCGCCTTTGTACCACCACGGGAGTCATGGACAGAGGTACATGTATATAGGTCGCCCAAGGTTCCCAGGTCTCATCAAATGGCTTACTGCCATCATTAACAATCCCTGCAATCTTTTCATGTACCATGATCCAAGAGATTTTATGTTTCAATCGCCTAAATTATACTGAGGGTGTCTTCCAATCTCTTGCTATAACAATCTTAGTCGCTAGCAAAATAAAGAAAATTGGGCGTTTCAGTGGACCTGGCCAGCCTGAAGGTAAGTCATTATTCAGTAAGGCTAGATAAGGTTGTTGCTCAATAGAGTCCCGTTTATTTTACGGAGCAGCTTTAGGTAATTTTAATAGTGGTGGTTGGGGCATATTCAGAGATCATTTTGATCATTGTAAGCAATGACGCTATCCGTGTGTTTTTATATAGTCTCCATCCCTGTGTGCGATTTTGTTATTACTATGAAAATGTAAAATCTGAGGTCGTCCTGCTTTCTGCTCCATGTGCTGGGTAGTCTATGAACTGTACAGTTTGCCAGACTGGAACCTGTATAGATAAGGGCACTGGAGCCATGTGTTACGGGCAGCACAGTGGTGTAGTGGTGTAGTGGTTAGCACTTTCACCTAGCAGTAATAGGGTCACTGGTTCAAATCCCGACCATGACACCTTCTGCCTGGAGTTTGCATGTTCTCCCTGTGCTTGCGTGGGTTTCCTCCGGGTACTCCGGTTTCCTCCCACACTCCAAAGACATGCTGGTAGGTTAATTAGATCCTGTCGATTAAAATTGGCCAAATATGTGTATGTTGTATGTGTATGTGTTTGTAAGCGTGTCAGGACCCCACAGGGCAAGGACCGCACTATACCACAGATGGACACCAGTGGCAAAAAGCGCCCTGAGGCGATTCAGTTCGCATAGGTTGCGCTATACAAGTCATTCAAGTCATTCATTCATTCATTCATTCACTTGAAGCAGACTAGAGGCCTACAGGGACCAAAAAGGATGTCCTTGTTCTGCCCAGAAGGGTGTCTGTTGGGAAAGGATATAGTGCAATTTTAATCATTCAAAAAACAAACAAACAAGCAAATCAAAAAAAAAAGACTTGGATCCATTACTTCCGTGTAGTTGACCAGTTCTTCGCAATATTCCGCTTATTACATTGTTGGGTATTTAAAGCTGAGAGTAGGAAATGGTTACTCCAGGGCAGATTTTAAGGCTGGCTTCACATATGTTTTATGGCAACACAAGTGTAAGTCCATTTTTTTTCTGGGCTTTACAGAAATACTGTATAGACAAAACTTATTATTTTTTTTTTTTTTATTTTTTTTTTGTGGGTCACAGGAGTACACTTATTTCTGCACTCCTATGACCCAGATTGAAGCCACCCACTAGATCATTCATCCACCTATGTTTCCTAATGCTGAAATAAAGGTTTTAAATGGCCATACCCTGTTGAAAGTCAAATTTCAGTGTATTACTCAAGAACCATTATTATATTCTTATTCCAATGCACTACTGTGATTAAAATGTACAAACCTGTACCTGTTATTTTTCTTGTCTTTCTATTTCCAGCCATCTAGTATAGGATCAATGGCATTAACGGAAGGAGCTCTATCACAGCATGGATTAACCAGGGTTGTGTACAGTGGACCTCATCCCCAAAGAGAAATGCTAACAGCTCAGAACAGGTGATAAGTACTTTCTTTAATTTGCTACCCACATGTTTGTTAGTGAATGATGTATTTTATTTTTAATTTTTTTTACCCTCTAAGGTTTTCACAGTAAGAACTGTTAGGTAGAGTTTTAATGCAAAGTTATTCATGGTAACGCTTTTCTCCTTGAACCTCATGGGTAAGGATGAGGCCTCCTACCATCGTAAAAACCAACTTCGAAATCAGCCAGGACTAACAAAAGCAATAGATTCGCTTCACTTTTTGCCAGAAATGCTCTGACAATGAACGGACAAATTTGTATTATGGTTATATTGCAAGGATATGCTATTTAAAGTGGATGTTAACCCACTTTTGTTACAAGCTGCCATCCTCTCTGCAGCATTATACTAATTGTGCCTGTGTGCTGTAAAAAAACTGCAGGATTGTACCTGTATGAGCTCTGTAACTGGCGCTCAGCTGATTTCTCTTGCCTCTCCGACTCACAGCTGCTGTGGGTGGGGCCGAGCCCTCCCACTGACGTCAGCTGAGGAGGAGGGGGAGAGAGGAGATGCAGAGCTCTGAGCTGCCGACAATCGGCTGAGCGGCGCTCATACAGGTACAATCCTACAGTGTTTTTTTTTTTTTTTTACATTATACAGGGATAATTAGTATAATGCTACAGAGAGAATGGCAGCATGTAATATGTGAAATGAGAGCAGCATGAGCGGGGGGGGGGGGGGGGGGGGGGCACTGGTACAGCAGAGACAGACAGAGGGGAGGAGGGAGGAGAAGGACACAGGAGACAGATGGCAGACTGCGGCTTACGGAATCACGCAAACAGACCACAATATCGGGGCTCAGCAGCCATGATTATCGTGGTCTGTTTGCAGAGGGGAGAGCATAGCTAGGCAGGATCAGTCAGGTATTTCAGGTGATACATGGGTCCAAATGACACAGCACAAGCACTGTCTGTGCTGTATAACACGCTTTAAGGGAACAGGATCTTTCTTCTTTTTTTTTGGGGGGGGGGGGGGGGGGGGTTAACAAACGTTTTACGTAAGCAGCTACTTCTTTGCGACTGAGAAATGTAACTACATGTTGCGGTTTGCCTCATGCAGTACACTGAAGTAAATGTGATGCTAAAGAAAGAACTGTCGACAATGAAATATCTCTGCAAAAGGATCCAATCAACAAGGTTTTAAGGCTGGCTGATGCTGGGAAAAAAAGAAAAATGAATAAATGCATTCCCCCATCCATACATGTGAGGTGGATGGAGGAACCTTCCCCGCTGTGCCATTGTATTCTGACAGTGGGATTCCTCTATTGTCAGAATACATTGATCAGCGGCTGCAGCTGATTGACACAACTTTTCTAACAGTCCCGTTTGCCAGAAATGTAATCTGTTAAATTGGAATGGCCATAGATCAAAATTCGGATGGCCTCTGCTGATCAACCTATGGGCAGCCTAATGCAAATGGATCTAATTGCAGAGGCTCAAACTGTCATGTCGAAAATAGCCGTATGCAATAGTAATGATTGGGTCTAGTAATCTCTTTGGATTTTAACTGGGGAAAAATAAATCTTATTGGAAATACCTGCTTTGTTTTTGAAGGCATTTAAATATAGTTCACACTGTTGCAGTGCGTTTAACACATGGTAATGTGCGTTGCTTAGGAGCAGCTCATTCGACTGCACTATTTTCTGTAATGCATTGCACCACAGTGAACAATAGTGTGTTACTGTGCATTGTCGTATGTTAGAATGCACAGTTTTTGGCAAGGTGTGTTGTTTTGGGCTGAATTTGCACTGAATTTTCCTTCCTTATGAAATCATTGGAAACTCAACATAATGCATGTCCATGCTGCATGAGTCAAAGCGCACGTCATTTACTGCATCACAACACACAAAAAAAAGCAGAACTCCAACTAGGACGCAGAACTAGTTTAAATTATAATAAATGTAATTATAAGAATCTTGAATCAGAATCCGCAGTATTACTGGGAGAGGGAGGGACTGCATCAATCAGGACTTATCAATCAGATAAGAATGCCCTTCTCAGAGTGAGTCTAATGCCGTGTGCACACGATCGGAATCTCGGGCAGCAAAAGACTGATGAGAGCTTTTTGTCGGAAAATGCGACCGTGTGTATGCTCCATCGGAATTTTTCTGGCTGAATTTCCGCCAGCAAAATTTTGAGCGCATGTTCTCAATTTTTCCAACGGAAAAACTTTCTATCAGAAACTTCCGATCCTCCTGTGGCAATTCCGACGCGCGAAATTCCAACGCATGCTCTGAAGCATTGAACTTAATTTTCACGGCTCTTCGTAGTGTTGTATGTCACTGCATTCTTCTTCTTCTCTTCTTTATTTTTTATTTTTTTTTTTTTAGTACAAATTATACAAGGTACATTAAAGAAGATAGTACTTGTATCCAAACGGTTGCAGAAAAGTCTATACTCTCAAGTACCTGCGGGTAACATAACAGATGGTGTAACTTGCCTTATCAACCCACCAGTTGTGGGAGGATATTAACATGGTTAGGATCTAAGGTGTCAGCCGATCCCTTAGCTGTTGGGAACTGGTAACTGCCGCAGTCTGAGTCTATGCTGCATAGGAGAATAAACCAGCTCTAGCTAGTTACAAGCTAGGATAAGGGTAACCAAAATGGAACAAAGGTATGTATAGTCATAAAACCAGAACTTATAGATGAACATAAACATGTGGTCTGTCCGGGGTCCGAAGTGGGATGACTGGAAGGTGGATAGACCTCAGAAGCCAAGGCCTAAGTATTCAAGAAACTGTCTCATTGATTCGTATTATGGTGGTTTGTCCAAATTTGCCACTGTCTATCAAATTTTTTCCTATAGCCATTTCTGCTAGCTAATAATGGCTCATAAACCGTGTGAATTTCGTGGTTTTCAGAACTTCCGATGCATTGGGTGCATCATCTTCTTCTTCTTTTTTTTTTTTTTCCCAATACGTCACCGTGTTCTTGACAGTCGGAATTTGGTGTGACCGTGTGTAGGCAACACAAGCTTGAGCGGAATTCTGTCGGAAAAACCATCCAAGGCTTTTCCGACGAGAATTTTTTTTATTGCGCAAATACCAGGCTGGATTAGGTCTTGCAGATGGCTTCATATCATAGCTGTGCTGTCTGGTAAGGTGCCTGGACTGGCCAAACAGACCAAACCATTTAAATATATTTCAAAAGTATATTTAGTCCAGTCTACTGGGGTTCAGTAGGGCACAGTATACATGATTTTGTAATGATAGACGGTTTATTGGACAATATTTATAGCGCCAACAGTTTGCGCAGCGCTGTACAACATTGTGTCAGACCTGCAAAAGAAATCAGAGTCCTGCTCGTTGGAGCTTACAATCTAAAAGGCAGGGTCAGGTGATACAAAAGAGAACTGTGGAGTATTAGTTGATGGAGAAAGTAAAAGTACAATTTGCTTCAGATTTTTCTTTTCCTGGGAAAAGTGATATTTAAATCCTCTCTCTATTGAAAACACTATTTATGGTATGATCAAGATCTGTAAAATAGAATTTGCTTATCCCAGTATGGTCTGTGCGTGCATGGAACCGTAAATAATGTCTTTGAATTGGGCCTGGAAGTGCTTTTCTTCTCTCAGCTGAGCACAATTTTACACCCCTGTCAGCACATTGCTGCAGAATAGTTATCAAAGGTAATTTAAATCTGCATTTATCTATGATCATTATGGAAGCGGAACACTTCAGACAACAAAAGCAATTCATCTCCTGTCTGGCATTGTACGGTTAAACCTCCTCCAGTTGTGTGCCTAATCTGAATAAGGAAGTATAGATTTACAGCTCTTTTATAGCGAGATACTGCACCTTAATTATTGGTTGTTATTTTTGCTCTGGATAATGGCTATATTAAACCTCAATTTCTGTTTTAAATCCACCAAATGCATTTCAAGTGGGTCAAAACAAAAAGTGTTTGTTGCATTCCAGAGCCCTTCAATCAGCAGGTATCTTAAAGGCCCAAGTTATTTATTTCAGGGTAAAAAAAAAAAAAAAAAAAAAACGCCTGTGCACAGCAGCCCCCAGCGCCTTCTTATACTTACCTGAGCCCCATCTTGATCCAGAATGGCTCCTGCTACTGTCAATCACTGCCAGTGAACCAATGAGGAGAGAGCAGGGTTCGGGGGCCGAGCCGCACTCCATGTGTGATTGCGCACACACACAGCAGTGGCTCAGGTGGGAACCTGCTTGTGTGCCCCCCCCCCCATAGTAAGCTGCTTGCTGTGGGGGTACCTGGCAGGAGGGAGGGGACAGGATCGCTGTTGGGGATCGGGGCTGCTCTGTGAAAAAACACTACACAGAGCAGGTAAGTATGACATGTTTGTTTAATAATCACTTCCGCCACGGAAGGTTCTTTCACTCATGTTTGGCTGAAGCCATTTATTATCAATCAACTGTGTTTACTCTTTTTAAATCGTAATGCCAACAAACTACCCAAATGACCCTGATCAAAAGTTTACATACCCTGGTGATTTTGGTCCGATAACATGCATACAAAATGACACAAAGGGGTTTGAATGGCTATTAAAGGTAATCATTTTCACCTGTGATCTGTTTGCTTGTAATTAGTGTGTGTGTATAAAAGGTCAATGAGTTTCTGGACTCCTGACAGACCCTTGCAGTTTTCATCCAGTGTTGCACTGACGTTTCTGGATTCTAAGTCATGGGGAAAGCAAAAGAATTGTCAAACTGTATAAAACAGGAAAGGGATAGAAAAAGATATCCAAGCAATTGAGAATGACAATCAGCAGTGTTCAAACTATAATCTAGAAGTGGAAAATGAGGGGTTCTGTTGAAACCAAACCACAGTCAGGTAGACCAGCTAAAATTTCAGCCACAACTGCCAGGAAAGTTGTTTTGGGATGCAAAAAAACCCCCACAAATAACTTCAGGTGAAATACAGGACTCTCTGAAAACGTATGGTGTGGCTGTTTCAAGATGCACTTGAAGAAAGATGGGCTGCATGGTCGAGTCGCCAGGAGAAAGCCATTACTACGCAAATGCCACAAAATATCCCGCTTACAATACGCCAAAAAGCACAGAGACAAGCCTCAAACCTTCTGGCGCAAAGTCATTTGGAGTGATGAGACCAAAATTTTGCTTTTTGGCCAAAACCATAAACGCTACATTTGGAGAGGAGTCAACAAGGCCTATGGTGAAAGGTACGGAGGTGAATCGCTGATGTTTTGGGGATGTGTGAGCTACAAAGGCACAGGAAATTTGGTCAAAATTGTTGGCAAGATAAATACAGTATGTAATCCAAAAAATACTGGAGGAACATTTGCATTCATCAGCCAGGAAGCTGCGCATGGGACGTACTTGGACATTCCAACATGACAATGATCCAAAACGCAAGGCCAAGTCGACCTGTTATTGGCTACAGCAGAATAAAGTAAAGGTTCTGGAGTGGCCATCTCAGTCTCCTGACCTCAATAACATTGAGCCGCTCTGGGGAGATCTCAAACGTGCAGTTCATGCAAGACAGCCCAAGAATTTACAGGAACTGGAGGCTTTTTGCCAAGAGAAATGGGCAGCTTTACCATCTGAGAAGATAAAGCCTCATCCACAAATGACTTCAAGCTGTCATTGATGTTAAAGGGGGCAATACACGGTATTAAGAACTGGGGTATGTAAACTTTTTTGATCCAGGTCATTTGGGTAGTTTCTGTTGCAATTATGATTTAAAAAGAGTAAACACAGTTGATTGATCATAAATGGCTTCAGCCAAACCTAACCATGAGTGAAAAAAAAGTTTGTGTTTATCATTCATAGTCTCTGAAAAATGGCCAAGAAATCAAACATTATGCCAGGGTATATAAACTTATGAGCACAACTGTATGTCTGTTGCAGCAGGGACTTGTCGGACCTCTGCAGATAGAACACTGCTTGCACACAGAGAGCAGGAGTCCCACTCTTTACTAGACTGTGGCTGGTTTATAAAGATTGTGAACTGTAGGCGTTTGAACACCTTTTTTGTTTGGATGCCACTGGAATGTATTTAGTTGATTTAACCGATTCCTGACCGGCTCACGCATATATACTGCAGCAGAATGGCTCCCCTAGGCGAAACCCCGTACGAGGGCAAACCCACTAGAGGGCACGTGATTGCTGCACGGCAGGGGTCCTGGTGTGTGTGTGTGTGGGTGTGTGTGTGTGTGTGTGTGTGTGCGCGGCCGATGTGCATAAGTGCCAGCACAGGGATTTGTGTGTGTAAACGCACAAATCCCTATGCTGTCGGAAGAGGAAACATGTCGTTTGTGCCTACTAAGTAGGAAAAACTGTCTCCTCCCCTAGTCACTCCCATCCCCACATGGTTAGAACACACTGAGGGAACACGGTTAACCCCTTGATCGCCCCCTAGTGTTAACTCCTTCCCTGCCAGTGACATTTACACAGTAATCAGTGCATATTTATAGCACTGATCGCTGTATAATTGTCAGTGGTCCCCAAAAAGCATCAAGTGTCCACTTTGTATGTCGCAGTACTGCTAAAAATCGCAGATCACCAACATACTAAATAATAAAAATGCCATAAATCTTTCCCATAGTTTTTAGATGCTATAACTTTTGCGCAAACCAATCAATATACGCTTATTGCGTGTTATTTTTGGTTAAAAAAAAAAATGTGTAGAAGAATATATATTTGCTTAAACTAATGAGGAAATCAGACACAGAGCGTAAACAAATCCTCCTACAGAAGTTGTACCTGTCTGTCTGCAGCTATCTGTCTTCTACATCTGTTCAAAGTGCTGAATTATAAAACTGAAAGTTCCAAAAATTAGGGTCAGAGAGGTGAAATTTTAGGCCCCTTTCACTCGATGGACCCGCTTGGATCCGCCTGTCCGTTTTTTCAGCCATTGACTTGTATAGGCAGGAGGATGTAAGCGGAGAGCGGAGACGTGTCCGCTGACACCCGCCTGCCAAACTGATCTTGCAAGATCTGCTGAAAACAGACGGATGGCAATACATTCGCCATCCATCCAGCAGATCGGATGAAAACGTATCATCCGATCCTCTCATGGAGATCATCGGGGTTCTGACAGGTCCGTCTCTGCACAGTGAGCAGAGATGGGCCTGTCATCCACCAACTCGGCAGGGATCAAAGGATCGATCTCCTGCTGAGCTAGCGGAGTCCGCTGAGCAGATCACCCTTGTGTGAAAGGGGCCTTACTCTGCAGAGCTCGGTGAGGAGAGCTCTGAGAGCTGATTGGAGGGTATGGACGTACACAGTAACAGAGTTGAGGCTGTCCATCAGCTGGTGCTCCCACCCCGTCACCATTTTTTCTCTTGGTGTCAGGAAAACAGGTATAATAATGGTTCATGCTGATAGCAGGGAAGAAGCATCAGGCAGAAATGACACTTGGTGCTCTTAATTGAGACATTTATATTTCATGTCTGAGGTTTACAACCGCTTTAAAGAAAAATAAACAAGCTGGCTATGTGCCATGGCTTTTTTGGCATGTATTGTATGGAGGACTGCCAGTTGGAGATTATGTTTAGGGCTTAATGCAGTTTGATTTACAGCTGAGGCATGCTGGAACACGAGGGAGGTGTTATGGGTCTGGGAGGAATGGAGAGGGACACACAGCATGGCTGGAGGCACACAGGAATAGAGTAATGGGGTCTACATGCCCATCTTCCTCCTTCACAGTACAGGACATGCTTGTATCCACCTGCCCATACATGTCAATGGCTGAAAAACAGACAGGCGGATCCGAGTGGGTCCATCGTGTGAAAGGGGCCTACAATTTCACCTCTTTGCCCCTAATTTTTTCCTTATGGGCCTGTTTAGACATATATATTATTGATACTTGTAGTAGTTGTGTGCCCTCACCACCGGTAATGCCTCTGTGAGAGAAGCGCTGATGACATTTGTGATGATTGAAGGATCATCTGTAAAGAAGCTTGGGTCACAGTGAGCGCAAATAAAAAAAAAAAAAAAGTTGGTAATTGGCTGCAGGGATTTGCAACATCTCATGGATAATTTGGTCATCTCGTAGATGAGATTCATAATGTTAATGTGCTTTATGAGATGTGCTTGCTCATCGGACACCTTTTTTTTTAGTTTTCACTTTTTGTAATGCTGGCAAAAAACGTTCAACGGTTTTCATGTCATGGCAATAAGGCAAGACAAAGGGATTACAAAGTGTTTTGCTCCGTACACACGAGCGGATTTTCCGTCAGTAAAATCTTGGATGGTTTTTCAGATGGAATTCCGCTCAAGCTTGGCTTGCATACACACGGTCACATAAGTTTGCTGAACTTTCGACCGCCAAGAACGTGGTGACGTACAACACTACGACGAGCCGAGAAAATTAAGTTCAATGCTTCCAAGCATGCGTCTAATTGTTTCCGAGCATGCATAGAAATTTTGCGTGTCGGAATTGCTGCAGACGATCGGAAACCGACCGAAAAATTTAGAACATGCTCCCAATCTTTTGCTGGCTGGAATTCGGCCAGCAAAAGTTCGATGGAGCATACACACGGTCGCATTTTTTGACTAAAAGCTCTCATCTGTCTTTTTCTGACCGAATTTTTGATCATGTGTATGCAGCATTAGTTTCTCAGCCAGGCTTCCAAGGGGCCCTAAATGGCCTACAAGTGTGACGTTAAAATTAATATCCATTAAAAAAAAAAAACTGCAGTTTAATGGTTACTGCATAGGCTATTTTCTGGAAAAGGTGAAGTTAGCCTGTGTATTTCCAATGTATGCCTTTTTGTTAGTCAAGTGCATAATGACAAAACCAGACACTAGAAAACAAAAGCTAGCACTGGATTGGTAGTATGGGTAACTCCACCATTACTGTTCTTCATCTGCAACCTTGATTACTTAAGACATTGTTACAGTACATCTGGAAAGTATTCAAAGCGCTTCACTTTTTTCACATTTTATTATGTTACAGCCTTATTCCACAATTGAGTAAATGCATTATTTTTCTCAAAATACTACAAATAATCACCCATAATGACAACGTGAAAGAAGTTTGTTTAAAATCTTTGCAAATTTATAAAAAAAAAATCACATTTACATAAATATTCACGCTATTTGCCATGACAATCAAAATTGAGCTCAGGTGCATCCTGTTTCCTCTGATTATCCTTGAGATGTTTCTACAACTTGATTGGAGTCCACCTGTGGTAAATGCAGTTGAGTGGACATGATTTGGAAAGGCACACGCCTGTCTATATAAGGTCCCACAGTTAGTGCATGTCAGAGCACAAACCAAGCCATGAAGTCCAAGGAATTGCCTGTAGACCTCCGACAGGATTGTATCGAGGCACAGATCTGGGGAAGGGTACAAAAAAATGTTTGCATCATTGAGCAGCCATGAGCACAATGGCCTCCATCCATAAATGGAAGTGGTTTAGAACCACCGGGACTCTTCCTAGAGCGGGCCGCCTGGTCAAACTGAGTGATCGGATGAGAAGGGGCCTTAGACAGGGAGGTGACCAAGAACCCGATTGTCATCCTGACAGATCTCCAGAGTTTCTCCTGTGAAGAGAGGAGAACATGTTCCAGAAGAACCATCTCTGCAGCACTCCACCAGTCAGGCCTGTATGGTAGAGTGGCCAGACGGAAGCCACTCCTCAGTAAAAGGCACATGACAGCCTGCCTGGAGTTTGTCAAAGGGCACCTGAAGACCCTCGACCATGAGAAACAAAATTCTCTGGTCTGATGAAACAAAGATTGAACTCTTTGGCCTGAATTAAAACGTCATGTCTGGAGGAAACCGGGCACCACTCATCACCTGGCCAATACCATCCCTACAGTGAAGCATGGTGGTGGCAGCATCATGCTGTGGGGGGTGTATTTCAGCGTCAGGAACTGGGAGACTAGTCAGGATCAAGGGAAAGATGAATGTAGCAATGTAGAGAGACATTCTTGATGAAAACCTGCTCCGGAGTGCTCTGGACCCCAGACTGGGGCATAGGTTCATCTTCCAACAGGACAACGACCCTAAGCACACAGCCAAGGTAACAAAGGAGTGGCTACCGGACAGCTCTGTGAAATGCCCAGCCAGAGCCCAGACTTGAACCAGATTTGAACATCTCTGGAGAGATCTGAAAATGGCTGGGCACCGATGCTCCCCATCCAACCTGATGGAGCTTGCGAGGTCCTGCAAAGAAGAGAAACTGCCAAAAAATAGGTGTGCCAAGCTTGTAGCATCATACTCGAAAAGACTTGAGGCTTTAATTGGTGCCAAAGGTGCTTCAACAAAGTATTGAGCAAAGGCTGTCAATACTTATGTACGTTTTTTTTCTATTTTTTGTTTTTCGTATTTATTTATTTTTATAAATTTGCAAAGATTTCTAACAAACTTCTTTCACATTGTCATTATGGGGTATTGTTTTGTAGAATTTTGAGGAAAATAATTTAATCCATTTTTGGAATAAAGCTGTAACATAAAAAAATGTGGAAAAAGTGAAGCGCTGTGAATACTTTCCGGATGAACTGTAATAGAAAGAAGTTTGTTTTTCGGCGGTCCCTTTTCAGACAAGCCAGGCAATGCAAAAATAATGGCATATACACCATAACCGCAGACAGCAGGGAACATTCTATGTTTCATTTCATGACTCATGAGGGGCTGCTGGTGTTGCAGAGGAAATGGACAGTCATCTTCTACTAACAGCTTTTATAATGTATTTCCATTTTTGCAGTCAAATTGGAGAGCTTTTAGGGGACAGATGCAGGGACGGTGCATTAACAGACAATAGACCATCCAATCTTGTCTTTATTCCCCTGGCACACGTTCCTGGGAACAAGGCTCACCAATAGTGGGTTCTGCAGCGATGACCAGCTGGTTACTGGAATATCGCAGATAAATGCACGTGTTTGCCAGCACACCAAGGATCCTCAAATTTCGTCCACAGGTTTTTATTGCAGAAAGATCACATCACAAGAGTAAGTGCAACGTTTCAGGGCCTCGCAGGACCCCTTCGTCAGGCATGTGATGACCATCCAACTCTTGATCTTTAGCCCTTTGTGGACATAGTGTGCAGATTTGGTCTACAGCTGATAATGAATATCTGCCAGCATGATACAGACAGGATTCATTTTGACATTAAGCTATCCATACATAGATCGAAATTCAGCCAGTTCAGCAAGGACCAGATGATATTTGATCCATGTATGGGCAGGCTGATTGTACCCAAGTCGATCCATTGATCAACTTTGGTACAATCAGCCTGTAGAATTTTTCCCAAGTGATTACTGCCGGCGTCTATAGTAATCATTGTGTCCTGGCTAGCAAGGCTTCCCGGCCGGGGAGAGATTCCCACACTGACTGTGGTAGGGGAATCAAGTGAGTTATCTATGGGCTGCCTTGCATAGAAGGAAAAAGGTAGGTGGAAAGTTTATGCAGCTGAAAAGATAAGTAGCAACTTTATTTTTTTTATTTTTTCAATGATGCTATGTGAATGGAAACAAGTAACAAATATGAAGTGAGTATCCCAATTTGGGTGCAAAATTGGAAATATACTTTAAGCCATTTGTCAACAGATCCTGTAGATATGCAGGCTCGAGATAATCGAACTTAAAGGAGCACCACAACTATTGTAAATCATGCAGTTTCTTCTGATTTAAGGTCTTTAACTTTTAAGAATATGTTAAATGTTCTTTTTTTTTTTTTTTTTTCTTTTTTGGTAGATTTGAAGTTCTGGCATTTCTTCTACTTTGTTATAATGCTGCCTTGCACTTCATGCCATCGCTTTCCCTCCGATCCCTGTGTCAAATGTCATCAAGGTAAGTTTGTATTGCTTTCCATGGAAATGACTCTGTGAGCAGCATGCATTTTGTATACAGCGGCTTTGCGTTTTTACATCTGATGCAAGGATAGCTCACAGCAGTTTTCCTGTGCAGCTCAAGAAAGCTTGCATAAGCGTTATCTATGACAGCTGAGGTTCCAGTTCAGCACCCTCAGAATTAGCAGGCCAGTGAAGTCTAAAAAATGTTTAGTTTTTTTTTTTTATTTAACCTAACTACATTGGCCTTCATATGCGATTCAGTTTAGAGGCTCACTAGGTAGTCGACAAACTATGCTTTGGAAACTATATTTAACCACTTCAATACCAGGTTCCTTCACCCCCTATCTGCCCAGGTTAATTTTCAGCTTTCAGCGCTGTCGCAATTTGAATGAAAAGTGCCGGGTCATGCAATGCTGTACCCATTTTTACCATTTTTTTTTTTTTTGGTGGCGTTTAATCACCACTGTTTTAAAAAATGTTGTTTTGCTAAACAAATGAATGTGTGTGTGTGTGTGTGTGTGTGTGTGTGTGTGTGTGTGTATGTATGTGAAGACACCAGTTCAACCTGAGTGAGTGTGGGTGCATGTCTACAATTGTCCCTGTCCCTGTACAATGTACATCCCACACTCACATTCGTCCCCCTAACCTCAAGGTCCCCATTCATATACTAGGGCCAATTTTGGACAGAAGCCAATTAACCTACCAGCATGTCTTTGGAGTGTGGGAGGAAACCGGAGGACACCCACGCAGGCACTTTGTAGTTACGCTGTAATTGGACACAGCTGATCACATGGTAAAGAACCTACGTGATGAGCTTTTTACCGTGATCGGAGACACCACACTACCGATTGCTGCGCTGAGGTCCCCCGGGCGTGCGCACTAGTGGCTTGTTTTTATGACATCCAGTCTGAGCGGGTGAGCCACCATCTGGCCGTCATTTTGCTATAGGCCAGGCGGGATGTGGTTAAACACTAGATGGGGATATGGAGATTATAATAATTTTTTTCTTTAAAAAAAATAAGTGGGCTAATGTCTTTCCCATATTTTCTGTCTATTAAAGGGGATTTTCATATTCTGATAAAGGGCTTTGTATTTGCATGCAGTTACTAACCACTGATCCTCTTCCCATGGTTTATATTTGGTGATGAACTTATTTTAAATACACGGGTGTTGGACCAGGAAACAGGTGCTTATAACACAGAACCAGCGTTGTACTAAAGAGGCTTAGTCACACCTAAACATGCAAATCATAGGGACAGAACATTTCTTCCAACATCAAACTGACAAATAATAAAAAGTCTTGGTATGGCTCATATTTTTAACCTACATAATAATTATTTTGTAGAGTTATCAGTTAAATTTGTTTTAGGAGCTTTTAAATTTAGTCATTTGGGTTCTGCTATAAATTCTTACTGAAATGTATAAAACACTTACGTGATCTCAAACAGCTGCTAACACCGTGTGCATGCCATCATCTCAGCGCAAGGCCATTCCCCCATAAATGGCTGCTCGTTCGTTCAGTTAATTAATTTTACTGCTCATTTCATAAAGTTTTCAGGAACTAATGAAAAACCTTCTTAGAATGTGCAGCTATTAAAATTGTAAGCTCATGGGGCTTGCTCACATATTCTGACAGTGAAAACTTCCACATTCACAAATTATTAAATAGAAAAATCTTGACCATTACTGAATTAGTCGTTTTTTCTAAACTGTAAATTGTGGCAGAGAAAAGTAAAAATCTGTTACATTTCTGGGAGAGCAACGTGGTCAATTGCAGTAAGCAGTGTACAGCACTGTAAACATAAGTTTTAGCCATTGTGCTGTAAATGGAGCGCAGATGGACTCAACTGTGATCATGTGTTGGCTCCTCATGCTAAATGAGTATTCTGCAGATACAGGCATCAGGGATTTGTCTTTGGCAGGGCATCTGTGCAGAACTTTCCTGATGTTAAATTTATCCTGATGATCATTTTTTTGACATTGGTTATTATAACTGTTTAGATATTGGTAACATTTTATCAATTTTTATTTTATTTTGTAATATTGAGGTTATTTGCTATTTGTTATTTAAACAGGTGTCTACACTTTGAAATGTACAGAGGCTCAGGTAAAAGGATGTGTCAAAGCATCCTTATTATGTTTAATGCCAACAGAGATATGGAAGTCAGAAGATTAAAAGAAAAGTATGTGGGGTGTTTTTTATTTTTTTTTATAATTTCCTAGGTGGATGCAGCATCGGTCCCCCGGTGCCTCTAACACTGGTAACCGAGCGATCAAACACCACTGATCGCTCAGTTCTCACAGCTGTGTGAGCAGAGAGCTGCAGACTGTCAGCCACAGCTCTCTGCTCTGCCCCCAACGCTCACTGGAGCGCTCACTGGAGGGGGCAGCCGGCTCAGGCTGAGCCGGGTGTCGGTCCAGTGAGCTGGCAACTCCGTGGTCGTGATGATGCAGAGTCTGGACCGACTACTGTGACATCAGCAGACAGCGGATTTCAGCCCGCTCTCTGCTGAAAATGGGTCACAGGAGTGCAAAACGAACTGCACTCCTGTGATCCATAGGAGTAGTACAGCCAAACAAGCCTTGGCTGTACTTTTCCTTTTAAGAAGCATTCATCTGTGAATTTATATCATCCATATCGTGTCAAATCCATTTATCCATTGGATGCCTCAAGGAGTTCTCAGTGTCCTTATAATACCATTAAAAGTATATTATAGTACTAAATGGGTTGAAAAGTAATCCGATTGGGTGGATCCTTTTGTTTTCAATGGACTTTTAAAAAGCAAACTTTTCATAGGAACATGCAGGGCCCTTTTGGCTGGTGTATCTACTGTACCAAAAGGAGGATAAGAACATCTGTCTGGTGGTTTAGATTTTATTTTTATTTTTTATTTTTTTACAGAGCCAATGCTTGGTATAATGGTTTGTGACTAATGATATACAGTGATATCGTAATGAGTGTGACAGATTATATAAAGTCACCTAATTAGTGTCATGAGATTTTGCATGGTGACATTCGTTTCTTTGACAGTCAGCGGGAGATCAGATTATAGCCATTCATAGAGTAATTAATATAACAGTATCACATTATACAAAGTTTGTGTGACTATTTTGTTTATATAATGATGATCGTTGGGGATAATTCTGTACCGTAACATTGGTCTGTATGATGGATGTCAGGCTGTGACGGTCAAAATTACACACTGTCCAAGTTGGGCAAACGGATAGATAGATAGGACCATGGAGGATAGAGCGAGTAGCTGTACAGTGGAAAGAGTTTGTGGTTATGTATTAGTGTTATACTCTCCAGTAGGGGGAAGCTTTTTTAAATATGTTCACTTGTGTATATTTCTGGTGGAGCTATGTAATTCTTTAGCCTCTGTGGTTCCTGTATTCCTGTGTATGTGATTAACCACTTTTTGAGATTTGTGGTTTACAAGTTTAAAAACAGTTTTTTTTTATTTATTTATTTTTTTTGCTAGATAATTACTTGGAAACCCCAAACATTTTATATATTTTTCTTAATCGTACATCACGGGACACAGAGCCATAGTAGTTACTATATGGTTTATATAGGCACCTTTTAGGTGATGGACACAGGCACTCCCTATATAACCCCTCCCCTTACCAGAAGTACCTCCAGTTTCTTAGGTGTTGGTCACGAGTAAAGATGTGCTGTGCTGAGCTCCACTGGAGTATTCCTTGCTGGGGCAGGCCATGTACCTGGATCCATTCAAAGTGTCTTTTTAGGCCGAATTGATTGGTACCCGGGCCTTGTGTTGAAAGAAACAAGGTTTTGCCCGTAACGTTTCTATCTTTAGAGAGCTGGACCCCGTGAGCCAGTGCTTTTGGTATTTTTAGCCATAAAGTTTTCTGGCGGGGTGCTTTACTGGTCCAAGGTGTGGATCTCGATTAAAAAGGGGCCCCAGTTCATGAAAGTTTGTTAATGGAGCCCATCGTGAGTAGGTGAAGATTGGGTCTGTTTGGTTTACCACAGAACCCTGCAGCTGGATAAGGTAAGTGGAGATTCCTAAGGAATTTTCTATTTCTTATGGTTTTCTCCTTTTAAGTAAATGTTTATCATGCCTAAGGTCGCCCTGGGGTCTGTCAAGAGCACTTAACCTATTCCATGCTGATTTTTCCCGTTCTGTGTCAGACAAGCTGTACGCTTCCTCCAGCCCTGGTCTCGGGTAGGAAAGGGGGGATATCCTGAAAGAAAAATCCCCCACCTGGACAGAGAAGGCTCTCGCCAGAAGGCATGGGGGCACGTATCAGTCGGCGGTATGCCTCACCGCTCCCGCCGACACCGCCATAGTACAGCGGTCCTCTTCCTACAGCCCTCCTCCTCTCCTTTCATCCCAGCCCTCCTCCTCTCCTTTCATCCCAACCCTCCCTGCAGGTGATCTGGTCGGGTTCAGAGCCCGTTCGCATGGGAAAGCATGCTTTTTTCTTTTTTTTTTTTTTTCTTTTAAAGTGAATGGGGGCGTGGTAGGTAGTCGGAGGGGGTCAGATTGAGCCATTGGGGTTGTCAGGGGTTGCTACTGCTTCCTTCATTTCAGCCCCTGAATATATGACTAAGCAGGATTTTTCCTCAGCCATAGTCACATTAGAGGAAAGATTGGCGACTTTAATCGCATCTTCACAAGGTGGAAGAAAGAGCATGAGGTCCCCTTCTGCCACCCAGGACCCACAGGTAGAGGAACAAGGGCAGGGGGGGGGAATTATTTCTCCTCAGGGGACCGTGAAGAGTCTGACTCCTCTTCCGAGGATTCAGGTGGGGAAGGACCTTTTTCGGTTTCACAAGCTGAGAAATTGCGGGTGCAATTCCTAACTACAATGGTCCGTTCCACATTTAAACTACCCTTAACTGAGTCGGCAGAAAAGCCCACTTTTTGTTTGGGTTCACTAAAACCTCCTCAGGCTTTGTATGCTTTTCCTGTCCATTCATTGCTGGAAGAGCTTGTGTATTCTGAGTGGGATCACCCAGATAAGAAATTTTTTTTCCTACCAAAAAGTTCTCAACACTTTATCCTATAAAGAAAAAATTTACAAAGATGTGGGGTATACCAGCAATTCACACTGCTTTATCCTCCTGTAAATAAAAATTTGACTTGTCCGGTTGACAATGCTCAAATGCTTAGGGATCCAACTGATAAGAAGTTGGAAATCCTGTTAATTTTTTTTCTTTGGCAGCTTCAGCAGCTCAATCTGCAATGGCAGCAGTTGGGGTGTGTCAATCCTTGAGAGATCACTTAAAACAGGGGCTCAAGGTTTTCCCTGAATAGCAGGCCCAGGAGTTGGCTGAGCTACCAGGGGCTTTGTGTTTTGCAATTGATGCAATCAGGGATTCTATTCAGACCTCGCGTTTTACGCTTGGGTTAGTACATATGCGTAGAATTTTATGGTTTGAAGAATTGGTCAGCTGAAACACCATGCAAGAAGCTTCTGGCTAGGTTTCCTTTCCGTGGTGAAAGGCTGTTTGGGGACGAGTTGGACAAATCTATCCAGAGGCTATCAAATGGAAGAGTACCCTTTTGCCAGTTAAAAAAAAAAAGGAGTAAACGGCCCTCTTTTAAGCGGGCTCTTTCTTCAGTGCCAGGGCCATCAGTCTCCAGGCAGTCGCGACGGCCTCCACCGTCAGGTTCAAGAGGTAAAGCTCAAGGTCAACCCCAGGGACAGCAGAAATGGGGGAGAAAATCTTCAAAGAACGCGAAGGGCTCCTTATGAAGAGATGCTTGCTCGAGTTGGGGGAAGACTTCTACAGTTCTCAGGGGTCTGGCAGGAGGAGTTTCGAGACAGATGGGTGGTCTCCACAGTAACTCAAACAAGCTGGGGTTCCGAGAGTTCCCATCTCCTCGTTTTCTCAGGTCAAATGTTCCCAAAGATCCAGAGAAAAGGAAGTCTCTTTCAAGCGTTAGATCGACTCCCGTCACAAGAGGTGATCAGGGTGGTTCCCATGAAAGAGCAGGGGTTAGGGTTTTATTCAAACCTTTTCACGGTGCCAAAACCCAATGGGGATGTCAGACCCATTCTGGATCTCAGAGACCTAAACCGGTTTCTGAATGTTTCTCTTTTCGCATGGAATCAATTCGATCAGTAGTCTCCAGCCTACAAGGAGGAGAACGTCTGGTCGTCAATCGACATCAAGGATGCATATCTACATGTGCCTATTTTCCCCGCTCATCAGAGATATCTGCGTTTTGAAGTAGAAAAACGTAATTTTCAGTTTGTGGCTTACCTAGATCTACTCTTGCTAGACCAGTCGGTAGCCCGCTTTAAAAGTATGGTCACCACAGTCAACAACCTGGAATAGCTAGGTTGGGTTCTCAGCCTAGAGAAATCTTCCTTAGAACCTTTAAGGAGACTAGAGTATTTGGGTCCGATCATAGATGCAGCCCAGAAAATGGTATTCTTACCCCAGGCAAAGATCAGTGCAATAAAGGAACTGATTCAGGTAGTCAAAGCAAAAAAGAAGCCTTCTATTCGGTTTTACATGTGGTTGTTGGGAAAGATGGTGGCTTCATTCGAGGCCGTTCCTTATGCTTGGCTTCATTTGACTGCTGCAAAACAGTATCCTATGGACAAGGAACAAGAAGGTCCAAGCTCTGGATTTTGGACTTTTGTTTTTAGCTGGTAACTGGTGGCGAGGGAGAAGATGGTGGGAAAAATGGCTCAGGGAGAAGACTCAGCTATTTATTTTTATATTTTTTTTAATGAAGAACTTTTAAAAACCGGCCTTTTTATTTAAATTTTTTTTTTTTAGGGGTACGATGTACCAGATACTCATGCACATGGGGGGGCGGGATCTGGGAGCCCCCTTGTTAAAGGGGCTGCCAGATTCTGATAAGCCCCCCCCCCCCCAGCAGACCCAGACAACCACCGGCCAGGGTTGTTGAGAAGAGGCCCTTGTCCCCATCAACATGGGGGCTAGATGCTTAGGGGTGGGGGGGCGCATAGCACCCACCCACCCCCCATGTTGAGGGCATGCGGTCTGGTATGGTTCAGGAGGGGGCGCAAGGTCACAAAAATTAAAGGCGTCTCAATTGGTGGGTGTGACCAATGCAAGTCAATGGGACCGCACCACAACCTCCCAGCCCAGATTGCAGCACGTTAATGTTGCAGTTACAAGGTTAAATGAGGCAGAGGAGGAGGCAACATAATGGCCTCTTAAATGCCCTCTGAGGAGCAGATTGCTGCTCAGAAGGCATTACATAAATGAATGAGCCCTTGGTCATGGAGACTTGAGACATTTTTTTTTTAAATGCACAGAGATCTCTTCTCTCATTTATAAAAGCAAAATTGCTAAATCTGGCTCATGCTGGATCTCATGCCTGATGAAGGGGTACTGCGTGACTCTGAAATATTGCACTTATTCTGTTGTGATGTGATTTTTCTACAATAAGTTTTGGGCTGAAAGCCAAGATCCATGGTGGGCTGGCATGTGCATTTATAAGCAAGGGTTATACACATACAGTGCCTTGAAAAAGTATTCATACCCTGTGCACTTTTCCACATATTTGATGTTACAATTAAAAAAGTAAATGTATTTTATTGGGATTTTATATGATGGACCAACACAGTGGCACAGGTAATTATGAAGTGGAAGGAAAATTATAAATGGTTTTCAAAAAGTTTTACAAATCTGAAAAGTATGGCGTGCAGTTGTATTCAGCCCCCCTGAATCAATACTTTGTAGAACCATCTTTCACTGCAATTACAACTGCAAGTCTTTTTGGGGATGCCTCTGCCATCTTTGCACATCTAGCTGTATTGAGCATTTTCAAGCTGCAGAGTGCAAGAGGCCTTTAGGGAAAAAAGAGTTCCAAATCAGGGACAGTTGGGAGCTATGCATTCACATTTGTTTAACTGTGTATGTAGCAGCTTTGCTGAAGTACAGCTTAAATTAAAGGTATCTAATAATTACTGTTAGTTTTGTGTTTGGTCCTATGCCTTATCTCCAAGGCATAAGAATAAACACTAGTGCTGCTAATATGAGCTTGTAGTAAGGATTGTCGGTATAGGTAAGTATAGTTTGTCGAGCTGTTAAGTGCTATTATATAATGTGCTTTATCTAAGCAATTTTTTCTGAATAGTACACAAGAGGAAGTTTTGAACGATCGCTGACTGGAGTGTATTGATCGTCTAACTAATTAAGTGCAGAGCAGGTCAATAGTCTTAGCTGAACAAGACTCTTCATCTGCAATACATTTCCATCATCTCTGCATGACGTGTATTAATATATTAGCTAATGGACAGAACCAGTCCTTGGAGCAATGACGTGTCTCTTCTCTGCTTTGTGCATTTCCAGCATCTGTCCTGTCGGTAGTTTAGAAATAAGAACATTGTGTGTGTGTGTGTGTGTGTGTGTGTGTGTGTGTGTGCATAATACATACACAGTATCTCACAAGAGTGAGTACACCCCTCACATTTTTGTAAATATTTTATTATATCTTTTCATGTGACAACACAGAAGAAATTACACTTTGCTACAATGTAAAGTAGTGAGTGTACAGCTTGTATAACAGTGTAAATTTGCTGTCCCCTCAAATTAACTCAACACACAGCCGTTAATGTCTAAACTGCTGGCAACAAAAGTACACCCCTAAGTAAAAATGTCCAAATTGGGCCCAATTAGCCATTTCCCCTCCCCGGTGTCATGTGACTCGTTAGTATTACAAGGTCTCAGGTGTGAATGGGGAGCATGTGTTAAATTTGGTGTTATCACTCTCTCATACTGGTCACTGGAAATTCAACATGGCACCTCATGGCAAAGAACTCCAAGTATCACAAAAAAATAATTGTTGCTCCACATAAAGATGGCGTAGGCTATAAGAAGATTGCCAAGTCCCTAAAAATGAGTTGCAGCATGGTGGTCAAGACCAGCGGTTTAGCAGGACAGGTTCCACTCGGAACAGGCCTCGCCATGGTCGACCAAAGAAGTTGAGTGCACGTGCTCAGTGTCATATTCAGAGGTTGTCTTTGGGTAATATATGTCTGAGTGCTGCCAGCATTGCTGCAGAGGTTGAAAGGGTGGGGGGTCAGCCTGTCAGTTCTCAGATCATATGCCACATACTGCATCAAATTGGTCTGCATGGCTGTCATCCTAGAAGGAAGCCTCTTCTAAAGATGATGCAAAAAAAAGCCTGCAAACAGTTTACTGAAGACGAGCAGACTAAGGACATGGATTACTGGAACCATGTCCTGTGGTCTGATGAGACCAAGATAAACATAGTTGGTTCAGATGGTGTCAAGCGTGTGTGGCGTCAACCAGGGGAGGAGTACAAAGACAAGTGTGTCTTGCCTACAGTCAAGCATGGTGGTGGGAGTGTCATGGTCTGGGGCTGTATGAGTGCTGCCGGCACTGGGGAGCTACAGTTTATTGAGGGCATCATGCATGCCAATATGTACTGTGACATACTGAAGCCGAGCATGATCCCCCTCCCTTTTGGAGACTGGGCCACAGGGCAGTATTCCAACATAACGACCCCAAACACACCTCCAAGATGACCACTGCCTTGCTAAAGAAACTGAGGGTAAAGGTGATGGACTGGCCAAGCATGTCTCCAGACCTAAACCCTATTGCACATCTGTGGGGCATCCTCAAATGGAAGGTGGAGGAGCGCAAGGTCTCTAAAATCAATCGGCTCTGTGATGTCGTCATGGAGGAGTGGAAGAGGAGTCCTCCCAGTGGCAACCGATGAAGCTCTGGTTAACTCCATGCCAAGAGGGTTAAGGTAGTGCTGGAAAATAATGGCCACACAAAATATTGACACTTTGGGACCAATTTGGACATTTTCACTTGGGGGTTTACTCACTTTTGTTGCCAGCGGTTTAGACCTTAATGGCTGTGTGAGTTATTTTGAGGGGATAGCAAACTTACACTGTTCTACAAGCTGCACACGTAATACTTTACATTGTAGCAAAGTGTCATTTCTTCAGTGTTGTCACATGAAAAGATATAATAAAATATTTACAAAAATGTGAGGGGTGTACTATTGAGAGAGAGAGAGAGAGAGAGAGAGAAAAGTGTGTGTGTGTGTGTGTGTGTGTGTGTATATAATAATAATAATAATAATTATTATTATTTTATTTTTTTTGTATGAAAACCTAAAAAAAAAAGACAGTAGGCTTGAATGAGAGTTATGTAGCGCCGACACTTTTCTAAAGTGTGCGCTATAATGCAAATTTAGTTTTTTCCAGAACTGTAACGGAGTTCTAGGGGTTAATTGTATAGGTCTTTTACTTTGGCATCAGTTTGGCTGGGCTGTAGTGGAGTTCTGCCTGGTCATAGGTGCAGTGAGGCACCTGTGACAGGCTGAGAACAAAGCCTGGTTGGACTTGTTGGGTACCAATCTTTCTCAGAACCAATCAGTGGGCGCGTCTGGCCCCGCTGTGTAGTCTGGGAAGGGGTATTTAAGATGCTGAAGTCACGTGCTCAGGGTTTGGCTTGCTTTTAGATTCCTGGTTCCGTTCCGGACAAACCCCGGACCCAGGAGTGTCTGCTGCCCCCGTAAGCATGGTCACCCTGACCGTTCCCGAGCCTCGGAACTTGCTAGTTCGAGGCACAGTAACTGAAGGAGGATTCGGAGGTGTCTCGTGTGCTCTCGGCATTGGAGAGACACAGCAACTCGTACAAGCGACCAGGGGAGGACTCTTCGGAGGAGGGCCAAGAAGCTGGCTGCTTAGTAAGAGCCTGGGAGCTGAAGTTGTTGTGTGGACAGTGAATCCACATTTCTTACGGTATCGCCAAGGTGGCTGAAAGATCCAGGTACTGTGGGAAAAGTTCCTAATTTATCTTCAGTTACAATCTAGTCTGTGGCAAAGACTTTGCAAATTTTCGAGTCACTTGTTGGCTGCTAAAATCTACAGTTAGAGGTTTATCCAGCAGTGAAGCACCCAGTTGCGAGTGGCTACTCTCTGGGCTATCTAAAGAGACATTCAGTTGATGTCAGCAGTTCTGAAGTGCCTGAGTTTTATCACCCGTGTCCTCTATTCCCAATTGAGAGACTGCGTTATAGTTGAACGTTACCCTTGCAAAATAAAAACCTAAAAAGGACTTTTGTGTGTCAGCTTCTGAAGTTACTGGGTACTAACCCTGGGAACCCCTAGACAACGAACGACTAGCTACAAGGAGGAGGTAATTGGTAAGGCCAGCAAATTCATGGCTGCCCCTGGGGTTTATGGCCGCTACATGTGGGGGCTCGTCCGGGATAACTGTGACTCTACTAGCAAGCCCGCCCCTTGGTCCTCCCATGGATCTCACGTCAAAGTGGTCCAATGGTGCGAAGCAGAAGGTACACGCTCAGAAGCGAGTGTGGCCATCGAACTTCCTGGAAGCGACTGGGGAGCAAAACAAGTTAGAGGTGGTACAAGCATTGTCCCCAGACAAAAGGGCTTACATGGTCGCAGTGTGACCTACCCATGAACACTCTTATGCAGTGCGTGCTGGGTAGGTGATAAAAGGAACCCGAGCGGCCATTTTAGGTCTCTTGGGATCACGTTTCCTGCCTGTGCGGATCTGTGAGGAGGCTTCCCAGAGACGGCAGCAGACAGTCACTAGGGAGTGCAAACCTGCTTGTTTGTGAAGTGATCTGACGGAGCCTGAGAGATGGTGACCGGATTGACAAGGCCCAGAGACACTCATCGGAGCATCGGAGGTCCGGATCCACCCAGTGGAGCGGTACAGAGTGTCTGGCCCAGCTGACACAGAAGCAAGCTGCAGTCACCGGACCAAGGTTATCACACGGAACTCCAATCCAGTTGGTGAGCGGGTTGCGGCCCACCGTTTTAACTTGTTACACGCAGTTAGTCTCGCATACAGGCCTCACTGGAATCTGTAGTTCCACAGAGGAGTAACAGAGCAACTGACACTGTGCAGGCTTGAGGCCTATTTACTCTGGCACCCCAAGCATTGTAAATAGTTATTGGAGTTACATCAGGAGCACCTTAATTTAACCTTCCATACACTTTGGATTACAAATTTCAACGGAGTTACTTTAGCTAGCGAAGAAAGAAGATCCCGGATAAAGTACTTTAAGTGAGATCTCACGCATAGCCTTTAAAGTAGGGGGAGCTCCTAGGTTTAAATGTGTATATACATTTTTTATTGTTTTATATTGAAATATATTGTGTTGTCGTCCTATGTTTTGGATGACAGCACAATTTCTGTAACCACCTTTTATTGAATATTCTGCAGTAAAAAAAATATCTCTGGTTAAGTATCCAATTGTGTGGCGTACTGTTTTTCTCCACCAGGTGGAGCCAGTGGATCCTGAGGGTATAATACAGGTACTTTGTATTGTCTTATATTGTACTGTATTACATTGCACCACAGCTGTGCCAAGGGGATTGAGTCAAGTTAGTGGGGTTTCTCAGTAGAGTGCAGGCCCAATTCAAACCAGCAGTCCGTTTGGGGGTCAGTGCTACATTTATGTAATTGCAGGTGTTTGTTTTGCATGCATTTGTAAGTATCTGCGCAGTATAATGTCCTAGGGAAAATTAATTCATAATGATGCTCATATGTGTAATGCAAAATATTGACCGGGAATGGAGATTTTACAATTATATTTTTTTTTTTTTTTTTTTACTTCGTAATACTTTGCGCTTGTTTACGCGCCTGTGTGCACAGGCACATTGTAAATAATGGGCTGCATTTTAACTTCATAAAAAATAAATAAAAAAAAGCTGTACTCAAGCTTCAAGCGTCAGTGTGCAAGAGGCCTTATAGAAAAGAGTTCCAAATACAGTCACATTAAAGATATTGTTACAATCATCAAGAGTGGCCCCAGGAAGAAAGTCGCATATGATTTATACAATAAGACTTGATGCTGCATGGAGGATGTGGCACTTCGGACACATCTATCTAGCTCTCCAGTAGTAAGGCATCAACATTAACCATCATAAGTGTTACAAGTGATAAGGGTTTTTGAAAAAAACACTTGTTACAGCATTCTAAGGATCAATGCTCACCAGTGAAATGGAACAAAACTGGTAAAATTATGGTATAGGCTCCATCTGTAAGAAAAGCGAGCCAGGCATCCAGATTTTAAAGAATTTAGTAGGACAACCCCTGTGTTGATACACTAGCTTCTCACTTAGAGTAGCATTAACCAGCTGTGACAGCCTATATTTTTACCACATTTTCTTGTGTTGCTTAGTTGCTAAGTTTTCCCAAGTCAGAATAAGGTCTGTAGGGGCCCAAGGGCAAAACATTGTTAGAGGGGTCCTTCCAATGTATTAAGCTTATAGAGGGTGAACATTTTAAAAAGTGCCCCCCCCCCCCACCCCCATTATAACTTTTGAACAGTCCCTGAGCAGATTTAATGATCCATTGCTAGCTGTTATCAGTAAGCAAGTGGTCACTTATTAATAGTAAACCGTAGATCACTATTGTAGTGATCTGCTACAGGGGGTAACCAGGCAGATATTGAAAGAGGAATTTTGTACTTCAATTAAGCACTGATGACGTCATGACACTAAACTCTTTAAAAACGCCAAGAAAAAGCCACGCTTTGCAGTGAATGATTATTGGAAACAAATGGTGACTTTTTTTTTTTTACCCGCCTTTCTGTGGCGGGGTGGTTAATACTTGGTGGTGCCACTCCAGGCTAAGGTGTAGAGCCCATTGCCACTTAAAATTTTAGGGATGTCAAAGTAAGACAAACTCATCCAATGAGCAATGAACATTTTAGCTTGAAACCGCTGCTCGCCAAAGTCGATCCTAGTATGGATATATAAATGTGAAGGCCTCAGTCATCGCTGCTGCCTGGGCCATGCCCCCTGACATGTTTAGCCCCACCCACTGGGGCTTAATCATAGGATCCCTATGGATGTATACATCCATACCAGAATTGGCTATGGCAGCAGTTTCAAGCTAAAATCTGCAGGTAGGGTGGCCCATTGAAATGAATGTGCTGCCCACACACAGAACATGGGTTGCACGAGCGTGAACCTATCCTAAAGATGAATGGCACCCCACACATCTGATAAGGAGCAGCGCGTTTTTGCTTGCAGGTTGGGAACATGCACAATTTTTTGCGAGCATTCCTGACTCGCACAAGTGTGAACCTAGCTTTTATGAGAGCTCTATAGCAGGATTAAAAGTCCAATAGCTTATTTAACTGCTAGGTTTTGTAATGGATGGACCATGACTGTCACACCTCGGGTATCCAGTGGTAATCCCCACCAGAATCTTCTGCAGCCACCGAGACAAAGTGCCATTTTAAAACTGCTCTGAAACAAATGGCTGCATTTTAAATCTGCACTTGGGAATTAATTTTAATAAAATTATTGGCTTCAGAATAATTTCCTAGACACTTTCTGGACTGTCTTATTTTACACATTGCCTGGAGTTGTATTCTCTTTCAGCGTAATTAGGGCTTTGAATATCCATGTCCTTTTAGAGTATGTGTGGACTGTATTTTAATGTAATACATTATTTGTTAAGGCAGCTTAATCTTTTTGAATGGGCTGTCAGTGTACCTTAGCATTTAAGTAATAGACAAAATTTGTGATTTTAATGGCACCACACCTTTAAAGTAAATTAAAAAGTACTATTTATTGAAATGTTACAAAATTAGTTTAAAACCATTCTGAATACATGTACATAGATATTATACTATATATTTTTCTATTGACCCCAATTGTGCTTGTGCTGGTATCACCAAGAGCCCTCAAACTTAGGAGTAGGGAGCCCCCAATAATCATAGTGGTATATACAGTGATGAAAACAACCATGGTTCTTTAATGTCCAGGTATCCAGTGGTACCTATTTGAGGGGTGGTGATGTCCAGCTCAACATATTGCTCAACATGTTTTGCGTGTTATAAGCTTCTTCAGGAGTTTAGGGGTTAAAATGCTTACATAAAACCATGAATAGACCACATAAGAGGGTGGGGAGAGCACTCCAGACACCCAAAAAAAGGTAGATATGGAGACACATTAGAATATTGGAAATGTCTCAGCTTGGAGGCAGAGGGGCAAAGAATCATATTTGGCCAGGATAGGGATATATATTTTCTTTGGGATTATAAAGTGCCTCTATATTAATACTGGATGTATAATTACTTGGTGTCACTCCACTATATACTGTCAAAATCCAATTAGTTCTTATTAAGGGCTCTTCTAGGCACACATCCCACATGTTAGCGCTCTGATACAGTGTAAGTGTCCTTCCTGGTCAGAGGTCCTCACTCGGACATATCTCTGCATAGGGCATACCTCTACCTCCTCACCACCAGTGCACTGCATCCACAGTGCAGCCAGATGGGTCTCCTAGGAGTACCTTGGCACTCAAAGTGCTATTTTAGAGCACCACAACACATAGTATATGCATTGTGGGGCATTGCCCATTACTGTAATAGTGCATGTCTTGGACAGACCATGGTTGTCTCACCCAGGGGATTCAACAGTAAACCCCACCAGGACCCTTTGCAGCCATTGAGACAAGGCACCATTTTAAAATGGGGCTGGAACAAATGACTACTAAAACACTCCACTTGGGAATTGGTTATTGTCCAAAATTAACTGTGCCTTGAGGCCAACATTCCGTGTGTGTGTGTGTGTGTGTGTGTGGTGTGTGTGTTGTTGTGGGGGGGGTGGTTTATTTATTTTTTTGTTTTCTTCTTCCCCTTTCTTTAGTTTAACACTATATGGGTTTTAATAAAATACTGTTGTGTGTTAAAGCAGAAAGGTGGGAATTGAAAATACAGTAAAACCTTGGTTTGAGTGTTTTGCAGGACAAGCAAAAATTTTTACATTTTGACTTGATATACGAGCGATGTCTTGATATAAGAGTAGCGTCATGTCACAACTGAGTATAAAAGAGGAGAACGGTGCCTCTAAGTGCAGCAATATGGTTACATTTAATGAAGGTACAACATTTAGCAACTCACATGGTTGATGATTAAAAGGGGCACATCTAAGTATGCAGGCATCCGGGGTAAAGCTGTCCACATAGACAATCCTCTGCACCGCCATGGACGTCGTCTCTTCCACTCTGCGGTGCAAGCCGGCAGTGCGGAGGATGGTCTATATGGACAGCTTTAGCCCGGATGCCTGTGTATTTATTTAGATGTGCCTCTTTAAATCATCAACCATGTGAGTTGCTAAATGTTGTACCTTCATTAAAAAAAAACATATTGCTACACTTGGAGGCGCCTCTTTTTTTATACGCTGTAGCTCCTGCTGGATTTTGCTTCTAATCCCCTTGTGGAGGCTTCCATTTGTGGATGGACATTTTATGGCTACACAACTTTTATCAAATTGCTATAATCTTTTTATATGGACTATAAACAGAAGGACTTATGCATAAATGTTTGTGGGACGAATCATTTGAGTTTCCATTATTTCTTATGGGGAATTTCGCTTTGATGTACAAGTGCTTTGGATTACAAGCATGTTTCTGGAACGAATAATGCTCGCAATCCAAGATTTTACTGTAACAAACTTTTCTGTTGAAATAAAAATTAGTATTTCAAGAAAAAAAGATAACGGTTGTACAGTACAATTGTAAAAAAAGTAATGACAATTGTACAGATATTTGTTTGCGTTTATAAGCTTAATAGTGAGTACATAAATTCACCAAAGTATAATAGTTCAACAATTATCAGTATAGATTGGAGGTGTAATCAAAAAAACTGGTTCAATAACTTCAATAAAATATGACCAATCGTCAACGTTATTTCTTAAATTGCATATGATTTACTTATTTGTGCAAAATACTTTAATCATTATACACTCAATGCATGTATACGCTAAATAATATTGAAGTAATATAGGAAAAAGATAGAGGGTGAAGGAAGGTAGGTGGGAAAATGGACAGAAGTCCAAGGGTTGCTATAGTTACCGTAATTTTCTGTTAATGCGTCATATGCTTCAGAATATTTAAAGACTATACAAGTTTGCCAAGTTTTTATAACATTTATCGGTTGCATCGTGGGCTGTTGTCCTGATTTCTTCCTTGGTGTACAAGCTGTGTACCTTGTGAAGCCACTTTTTAATTTTGTAGGAGTGGTTGTGGTTTTCCAGTGTCTAGGAATCGTGGCTTTTGCAGCCTTAAGTAAGAATCTGGTGAGCGAACGTTTGTACTTTTTCATTGAGCAATTCGAAATATGTACATGCTGCTGTTAAATGGATTGAGGATTCTGTGATGAGCTTTATGATATCATAAACTTTCCGCTAGAATGGCTGTATCAAGGTGCAATCCCACCAAATGTGTTGTGTTGTAAGGTGCCTTTTGCCTGGTTGCAGCGCCAACAAAGAAAAATTAACACATTCATACTCCCCTACAGTATATGGCTGCAGCATTGATTCGATGCTACAGCTAGCTCTAAGACACAGAACTGAACTTTCAAATGACTGCTGATCGCTCACTTACTGCTCTCAACTCAGTGAAGAACAAGGATTGTCAGTCACCACTCTCTGCTCTGCCCCTCCAGCGCACACTGGAGCACTGGGCTTTGGAGGGGGTGGAAGCCGCTGGCTCAGGCTCTTAGCGGCATGCTGAGAGGCTGAGCCAGCTTCCTTTCAGGCATTTGGGTGGATCCTGACCTTAAAGTGGTGATGTCAGCCGACAGTGCAGTATATTCCTGTGACCGAGAAGAGAAGTATGGCCAAAAAAGCTTTTTAGGCAACCTATTCATGTTGAATGAGTTGGCAGCATACCATATATCACTGCAAAGTGTGTTTTCTTCGTTTTTTGGACTTTATTGCAGTGGGAAAGCCTTCAAAGCAGAAATCATTGTGGACTTGCACTCAGCTAAAATTTGATATGCACTTGAAGCAACAGACATTGGGGTCACTCAGCAGGACCTGTTCACTCTAATTTACCATTTCTTATGTCTTGAAATAAGCACACAGCATGAAAAGATAAAGCAGTATACATTTAATTTCCAGTCACAGGGGCGGTAAAAGAGAACGTTGCTTGTGTACAATGTGTGCTGAGAAGGGGGGTCTACATCAATGTGTGATGTAGACCAGAATTACAATTACTGGGAATCTGTTCCCAGGGCATAGTCCTGCGTGCCTGTTTATTGTGCACTCTAGTTACATACACAGTGGGAAAGGAGCCTGGAGCTCTGTTATCAGCACATACTGCAGAGCGACATGCAGGAAACTTGAGATCATTATTTTCTATATTTTTAATGTTCAACATAATCCAAAAAGTGAATTGTTTTTTCTCTTTTACATGGTCTGATTAACCCCTCTGCTTCTCCTGGTGACCATTGGCGACAATACAGAAAACACAACATTTTACGATTTGTCAGACCCAGAAGATGAGGGAAATCTTCTAATAGGTCACAGACTGCAGATATAGACATGAAGGGGGTATTAACCATTCTGTACTCTGTGCAGAACACGGCTAACGTGCCCTGACATATCTCCCTATTAGAAATGGCATGCAGATCTTCCTACCCAAACTAAAGACTGGGATTAATGACTAGATCACTTCCTAATGGATATGATCTCTGCCAGGGACAGATTTGTGCAACTGCTACATAGTCTGTTATACCCACAGTGGCTGTCCTGTAATTACCCTCCACTGATTTGCTACCTGTCCCAAATGTACTGAGAGCTTCTTCCTTCATATGCTGTGGACTTGCTCGAGATTGCAGGACTACTGGGAGGGAGTCATCTCTGTCATTTCATACTCTAGGGGGAGTGGCCGTCCCGTCAGACCCACCTTTATGCATGTTGAGTATTGCAGACAATCTCCAGGGCTGCTGTTTAGAAGTCAAGGGCCCCCCTGTATGGCCTTCCCGACAGGGCTCTCCTCCCCGAAAATATCAAAACAACATTTTTACTAAAAATACACTAAAATCCTTATGTTAGGTTTGTGTCCACTAATAACTTTCAAAATTCCTGCTAAAAGATAAAACTGTATTGAGTTGTGTGTGCAAAATGAGGTCTTGAGACTCATTCACATGGGTAATGTGGTCTGTGCAGTGTGAATCATTTTTATATATTTTTTAATGTAGCTGGAGCTGTGTGCAGGCAGACTGTGTCACGCTGCTGCTTGGGTTTGATGGACGATTGAGGGGCTCATCTTTGGTTTGGACAAGGTTGGGGTAGGCACCCCCCTTATTGGTAACTGCCTTGGTCCTTCACATCCTTGACTCCCCCCCCCCCCCATGCCTTTTACAATCTGTTGGCTGCGATTTGAGGTTAATCCTGGGATCCTTGTGTGGAGCATCTGAGGCCTGGGTGCGCCTGTCAGGGGGACCCACATGCGGGGGACAATTTGAACTCTGGTGCAGACATAACCTTGGCGGTTTTTATATGCGGTGAACCTGTTGCAGGCTGTTCTATTGAATGCTTTAAATCTATGACCACCTCCTATGTAATTTACCCTGAAGAAGGGATTCAGGTTTGCTCCTGAAACGTGTCGGACATAATGAGAAGAGATTGTCACATCAATATCTTTAGGAGAAAACACATATACAATATTGGATTAATGTTCTGTGCTAAACCATCTGATGAAAAAGATTAAAGTTTAAAATTTTAATGAAAAGGCATGCATCTGTATGCTGATACATGAAGGTGCAACCCTGTGAATGGTGAGTGGATTGACATTTCTGGGGGATGAACCCCTAAAAAAATAGTCTCTAAAAAAGGTCTCTAAATGGAGGCTGTAAAGGGAGCAAGGCTGCTTCAGGCGCGGGCTGAGGAACCCAATCACTGTGAACAAAAGGAAAGCAAAAGGAGGAGATAGAAGCTCCAAGCCAATCCTTTAAACCACTTAGGAATTTATTCAGTATATAAGTATATCACATTTATAAAAAGCCGGGGGTGGGGAGGGGGGGTAGAAAAAAACATTTTGCAGCTGCTGCAGAGAGCCACACAAGGCATCGTTCCATAATAGTACCCTCGCCCTGCCACACCGTTTCCCCCTGCTGTCCGGGCCCCCCTGTGTGCCCGAGCCCCCTACAGGAGGAGAGGAGGTACTCCCCTGTCGGCAGCCCTGGGTATTGCGATATCAAAAACTGTTTTACTTTCTATACTGCCTTCTATGCTCAAAGAAATGAAGAAAGGTTTTGTTTTAAATGGATGTCACCCTTACTGCCCACTGTAGCTGAATGGAATACAGCGGTCCACAAGATACTGTCCCTCTACAAACTTACCTATGCCAGTTGCAATTGTCCTAGGAAATTTGATTAAAAAATGGTCATGTTGGATAGATGCTAAGGGTATAACCATATAAATGTATTTTTTCAGTGTTTACTTTATAACTTTCTGATTTTAATACCTCACACCTTGAAGGATTACCTGCCTCACTGCTGCCAAAGCCATAGGGAGAGATGGGGAAATGTCAAACATGCAGTGCTTGCAGAACAGCTTACAAATATTTCTAAACTAGAAGGGTTCTGCAAGGAGTAGGCAAAATTCTTAAAGCCTAAGGCCCCTTTCACATGGGCGTCTTCCGTTTTGATTAGCAGGACAAATGTCTGCTGATCCCTTGCCGATCAGAGCAAAGAGGGCAGATGATAGGCCTGCATCCGCACCGTTTATGCGGAGTGGACACGGACAGAGCCCGCTCTGTTGTATTGGTGGCTGGGTGTAAACGGACTCCGTGATCTGTTTTACACCTGATCACCCTCCAATCCGATCTGACTAGAGGCAGGAGAACAGAACCCCTTCCGTTTGTTTTTAGCAGTCTGGATTGGATCAGAGGTAGGTGGGTGTAAACGGACACAAGTCCGTTTTTACACCCACCGGCCCATAGAGGTGACTGGACCATCCGATCAGATTTGCCTGAAAGAATGACAGGACGGTGGTGTGAAAGGGGCCCAACTCCATTCACAATTTTCTAGTATAGGGTGGAGAAGAGTTGAACTGTCTTTTTTTTTAGGCTTATTTTTCTGCCTGCTGGGGACAAGACAAGAGGAAACCCATTCATATTTATGGGGCCCGATCACGCTATGTGATGTGTTGCCATGTGCCCCATAGTGCTTAGTGGGAGAGCTTTTGAAAAAAAAAAAAAAAAAAAAATCGAAAAATGCGCATGCAGCCTAGGTTCACACATATGCGATGCAGGAAAAAAAAAATCCCTGCACCTTTTTTTGCCTGAATCCAATGCGAGTTCAGCCATACAACTGTATGGCTGAACTTGCATTGCACAGACATTGAATGCGATCGGCAGCGCAGTGTGTGTGTGAATTACATGCAATGTCTGTCTGTGTTCGCACAAATGTGAACCTAGGCGCACACACACACAAGTGTAGCAAAGGTTGTAGACTGAATTGATTTTATTTTAATTTTTTTCTTGAGCAGTGGATGTGTTGTCTTTAGCAGCTACTTCTAGAATGCTTCAGTGTTTCCATTTAACATCCTTGGTATCAATTTCTCCTGCAGACTTTGCCTCAGTGGATATCCTCGCCAAAATGCAAGAAAATTCAAAGGCTTGAAGAACAGAATACCGGTTTCCTCAGAGTTTATGGTCCAGCTTCTTACTGGCATTTACTACTCATTGTAAGATCAAAACTTTGATACAGTACTTTTAGTTTATTGTGCATCTACTGCAAAACTTTTTTTCCACTGTCTGTATACTTTTTTAAAAAATTGCTCTAACATCCCAATTGGCAGGACAAGCTTTGGGATTGCACCCCCTTTAAGGTCCTGCTTGGACCTTTAACAAGGGGGTACACCTGAAAAATTGTCTCAAACATTAATTGTGTTTGTCTCAAACGTAAATTGTGGGGGAACCTGTCCTACTGTCACAGAGACCGGAAGTGAGATGAAATTACCCAAGGGAGTCACTGATGACCAAAAAATTTAACAAATCTTTACTTTTTTCAAGCCTATTTAAATAGAATTGGGTTTTAAACAGTTAGAACAAGTGATTGCCATCTCATATCTTTAACTGCACCAACCTGCCACAAGTGGACTTAAGGGTGGGGGAGACAATAGACCAGGCAAGTTAGAAAATGGGAAAGATGCCAGTTCCATTCTACTTTTACCCCATTCCTTATCCATACATACAGTATGTCACAAAAGTGAGTACACCCCTCACATTTTTGTAAATATTTTATTATATATTTTCATGTGACAACACTGAAGAAATTACACTTTGCTACAATGTAAAGTAGTGAGTGTACAGCTTGTATAACAGTGTACATTTGCTGTCCCCTCAAAATAACTCAACACACAGCCATTAATGTCTAAACGGCTGGCAACAAAAGGGAAGGGAAAATGTTCAAATTGGGCCCAAAGTATCAATATTTTGTGTGGCCACCATTATTTTCCAGCACTGCCTTAACCCTATTGGGCATGGAGTTCACCAGAGCTTCACAGGTTGCCACTGGAGTCCTTTTCCACTCCTCCAGGACGACATCACTGAGTTGGTGGATGTTGGAGACCTTGCGCTCCCCCAACTTACATTTTAGGATGCCCCACAGATACTCAAAAGGGTTTAGGTCTGGAGACATGTTTGGCCAGTCCATCGCCTTTACCCTCAACTTCTTTAGTAAGGCAGTGGTCATCTTGGAGGTGTGTTTGGGGTCGTTATGTTAAACTGCGGCCCAGTCTCCGAAGGGAGGGGATCATGCTCTGCTTCAGTATGTCACAGTACATGTTGGCATTCATGGTTCTCTCAATGAACTGTAGCTCCCCAGTACCGGCAGCACTCATGCAGCCCCAGACCATGACACTCCCACCACCATGCTTGACTGTATGCAAGACACACTTGCCTTTGTACCCCTCACCTGGTTGCCGCCACACACGCTTGACACCATCTGAACCAAATTAAGTTTTATCTTGGTCTCATCAGACCACAGGACATGGTTCCAGTAATCCATTATCTTATTAGTCTGCTTGTGTTCAGCAGTTTGCAGGCTTTCTTGTGCATTGTCTTTAGATGAGGCTTCCTTCTCGGACCACAGCCATGCAGACCAATTTGATGCAGTGTGCATCGTATATGGTCTGAGCACTGACAGGCTGACCCTCCCCCATCCCGTCAACCTCTGCAGCAATGCTGGCAGCACTCATACGTCTATTTCCCAAAGACAACCTCTGGATATGACGCTGAGCACGTGCACTCAACTTCTTTGGTCGACCATGGCGAGGCCTGTTCTGAGTGAAACCTGTCCTGTTAAATCACTGTATGGTCTTGGCCACCGTGCTGCAGCTCCGTTTCAGGGTTTTGGCAATCTTCTTATAGCCTAGTCCATCTTTATGTAGAGCAACAATTCTTTTTTTCAGATCCTCAGAGTTCTTTGCCATGAGGTGCTATGTTGAGCTTCCAGTGACCAGTATGAGAGTGTGAGAGCGATAAAACCAAATTTAACACACCTGCTCCCCATTCACACCAGAGACCTTGTAACGAGTCGCATGACATCGGGGAGGGAAAATGGCTAATTGGGACCAATTTGGACATTTTCACTTAGGGGTGTACTCCCTTTTTTTTTTGCCAGCGGTTTAGACATTAATGGCTGTGTTGAGTTATTTTGAGGGGACAGCAAATTTACACTGTTATACAAGCTGCACACTCACTACTTTACAGCAAAGTGTAATTTCTTCAGTGTTGTCACATATAAAGATATTTTTAAAATATTTTAAAAATGTGAGGTGTGTACTCACTTTTGTGAGATACTGTACAAATAAGACATTTTAGGTGATCCCAAGCTGTTATATCTGTGTCCCCACCAAGCAATGGCAGTGCATTTTCTGACTGCCCTAAGCTGTCTGTAAGAACCCTCGTTTTTAATTTATTAAGCAAAAAAGTTTGATCAAGGCTGATTTTGCAAGAAGAATGAAGGGAGGCTCACGCATTTTCCAGTGTTCTTTTTATTTAATTCACAAGGCAGTCTGCGTGTTGGAAAATGACTCTTCTCTATACAGATGGATGAGACCCTGGAACACTTATTTATATTCATTCGTGACTGTTAAAGGTTTTCACATTGGCCACATTTTAATGAATGATGCATGTTTCACAAATACTAATGTAGAATAAACACTTATACTTGAAGTATTATCTTATTGATGTATCAGCGTCAAAAATAAGAGTGGAGAGATGTATTGAAACCATGGTAACCATCACGCACAGGTATCCACAGCTATAAATGGTACAAGTTTAGACGCCAGGAAACAAGTGGGTGGAGGACAGAAATTATTCTCTCTGCTTTGTTCAGGTTTGTTAATCTAGCCAAGGACATAAAAGTGGGCAAAGAATGGGGTAACCAGTGGCAATGATGAGCCATGATTACAAGTTACACCTCTTTGACGTAACTTTGTAGAACCGGACATAGTATTTATTTGGAGTCCGATTTTATTCTAGCTTTTAAAGCGATTATTTGTACAACTTGCAATATAATAAAAACTGAAGAAGGCCCATATCAAATGGAATATGTACTAATTTATATATTTAAGATTATTTTGTCATGAATACTAGTTGTTCTCTATTCTGGGCGCATAGAAGGGTTTGGCAATCTCTGTGAAAGTGAAGTTGGCATAATAGATTTTAAAACTGAAATCCTGGCATATATTATAATACATGTTAATTGCGTGTATTTGAAAAGTCTGAACTGTCAAAGAAATTCTTAAACAGAATATTGTAGTCTATGAACCCCTGATAGACATCACATCCAGGTTTTGCAGTTTGAGAATGTTCTGCATACTTCACTATGCTTGAACAATGAAGGAGCAGTGCCCTGATGACAAAAGGGGGGTATGTGGTGCTAACCACTGAGTGATCTAAAAATAAAATATATTTTCCAAAAGATGGGTGACCTTCAAGTGGATAAAACGGTGTATGTATGTATGTATGTATATGTGTGTGTGTGTGTGGTATATATATATATATATATATATATATAATATATATATATATATATATATGTATATATATATATAAATACATATATAATATATAAAAATACATACACATACAAAAATCTGTGCGTAAGTGTATAAAAAGTGACATAAAAACAGTGATAAAAATTATATCTTCAAAAAATGTGTGATAAAAAATCTTCGATAAATGAGAAATAAAGAAGAAGAAATAACCTTCTGTGAACGAATGAATGTATCAACGAAGGAGAATAAAGTGCACAGTGCAACGTGCAAAAAATGTGAAAAGTGAAAATCACTAAAGATGTGTACAATAAATAGGCGTGGAAGCACCTATAGAAATCTAAATGGTGTGACTAAAAAGCCATAAAAAATTTTATAAAAAATGTTCTCCAATAATAAGTGTTCAAGTGAAAAATAATCGCTGCAAATAAAATCCTTAATGAACAGCAAAAAATATAAAATATTGAAACAATTGGTGGACTACAAGTCCCAGCTCGTTATGCAAATTGCAAGAACAAAGTGAAGGGGTAGAAATACCCCCACAGTGCATGTTAAAATAACGGCAATTCTTCTTGAGTGAAAAAAAGTTCCAAATATCTCTGTGCTTTGTTAGATGTTTCAGTGCCGATCCATGCAATCAATAGTCCTCCGTGACTTTTTCAGGGGTGCACCCCACTATTTCCCCCCAGACTCTCACCTCTAATAGCGGCCCCTACAGGCCTAGTTGAGCAGAAAAACTTTAGATGGTACTCCTGGTAGGTCCCTCTCTTGCATGTATACCGCCTTCCTATAGGCTCTCATATACCATGCTCCGGTCCCCACATCCAACGGCGCTCCAGTTAAGGTAAAAAGTACTCTCAGCTCAGAGGTGTCATGAAGGGGTAAAAGGATAAAAGCGCTCTAATGTGTGGTATCATTTAAAACCGATTTATTATTAAAATATCCACTTACATACAAGTATGGTGAAAACCGCATGTAAATTCAGCAACTTCTGGTCTTGGCCAAAAACCAGAAGTAAACAAAAGGCACCTGACTTCCTCCCTCACGGGTATCGTCACTGATCACGTTACTTTGTCAAAGGGTATGGGAGTCAGGTGTCTGCCAGGCCTATTTATACTGTGTCAGTGTATGCTTTAATGACGGTGGTGCGTCAAGACGAACAAATCGTAACATCAAGCTATATCCTGCATATCCTAATGCCATAAATAACGATAATAAAATGCAAACATTCTATTTTTTGTTCGTTTTGACGCACCGTCGTCATTAAAGCATACACTGAGACAGTATAAATAGGCCTGGCAGACACCTGACTCCCATACCCTTTGACAAAGTCACGTGATCGGTGACGATACGCGTGAGGAAGGAAGTCGGGTGCCTTTTTGTTTACTTCTGGTTTTCGGCCGAGACCGGAAGTTGCTGAATTTACATGCGGTTTTTACCAGACTTGAATGTAAGTGGATATTTTAATATACAGGTATAAGGTACCGGCGCCAATTAATTGTGTTTGGTAATTCTATTAGTTGTTGTTTTATTATTATGGTGTGCAGCAGTTTTGAGAATAATATTCACCCACCATTGATTATTTAAAACATATGATAAGAAAAAGAAAACCGCGCCACCCTTTACTGTTGTTACCCAATTTTTTTAAAGTGCTATGTGCTCAAAGAAAATATAAGTTACTTTGTTCTCCCTAACTAGGCAAAGTAAAGTATTAGAATTCTAGTTAGTAGTGTGTTTTTACTATCCCTTCATATGGGTACAGAGTGCTAGGTGAAAAAATGCTATGTGCTATTAGCTATTTTCAAATTCAGACCGCATCAATCATGCGTTTTATAAAAAATATATCATCATGGTGCTTTTACAATATTTCAAGATCCATACATCTATAACAGTGATACCGTCAATGTGAAAAAAATATAATAAAAAAATAATATTCAATGGTAAATATTAGGTATAAGTATAAAGGTGAAAATAAAAAAGTTCCAATCCATGACACCACTGTGTGTTTGCAGTGCTTCTATTAGACATTCATTGTGCAAAGTCATTCTAGTGTATCCACCACCTGCTATGCAATGGGTCACTCACCACATTTTGGGAATAAAAGATAAGTAAGGGAATACCTCAGTCAAAATGGTGGAACGCAAGCTTCCTGGCACTAGGAAGGCAAACTGACCACAATAAAGATGGCGGAAATGGCACTTCCTGTTAGGGCGCAAATAAGGCAACCAATTACAGCACACCCAAATGAGGACTGGGACAATAAAAATAGAGCTAACTAATCACCTGGCAGCTTCCTGATGACGCAAAACTAAGTTGCGAAACGCGTAGAGGCTGCTGGGTATTTTCGCATACATGTCACTTCCGGGAGAGGTGGTTCAGGCGAGGAAGAGGCTTGGTACACATACAAACGAGAAATCAGCATAGAGACACCAGCGAAAGGGTCTCACAACACACACGGCTGGAAACGCTCAGTGCCAGCGCAAGGCACCTAAGCATGTGAGTTTATTAAATGCTTTCTTTTTAAATAAAAGTTTTTAAGACATACTTCACCATTGGAGGCATATGTTATTATCTTTTTTTGGGGAGAGTGGAGCATATGTGACCCCCCACACCAGGAAATAGGAAATTGCAGGAACCAGGAACTAGGAACTTGCAGGAACCTACAGATAGGACTGGTTATCCAGAAATAAACCATACGCCCTACACTCACCTTGATGTGGTGAGTGACCCATTGCATAGCAGGTGGTGGATACACTAGAATGACTTTGCACAATGAATGTCTAATAGAAGCACTGCAAACACACGGTGGTGTCACGGATTGGAACTTTTTTATTTTCACCTTTTATACTTATACCTAATATTTACCATTGAATATTATTTTTTTATTATATTTTTTTCACACTATTGACGGTTTCACTGTTATAGATGTATGGATCTTGAAATATTGTAAAAGCACCATGATGATATATTTTTTATAAAACGCATGATTGATGCGGTCTAAATTTAAAAATAGCTAATAGCACATAGCATTTTTTCACCTAGCACTCTGTACCCATATGAAGGGATAGTAAAAACACACTACTAACTAGAATTCTAATACTTTACTTTGCCTAGTTAGGGAGAACAAAGTAACTTATATTTTCTTTGAGCACATAGCACTTTAAAAAAAATTGGGTAACAACAGTAAAGGGTGGCGCGGTTTTCTTTTTCTTATCATATGGATATTTTAATAATCTGTTTCAAACGATACCACACATTGGAGTGCTTTTATCCTTTTACCCCTTCATGACACCTCTGAGCTGAGAGTGCTTTTTACTAGACATGTGCACAACAAAAAAATGTATTTTCGTTTCGTTTTTTCGTTTCTGAAAAAAATTAGTTTTTTTAGTTTCCGTTGATTCGTACATTTGTAAGAGTTAATTTTCGTTCATTAGTTTATTCGAAATTCGGACGCATTCGTAGTTATTCGTACATTCGTAACATTCCTAATCGGAGCATAATTCATAATTGTATGTAATGTGTATTCTATTATTACATTTTAATAATTTACGAATCGAAAAAAAAAGTTACACATTTTTTGGTTCAATCCATTCATTACGAAAAAAAAAAAGGTAAGAATCGAAAAAAAAGTTAAGAAGGTACGAATTTTTTTGTTCAATCCATTCGAAGTACGTTAAGCAGCACCATTGTAAGGGACACGGAAAATTTACCAATTCAACAAAAAAAAAAGTTACGAATGTACGAATTTTTTCGTTCATTTTCGTTGTTCCTTTTTTTTTTTTTTTCGGATTTTCGTTGCTTTTCAGATTCGTACGATTCGAACGATTCGTTATTCGGATTCGTTCGATTCGAACGATTCGCTCATTCGTACGAGAACGAACGAAAAAACGAAAAACGAATAAAAACGAAACTAATTGCACATGTCTACTTTTTACCTTAACTGGAGCGCCGTTGGATGTGGGGACCGGAGCATGGTATATGAGAGCCTATAGGAAGGCGGTATACATGCAAGAGAGGTACCTACCAGGAGTACCATCTAAAGTTTTTCTGCTCAACTAGGCCTGTAGGTGCCGCTATTAGAGGTGAGAGGCTGGGGGGAAATAGTGGGGTGCACCCCTGAAAAAGTTACGGAGCACTATTGATTGCATGGATCGGCACTGAAACATCTAACAAAGCAAAGATTTTTGGAACTTTTTTCACTTATTAAGAAGAATTGCCGTTATTTTAACACGCACTGTGGGGGTATTTCTACCCCTTCACTTTGTTCTTGCAATTTGCATAACGAGCTGGGACTTGTAGTCCACCAATCAGGGGCGGACTGACAACTCATGGGGCCCCCGGGCAATAGAAGATCATGGGGCCCCCTTGGTCCCCGCACTCAAGGGGACCAAGCGCACACACAGGGGGGGGGGTGGACACGCACACACAGGGGGACACTGGAGGGAGAGCACACACACAGGGGGGGACACGCACACAGGGGGACACTGGAGGGAGAGCACACACACAGGGGGGGACACGCACACAGGGGGACACTGGAGGGAGAGCGCACACACAGGGGGACACGCACACAGGGGGGACACTGGAGGGAGAGCGCACACACAGGGGGGGACATGCACACAGGGGGACACTGTGGGCTGGGGGGGACACTGTGGGCTGGGGGTGACACTGTGGGGTAGGGGTGACACTGTGGGCTGGGGGGACACTGTGGGCTGGGGGGTGACGCTGGGGGTGTAGTCCACCAATCAGGGGCGGACTGACAACTCATGGGGCCCCCGGGCAATAGAAGATCATGGGGCCCCCTTGGTCCCCGCACTCAAGGGGACCAAGCGCACACACAGGGGGGGGGGGGACACGCACACACAGGGGGACACTGGAGGGAGCACACACACAGGGGGGGACACGCACACAGGGGGACACTGGAGGGAGAGCACACACACAGGGGGGGACACGCACACAGGGGGACACTGGAGGGAGAGCGCACACACAGGGGGACACGCACACAGGGGGGACACTGGAGGGAGAGCGCACACACAGGGGGGGACATGCACACAGGGGGACACTGTGGGCTGGGGGGGACACTGTGGGGTAGGGGTGACACTGTGGGGTAGGGGTGACACTGTGGGCTGGGGGGACACTGTGGGCTGGGGGGTGACGCTGGGGGTGACACTGTGTGCTGGGGTGTGACACTGTGGGGGGGGGGGCCCATGACTCTGTACCACCCCCCCCCCATCACTTGTGGCTCCCCGCCGCCCCCTCCTTCCCTCCTGTCCGTCCCAGGGACGTCACGACGCATACAGTAGAAGCACCTGGGACAGACGGGAGGGAAGAAGGGGCCAGCGGGGAGCCGCACGCCGTTAGCAGTATTGTTAGCGGCATCGCGGCATGTAATACAGCCGTTTCAAGTGGCCCCTCATGTGGCCGAGTCCGGGCCCCTTATGGCTTTTTAGTCACACCATATAGATTTCTATAGGCGCTTCCACGCCTATTATTTATTGTACACATCTTTAGTGATTTTCAAATTTTCACATTTTTTGCACGTTGCACTGTGCACTTTATTATCCTTCGTTGATGCATTCATCCGTTCACAGAAGGTTCTTTCTTCTTCTTTATTATTTCTCATTTATCGAAGATTTTTTTTATCACACATTTTTTGAAGATATAATTTTTATCACTGTTTTTATGTAACTTTTTATACACTTACGCACAGCCTTTTGTATATTTATTTATCTTTTTATCTTCAGTGTTTTTGAGGTACAGATTAAGAAGTTGTTTTTATATTATATATGCCGTTTTATCCACTTGAAGGTCATCCATCTTTTGGAAAATATATTTTATTTTTAGATCACTCAGTGGTTAGCGCCACATACCCCCCTTTTTAAAGCGGAAGTAAACCCATCGCTTTAACAGTTTAAAAAAAAAAGGCATGCTGGGAATGCTAACTGCACATTGGCAACCAAACAGTCAAACCATCCAATGGCTGGTTTTATAACGGATCACATGTGCAGCACCGTGGCAGTTGAAGATTAAACAGAGGCAAAGATGGCAGCTTCCTAAAACGATAGGGGGGTTTACTACCACTTTAACATATCCTTTTCTTAGTGTGAGAGCACTTATATGTTGGCTGCTTCTCACTTGTTTTATGTATCCAGGTTGAGCGCACTAGTCACCCCTTGATTATAGTGCACTGATGACCTCGTTCCTCAGCTCTCCTCTTTTCACAAAGTTGGACAGTACTGTGCAATGAGGAAGAGACTGATGATTAGTTAACAGTGCTACTCCTTTGCTCCCAGTCTAAATACACACGATCTGACTTTGTACAAACTTTCCCGTGGATTTTTGTACAAAGGGCGTTGGCCCCAAGTTTGTATTGCATACACACGGCAGGACTTTTTAGGCAACAGACACGAACGTAGTGACGTTTCAACGTACTGACGACACTTCAAAAGACGACGTTCAAATACTCCAGCGCCACCTTTGGTCAACTTCTGTATTGTTGTCTGATCTTTTGCATTGGTTCTGAGCATGCGTGTTTGTACTTTGTACAAAAAGTCTGGTTTTGTGTACACACGGTCGGACTTTGCTCCATCTGACTTTTGTTGGCAGAAAGTTTGTCCGTTCGCACAGCCAACAAAAGTCTGATGAAAACTGAAAAAGTTTGTCCGATGGAGCGTACACACGGTCAGATGTTGCTCCAAAACAACTAATTTGCATGTTTGTTATCAAAAAGTCTGATCGTGTGTACGGGCCTTAAGTGATGCTGTGGAGAGGATTCCAAGAAGCCGAATAGAAGCGATTCTGGTATTTTTAACAGCAAATTTTATCAAAACCGCTATATTGTGACTTTTTAAATCTGCCTGGGTCTCTGTCCTATCTATGCACAGGGGGTATGCCACACCCCATGTGACACAGATTCCCCCTGCTGATATTTCACCAAAGCCCCCCAACGAGGCTCCTAAACGTAATTGTGAAAAGAGTATTAAAAAAATTTAAATGTGCAAAAAATAATAAACAAAAAAAAAAAATACTAATGTTTGAGCTTTGGAGTTCACACCCTAATGCAATTGGCTGCGCACACCTATGGTCTCCATTTTTATTGATAGCCATTAGAGGATTCAGCACTTTGCACATGAGCAGTGTCCAAACAGGTCAGTTTTTTAGGAGGATCGGATTGGCAGCCATGCAAGTCTACAAGTGGCTGGATGTAAATGAACTTGTGTTATTTTATATAATTTACTTCCAAGTGTGTCCAGGTTTAGAAAAAAAATTAGAAAAGGTGTCTTTTTTTTTTTTTTTAACCCAAACATGAGGGACCTGAGGTCTGATGTAAACGGATGCAAATCTGTTTACATTCAGCCTCCAATCGATTTTAAATGGGTATGGAAGGCTCCAGTTTTAAAATGCAGCAAAAAAACTGAACAGACACTGATGTCTTAAAAGTGACATCCATAACGATGTGCTCCGGTTCAGCAGGGGATCGTGTCATGGATCTCTTCCTGATGAAACTGGATACAGCCAATTTAAACAGGGACTAAAACCCAAAAACAAACACCATCCTTTATCATATTTTCCTAGAAAAGATGAATGGCTGGTTTTAAGGGCTTTTCACTCCAAAAATAGTATCAGAGCTTTGGTTTGTTGGTAGGAAACATTGTTTCTTTCTCATCCATTGAGGGACACAGGAAGTCTTAAAAACTTCAGGTTATATTGGAGGATTGGACACTGGCAAACGAACCGTAGACAAGCTCAGGATCTATCCCTCCCCGCTACCAGAATGCCTCCGTTTTTGCTAGCGTCTTAAGCCCCATACACACGGTCGGACTTTTTCATCAATTTGGTCCGATCGGACAAGGTTGTTGAAAAATCAGACCGTGTGTATGCACCATCGGACAGTGTTCGTCGGTTTGTCCGTCGGACAAAGTCTTATCTCCTGCTGGAAAGATTTCCCTTCAACCCGGTCCGATCACACCAAATCCGAGCGTGTGTACGCTTGTCCGACCGGACAAAGTGCTACGCATGCTCAGATCACATTACAAGACCAAAGCTATTGGCTACTAGCCTCTACGTAGTCCCGTCGTAGGCAACAAACGTCACCACGTTCAGAATGATCGGATTTTCCGACAACTTTGTCCGATCGTGTGTACGCAAAACCAACATCAGACAAAGTATGACGGACATGGTCCGACGGACCTGGTCCACGGATTGTCCGCGCGTGTGTATGGGGCTTTAGGAGGATGATCTGCTGTTTGAAAGGCCTATGTTAGCTTCCCCCTTTTTTTTTTTTTTTTTTTTCTCTCTTCACTTAACTCTTTACATGGTTGCTAGAACTAGTCTTTGTTTGCACCCATCCGACACTGCTGTCCTCAGCCTGATATTGGAATTGCTGCATTTGGACCCCACTGAATTGATACTGCAGATATATCCTGGAAGTGGTCCTGTCTCTGAAGGATACCTTTTGTGAGTAGGTCAGTGGGGCAGAGTACTGGGAACTACCGTATATACTCGAGTATAAGCCGAGTTTTTTAGCACATTTTTTTGTGCTGAAAGTGCCCCCTCGGCTTATACTCGAGTCAAGCACTTTTCTGCAGCAAAAAAAAAAAATTCCGACCCGACTTTGGGGCCCCGTATCTCAGGGCCACTTGGGTATAGGAGTCCCAAATTTGGTGTGCCAACCCAGTGGACCTAGCACTATAACATATCCAAACATGGGGTTCCTAGCACTAAGTGGCCCCAAGATACGGGGCCCCAAAGTCGGTTCGGAAAATGTCATTCTCTGCTGCAGAAAAGTGCTTGACATTTTCTGACCCGAATTTGGGGCCCTATATCTCGGGGACACTTGGTGCTAGGAACCCCAAATGTTGTATTCCAACCCAGTGGAATTAGCACTACAACATATCTAAAGATGGGGTTCCTAGCACTAAGTGACCCTGAGATACAGGGCCCCAAATCGGTCAACTGTGTCCATCTGCATGGGCACAGTGAGGCTGCAAATGGGCATTGTTGACCCTCTTTTCCACTTACAGTAGCTGCGCATTTCTCACCCTAGGCTTATACTCGAGTCAATACATTTTCCCAGTTGTTTGTGGTAAAATGAGGTGCCTCGGCTTATATTCGGGTCGGCATATACTCGAGTATATACGGTATTTAATTTTCGGTGTTGGCCAAAGAGCTGGTTTGCTGAACCCACATGTAAGAACCGTTTGATCCGTTCGGCCTTTGAAGAACATGTGTTCAGATCTACTCTTGATGCCGTTATCAAGGATGCTACTGGTGGCAAGAGCAGCCATCCTCTTCATAAAAAAAAAAAAAAAGCCATATAGATTAAACAGAAAAGTCTCCTCGCTATGTTAGATACCTCATTTTCATTTCTCTACTCTGTCAAAAGCCCCCCAAGCTTGACTTAGTCCACCTGCAAGGTCAGGCTTCTCTGAGCACTTGGAAGACTTAGTGCCATTCTTGGCATGAAGGTACCAATATGCTTTCCAGAATGGGGATATTTATTAACCTTTGTGGACACTTGAACAGCTTGCATCTCAGACACTTGGGTGCAAGAGGTGATATCTCAGGGCTACAAACTGGAGTTCAGCTCCCAGTTACCTTCTCGGTTTCTCACCTCCAACCCCTGTGTTGCTGGACAGATTAACCATTTCCTCATCATGCCCTCTGGGCCTCCAGGTTCAACAGGAAACTGGGCAGTTTTGTTTTCAGGTGCAGGAATCCTATAACCGAAGCAGTGGATGCTCTGGTGGCTCTGTGGAATCGGTACATTATCTATGACTATGAAACATAGCCCTCGTCTGCTTCACATCAAATAATTTTCTTTCCCTCTTCACGGTTTCTGGTTTTAACAGCATAGTTTTGAAGATCAGGTTTTGATCTCTGCATCTGATTCCTAAGATGTTAAAAGCTAGGAATGTTACTTCTGCAAAGACTATCGTTTGAACGTGGAAGGCATATCTCATTGGTGTGTCTAGGTTCTTTCACCCTAAATGTTTATCTGTGGGATGAATCCTCTCATTCCCGCAGCTAGGCCTTGACCAACGTTTGACTCACAGCACTATCAAGGCCAAGGCTTCTGCCCTCTCTTTATACTGTTACAGGGACTGTTAGCCTCTCACTCCTTGATTAGGATCTTTGTACATGGTGTCTCCCATATACAGTGGCTTGCAAAAGTATTCGGCCCCCTTGAACTTTTCAACCTTTTGCCACATTTCAGGCTTCAAACATAAAGATATAACATTTTATTTTTTTGTGAAGAATCACCAACAAGTGGGACACAATTGTGAAGTGGAACGAAATCTATTGGATATTTTAAACTTTTTTAGCAAATAAAAAACTGAAAAGTGGTGCGTGCAAAATTATTCGGCCCCTTTACTTTCAGTGCAGCAAACTTACCCCAGAAGTTCAGCGAGGATCTCTGAATGATCCAATGTTGTCCTAAATGACTGATGGTGATAAATAGAATCCACCTGTGTGTAATCAAGTCTCTGTATAAATGCACCTGCTCTGTGATAGTCTCAGGGTTCTGTTGAAAGCGCAGAGAGCATCATCAAGACCAAGGAACACACCAGGCAGGTCCGTAATATTGTTGTGGAGAAGTTTAAAGCTGGATTTGGATACAAAAAGATTTCCCAAGCTTTAAACATCCCAAGGAGCACTGTGCAAGCGATCATTTTGAAATGGAAGGAGTATCAGACCACTGCAAATCTACCAAGACCTGGCTGTCCCTCTAAACTTTCAGCTCAGACAAGGAGAAGACTGATCAGAGATGCAGCCAAGAGGCCCATGATCACTCTGGATGAACTGCAGAGAACTACAGCTGAGGTGGGAGAGTCTGTCCATAGGACAACAATCAGTCGTACACTGCACAAATCTGGCCTTTATGGAAGAGTGGCAAGAAGAAAGCCATTTCTCAAAGATATCCATAAAAAGTCTTGTCTAAAGTTTGCCACAAGCCACCTGGGAGACACACCAAACATGTGGAAGAAGGTGCTCTGGTCCGATGAAACCAAAATCAAACTTTTTGGCCACAATGCAAAACGATATGTTTGGCGTAAAAGCAACACAGCTCATCACCCTCAACACACCATCCCCACTGTCAAACATGGTGGTGGCAGCATCATGGTTTGGGCCTGCTTTTCTTCAGCAGGGACAGGAAAGATGGTTAAAATTGAGGGGAAGATGGATGCAGCCAAATACAGGATCATTCTGGATGAAAACCTGTTGGAGTCTGCAAAAGAACTGAAACTGGGACGGAGATTTATCTTCCAACAAGACAATGATTCCAAACATACAGCAAAATCTACAAAGAAATGGTTCACAAATAAACGTATCCAGGTGTTAGAATGGCCAAGTCAAAGTCCAGACCTGAATCCAATCGAGAATCTGTGGAAAGAGCTGAAAACTGCTGTTCACAAATGCTCTCCATCCAACCTCACTGAGCTCGAGCTGTTTTGCAAGGAAGAATGGGCAATAATTTCAGTCTCTCGATGTGTAAAACTGATAGAGACATACCCCAAGTGACTCGCCCCAAGTGTAATCGCAGCAAAAGGTGGCTCTACAAAGTATTAACGCAAGGGGGCCGAATAATTTTGCACGCCCCACTTTTCATTTTTTTATTAGTTAAAAAAGTTTAAAAAATCCAATAGATTTCGTTCCACTTCACAATTGTGTCCCACTTGTTGGTGATTCTTCACAAAAAATTTAAATTTTATATCTTTATGTTTGAAGCCTGAAATGTGGCAAAAGTTTGAAAAGTTCAAGGGGGCCGAATACTTTCGCAAGGCACTGTAGTTACCCTTGTTTGTTCCTATGTGGCTTTGGAAGATCTGAATTTGTTTTTTTATACTTTTAGAAACCACTATTTTGAACCCAGTAGAGACATTCCTCGATCTACTCTCACCCATAAGGTGGTATTTTTTTTATATTGCCATCATCTCTGTGAGGTGAGGAACTTAACTTGCCTATCTTTATCCACAATAAGCCCTTTCTGGTATAGCATGGAGATAAAGTGGTGTTGAAGCCCAGGATGACTTGCATAAAGTAGTTTCTTCATTTTCACTTAAATGGACTGAAGGACAATTTCCTATCTGGTTCTAGTTCACCAAAAGGAAATGTCTCTTTTATTGTCTGGATGTGGTTGGGACTATGCAAGTCTCTCAATCTGTTTCTTGGGCTTTTAAGCATCAAGCAACTGTTTCCCAGATTTCTAAGGCTTCCTCCTGGCCTGCTACTCACTCACTGTATAAGTTTCAACAGGTGTACATAATGCCAGTTTCGGTGTAAGGTCCTTTTAGGCTGTTATACCTGCAGACAGTCACTAATGTTCTGTTCCCGGTTGTCGGCCTCAAAACAATTTAATGTTCTGTTCCCGGTTTTTCTGGGACTGTGAGCATTTGTTTGCTTTGTTGCCCAGCTCTCAGCTAGACTGATTTTGAAAGTCCTGAAATTTGGCTTCCTGTGTTCCTCAATGGAAAAGAGAAAATGGGATTTTTGTGCTCTGCTCACCATAAAATCCTTTACCTTGAGTCCATTGAGGGACATAGGTCCCACTTCTCTTTTATTTAGGATCATACTCTCTGGACTGCTTTGCTACAGATTTGAGACATGCAGACAGTGGGAGGGGTTTTCCTGGGCTGGCCTACAGATTTTATTTTTTTTTTTCTTGCTAGTGTCCACTTTTTTCTTATGTGGCAGTATAAATCATAAACTTTCCATGCCCCTTCAGATTCTTGGAAGAGGATTTTATGGTAAATACAAAAATCCTATTTTATTTGCTTTTGATGTCTAATGAGCTTCACAGTGGTGAGGTCTTTCAGCTGGAATTTGTCCTCCCCATCTCCCCAGAGAATCCCATCAGGCAGCTAAATGTAGTGGCTGTAACTGGAAATGCAAGTGTAGAGATCTCAAGTCAAGTTCAAGGGATATAAGGCAGTGGGTGATTCAGCCTGCCCTCAACCACCAAAATGAAAACGGGTTGATTAATTTCTAAAAAGTGTACGCTATTTTCCATCCTATTTGTACAGGTGACTTTTTTTAACTTTTTTGGAGTTCTTACAATTTAAATTTTTTCTTGCAGCTATAACGGAGAATGGGATTCTGCACGTAGGGCACTGGATGATGTTCTGTACAGGGCACAGCTGGAACTGTTCCCAGAGGCTCTTCTGGTAAGCATAAGGGACTATTATGTTTTTCCTTTTAATCTGTCTGGAACTCTATACAGGCAGGATAATGTTTTTCTTTCTTGTCCAATGAGGGACGCAGGATGTCTTTAACCACTTCGCAACCAGGCCAATTTCTGACATTTCTCTCCTACATGTAAAATTCATAATTTTTTTTGCTCGAAAATTACATAGAACCCCCAAACATTATATATGTTTTAGCAAAGACCCTAGAGAATACAATGACGCTCGTTGCAACTTTTTATCTCGCACGGTATTTGCGCAGCAATTTTTCTAACACGTTTTTTTCAGAAAAAAAACAATTTCATGCTTAAAAAAAAAACAGAACAGTAAAGTTAGCCCAATTTTTTTTTGCATAATGTGAAAGATGAAGATACGCTGAGTAAATAGATACCCAACATGTCACGCTTCAAAATTGCACGCGCTCGTGGAATGGCGCCAAACTTTGGTATTTAAAAATCCCCATAGGCGACGCTTTAACATTTTTTACTGGTTACATGTTTTGAGTTACAGAGGAGGTCTAGGGCTAGAATTATTGCTCTCGCTCTAACGTTCGCGGCGATACCTCACATGTGTGGTTTGAACACCGTTTTCATATGTGGGCGGGGCTTACGTATATAAAAAAAATTTTTATTATTGTTAATTTGACTTATTTTTTAAATTTGACAGTTTAAAAAAAAAAAAAAAAAAAAAAAAAAAAATTGATTACTTTTATTCCTATTACAAGGAATGTAAACATCCCTTGTAATAGGAATATTACCTGATCGGACCTATTAACAGTGAGATATGGGGTCAATAAGACCCCACATCTCACCTCTAGGCTGGAAAGCCTAAAATTAAAAAAAAAAAAAAAAAACGATCACCGCTTCCCAGCGGAGGCGGCGCCGTTATTCGAATGCAGAGGCCGGGCGTGACGTCATCACATCGCGCCCGGCCTCCGAACGATCATAGAGACTCCGGCGACCATCTGGTCCGCCGGAAATCTCTATAGTGATCATCCGGTTCTGGCGGTTCCTGTGTCCGACTCACCGATGGAAGCGGTGAGTCGGTAGAAGCACCGGAGGCCGCCGCCCATAAGAACAATCAAGCGGCGGAACAGCCGCTATGATCGTTCTTATGGTGCAGGGAATCGCCGGCTGAAACCGGCAATATCTGAATGATGTCTGTAGCTACAGGCATCATTCAGATATACCCCCGCAAACCGGAGGCCGTCATATGACGGCCGACGGTTGGGAAGTGGTTAAACCTTTGGATTATACAGCTACCTACAGGAGGACTGTACACTGACAAAACAAATGTAGGCCAGACCAGGGTATAAACCCCTTCTTTTACCAGAATAGCCTTTTTTTGCTAGTAGGATGGACATCTGTTCTTCAGTTCTGCTGGGACAACTCTAACCTAATTTTTTGCAGCCTTTTTTTCTTATGCATTTTCTCATTTCTTATGCGTGTTCTCACTGCTAGAGCTGGGCCGCTAAATGCTTTTCCTGCTGGTCAGCCCTGCCCTTCACCTTATTGTGGCTGCTGTGACCTTATTTTTCTAACTGTGGCAGAATGATCTAAATCCCTCAAAGTTATCTCTCCACTGTGGCATGTTTTTTTTTTCCGGACGGAGCATGTGGAGCAGTTGTCTGAAGCCTTACACAAAAGCTGTAATGTCAAACCAAACCAAAGAAAATTCCCAGCTCAACTTACCGACCAGTCTGCAACCAACCAAATTATCCTGTCTTAAATTGTACGTTAAAAACGGGTTTGGTTTGCATACATTTGCAAATACATGCCTAAGCTGCGGAGTCACTTCATGGCACCTCAGTATTATCTGCAGTCCTAACTCTAAAATTTTCACCGTATTTTTCATAGTAGAAGCACATGCATTATAATGGATAGACAGAGGGCAGGTGAGCCTGGAGGGAAGCATCTGGGTGGCACAGAGGCACACTGGACACTCAGGTGCTTCATAGCGCTGCACGCACAGGCAGCATGAGAAGAACACCACAAAAGCTCAACCTTGCCTCCTCCGCAGTGGTGATTGACAGTGGCTCTGTGTCCTCCTTGTGCTGCCTGTGTGTGTGTGGCTCTCTAAACGGCTGCATATAATATCACTTTAAAATAGAAGTTCACCTTATGTGACATGTTGCATGTTACACCCTGAATATACCCCAATATATGCATCGGATCCCCGCTCTCCCATTTTGACAGCTTTCAGGGGATCATCTCCCCCTGCTTGCTCTCACAATCTGAAAAAAAAACGTGGCCATTTGGGGCTCCACTCACTTGCGTCATCCATTCACTGTGTTTCTTTGAATGGGAAAACTACATGGTTCAACAGCCTTTGTGGCTGTTGGCTTGTAGTTCTCATTGACCTTTCTGTCCATGTAACTGCCTGCCCGTATCGGAGGTACGAGTAGACAGATACAGTCTGCATGACTCTGGCATTACACCCACGATCTGCTGATCATTGGTGCAATGCTTTACAGGTCCCTAACCAAAAATAATAAATGCATTATCTGCAAAAATGTGCATTTATTATTATAACTAATTTTTTTTTTTTTTTGTAATCCTTTAAGTCTCTTTAGGGGGCTGGGCTAATTTATTTTCCCCATATGCAATGGGCTTTGTCCATTGGAGAGCCAATATCCCCAGAGCTGTTGTCTGGCTCTTCAAGGCAAGTGGTTCTTTTCATGTTGGGAGATCCTGCCTGGTTCAGACTCTGGTAGACACCATCTAGGTGCTGCCGGGCCTTCACTACCAAGGAGTGGGAGGTTGTCTTGTCTCTGCTCTAGATAATGCCAAGTGTCTTAACCTTTTTTACACTGTTTTCACTACGAACAATAACTTGGAAGAACTGGTTCTTCTCAACTAGTAGCCTCTGGACTGAGAAGAGAGGTTCAAGCATCTAGGTGCACATCAGACCCTGCATGGCAGACGGCAATCATCTCTGAGGGTTCCTGTGTCTTCCTGGATTGTTAGCAGGCTGAACACACTAGTTTTTCTGCTGCAGGTATTCTCTGCCTGGGACTGAGTATATTTTGATGACTTTGTGGGAACTGTATACCTGGGGATACATTCTTCCTCCTTGCTGGATCCATAGCTGCTTAACAATGGTTCTTCGAATGCCTTCCCTGGTTCTGCCCTTTAATCAAGGGGATACTTTTAGTGGTACAGGTAAGGTACTTGTCCTTTCCATGGTGACTGATGCTTCACTGGATCTGGGGGATTAAGAGCTTAGACTTTTATTGAGGTCAAGATTAGGCAGGGCAGTTCTTTAGCATGATCCTTCTGAGTTGGCACCTTTTTTGTGTTCTAGGAGGATGCATTGGCTTCATAATCAATTGTACTATCTGGTGATTCTTATCTACCCTTGCATGTGCTCTTCACATGAACCCTGTAGGAACCCTCACCTAGTGAGATTGGTTGTCAGACAAGGAAACCTATTTAGCCAGTTTTCATTCCTTTGATCTTAGAGGATCAGGGCTGCAAAGGCCTCGGGCCTTTCCATGCAGATCAGCTCACTGGAACTGCTGATCCTAGTTTCCTTTTTGGGACCTGTTCTGTCTAGGGGCTCACCGCATTTTTTGTTGACCACATCAGGTTGTGGGTCTTCTCTTCCCTTCATGGGAATTTCATTTTTTTTGGTGGGTTTTCTGTTTATCACTATCACGGTAGTTCAGGTTCAGTACCTCTTCCTTGTGGAGTCTTTCCCACTGGTGGTCATCTTTCTTCCAGATCTTGAGGCTCAGACTGATTCTATGTGTCCTCCCTTTGGTTGTATAGGCAGATTCCCCTATTGGTAGGGGGCTCCCCCCTTCTTGTATCAAATTTTTACATTTTTGTCCCTCAGGTGGCTGACAGCAGTATTACACAAAGGTTTAAGATTTCCTGTGTAACTCGATAGACTCCAAGAAAAATATATATTTTTTTAAATCGAATAAGTTTTATTTCTTCATGCATGACCTATCGAAGAGCACAAGTATGTGTACCCAAATACCTAATCATGCAAATTAGGAAGAATCTAGGTTATCTTGAAAGGTATCGCCTAAATTCGAAACTTTCTGAGTGTCTACTTAGTGTTTACCCCAAATACACCATTTCTCCTGCAAGTCTGATTGACATTACAGTATATACACATCCTGACGCTGTGCTGTTCATCATTTTTTATTTTTTTCAGGTTGCAAATGCAATAAAGGCTTCATTACCCCAAGCTGCTATTAAGGGAACTAAGGGAGGTGCTAAAAGCATACAGGTTGAAATTGCTCCAACCTCATCTAGGATATCTAGAAATGCTGTCACCAGTATGTCTATAAGAGGCCACAGGTGGAAGCGAAATGGTGAGAATTTTTTTTGCTCTAATGCTTTACCCAATACCACTTACTACTAGTGAGTGGTGGTTGTTTCAAGTGAAGTTGCTTTATTTTGGTTATATGAAGCAATGCATCAGTCACCATTTTTAAAATCTTGTAATGACTTGGTTGTTTTTTTATTTATTTTTTTTAGAATTTTCTATGCTAAAAAAGCTTAAAAAAATGTAATAAAAAAAAAAAAGGAAAAAAAAGGGGGGGGGGGTTCCTGTAGTCTTCTGCGGGCACATAATGCTGGCTGTAGACCATTTTGGAAGCTGTTCAAATCTCAGAATAGAGTCAAAAGTTGTGCCTCAACATAGAACAAGGGCACAGTGAAATGAGCATGAAGAGTAGATATACTTACATACATCACTCACTCAGCCTTTACCCAATCACAACTGTTGAGGCCAAAATATATGCCAACAATGTGCAGTCTCCTTACGATCAGAAACTATATTTGATCATCTTCAAACTCTGCTGTACAGAGGGACTCTTGTGATTAACTCCATATGATTAGAAATGTTATTTAATCACAAATATATGTACAGTGTATACTAGACAAAAAAAAAAAAATGCTGTGCATTGCTTTGTACAGAGGTAACTAATTTAAAGTGCTACAAAATTACTTTATTTTAAAAATTGGCGTGCGCTGATAGTTTTCGGGTTTGGCTTGACGAAAAGATGGTAACCTTAATGGCCAATGCACCACAACACAGACAAAACTGGACGTGCATCATTTTTTACAGCACTGCAACACCGTAATGCTTTCTGTGGAAACACATGTGCATTGAGATACGCTGACAAGGTGCCCTAAACCCTAGTACACACTATTTTTTATTTTTTATGGACTGAACCAAAAAAAAAAAAACGAAGAGCTCAGGAGGAGCCGCTATACTAAAGTGCCGTACACACAGGCCGAACATCGGGCAGCATCGGCCGGTTCAATATAAATCAGCCGGCATTCGGCCCGTGTTTACGCAGCTTGTTCGACAGCCATTCGGCCAGCTTCTGTCGAAGGGGCTTGACAGAAAAAGATCTGCCGCACGGAGATCGCTGAACTAATATACAGGATTTATACAACACTAACAGCTTGCCCAGTGCTTTACAACACTAGGGCAAAAGGGGTACAGTTACAATACAATTAAATACAGGAGGAATCGGAGGGCCCTGCTTGTTAGATCTTACAATCTATTGTTAGTACAGCGGCTCCTCCTGAGCTCTTTATTTTTTTTTCTCTCAGCCCGCTGGGTTGAACGAACAAAAACGAATAGTATGTACTAGGCTTTACAATGTGATGTTAGTACAGCGATCTCCCCCACTGTGCTATTATGTTCTGACAGTGGGGGGCGGCCTCCCCACCCCCACCAGAACACACCGGTCCGGCGCTCTTAGCCATTGGCTGAGAGGACTGATCGGATGCCGATCGGCAAACCTTTTTCAGTCATGCCCCTTCGACAGACGTACACACGGGCTGAACTTCGAATGATAGTCGGCTCGTGTATACGGCACTTTAGGGTGCCATTTAGTAGGGTGCGCAGTAGTGCGTGTTTTACTATGTGTTATGGAAGTACAGTTCCTCTCTGAAGTGGTTGTCTGGTATATACCAAGGTTTGATGCATAGATTTGAATTTTTGTAAATATAACCACAATTTAAACATTGATTGCTTGAAATACTGTAAAAATACCTGTTAAGAAAGCTGACTGTTCTGTCAGTATTTCAGATTGCAGTTTGCTGGTGAATATGAGGCACTCATTATACATATTTTACAATCTGCTACATTTTTTCCTGCCTATTTTGCATTACACAGTGTACGCTGATAAAACAACCCAGGACTATGTTTCCATGCATAATTCAGAGCAGACAATTTTGCAATTGAAGAGATTTATGTTTCATCAGACTGCTCCAATCATGCCATAATTTCTCACATTTGTGTTGTTAAGTGCATGTGATTGTTTTGTGATTTTCATAGTGCACCATTTATCTCCCAGGATCAGATGGCTGCATAATGAGCAAGAGTTTTTTATATTAATCCTCTGGTGGAGCATCCAAACATCTTGTGTTAATATAGCCGTTATGTTGACTAAGGATAAAGCAAAAGTAATTCCCTTAACCTCGTGTAAACCCCATAGATCTGTAGCTGGGCTGACCATATTTTTATTGACATCAGGTGTAGTGGGACCGAACCTACTTTGTGTATTGGGACATTTGTCATGGGTTTGTGCCCTGGAGTAAAGCAATTGCAAAGCGTCCTCATAGTGGTGGCCACACTATAATTTTTCTTTCCAAATTAATCATCATTTTTAGTACAATGACTTGTTCTTTCCATGCAGTATAGCTGTGGCCAAAAGTTTTGAGAATGACACATATTCATTTTCACAAAGTCTGCTGCTTCAGTTTCATTTTTTTTTTTTTTTTTTTGTATCTTTTTGTCAGATGTTACTATGGTATACTGAAGTATAATTACAAGCATTTCATAAGTGGCAAAGGCTTTTATTGACAATTACATTAAGTTTATGCAAAGAGTCTATATTTGCAGTGTTGACTCTCTTCTTTTTCAAGACCTCTGCAATTCACCCTGGCATTCTGTCAATCAACTTCTGGGCCACATCCTGACTAATGGCAGCCCATTCTTGCATAATCAATGCTTGGAGTTTGTAAGAATTTGTGGGGAGTTCTTTGTTCACCTGCCTCTTGAGGATTGACAACAAAGTTCTCAATGGGATTAAGGTCTGGATAGTTTCCTGGCCATGGACCCAAAATGTCGATGTTTTGTTCCCCAAGCCAATTATTTATAACTTTCTCCTTGTGGCAAGGTTCAATGCCTGTGGAAAAGGCATATTTTTTATCAAAAAATTGTTCTTGGATGGTTGGGAGAAGTTGCTCTCGGAGGATGTTTTTATACCATTCTTTATTCATTGCTGTGTTCTTAAGCAAAATTGTGAGTGAGCCCGATCCCTTGGCTGAGAAGCAACCCCACACATGAATGGTCTCAGGATGCTTTACTGTTGGCATGACGCAGGACTGATGGTAGCGTTCACCTTTTTTTCTTAGGACAGGGTTTTTTCTGGATGCCATAAACAATCAGAAAGGGGATTCATCAGAGAAAATGCATTTACCCCAGTCCTTAGCAGTCCAATCCCTGTACCTTTTGCAGAATATCAGTCTGTCCCTGATGTTTTTCCTGAAGAGTAATAGCTGCTTTGCTGCCCTTCTTGACACCAGGCCATCTTCCAAAAGTCTTCACCTTACTATGCGTGCAGATGTACTTACACCTGCCTGCTGCCATTCCTGAGAAAACTCTGCACTGGTGATGCCCTGATCCCACAGCTGAATAAACTGTAGGAGACGGTCCTGGCGCTTACTGGACTTTCTTGGGCAGTCTGAAGCCTTCTTCACAAATGCAGTGGAAATGTTTTTTATGGGATTAGGTTCATTTTCATGGCAAAGAGGGACTTTGCAAATAATTGCAATTCATCTGATCGCTCTTCATAACATTCTGGAGTATATGCAAATTGACATTACTACTGAGGCAGCAGACTTTGTGAAAACAAATATTTGTCATTCTCAAAACTTTTGGCCACGGCTGTAGAGGCACACATGTGCCTCTTTATTTCGAATAAGAAAACAATTGAGTCCTATAAAGAAAAGAAACTTGGCAGGTTCCTGGTAAAATTGCAAAATGAGAATAATTTTGTAAGCATTCAACACCTATTGCAGAACTAAGCATTGTCGGCTCAATCTGATTGCTGTTCCACTTGACTCGGAAGTCTGATCACATCTAATCAAAATCACAACTATACACGCCATGGTCATTGGCCATGGTCAGTGCCAAGGAATTTTGCATTCAGTGTGGAAACTTCTAGATAATAACAGCTTATTTGTTAAACGGAAGACTTGCTCATCCCATATTCAGGCTCTGCTTCCTGTGCATTACTACTCCCTTTTTCCAGTGCTAGTCTTGGTCAAACAATGTTTGTGGCTGATATCTGCTCTCAAAAGTTGTGTATAGAGTGATGGCATGGAGCCATTGAGGCTAATCGCTATACATTTAGGTCTCATGCCCACTGGGTGTTTTGCCAACTCTCCTAGACGCCTTTCCTCCTGGCAGCAGATTTTTGGCAGAACAAAATATGACAGATGTAACGCGTTTAGGTGCATCAAGCACTTAATTAATTTCATTGGTCAAAATAATGATTTATTCTGCCCATTGAAATGAACATTCAAGCGCTAAATGTGCCCATCATTAACGTGTGTTTTACATGTGTGAATTATTTTTTTTTTCAGCCAAAATGCTGCTATTCCTGGGCACACTGGCAGTGGGGTTTTTCTTCTGCCTCTGAATGGCCCTGTTTACAAACTCCTCTGAACACCCATGTGTGCATGGACACATAGGCTAACATGCAAGGGCATTTAGGGGCAGGATAAAATGCACCATACGCCCCTAACAGCCACTTTAAAATGTTCACGGTGTATGAGGTCTTAAAGCAATATTAAACCCAAAACCAAAAATTTTACTTTTTGCAGCTTACCAACTATTGGATGTGGTGGCTGCATAAGATTTCTTTTTTGTTTTAGGCTTTTTTTTCTGTTTTTCACCTGGGTGATCTGGCCAGTAACACGCCTCCTCCTGTATTAGAGTGCCTCCACTCTGGATGAAGGCACACAGAGGTCTGAAACCGATCATTGTAAGCTTGTTCATCAGTTATCAGTGTTAAATGGCTTTTCTTATTCCTGTAACTGATACATTTTGCAAAGGAGCTTGTTCTTTAAAAAAAAAAAAAAAACAGACTTACTGACTTGATCAGCAGGTGAAAATAGAGGAAAGAAAACAAATCCAGCCACCACATCCTAAGAAATTATAAACTGCAATGTAAATTAGTTTGTTTCTGGGTTTAATACAACTTTAATTAAAATATGAAAGACTAAGGGTGTGAGAATTATGAAAAATAATATAATAAATATGCACTCTGAGTTCTGTTTAAAATTCTTCAAAAGTGCTAAAGAAATTTAGAAGCATAATTTATTCAATCCTTGGTTTGCTTTTCAAATTCTTGGTGGGGTATTGAGACCACGGGAGAGAAAGTATGTGCTTGTTGGGTGCTGGGGTGGCATTACCGTTGGGACGGAGTCATGCCATTACATCTTGACCCCTTTCCCCTACCAGCACCCAAGCCCTGAACATAATATAAATACAAATGATGTACACGTTACCCTTTAACTTGGCACCCTTTATAATTAATAAAAAATAATAAATAGAATAATATAAACTGAGAAAAAATAGACCCACTGGAAATATTTCTCTTGTCAAGGAATCTTTCCTACTTTTATTTAGTAAAAAAAAAAAGTAAATCTGGTTTACTATGAAGTATTTTTGCTTTGGATGCAAATGTTTATCCATTTTATAATCGTAGACTAATCCTCCCAACCACTATCCAAGTCTTCTCTCATCCTATTTTATCAATCATGTCAGTGCTAAACATGCATTATGTAACTCCACATTTAAACTGGGAATTTGACTGCATTTTAAATGGATAGTAGATGTAGGAGAGCAGCTGTGGCTTTAGAAGTTAATCATTTAGATAGATCGGATTCTTAATTTATAAAACTGCTTCTGTAGCTCAAAATTTAATAAGAAAAATTGTGAGTGATCCTGCTGGGCTGTGTGGACTAAATCGTAGCCGATGGTTGTGTAACCAACACCGTCTGAAATAATTTCACAAAATTTAACACATTTCTAAATGCCAAATAATGATTACTTCTGTTATTACTGTAGGAACTCAAATTAATAATGCTATAAATGTCCTTTTTAGTCGTGTGTTAATGGTTCATATATTTTTGTTTTGAAGGTAAGTAGTATGCTCATTTAGAACAGAGGCCCCCAGGATTTTCCTAACAAAGGCCCAGTTCTCTGTCCTTTAGACAATAGGGGGGCAGACTGAGGCCATTGGGAGTAGAAATTGTCCTAATGTCCATGGTAAACAAAGCTTCAGACTTAGTGAGGCTTAGTGAGAATACCTAGAACCTGTTAGTGGGAGGAGGAATAATGACCCATTGTTGATGCCAGTGGGTAGAATTGTGTCCCATCACTGGGGTCAGTGGGAACGATAGTGCCCCATTGTTGGAGCCTGTGGGAAAAATTGGGCGCCATTTTAGATGCAAATAAGAATTGTGCCCCTCGGTGTCAGTGGGAGGGATTTTGTTGGTGCTAGTGGGAGAAATAGTGCCCCATTGTTGGCGCCAGCCAAAGGAATTGTCTTATAATTGGTGTCATTGGGAAGAATATTTCACTATTCGGTCAGTGGAAAGAATAATGCCCCAAAGGGCCGCATTCAGCCTACAATTTAGGGGTCGATGATTTAGATTAACCACTTGGACTAAAGGTATTCAGACCACTCACTGTTTTTTTTTTTTTTTTTTTCCCTATAATGATCCTTAATTTTATATTTGTCAAGCTTTAACCATAACTAATGTCTAACTGGTTTACATTTGTTCATTATTCATGTAACATTTGTGTTGATGTTCATTTACATTACATTACTTGTTTTGTCTTCAATTCCCTCCATTGTCATTTCAGCCATTACCTTCCTTTTTTTTTTTTTTTTTCTTCCATCTAGAACAAATTGACACTAATAATGACTCATCAGACATGGGCAACCTTGTCATACCCGAGATTAGTGTCACCAATGTGCCAGGAGACAGAGCCGGCAATGGGGAGAGAATCAAAGCACTAGCAGATAATGATGCTCTGCATGAAAACTGTTCAGAGTCTAGAACTGAGGGCAAGCCTGAAATCAGAAGGCAAAAATCTGTAAGGAGATTGATGGAGGACGGGATGTCTTCACATGCCAGAGTGCAGTGTTAATCACTTGATAAATGATGGGCACAAGGTACCTGCAAGTGAAAGGGTCACAGTGCATGGGTGCGCATACTAAAAAAATACATATTTTAATGGCTGCAGTCAAGCATGCGTATCTGTTTTGGTACCGTAAACAATTCCACCTGAATTGCTTTAACTTTCTTTTCAGGCAATTAGGACATTTTTGGGTAAGGTGGTGTTTAGTAGTGTTTCTCTTGATTTACCAGTTAAATCTTTTTTTTCTGTGTCTACAGAATACTGAAATCTCATTGGGTGCCATGGATTTACTGCACTTTGAACATAATCAATACTAAATCTAAACACTAAATCACTCCATAAAGTAGAAAATACTTTTGCTCCTGGCTTTTTCTTTTCTGTACCATTCAGATTGAAATTATCTGCCATTTAAAGCAAACCTGTACTCCTTGAAGTGTGTGTACCCAAAACATTTTTTATTTCATTTTGGATACAGGGATGAGGGTTTGGAATCCCTGTCAGGTGTGTATTACTGTCTGTCTCCCTGCTGGGCAGATTCACCCTCTGTTTATCCTGGTGACCATTGTCGCCGATGGGCAATCAAACATTTTAGAGTTCTTTCCAGAACAGGAGCTAAAGAAAAGTCTTCCAATAGGAGCCCATGTAATGACCATTGTATAACGGGGAATTCCCTTAGTTTGAGATTCCTTATCGCTTCCTGCTGTGTCAACAAGGAACTCCACCCAAAAGGGGAAGCTCTGCTTCTCTGCCTCCCCCCTTGTATTTGGCACCAACCGCCCCCCCCCCCCCCATTTTGACAAATCCCCGCTTCCACTTCCAGCTGAGTTTGCCACGGATGTTCGCCCCCTCCTTCTCCCACAGCTGGGCCAGTCAAAAACGCAGCATGCACACTAGGGAACTGGTTGTGAAGCTGCAAGACTTCACTGCCTGTTTCCCTTAGTCGTGATGGCAGCAGCAGCACCTGGAACCTGATTGAAAAATCGGCTCAGGTGAGGACACAGCTGGATTCGTGGACAGGTAAACAAATGCCCTAATATGAAAATATAATAAATAATATAAGTTAGCAGCCTACATTATTTGTAGCTACTGACTTATTTTTTTTCTAAAGGAGCCTGGAGCTCTGCTTTAAAGACAAGATGTGAATTACAGTTAATGCTCCTGCCTGCCATCCCTATTTGCTCTGCAGCCCCATCCTGGTACCTTTCCTTTTGAGTATGAGGCATATGTGAATGCTCTTCTTGCCCTTCCACAATGCAATGATCTGTGCATGGAAGGGAGCTTGTCCAGCAACATCTTCAGAAGTTGATTTGTTGGATCTTTTTTGGGGCTGTAGCACAAACTGGCCCAGGAGCACTAATGGTAATACTTGGCACTAGAGGGGATGCCTAAAATGCAAGAAGTTTTTGGGCCATTCGTTTGCATTCACCTTTAAAGTGGTAGTAAAGGTGTTTTTTGTATTTACTGTGCCTACAGGTAAGCCTCATTACAGGCTTACCTGTAGGTATAAATATCTCTTAAACGTGTAAAGTTTAGGAGATATTTACCCAAGCAGCGATGGTGATGTCATTGGTGCATGCACACTGAGCTCTCAATGGACAACGTGCCATCCTTTGAGAGAGCCGTGCCATGGCCGGGACTCCCGTGCGCAGGAGTGACAATATCGCGGCTTGGCCAATCAGGTGGCCACAGTTTGTGAACCCGGAAGGAAGACCAGGTGAAGATGAAAGTCCTGTCAGTGGTGACAGCGCGCCAATGGAGGGCTTTGTTTTCAGGTAAGTATTTAATAATGTGCTAGCATGTGATGCATATTAACACATTATCATTAAAGCGGAGCTCCACCCTAAAGTGGAACTTCCGCTTATCGGATTCCTCCCCCCCCCCCCCTCCGGTGCCACAATTGGCACCTTTCAGGGGAGAGGCGGGTGCAGATACCTGTATAATACAGGTATCTGCACCCACTTCCGGGACTAGCTAGCTGCAGCTGTCCCACCCCTATCCGCAGCTAACCGCCCCCCCCCCCCTTATGTCTTGGGAAACACACAGTTCCCAGGACACAACAGGGACCAACTAAGACATGCATCGCGACTCGCGCATGCGCAGTAGGGAACCGGGCAGTGAAGCCGCAACGCTTCACTTCCTGATTCCCTGACAGAGGATGGCGGCGGGGGCAGCCGAGAGACGAGCGATCGCTCGTCATCTTCTGCCGACATCGCTGGAACCTGGAACAGGTAAGTGTCTATTAAAAGTCAGCAGCTGCAGTATTTGTAGCTGCTGACTTTTAATATTTTTTGTGCAGGTGGACTCCCTCTTTAACTTGCAGGGAGAAGATTTTTCTTTTTGGGCTCTTTCACACGGACGGTCCGTGTGTCCGTTTTTTCATCCTTCCGTTTTAGGAAGAAAAACGGACATACATGTATCCCTATGGGATAGCGGGTGTCAGCGGATGAGCATCCGCTGACAACCAATCTCGTCCGTATCGGCTATGGTCCGTTTCTGCAGACGGAGGAAAACCCTATTTTTTCATCCGTCTGCAGAGCAGATCGGATGATGACGGACTCTACTAATGACGTCGTCACCTGATCTCCCGTAGGGGAGAGCCGCGCTCTGACAGGTCCGTCCCTGCGCTGTGTGCAGAGACTGACCTGTCATCTTCCTGCTCAGCGGAGATCGCTCCGGCGATCACCGCTGAGCAAGCGGATATCCACGGGGCGGGTCAGCAAAAAGCTTGTGTGTTTTATCTTATGGGAAGGTTCATTTTTGAATGATTGGCTGTCTCGAGAGCATCAGTGGAAGTCTTCTAGCATATGCACAGGAATAAAATTGCCACATTGATCAGTTTTTACCAGAGGTGCTCAGTAGGCACGTCTTTTTGGTTTCACTAGGGAATGTCCTAACCAGTCAGGTATTTTTTTGAGTTTAGTTTTTTTTAAACCGATCATTTATGCTTGAACTGATTCCTTAGCTATATGCTGGAAGCATGGAACACTAACATACAATAGGCTGCATGCAAATATTGTATATATCTATACCTATAGTAGATATATGTGATGTTCCTTAAAATGCAGATGCATAGAGATGACAGAAGATAACTTATTCATTTTTATGTATAGACTATATAATGTAAGTCTGTACACTCTAAACAGATTGAAGTCAGTGTGCATCATGTGACCTTTCCATTTGTCTGCCCTTTAAATTTTAGAGGTTTGGAATCTGTAGTGAATTGGTGTGCCTTTTTCTCGTGTTTGTTGTATAAGCAGGCATTCATAAGTTTTGAGTGATCTTAAAATCTGTTCTTATGCATGGTTAACCACTTGACTTTTCTCACAATCAACATATGCATGCTTCCTATTTTCCTCTACAGTTTTTATGCATTTGCACCAAAAGCACACTTACATTTTTGTAATAAACCTAATGATGTGATGGAGGAGGATTGTAAAGGTAGATGCTGGATTCTGGTTTTGGCTATTTTTGCATCTCTTGCCAGTGATGTGTAAATATTACTTTAGCCCTGTGTAACTCCATGCTTGTTTGCTTTTATAGCAACAGTAGGAGGTAAGGTTGTGGAAGAAGTGTGATAGGCATGCTCATATCCTGCATACACACAAGTTCCATAAAATTGGAAGGTCTGCTTTACTGCCAGCCCCTTTCCTTCAAACAAAATTGGTAAAAAAATAATAAAAACCTCAAAAATAAACAGTTGACGAGAGAGAAATGCTGACCTTAGCTCCTGCTTCCAATGCTTTCTAAGGCTGCATTCACACCTGAGCGTAGCTTTTCAGGCAGAAAATACCGCGATTTGCAGCGTTTTTTACCGCGATTTGCAGCGTTTTTTACCACGATTTGCGGCGTTTTTTACCGCGATTTGGCGCAAATTTTGTGCAGAGCAAAAGGTCACCAATGTAAAAAGAATAAAAACGCCCAAATCTGCCCGATTCGAACTTGTTTGCGCTTCAGGCGTAGGGCTTCAGGCGTTTTGGAGTGGAGATGTGAACCATCTCCATAGAGAATAATGTATTTTTTCCCCTCTAGCGTTTTGTAGCTTCAGGCTTCAAGCTACAAAACGCTCAGGTGTGAATGCAGCCTAAGGAGGCAGTGATGAGGCACCAGTGTCACCAATGCCTACCAGAATTGTCAGACGCCAGAGCCAAGGTAAGTCTCTTGTGTCAACCGTTTATTTTTCCGGATTTCTTTTTTTTCTTTAAGAAATTTCTTTGGGGTATAGGACTGGCGAACCTTTTTATTTTTCAAGGAATGTCTGCTTTAATGGTATAGCAGGTTGGGCTTAAAAGAAGCCTTTTCGAAATGGGTGCAACCCTCTATCCTTAAATCCTCTTCCTTCATTTCATATTGTTTGCTGTAAAATCACTGGTACATTTGAATGTTTGTTTTTTCTTTTCTTTTTTAAAAAAAGGGTAAGTATGTCTGAGATTGCTTCAAATGATTATGCCTTAAATAATGCTGCAGCAGTACGCTTTGCTGCTCCTCGAACTATAGCGTTAATTATTATATTTTTTTTTATACATCTGTTCCTTCAGACTCTGCAGAGTTGACCCTACCAGATGAGTTGTCTGAAATAGCCGAGGTGGACGAAGGTTTCTGTTCCAGGGCAGCCTCAAGCTCAAGCCAATCGGCCATGTCTCACAGCAGCAGCGGTAGCTTCAGTAGGCCGCCTTTGGGTAAAGCCCAGAGGAGATCTCTTGGATCCAGGGCCGGGGGTAAAGAAAGGGAATCCACAGGGGATCCTTGCCGTGAGCATCTCAACAGGAAGCAGAACCAGAGAGCTATGAGTGAGAATTTAGAGCTAGTATCTCTAAAAAGGCTGACTTTGACAACTAGCCAGTCGCTCCCTAAACCTGGCAGCTATAGTCTTGCACGGACTGCAACAGCTATGTTCAGTAAATCCTTTGAACAGATGAGTGGAGCAGCTCCTATACACAATGTCACGGGTGTCAACACTGCTGGCGCAAGCACTAATGTCCAAACAAATCGATTTAGTGCATGCAGCCTACAAGAAGAGAAACTGGTGTACATTTCTGAAAGGACTGAGCTTGTCCTGCCTGGCAAAAGCCACCAGAGATCCCCGAGTATCTGCATTACTCTGTCTACTGACTAGACCCACAGAGGAAACGCCATAAAATAGGAAAGCCAAACAAACTGTTCCCTATTACCCCCAAATTTGAATCAAAACACAATGGAGCAGCTTGTAGAAGTGACTGACTTGTAGTTTACCAAAGTTTTTACGTGATTCCTTAATTGAAGCGTTAAGCAATTTATATAAATTGGATAAATAACCAGCCATAACTTTTTTAGCATTTTTTTGGATATGTCAAGGGTGTATCCTTGAACACCCCCCAAACGTTTTGTGCTACTTAGATGTATTTATGGTTTTATTTGCCCTTCTAGTATAAAGTTTTGTTTCCTGTCTAGAGAACATATGTTTTTTTTTTTTTTTTTTTTTTATGTCAACCTTAAGCTATGGAAAAAAAATAAATGCAGCTGGTTAGGCACAAGGGTGATATGTGTGACATCACTGGTTTGCTGTTGAGCAGCTTTTTCAAATAACAATCTCTACTATGCTCCTGTGGGTTGATGGTCATTTCAGTCAGTGTGACTGCAGTTGTCCTGGAATGGCCTGCACAATAAATGTCTCTCACCAGCAGATGGCAATGCGGTGTACCATGCACAAGTGTTTAACAGTTTTTGTCTGTAAAAATAGCATGTTGGTGGAATAGCTTTGTGAATTACTGTAATTTTCCACCTGAAAATGTCTAAAATGTTGGTGGTTTTTATTTTCTAACATTTAGAAAACAATATTAATGCTTTTGAAGATCTTGAAATGGTAATGTTAAAACATTTTGCCTTTTTATGGCTATTGTCTTTTTGGGAACTGTATAAAAGCTATGATGTAGCTGTTTTTACCAAGTCTCAGTCAAGTACAGTTAAGGTAATAGATCATGAAAATATCCACATACATTAAAAACCCAAAGGGAGATGAGGTGGGGGGAGTACTGGATCTGGGTATAGGTGAGTATCCCAATCTGATGTGACATCAAGTTTTGAGGTAGCTTCCAAGTACATAAAGAACCCTGACTCTGCCATTGGAGTAACAGCTTGAGGATCGTAGAAAAAGAAACAAGATATTGTCCATCCACATATAGATTATTATATTCAAAAAGTAGTGCAACGCAATCAAAAATAGAATAACATTAAAAGGCGCACTTAACATGTGATGTACAATTCACAGCAATCTTCAATGCAATATATATACAAATCATTGAACGTTAAAATGCATGAGTAACAATATGCAAGTCAATGACCTGCATTAATGTGGTCAAAATCTTGATAAATAAACCTAAAAAAGCTGTGCTATGTATTGCATATATAAGTGGATTCCATATACTGTGTTCAAAAGTCCAGGAAACAATTATATCAATCTACTCTAAAAGTGCTTAGTGTCAAAGAAAAACAGTCCTCCCCAATGATAATTCAAGAAAGATTGCCGTATACACCCAGTGTAATACACCACAAATTACAGTATCTGCTCACCTCAGTATAAAATAAGGCTCCAATAACACTCCGGACGTGTTTGGGAGCTTAATCACCACCATGGATCTCCAGAAAGCAATTACCAGTACTTCCAGTTAATGGTGCTCAAAAGAAATGACTGCCATTGTACAGTATTAAAAACACCATACACTTTATTAAAACATCAGAAACCCAGAGGAGATATACTCACATAATCTAGTACACAAATCCTGTGCACTAGAACAATTGCCTCTTTAATAAAATAGCGTTGCCTCCTTAATGAACAATGCAAGCATGGTTTTTACATATAAGTGAGCTTCTTTCCTGCTTTACGTGCTGATGTCATCAAGCTCTGCCGCCTATTGGTTACATTTTTTTTAAAAAGCATTTAGAATCGGTCAGGGGTTCTGAGTGGCCCCTCCATCACGGTTTGAGACTGAGACTGAACTTAAAAAAAAAAAAAAAAAACTGAGCAAAGCATTTAATAATCTTGTTTTATTCTAATTAAGCAAATGGCAAGGTCTGCTCTGGCCACAGGTTTAAAGTAGATCTGTAGGCACAACTTTTTAAATTTTTAATTTTGGGTAGAGTAAGGGAGGGGTATAACCCCTGTGAGTTTGCCATCTGTGTCCCATATGTGAGCTTTACCTTTACTTCCCGTCCCATAGCCAAAACAGGAAGTGAGAGGAAATCATTAAAAATTAGGGCAATCCATTGGGGTGTCCCCATTGGAAGTATTCCCCTTTCTTACTGTTCTGGTGCCAACCCAAAAGTTTTTTTTGTTTTTTTTTCTCTTGGGCCCCTTTTTACATGGGCGCGTCCGCTAAGCGGAATCCACTTGCTCAGGGGGGATCTCTCTGCTAATCCCCACTGAGCAGGCGGATGACAGGTCTGATGACACCGACCTAAGCACTCTCCCCTTTATGGTGCAATGGAATGAACCATTCGACTGTTTTTGGCGGACAGGATTGGATGGCGGCGGGTGTCAGCGGACATTTGTCCGCTGACATCTGCCGCTCTATAGAAGAGACTGGAATGTACGATCGGGTCCACCTGGAAAACTGACAGGCGGACCTGATCGGACAGCCCATATGAAAGGGGCCTTATACTTTAACTTGGATGATGATGGTAAACAGGACAAATGGAGAGGGTGAATCTCCGTATGGGCACACAAAACCTGACAGGTGTTCTAATCCCTCTCCTCTGTCCAAACCTAAAAAAAAAATTTGCCTTTTTAGGTATACTTTAACATTTCCTTACCCATAGGCTTTTACATACACATTTATGCCATTGTTGCCCAAGAATGCATGTTTATGTGCATCAAACTGAGGAGGGTGGAATCTTTTTAAAATAAGTCATAGGGACTCTGCTAAACATTGAGTCAGATTGCTTAATAAGTTTTTATGTAGATGGTCACTTTTTTTCCCCTTAATATAAAATTACATTTTTAAATTTTTTTAAAGCTGGGTGATCCATGAATGTTCCCACAGGAAGGAAGGAGAAGAATGGGAAGTAGAGTTTAGAGGAATATTGCAAGGATTGTATAAATGTAGGTTGGTTGCAGATGTTGACAATGTTCAGAAGACCTATACTTTAACTGCTGGGTGAATGTAAGTGACCCAACACAGTAGTGTATGGTGGATATTAGGATGTGATGCTGACATTGAGTTTAGGGTCTTATTGGTGGGCTACAGAATGAGTGCACATTGTAGCAGGCTAACTGGCAGAACACAGGAAATGGACCATATTTTAGAGTTTTCTATGTTTTCCTCTTCCCGGAATAATGTTACTGAAGGATAGCTGCTACATTGGCACCAAACTAACCTGGTACAGATGCTGGATAAATCTGCTATAGACAGCCAACATACAGAAGTTAAAATTTTAAAGTGGAGAATTACCAGGACCTTCTGTTTAACCTTTTTATGCTTACCTTGGCAACCTTGTTCCTCCACTCCTCTCGGTTTGCAGTATGCCTGATTGATTGATTTCAGTGTGGATACCAGATGTACATAGACAGATGGTAACGGCATGTACAGAAATGGGTAGAGTTTTTTTAGAGGCACTATATGAAGCTGGATCATCATGGCACATTACACAGAACTTTATTACCCTGTGTTCTGCTGGGGAGATTCTCCTCACTCATATGTGGTCCCCAGGACAGAAGTGGGGGAACCCTCCACAATGAGGACAGGGAGAATAATAAAAACCTTACTGTTTGACCCCCTTCCCAGCCTTCTATGTAAAAAAAAAAAAAAAAAGTTATCATTGCTATGTTCGACTTCTCACTTTTGAATGACCATACAGGAAGTGAGGGGAAAGCTCCCAAGCAAGAGGTGGCTGTAAAAATCTGAGAGAGGTTTAAATCCTTCCCCAAATTATCAAAAACAAGACGGGTTTTTCCTGGAATTCTGCTTTAAAAAGGAATTTCAAGTTACGAGGAGCTGCTGTTGCTTACTTGTCTATGAAAGTGTGTAAACATCGCAGACGTGAACAACCAATGCCTTTTTAAGACTGTGCTAACCAATCGCATTGAAAAAAAACAGATGGCTGACTCCCAGACTGGGAATGGAGCCATACTTTTCTGTTCAGTGGAACATATTCTATTAAATAAAAAAGTGATTCTTGTTTAATAAATATTGCCATTGTGCCACCCCATTTTGTAAAGTGTACAGTCATTGGAAGTATGTTAAAGAAACAAAACCAATATTGAGAAACTTGGATTTATATTCCCAGGGTAAGGGAAAGTAGGGTGCAACTTAAGCATCGTACACAAAATGAGAATATCCGACGAATGTGATCATGGTTTCTTCTATTTTTTTTTTGCATGCTAGTCTCATATTGAAAAAGTGGTTACTAAATTTACGGAAAAAAAATTCTTGTACGACAGACTACAAATTCAGAAGTGATGTGTTGTATTGCAATGTATTAACCACTTCAATACAGGGCATTTTCCCCCACCTTCCTGCCTAAGCCAATTTTCAGTTTTCAGCGCTGTTACACTTTGAATGACAATTGTGCGGTCATGCAACGCTGTACCCAAATTAATTTTTATATTTTTTTTTTTCCCCACAAATAGTTTACTTTTGGTGGTATTTGATCACCTCTGCGTTTTTTTTTTTTTTTTTTTTGCGCTATAAACATAAGAAGTGCGATAAGTTGGGAAAAAAACACTATTTTTTACTTTTTGCTATAATAAATATCACAAATTTAAAAAAAAAAAAAAAAATTTTCCTCAATTTAGGCCGATATGTATTCTTCTAAATATTTTTGGTAAAAAAAATCGCAATAAGTGTATATTGGTTTGCGCAAAAGTTATAGCGTCTACAAAATGGGGGATAGTTTTATGGCATTTTTATTATTTTTTTTTTTTTTACTAGTAATGGCAGCGATCAGCGATTTTTTTTTTTTTTTTTTTTTTTTTTTTTTTTTATAATTAAAGCGATATTGCGGTGGACACTTTTGAGACCATTGGCATTTATACAGCAATTAATGCTATAAAAATGCATTGATTACTGTATAAATTTCACTTGCAGGGAAGGGGTTTACACTAGGGGGTGATCAAAGGGTTAACTGTGTCCTTGGGAGTGATTCTAACTGTAGGGGGAGGGGACTCGCAAGGGGAGGAGACCTATCAGTGTTCCTCTGTACTAGGATCACATGATTGGTCTCCTCTCCTCTGACAGGACGTGGATCTGTTTGTTTACACACACAGTGATGCGGCGGGGCGCACAAGCCCCCAAAACGGCCAGGACGTCATATGACGCCCACCCAGGATGGGACATCCTATCTTCAGACGTCATATGACAATGGGCGTTATTGAAGTGGTTAAATTAAACTCTTATGGTCTGGTATCATACAAGACTTTGTTTTGTGTTTGTCACTTTTGGATAATTTCAGATGAACTGCCGTGATTGGCTCTCGAAAACGGTGTAGTAAAGATCAGATTATCGTACGATCGATTCGAAAGTGGTATTTTTCATACGATTTTTGGATTGTGTGTACTAGACATTCGTGTATCTGTAGTGTGTTTTCTAGAACTCCCTCAAGATAATTCAAGTGAACACTCTAGTAGTCTACTTCTAAAGTTCACTTTAATCTGATTGGTGGCTACAGAGGTAATACAGTCAGTTCTTATGGTAGACATTGCTCAGGTTTCTATTCCCTACTGATGTGACAGGCTCTAGGTCTCTGTGCTGTTGCATTGGGCAAATTGTCCTAATAATAAAAAAAAATAATCAAATTTTCATAAATTCAGAGTTAAAGTGGAGGGCCACCCTAAAAAAAAAAGCATTAATATTTTGGAAAAAATTGAAAAAAAAAAAATGTTTTTTTACCTGATCCGAAATCCCTGTTGCTAGGCAGTCTTCCTAATCTGCCTCCTTCCTACTCCACGGTGATCTTCGTTCTTCTGTCCTCCGCCGCGTTGTCTGGGTAATGGGGCGCGCGGTGTTATGGGAACTGTGTGTTCCCTAACACAGCGCGTCCCATTCACAAAGCGCCGCGCGACTCGCGCATGCGCAGTAGGAAACGGGCAGTGAAGCCGTAGTCTCCACTGCCTGTTTCCCTTACTGAGGATGGCGGCGCTGGGACCGGAGCTCCGACGGACATCTCGGCCTCCACGGCCGACATCGCAGGCGCCCTGGGAGGGTAAGTGTACTTATTAAAAGTCAGCAGCTACTTCTTTTTTTTTTTTTTTTTTTTTTTTTTAGCTGCTGACTTTTAAAAAAAAAATAAAAAATTTTCAGCTGAAACACCGCTTTAACCGCTTCCCGACCGCCTCATGTAGATATACGTCTACAGAATGGCACGGGCAGGCAAAACCACGTACCTGTACGTCCCCTTTAATTTGCCTGCCCGTGGGTCGCGCGCGCGGCGCGCTCGCGACCCGGTCGGGAGCTCCGTGACCCAGGCTGCGGGACCAGCGGACCCGATCGCCGCTGGTGTTCCGCGATCGGGCTACGGAGCTGAAGAACGGGGAGAGGTTTGTGTAAACAAACCTCTCCCCGCGCTTCCTACTCTGCCTGTCATTGATTGGCTGTTCCCGGTCATCGGGAAAGCCGATCAATGACGTCAGACGTCAGCCCCGCCCCCTAATGTAAAAACAAACACACACGTCAGAGCCCATAACCCCTCCCCTCCCCCTAGTGGTTAACTCTTTCACTACAACTGTCATTTATACAGAAATCAATGCATTTAAATAGCATTGATTTCTGTATAAATGACAATGGTCCCAAAAATGTGTCAAAAATGTCCGATGTGTCCGCCATAATGTCGCAGTCACAATAAAAATCGCTGATCGCCGCCATTACTAGTAAAAAAAAAAATATTAATAAAAATGCTATAAAACTATCCCCCATTTTGTAAACGCTATAACTTTTGCGCAAACCAATCAATAATCGCTAATTGCGATATTTTTTTTAAAAAAAAAAAAAAAAAATGTAGAATATGTATCGGCCTAAACTGAGGAAAAAAATGTTTTTTTATATATTTTTGGGGGATATTTATTATAGCAAAAAGCAAAAAATATTGCATTTTTTTCAAAATTGTCGCTCTATTTTTGTTTATAGCGCAAAAAAAAATAAAAACCGCAGGGGTGATCAAATACCACCAAAAGAAAGCTCTATTTGTGGAAAAAAAAGGACGCCAATTTTGTTTTGGAGCCACGTCGCACGACCGCGCAATTGTCAGTTAAAGCGACGCAGTGCCGAATCACAAAAAGGGGCCTGGTCATTTGGCTGCCAATTGGTCCGGGGCTGAAGTGGTTAAAGAACCATAGTGTTGTGTGCACACATTTAACCCTTTGATAAGCCTAGATGTTTAACCCCTTCCCGGCAGTTGTCAGTACATTTTAAAGTGCATATTTTTAGCACAGATTACTGTATTCATGTCACTGGTTCCCAAAAGTGTCAGTTTCCGAATGTCCGCCACAATATTGCAGTCCCGCTATAAGTTGCTGATCGCCCCCATTACTAGTAAAAAAAAAAAAATGTAAATGCAAATTCCTGTATATATCCCATAGTTTGGTTTGCGCAAAAGTTGTAGCATCTACAATCAATATACACTTATTGGGATTTGTTTTTTTACCAAAAATTTAGCTGAATACATATTGGCCTAAATTGATGAAGACATTTTTGATTTTTTTTTTTTCAATTTTTTTTTATTGCATGTGTTTTATAGCAGAGAGTAAAAAATATAATTTTTTTTCAAAATTGTCGATCTTTTTTGACGCAAAAAATAAAACTGCAGTGGTGTTCAAATACCACCAAAAGAAAGCTCAAAGGACATTCATTTTATATGGGTACAGCATTGCATGACTACCCAATTGTCAGTGAACATACCGCAGTGCCGTATCGCAAAAAATGGCCTGGTTATGAAGGGGGTAAATCTTCCGGAGGTCAAGTGGTTAAAGAAGCCTATGTTGAGAGATTCTTGCTAGCTGCCTGGCTGTCTCTCTTGCTTTAGGATTTTTGGTCACAAATATGCAAACAAAGTCGGAACTCCTGGTATACATGCTTGTTGTGGGTCAGTAGCTCAGAACTAAAGCCACTGATTCAACATGCCAGGCAAAACACCTTTTCTGAAGGAGAGGTTGGCAATGGAATCCTGTGTGTTTTTCTTAGCACGGGTTTCTTAAAGATTGCGTCATTTGGATATTCTGGATCCACATTTCATTATAATCCTTTATAAAAGGTGTGTTCGTCACTAAAGTCCATGTATATTAAAACAATTCAAGGTAAGACATCCCAACTGTAGCTTTGATTAAACATGCCCTACTGCAGCTGAATTGTCAATTGCCACCTTTTGCAATAATTTTGAAGGAGCTGGTGGCGATTTGATAACTGCCAACGAAAGCACATCTGTAAGAAATGTTTACTTATTTCTACTCCACATATAGGAGGGCTTAAAATTGCTATATAGCACATAAATACCATTGCACAGCACTGCCCATCACATGGGATAATGCTATAGACAATTTGCACTGCTTTGGAATAAGGGCACATAGTTTGGTGCCTGAAGAGAAATTTTCAGGTCTGATACTTGGCCTGAATTTGAGGCCTCAACATTGGAGGCCCATCCATTAAGGGCGCACGGGCGCCGCCCCCCCTATCCATCGCCACCTCCCCCTATCCATGCGTCCGGGCCCTTTTAGGATGCATGGATTCCAATGCAGGGTGGGTGTTTTTTTTTTGAAGCACTGATTGGTGCTCTAATAAGGCCTCTAAATAGGGTGGGCTCGGCGAGCAGAGAATTTGCTCACAAACCCACCCAGGTGTGTTACAACAGCAAATGGATAGTCTCTATTGTAACACTGATCCTCCTCCTGGCCAATCAGGATACGAGTTTTGACACCCATCAACCGATTGGCTGAAAGGACAGGCGAGCCTATTGGATGCCTAGGAGAAGCGTAGCCGCACGCTGTAAGCCGCCGATGGAGGACAGGACACAGAGTTGCTATCCGCCTAGATGGGGTAAGTGCTGGACCAACCAGCTAACGGCCTGGGGGGGGTTGTTGCTGCAGCAACAACCCCCCCCAAACCAAAACACCAGCCACCACTGGGCCATAAACACATACAGCTTAACACTTTGGCACCAATTATCTTCTCTTTGACAACTGCATAACATGGCTTCAAAAACCCACCCTGCCCCTGCATTTTACATTTCAATTATAGAAACTGCAGAGCACAGTGTGAAGCCTCCAATATCTGTGTTGTGCTGCAGAGAACACTCGCAGATGGGAGAGCTCTGTCACATGATCTTAAACTGGTCACGTGATACATTTTATTTTATACCACCTGCCACTTTTTTTCATCCTACTAAAATAAAGGGGGTGTTGCTTCAGATATCCGATGCACAAAGCACATTTATAAAGCACAGAGCAGCACTTTAAGAATTGGCTGAAGGATGGTTTTAGGGCCCATCCACAGAATTGCACTGCAGATATGTGTAATGATGTTATACAGTGCTGTTCATGCTAAATGGCCCCCTGATGCACCTAGTCGATGGCTGTGCATTGCAGTCCAGTACATGGCCACAGTTAAATGAATGAGCTGCCTTATTACAATGTACATGTTATCGCATGCGTGCTCACATTTTGCAATGGTGTGAATGAACCCTAAAGAAAAGCTGCTGTATGGCTGTGATCGGCCTCCTAGTACACCTGTCTTTATTAAACATCCAGCACGTCCACCTCTGTAAAGACCAGAGGATATCCCATACACACTATTAGATTATCTGCAGACTTTTGTCTTCAGATTTACCAAAACCATATAATATGAGGTCAAACCTTAAGATTTTGAATTTGTATGTAATCAGGCAGGCCCTTGCACTACATGGTTTTGGTAAATCTGAAGACAAAAGTCTGCAGATAATCTGATAGTGTGTATGGGGCTTTAGTGGTTGTAAAGGCAGAGTTTTTTTTTTATCATAATGCTTTCTATGCATTAAGATAAGCCTTCTGTGTGCAGCAGCCCCCATAATACTTACTAGACATCTGCAATTTTTTTAGTTCTGAATTCGTTTTTTAACAAATTTTTACAAATTCGTTAATTCCGAAACTTCAGAAATGTTCGAGTTTTCAGGTTTCCGCATTTTCAAATTTTGAAAAATATTTTAAAATAATAACTAACTATTACATTTATAGGTATTGTAATTTCCTTTCAAATTTGGCTGTTAATGAACGTAACGAATACGAATTTATTCGAAGTTACGAATTACTAGAAAAAACGAATGCCCCCATGTAATCAAATGGAACGGAACAAATTAATTAAAAGTTTTATTATTATTGTTGTTTATTATTATTAGATCGTTACGTTCCATTTGTTTAAATGCAGCATTTGTTATTTCAGATAATTCGTAACTTTGGATAAATGCGTATTCGTTGCGTTCATTAACAGCCAAATTTGAAAGGAAATTACAATACCTATAAATTTAATAGTTATTATTTTGAATTAAACTGATTTTCTTTCTTTTTTTCAGATTTTCTAATTTTTAAAATTATGAAAATCCAAAATTCGGAAATAGAAAATTTAAAAAATTTGGAATTTCCTGAAATTTCGGAATTTCAAAAATGTGAAAGTAAAATTCGGAAATCAGAAAATTCGGAAATTCATTAAATTTTCGGGATTTTCAAATTTTCTGATTTCCGAATTTCGAAAATGTGGAATTCGGAAATTCAGAAGTTCCTGAATTTTCCAATAAAAGCAAAAAATGAATGACACGAAAATGAACAAATTTTTTGTCAGTGCACATACTTACCTGAGCCCCATCTCTATCCAGCGATGTCCACGATGGCCTCGGCCATCCAGGACTCTCCCTCCCAATTGGCATTCAGCACAGCCTCAGCACAGCAGCGGTGCCATTGGCTCCCACTGCTGTCAAAGTCTGTTAGCCAATCAGGAGAGAGGGGGCTCTGTGTCTGAATGGACACAGCTGTGACTCGGCTCGAGTGCCCCCATAGCAAGCTGCTTGCTGTGGGGGCACATGACAGGAGGGAGGGGCCAGGAGAGCCAAAGAGGGACCCGAGAATAGGAGGATCGTGGCTGCACAGAAGCAGGCAAGTATAACCTAACAGGCTTATTATTTTTAGGCCCCTTTCACACTGAGGCGCTTCTAAACTGCCATTAAAACGCAGAGCTTTTGAAGAGCTTTCCATTCATTTCAATGGAGAGGGGCGTTTTTTAAGCGCACTGCCCCAATGTGAAAGCATTCATTGATTTTAATGGAAATAGGTTTTTGTGAGCTTTTCAGGTGCTTTTTTTTTTTAGCTTGCAAGCGCCTGAAAAGCACCTCAGTGTGAAAGGGGTCTTATAGAAAAAAACTTTTTACAATCGAAGGCCAGCAAATTCTGGGTTGACAAAGATATGGCTACATAAAGGTTATGCTGTCAAGGGCCGGGGTTGATGGGCTTTTATTTACATCAGACCTGCAGCTCTCTCCTCTCCATGTAAATGTACAGAAGTGCAAAAGCAGTTTTCATTGCTGCTTGTGCCTTTTTAGGCTCCTTTCACACTAGTAGAAGTGTTTACTGTCCCCCCTGAAAATCAATCGATGGTGGATCGTTTACCAGAGAGCAGTGAAAAGAGGTTTGCAGGTGTTCAGGAGGTGATACTAATGCCTCCTGGTGGCTAAGTTTTGCATTGTGGAAATCTGCCATAGCAAGGCTTTACTTAAATTGAAGGGTTTGACAGGCAGTGCCATCTCCCCAATGGAACCAGACAGCAGTTAAAAAACTGAAAGATTTAAACCTTCCCCATGCGTTTTTAAGAACTAAAAAAGGTTTGGTCTGGATTGTGCCTTAAAGCACTGCAAGGAACAAAGCTATATAGGTATGTGTAAAAAGCTGAAAATGTTACTCCACCTTTCTGTAAGTTAATTTTTTTAGAGCGCAAAGCAGTTATATAATGAACTCTGTAAATCACATAAATGGCATACTTTGATCAAGTATGCCTTTTTGGTATCTTCCACAGATGTTGCCTTTAAAATGCAGCATTTTTAGGCGTATCGGCCTTGCTTATTTTCTTTTTGTACTGATGTAATTGTAGACCATTGTTTTTAATGTACCTGTACACACAGGCATCGTACGTATACATCATTTAAAATGAATTGTATATACAAAATGCTGGTTTGTATTTTTATACACATATATATGCAAGAACATGAAAACATGCATGTACGTCACACTCCCTTTATTAAAAAAAATAAAGCTAGAAGAATGTTTAGGTATGTGTACGCACAAATAAACTCGTCCTTGTGGTGTGTTTTTTTTTTTATTTTTTTTTAATGCCATGAATATTTAATGTTCATACATCAGTACTGTGTGCAAGAGGCCTTAAAGGCTCTCAAATTATCCATTGTAGCCAATGTGAACAAAGTAGTACAAAAAAGACATAATGATGTGAAATGACAGTAATTCATAGCAGTCAATCGATATTGGTGTTTTAAATTCAGTGAAAAAATTATTGTAATTGGCCCTAATTTAAAGGGCAACAAGTATTTACCAAAACATTTCCACCAGGCTTTAGGAAGGCAGATGCATAAAAGCTGCCCATACACTAGTAGATTTTCAAACGAATATTCCTATAGGATTTCATATGCAAATTCGTATGAAATTTCTGATCAGTGCATTTGATGACATGACAAATGTCATTCGAAAGTACTTCAAAGGATGTTTTTTCTTTTGGCGTTTCCAGAGACAAATGTTGACCCCACTAGCCATTGGAAAATGAGACAAACATTTTCTAATTCAATTCTGCTAGTGTACGGCCAGCTTTACTTTCAGTCATCAGTGGATTTAAATATGCTTGTGACAAATCTAGGTCTATACTCTGTTATTTTTTGCCATCCCTCTTCTATGCATCTATGAGTTACTAGTTACGCAGTTCATTATTTTGGTGCCCTTAGAAAATCCTATTTTTTTTCAGTGCAGAAAGGTGGATGCAACAAAATTACTTTTTAATGTGAAATAATCAGGGTTAAATCAGACCTGGTATTGGTCTTTATGTAACTTATGTGTTTGTTTTTTGTTTTTTTGCTTCATTATTGTAGTTTTACACTTGTGTGCTTTTGCGATAACATGATGTACCAGATATGCTGATGTATTTTTAAGTCCATTACCTTTTACAAGCAACACTTTTACTGACATAGAAATTGTGTTTTAGTGTGTGTGTGTGTGTGTGTGTGTTTGTGTGTATGTGTGTTTTTATATGTATGTATATGTGTCCAGCTGTTTCTGCTTTATTTTAATATAATTGCATTTCAGTATTTGACTTTTTTTTACATTTTAGTAATGTACTTGGTATTGCACATTGTCTTTTCATTGAAATAAATGTCTTTGAAATTTGAGAATTGATAAGCGTTTTCCTTGCAAAGCATAGCATACAATTTGCTATGAGGACTCCTGGAGTATATTTTGTTGTTCTCTGTATACAGACTCTTGCTGGTAGGCCAGAAACCTCTTTTGGTTTTCACAAACCAAACAAACATGATTGATTATAGACAAAATAAACCATTTTTGCTTTCCACAGATCCAAGTCCACTCTTTTTGACAACTCTAAACTCCCTAGTAGTCTTGAGATGCCTGCTTTTGGGTCTTACAAAAGATTGGACTGGCCTACTGCAAGCTCTTTTGTTGGCCTGGCTTTGGTCCCTCGCTTCTCAAGTGCAGTTGCTTCTCAAGTGCAGTTGCTCCTTTGAACTAGCTTACGCAACTTCAACTCTCAGCTTTCTGTAGATCTTTGCACTGTTTTGGCCTAGTACATAGACCCTCTGCTAAATTTAAGGCCCCCTCCACACTCTCTCTCCACTGTGTATAAAGCTCTTTTACTCCATTTTTATAAAACTTTTTCAAAGTATGGTCTAGGGACCTTGGACATGAGATCACCCCTGTGGAATAGTAAACATCCTTCAACTTTACTCACAAGTCCTCCATCTCCTACTTTGCCCAAGAAAAAAACTACAAATTGTTCTCCAGGTGTTATAGGGACCTTCTCTCTTTGCACTGTATCTTTCCTGAAACCTTAGAATGGTGTTGGCATTGTAACAGAAGCATGGGAACGTATTTGCACATATGGTGAGAATGTGAATTGATCTATTCTTTTTGAAGTAAAAAATTTCAGATCTATGAGATTTACCACGAGTCTCACCCCCTCCACTCAACCTAATTTGTGAATGACATGTTGATAGAGGAGATGCAGGTGCAAGAACAGGATACTTGGGACAAATTGAAAATCTTATGCTACATTTGGATACACTACTCCACTTTGGACACACTGAAGCTTGCTGAATGGCCGGTTTTCCATTCAAATTCCTCTGCTTTTGTAAATGGGCTGCCACACCTCCTCTGAGGGAATAGGGAATAAGTGCAGTGCTCAATAAAATTATTAATTGTCACTCCTAAGCCACATCCGTATAAACTATTTGAACAAAAAAGAGGGAAAACCGCTAAGTCGGACTTTGAAGGCAGATTGGACCAACAATATTAATTTAAAAAATCACATATTTTATTTGTACATGGAAAAAACACACATACATATACAAGTTATAATAAAAAGGCACATAAACGCAATCAACCGGTATGTAAAATCGACCACAGAGAGGGTCATGGTAGCTCCCTGGGTTAATATATGGTTGCAGGAGTTGGCTCTGGCCCTCCCGGGGATATGTGCGGTGGATCTGCTGGGAACTTACCTTATATTTTATCCCTGTGTATAAAGTTGGGCAATAGATACTTTGCCAGTATGATCTGGCTGCTGTTGGTTGTGCAGCTATTCAGTTGACAGTGTGCTCTCTGCAGTCCTCTACATATGGCTTTCTCCCCTAGAATAGCAACCCTCTGATTATATCAGATGACGGGACTTTAATTGCTTGTCCATCCCATTTTTTTATGCAGGCGTTTTGCACACCCAGGTTAGTGAGACCTGTTTTATACTCCCCTTATGTATTTCCTGAGGAAGCAAACTAGCAAAATGTCTAGATGCACAGGGGCTCACGCATCTGTGATGTTGCCTCATTGACCACAATTTGGGTAAATGTGACCCTCTCTGTGGTTGATTGTACACACTGGCTGATTTTTAGCTGATTGTGTGTATATATGTCTTTTTATGATGACTTTTATATGCATTTTGTGTTTTTTCTATGTATAAATAAAATGTGTTTTTTTTTTAAATCAATATTGTTGGTCCAATCGGCCTTCAAAATCTGACTTTTTGGTTTCCCCTCTTTTAAGTGCAGTGCTCACAACGGGGAACAGATCCTTGAATTGCACATGGAATCCAAAGAAGGTGCTCTGGCTCGTTAGTGTCCTCAATACACTAGAACTGTGGTTCCCAACTCCAGTCCTCAAGGTGCCCCAACAGGTCATGTTTTCAGGATTTCCCTCAGATGAAACCATTGTGGTAATTACTAAGGCAGTAAAACTGATCAAATCACCTGTGCAATATAATGGAAAGTCTGAAAACATGACCTGTTGGGGCGATTTGAGGACTGGAGTTGAGAAACACTGCACTAGAATTCAGCATAAAGAAAAAGTAGTAGCCGGCAATTCCAATATCCATATGAATATCTTTAGATGAGTAGATCAGATGTTTACATGTTTTGGCGAGTAGCTTTGTTCACAGCAAAATACACACTAAAAACCAAGACTATATATATATATATATATATATATATATATATATATATATATATATATATATATATATATATATATATATATATATATATTACAAACTCCACTTACTCGAGGGCTGTATTGTAATGATTGCAATCAATTAAAATCAAGAGTAGGGGTGTGTCATTAGAAAGAAAAGGTGTAGGCATGGATCTTCGTTATCGACAAAAAAAGCAATATACACAAAAATACAAATCGATCCAGATTGCTATTGCAAAACGTAAAAAAACACACATTAAAACCCTAGTTAAGTTAATGGCCTTAGGAGGGTGGCATATAAGTGTAGTCCTACCAAAGGATTCATAAATGTTTCCCTATTTAAGAAAGAGCTTCACATAGTCAGGTAGGTGTTTTAGTCCCCAGGGAAAAGAGCCACCACACCTCTTTCGAGAAGTCTGCAATGGATATCACCCCCCGGGAGCTCTCTTAACCCTCTTGGAGATGTTGGAGTTGACGGCTATTACTTTTGCTTTATGACACACCTCTCCCAGTGTTGTCATGGCTATTAGGTTCTGTCTTGTTTCTCCACTGTAAAGCCTATATACCATGCTTTTTTCTTCCTATGGTGGATCCTCGGGATGTCCAGCTCCATCTCTCCTTCTTCCTTTCCCCTCCATCTTAATGCCTATATTTTATATATACTGCATTATTGTATTTCTGGGCCCCCTTATGTTACATACTCATTGTTTGTTATTATGTACCCCCATATGGGGGACCATCGGAGCCTTCACACTCTTCTACCTTTTCAGGTTGAATTTGACTACTGTTGTCGCTCAATATTTTCTTACCTGTATCAACATGTCTTCACATCACTGTGATGTAGTACCTGCTGCCTTGTTTTGATGAAAATGTTAATAATGATACATTTAACCTAAAAATACGATTTATCAACTGTGCATAAGTTCACCTTCCACCCATATATTTAGGATAGAATTCTTGTTTAGTGTACGTGGCTAAAAAAAGGAAAAGACAGTGGGACTTTAACCACTTCAGCACCGGGCGATTTTACCCCCTTCCTTACCAGAGCACTTTTTGCGATTCGGCACTGCGACGCTTTAACTGACAATTGCGCGGCCGTGCGACGTTGCACCCAAACAAAATTGACGTCCTTTTTTTCCCACAAATAGAGCTTTCTTTTGGTGATATTTGATCACCTCTGCGTTTTTTATTTTTTGCACCATAAACAAAAGAAGAGCGACAATTTTGAAAAAAACACAATATTTTTTACTTTTTGCTATAATAAATATCCAATTTTTTTGAAAAAAATTTTACTCTGTTTAGGCCTATATGTGTTCTTCTACATATTTTTGGTAAAAAAAATCACAATAAGCGTTTATTGATTGGTTTGCGCAAAAGTTATAGCGTTTACAAAATAGGAGATAGATTTATTGCATTTTTATTATTTTTTTTACTAGTAATGGCGGCGAACTGCGATTTTTATTTTTTTTTTTTTTGTTTTTTGTTTTTCTCGTGACTGCGACTTTGCGGCGGACACTTCGGACACTTTTGACACATTTTTGGGACCATTCACATTTACACAGCGATCGTTGCTATTAAATTGCACTGATTACTGTGTAAATGTGACTGGCAGGGAAGGGGTTAACACTAGGGGGCGCTGCAGGGGTTAATATATGTTCCCTGCAAGTGATTCTAACTGTGGGGGGAGGGGACTTACAAGGGGAGGAGACCGATCGGTGTTCCTCTGTACTGGGAACACACCATCGGTCTCCTCTCCAGTGACAGGACGTGGAGCTGTGTGTTTACACACACACAGCTCCACGGTCCTGCTGTTTTCACGGGCAATCGCGGGTGCCCCGCAGACATCGCGGCCGCCGGGCACGCGCACCAGGTCCCGAGCGACGCCCCGGGTGTGCGCGCCCCCTAGACGGCCGGGAATAGGAGGACGTCATATGACGCCCTCCCAGGATGGGAGATCCACCTTGTGGGCGTCATATTACTATAGGCGGGTATTGAAGTGGTTAAATGAGATATGATGCTGCAAACAAATATAAAGTGTTGTATATTTGAAACTTTTATTTATCCAAAGCAGTTCTCTAGAAATGCATGATACAGTTTACAACATATATAATAAGCTGACATCTTAATAAAAATACCATAAGAACATTCAATAAAAATGCAATATTCATACATGATTACACACACACACACACACACAGCCGAACTGTCTTGACATCCTAAAACAAAATTAAATATAAGCTGCGCTGGAATAACTATGCACTAGATAATCTGTATCTTGATCTATAGTTATAGATCCACAAGAATATAATAATGTGCATAAAATAGTAAACATACAACTGGTGTAAAGTGCAAGTGCAAAATATATAATGTGCACAAAATATGTAAACTTGTGCACTTTATATTTATTTGTGCGTTTACAGATTTTGTGCACATTATATATTTTGCACTTGCACTTTACACCAGTTGTATGTTTACTATTTTATGCGCATTATTATATTCTTGTGGAACTATAACTATAGATTAAGATACAGATTATCTAGTACATAGCCATTCCAGCGCAGCGTATATTTAGTTTTGTTTTTAATGTGCACAAACGTATGAGACGTGTTTAGCGTTTGCAGCTTGATAGTGGCAGGTTGGTAGGGGGTTCTTTAAGGCTCGCAAGATTTTGTTGTTTTGGCATCCTAATGGTCAAAACTCTATGCGTTTTTTTTTTTTTGTGAATCACGTTCACTCATCAGGAGTATGGATGCCAAAACATATCACTAAGTGGGAGGGAGTCCTCAAGGATCGAAATTTGAATTACTTACAGGTAAGCTCATGTGATATGCCGGCTCATTTGGGGGATCATGGAAAAGGGGAGGGGTGCCACCCCAAACACACTGCCCGGTCTGGAGCTGAGGCAGGGTATACCCAAACCAGATCTTGGGAACCGCCGGGATGTCAACTTGGTGACCAAACCGTAGTCTGTGTCTATAATGTACGGCAGGAGAATTGGTCACATTAAAAATCCTGGATGATATCTATATCCAATTTCATATCATGCTCGATCTTTATCAAATGGTAATTTCATTCCATTCTATACTATGTTGGTTGTTGTATTGTTAAACTAAAAATGTGGATCAAGTGAAGTATTGTGAAACACTTCGGCACTCCATCACACCCCTCTTGGATCTTGGATGTGATGACTGCATTAGTTTTCTTTTTTAGGCTTTTTTTTTTTTTTTTTTTTTCTTCATTTTCATTTGGTGATCCAGTCGGTAAGTCTGTTTTTCGACAGAACACGTTCTCTCTATAAAATGTAGCAGATAGTGTGCTTAGGCAAAACATTTACCACTGCATACAACGATCGACTTTTACAGTGCCTTGCAAAAGTATTCACCCCCCTTGGCTTTTTACCTATTTTGTTACATTACAGCCTTTAGTTCAATGTTTTTTTAAATCTGAATTATATGTGATTGATCAGAACACAATAGTCTAAGTCGGTGAAGTAAAATTAGAAAAATATATACATAAAACTATAATTGCATGCCATGTGCATATGTATTCACCCCCTTTGTTATGAAGCCCATAAAAAGCTCTGGTGCAACAAATTACCTTCAGCAGTCATATAATTTGTGAAAAATTATGTCCACCTGTGTGCAATCTAAGTGTCACATGATCTTTCATTACATATACACACCTTTTTGAAAGGTCCCAGAGGCTGCAACACCTAAGCAAGAGGCACCACTAACCAAACACTGCCACAAAGACCAAGGAACTCTCCAAACAAGTAAGCAACAGAGGGGGGGAATTTATATCTCCCTATACTGGAACTTTAAATGAAGCGCACAAGAAAGGGGGGAAGTGCGCCTCCATCCCTAATCTAAATTCAAAAAATAATAGAGTATGGGACTTTAGATGAGGCAGGCACACAACTTAAAAGTAAAGAATTTTTTATTGCACATGAATGTCAAATTGCGTAATGTTGTAAATGACAAATAATTGCTCAATGCATATGCAGACATCTTGGAGAGTACATGGCATACATATAAACAGGATGTAAAACATGAGTACCATACCAGGGGAGCAATTGTACATGTTTCATAAGTATGATAAAAATAGAACTAGTAAATATACAGTTAAATTCATAAAATGTTGATGAAAATGTGAGGGATTACAGCCTCAAAAGCTCGACACGTTTCGTCGGTAAGCCGACTCATCAGGAGCGGATGCTGAATATCTGTAAGTAATGGCAGATGTTATGAACAGGAACAGATTTTGGACAGCCGCACTCTTGAAAAATCGCCTTTCTTTATTTTAAAAAATTCACATCAAAATCAAGGATCACCTCAGACAAAAGAGCTGACGTTTTGCACTAACAGTAGTGCTTATTCATAGCTATGAATAAGCACTACTGTTAGTGTGAAACGTCAGCTCTTTTGTCTGCTGTGATCCTTGATTGTGATGAGAGAGAGGTTCATCATCTGTTTGTGTTCCTGGAGCGGTGAGATCTCCCTTTTCCTAATGACAGTTGTTCTCAATCAAAAAAAGCCCATGATATGGAAAGTATTATATGTAAAGAGGTTTATATATATAAAAAAAAAAAAACGAGGTGGTCAAGTCCACAAACTTACATCCTATTGGAATGGTGAACTCGAAAGATCCTGGTATGCAGGAGTCACCACATCAAGCCTCCCCGGGAGCTGAGGTGTAAAGGTTGAGAAGTACAAGTCTGGGTTAGGTTCTAAAAAAAATATCCAAATCTTTGATCGCTAGGACCACCATCAAATCTATCATAATCAAATGGAAACAACATGGCACAACAGAAAACCTGCCAAGAGGCGGCCGCACACCAAAACTCACAGACCGGGCAAGGAGGGCATTAATCAGAGAGGCAGCATAGAGACCTAAGGTAACTCTGGAGGAGCTTTAGAGTTCCACAGCAGAGACTGGAGTATCTGTACATAGGACGACAATAAGCTGTATGCTCCATAGAGTTGGGCTTTATGGCAGAGTGGCCAGAAGAAAGCCATTACTTCCAGCAAAAAACAAAATGGCATGTTCTGAGTTTGCGAAAAAGCATGTGGGAGACTCCCAAAATGTATGGAGGAAGGTGCTCTGGTCTGATGAGACTAAAATTTAACTTTTTGGCCTTCAAAATAAATGCTATGTCTGGCGCAAACCCAACACATCATATCACCCAAAGAACACCATCCCCACAGTGAAACATGGTGGTGGCAGCATCATGCTGTGGGGATGCTTTTCAGCAGTCAGGACTTGGAAACTGGTCAGAGTTGAGGGAAAGATGGATGGTGCTAAATGCAGGGATATTCTTGAGCAAAACCTGTACCACTCTGTGTGATTTGAGGCTAGGATGAAGGTTCACCTTCCAGCAGGACAATGACCCCAAACACAATGCTAAAGCAACACTTGAGTGGTTTAAGGGGAAACATGTAAATGTGTCGAAATGACCAGACTTAGATTGCTGTTCACAAGTGCAAACCATCCAACTTGAAGGAGCTGGAGCAGTTTTGCAAGGAGAAATGGGCAAAAATCCAAGTGGTAAGATGTGGTAAGCTCACATGAGTCTTATCCAAAGCGACTTGGAGCTGTGATAGCCGCAAAAGGTGGCTCTACAAAGTATTGACTTTAGGGGGTGAATAGTTATGCACATTGACTTTTTCTGTTATTTTGTCCTATTTGTTGTTTGCTTCACAGTATAAAAAAAAAAAAACATCTTCAAAGTTGTGGACATGTTCTGTAAATTAAATGGTGCAAATCCTCAAACAATCCATGTTAATTCCAGGTTGTGAGGCAACAAAACATGAAAAATGCCAAGGGGGGGGCGAATACTTTTGCAAGGCCCTGTATTTATCCAAGTAAAACCTTTATCGCAAAAGAGAGTAGTATCCGTTTGTGTAATTGCAGTGTAAGCTGGAGTTTGGCTTAAATTTGTTAAAAAGGCAGTACCATGCCTAATTGCACTCCAGAGGGTTGCAGCATCCTTGGACTGTCTTATACACATGACCAGCAAGGCCTGGTGTGGTGGATTTTTAACACAGCACTGGAATCGGGTAAACCCGTTCCTTTAAAGATGTGGAAAGTTCTCACAACAAACGTCAGCCTCTCATGCTGGAGTAGAACCTGGACTCCCTCTCAGTGCAGGAGACATAGTTACATAGTTAGCTAGGCCGAAAAAAGACACAAGTCCATCCAGTTCAACCATAAAAAAATAAATAATAAATAAAAATAAAAAATATCGTACAATCCAATATACCCAATTCTATAACCACAGTTGATCCAGAGGAAGGTGTTATGACTAATTTCTGATTGGGACTCTAAAATAAAAGTTAATACTGCAGCTGCAGAACAGATTCACAGGAATCAATCACTGTGTTTAAAATGTCCGTTCTGACGAAATTTATTATTACATGTTATTTTATACACAGATAAGAAAGGGGTGGTGTGAGATGTTATTAAAAACTAACAAATAGAAATACGTTATTATAAGCTAAACAAATAGAAATATATTATTAAAAGCTAGCGAATAGAACAATTGCAAAAGTAAAACATGGATAGGGGAGGGGGGGGAGTAGAGAGTTTCTAGAGGAGATGTGTCTGTGTGTTAGGTGAAGGTTACTGAACACATTTCAACAGTGAGAACAAAATGGAGTCTCTTGTGCTTAAATGAACAGTACAACGAATGTCCATGTCATTTCCTCCCTTTTGTTTATTTGACACCATTATTCTCCGCGTTACATTCAGCCGATTGCTGGTAACTCCTGTTACATTGGCGCAGAGAGGCGGCGTCCTGTTCAGTTCTCTCCTAGCTTTCTCATAACAACGGGTTCATCAGGGCTGGTGGACAATTTGTTGATACAGCGGGTAGTCACACAGAGGCACAGCCTGATGAGGAAGTAAATGACAAATATGAGAAATAGGAACATCACAATGTAAGCGCCTAGTTTCTGTAACCATGTTGCTATGCTATATAAAAAATCACCAACACCTCCTAAACCCTTAAAGGGGTTCCATCCATCTTTAGCAATATCTCTGGCCTTATTCTGTAGTTCTCTTATCTTAGCAAGATGCCCTTTAATAATGTCCTCATTATCAGAAATGTATATACAACAGTCAGTGCGAAACAACTTACACATCCCACCTTGAGCTGCAGTGAGATAATTTAGAGTTAATCTGTGCTCTAATACTACTTTTTTAATCTGAGCCATTTCTTCACTTAATAAACCTATATCAGTGGTTGTAAGGTTAATAATTTCATCTACAATTCTAGTGTAATTATTTATTCTTTTCATTGCTTCAATTCCCCATCCTGTCCAGGAAGGGAACCATGACCATGCCATGTCACCTTCAGTGAACAGCTCTCTTTTGAACACTAAAGGGTATTCTGGACTTTGATCTGGACGCACTGTATCTTTGCGAACAGCCAAAGCAGGTGCTAACTTCCCAATATAACATGTACCTGTAACATTAGCAGGAAAGCAGGCGTAAGCTTTATTTCCACATATATAATATAACCCTCTACGTATGGATGGTATGCCTGCTTCTAAATAACTGGAAGCAATAACCTGGAACCCCAGGTAACCGATATTTTGACATATTGGGAACTGTGAGCAATTTGTACTATAAAGGGTTCTATTTAGTTCTGGATCTGGGATATGATAATATTGACCATAGTTTCCTCCATAAACTGTAATTTTTGCTCCGGTGCAATCTGAATTGCCCAACCGTGTACATTTAGCTTTAAATGGGCATGTAATGTTTAAACAAATCTGTGGAGTGCCTATCTGTTTTGAAACCATCAAAGTCACTGATCTGTGCTCATTAGCTGTGGAGACCATGTATGAGCCATTTATTCTGGTCCTGTTTAGATCAGTGAATTTGAGAGGCACTGCTATCATGGGTATTGTTCCTGTTTGGGGATTTAGGTGAGAACACACCCAGCAGTTACTAGCGTTGCTATGGGTTGCATACAATTTTAACATTTGGATGAAAGGGTTATTTTCCCATGTCTCAGTTCTCACAAACAACAAAAAGAAAAGAAACATTATCATAATTTTTTCAAAGGATATCATATCTTCAGGATTTTCTTGCAGTGACTGGCGTGAATCCAGGTAGGCTTTCCTTCCAACTTGACAGCGGAACTGGTCGTCAAAAGCACCAAATGTGGTCCGTCAAATTTTGGTTCTAGTGGCTTTCTGACGTGTCGCTTGACCACTACCCAGTCACCTGGCTGGATTCTGTGAATACCTGAAACAGAATCTGGGTCGGGGATAGATTTATAAACACCTTCATGTATTTTATTCAATGTTATTTGCAAAATCTGAACATATTCTAACAGACTAGAGTGAGAAGCCTGCAACTGTTGGGGAAAATATAGCCCTGTTTTGGGTGGCCCTCCAAATAAAATCTCATAGGGGGACAGCCCATGTGGTTGCTTAGGGGTAGTTCGTACAGAATATAGGGCTAATGGCAAAGCTTCCACCCATCCTTTTCCCGTATCTGCTTTAATTTTTGCACATCTGTTTTTCAAAATTCCATTAAGTCTCTCAACTTTACCACTACTTTGTGGATGATAAGGTGTATGGAAAGCCTGCTGTATGTGAAGGGCTTCCATTACCTCTTTCATTACTTCCCCAGTAAAATGGGTTCCTCTGTCACTCTCAATAGCTTCAGGAACTCCATATCTACAAACTATTTCATTCAAAATTTTCTTTGCTGTTGTTTTTGTATTTGCTTTGGCTACTGGCCAGCATTCAGGCCAGCTCGAAAACATGTCAATGCAAACTAAAGCGAACTCATAGGTGCCTATTCTGGGCATCTGAATGTAGTCTATTTGAATTCTTTGGAAAGGGAAATCTGGCTTAGGAGAATGCCTTTGGGGAACATGGACAGGCCTTCCTGCATTGTGCAGAGCACAAGTGAGACATGAAGCACAAAACCTGGCTGCAAATGCACTAAATCCAGGTGCTATCCAATAGCAGTCAGTAAGTGCCACCATCGCGCCCTTAGCAAGATGACTGACGCCATGTGCCAGTTGTGCTAAAACTGGGTACAAACTCCTGGGTAGACACCACCTGTTGTCAGCGCTCCACAGGCCCTGCTGATTTTGGGTAGCATTACATTTTATCCACTTATCCTTCTCTTCATCAGGGGCCTGGTTCTGCAACTGAATTAGAGTTTCTACATCCCACTGCTCTTGATGAGGGGAATCTGACCCCGCTACCTGGGCGACCCCTACAGTGGGTGTGACTCCAAATGCCATAAGGGCAGCACCCTTTGCCGCTTGGTCCGCCAAAGCATTTCCTCTGGCTGTCATGTCATTTCCCCTTGCATGCCCTTTTACCTTCAAGATGGCAACTTCTGCTGGTTTCTGAAAGGCCTCAAATAGCCGCTCTATGAGTTTTGCATGTCTCACTGGCTTCCCTGCACTAGTCAGAAAATTCCATGCTTTCCAGATAGGCCCAAAATCGTGAGCTATTCCAAATGCATATCTGCTGTCAGTGTAAATGTTTCCCCTTTGATTCTCTAGGAGATGACATGCTTTGACTACAGCACACAACTCCGCTTCCTGTGCTGACATCTGGGGTATCAATGCTTCCTGATGTAAAATGGTGTCTGTAGTGGTTACAGCAAACCCTGTGTGTGGCTGACCATCATCAGTGTAAAATCTGGAACCATCTACAAATAAGTGTGTGTCACAATATGATAAAGGCTCATCTTTTGCTGGTGTGACAGAGGCCCTTTCTACCTCCATCAGAGCCATACAATCATGAGAGAAACTCTCGGGTTCTACATCAGTACCATTTGTTGCATCTTCCTCATCAATTATAGGAAGAAGAGTTGCCGGATTTAAAGTAACACATCGTTTGATTGTTAAATTCGATGGAGCAAAAAGAGCAGACTGGTACTTGTCAAATCTACTGGCAGACACATGTCTGGTATTTACTTGATGTTACTTGATGTAATGTACGGCAACTACGTGCCTTCCTGGGGTTAGTGGGATATTGTAGGGACTGGATTCCGAATGCATCAGAACTTTTGGCTCCTCTATATGAGGCTACCACTAGAAATCCTTTCAACCTCACATGGGAAAATGAATTGCAGATGAAGGAGCTTATTAAAATTTTGTCTGAAGCTCCCGCCATTGGACTTCCTGACTATACTAAAACTTTCTCATTGTTCTGTCATGAAGTCAATGGATTTGCTGCAGGTGTACTCACCCAGCTACATGGAGACAAACAGAGGCCTGTGATGTATGTATCGGCCTCATTAGACCCCGTCATCAAAGGCTCCCCCAGTTGTATGCGAGCCATAGCAGCCTGCATTTTGCTGCTAGACAAAGTAACTGAGCTTGTACTAGATTCTGCTCTGATCCTGTATGTACCACATGCAGTACAGGAAATCATGAATCAAGTAAATACCAGACATGTGTCTGCCAGTAGATTTGACAAGTACCAGTCTGCTCTTTTTGCTCCATCGAATTTAACAATCAAACGATGTGTTACTTTAAATCCGGCAACTCTTCCTCATCAATTATAGGAAGAAGAGTTGCCGGATTTAAAGTAACACATCGTTTGATTGTTAAATTCGATGGAGCAAAAAGAGCAGACTGGTACTTGTCAAATCTACTGGCAGACACATGTCTGGTATTTACTTGATTCATGATTTCCTGTACTGCATGTGGTACATACAGGATCAGAGCAGAATCTAGTACAAGCTCAGTTACTTTGTCTAGCAGCAAAATGCAGGCTGCTATGGCTCGCATACAACTGGGGGAGCCTTTGATGACGGGGTCTAATGAGGCCGATACATACATCACAGGCCTCTGTTTGTCTCCATGTAGCTGGGTGAGTACACCTGCAGCAAATCCATTGACTTCATGACAGAACAATGAGAAAGTTTTAGTATAGTCAGGAAGTCCAATGGCGGGAGCTTCAGACAAAATTTTAATAAGCTCCTTCATCTGCAATTCATTTTCCCATGTGAGGTTGAAAGGATTTCTAGTGGTAGCCTCATATAGAGGAGCCAAAAGTTCTGATGCATTCGGAATCCAGTCCCTACAATATCCCACTAACCCCAGGAAGGCACGTAGTTGCCGTACATTTCTTGGCTTTTCAAATTTTTGTAGAGTTTTAACTCGATCTGGGGTTAGGTGACGGATTCCATGTGAAATGCAGTGACCCAGGAAGATCACTTTCTCTTGGCAGTATTGTAGCTTATCTTTGCTAACTTTGTTGTTACTGTTATAGAGAAACATGAGAAGGCTTACTGTTTCTTTGCTACAAATGTCCCTTGTATCAGAACAAATAAGCAAATCGTCTATGTACTGAAGCAAAACTGTGTTTGGGTGTGAGGGGGACCATTGGTCCAATACTTGCTTTAACGCAGTATTAAATTCAGAGGGGCTACTCACACAGCCTTGGGGCAATCTTGTCCATGCTAACTTTTGGGCATCATGGGTAAATGAAAAAAGGTGCCAGCAATCTGGGTGCAGGGGCACCGAAAAGAAAGCATTTGCAAGATCAATCACTGTAAAGTAGGTGCTGGAGGCAGGTATTCCACTTAGTAAAGTGTGGGGGTTGGGCACGATCGGGGTATCTGCCTCAATTATATTGTTAATGGCTCTCAAATCATGCACCATGCGGTATGTCACCTGCCCACCCTTCTTGTTTGGCTTCTTTGCAATTGGGAACAGGGGTGTGTTGACTTGGGACTTAATTGGTACAACAACCCGTGCTGCTTTCAGTTGAGTGATTTGATCCTTTATCCCCTCAGTCTGAGCAATACTCAGTGGGTACTGTTTAATCTGTGGGAGATGGGATCCTGGTTTTATTCTTATCATGACTGGGGTGCAATCCAGCAGACCTACATCATATTTGCTGGTGGCCCATAATTCAGTAGGAATCACTTTCAATTCTGGTGGAAATGGTGGAGTGGAGTCTTGGATTAAAAATACTCCACAGGCAGAATTTAAAACTTCGCCTGACAGACTACTGACCACTTGGACTCCTGTAGGAGTGTAGTCTATGTTTGCTAAAATTTGGTTCAAAATGTCAGCTCCCAGAAGATTGGTAGGAACTGTGTCTGAAACTAACACTTTAGTGACAATTTCTGTTTGCTGTCCTAGCCTGAGTTTAAGTGGCTTGGACTCGACCAAATCAGTAGAGGTCCCGGTTAGGCCAACACCAGAGATAACATTTGTAGATAATAATCCTGGAGGTAAGTCCTCTATATTAAAAACACTTCGGCTTGCACCAGTATCTATTAAACAGGTTAATTCTGTTTCTCCTCCAGGATAGGGGAGTTCTTGTAAAAATACTTTTACTCTGGTCTCGGGACCATTGTCTCCTCTATTTAACATGATTGATACTGGTATGCCATTTTCCTATGCCTGATCCACTGCTTTTGTACTGGGATCAGCATGAGGTGCTTCTAAGCTCTTTTCTAGTCTACGGTCAGGAAGATGGCAGAATTTAGCTATGTGTCCTTCCCCATCACAATTGTAGCATATGATTGGTCCCCGATCGCCATGATTTCTGAAATTGCCTTTGCCTCTTCCTCTTCCTCTCTGCTTCCCCATGTACATAACCTTGGGTTTGCTGTCTTTTTGGTTAATCCTGTTTTCTATGGATAACAGGATAGGCAGGACGTCTCGAATAGACATATTGCCTGCCTCAGGTCTTGCTGTGAACAACTTCTCTTTCCCTGTTTTCTATGGATAACAGGATAGGCAGGACGTCTCGAATAGACATATTGCCTGCCTCAGGTCTTGCTGTGAACAACTTCTCTTTCAACTGGGGTATTAAACCATCAAGAAACCTTTGTTTCACCAGTTGCGTAGATGGACTTGCAGTTTCTCCCACCTTCTCTTCCTCTATATTAATGCCTGCTTCCTCAGCCATATCGCTTAACCGCCTCCAATAAGCCCCTGCTGCTTCCTCTTTCCCTTGCTTAGCATTCATAAATTCAGCATGTCTGGTTTGTCCATATATTTGGGGCAAATTTTCTTTCAATTTCCCACAAACCTCCCGTCCACTAACCATCTTACCTAGAGTTTTGATGTCTACACCACATTCCTTAAGTATATAGCCAGACATGTTGCTTCCCACTGCTTTAATAAGAAGCTGATGAATGTCAGTAGCAGAAGCCTCATATGCTTCCTGTGCAGCACTAAGTTTGTTTGCAAACCCAATTGGATTCTTTCTAGGGTCTCCCAATCCCTCTAATATGGCTCTCATATCTTGGGGACTGAAAGGTACATGCCATTTAATTTGAGACTTACTGTCAACAGCATTACCTTCAAAAACTAATTGGGTTCTGACAGGATAAACTGAAGCAGATTACTCTGTGACCGGGGCAGAAGGGGCAGTTTCTCCCTTCCTTCTCTCTTCATCTTGCTGCCACAATTTGGAAATTATGGTTTGCCCTGGAAGTTCAGAATCTATCTCTCTTTCTCTGGCCAAAGCCTTAAGTTCAGAGAGATCTAGTTTTGCATATGTGCCTTTTGATTTATGCCAATCATCCGTTTCTAGGATATGAGACAAATCCCTCTTTGTAGGTTGATACGGGGCTGTTAAACCTCTGCTCTCTATTATATTGCCCAGCTCATCTTTTGTGTGTTCCATGTAATCTAATTCTTTTGCTTTTGTGCTTGGACCCCTTAAAGCCAAACTGGCAGCCACATAAGGTGGGGGGTCCTCTTCTACAGAGTCTTCTGGCCAAACGTAGTAAATTTGGGCAGTACTTTTATTAAACATCTCCGTCAAGCCAGTTTGATTTGCTACTTTAGCTTCTGTCTCCCATGTGCAAGCTATTCTCCACGTTCCTTCACTGCACAGTAGTGGGCCATAATCGTGCAGAAAAGTTTGCCATACTTGTAAATCAAAAGTCCCTTCAGATTTTAAAGGTTTAGCTGTTCCCTTTGTCCATTCTACCCATTTATCTAGGGCTCAGTATAGGCGGAACCGTACCTTCGGTTCATATATTCTCTAGCGCTCATCTTGCGCTGGGCATTATCTGAAGGCCTCTTACCCTTCATTCCCTTACTTATTTTAATGCCCATAATGACTGGCCAGTCTTCTCTACTAGTGCCTATACCCTCTTGCCTCTAAAACAAATAGTACAGCAAATCTGCAGATTTACAAGAATAGTCTCCACTTATCTACGTGGATAGAAGGGGTTTATGACAATAGACAAAACACTCATTAAGAGACCCTCCTCGTCTCTTCTCTTCTCCGTGAGTTTTATCTGACCCTACCATGCGCCTCTGACCCAGGTCGCCCACAAGGAGTCAACGCAGGGAACTGCAGAGGATTCTCCCTATCCACACACAGTCCAACCCGTGAAGGGGGACACAAACACATTCACACACACACGTTACCCAACCAGAAAGGTCCGAGAGTGGTCTGGTTTCCTTGAGAACCGACAGATAGAATACATAGGAAAGGCAGAAATATAGCAAGCTTAAGGACAGCTTACCTAGCCGGCATTTAGAGGTCTGCGTTCCCGATGATCCCGATCGAATCGCGGTTCCTTCTGGAAACTCTGCCAAACTCCTGATATCTGACTCGCCAAAACTGTTATGACTAATTTCTGATTGGGACTCTAAAATAAAAGTTAATACTGCAGCTGCAGGTACAGATTCACAGGAATCAATCACTGTGTTTAAAATGTCCGTTCTGACGAAATTTATTATTACATGTTATTTTATACACAGATAAGAAAGGGGTGGTGTGAGATGTTATTAAAAACTAACAAATAGAAATACGTTATTAAAAGCTAAACAAATAGAAATATATTATTAAAAGCTAGCGAATAGAACAATTGCAAAAGTAAAACATGGATAGGGGAGGGGGGGGAGTAGAGAGTTTCTAGAGGAGATGTGTCTGTGTGTTAGGTGAAGGTTACTGAACACATTTCAACAGTGAGAACAAAATGGAGTCTCTTGTGCTTAAATGAACAGTACAACGAATGTCCATGTCAAAGGCAAAAAAAAAAAACCCCCAGAAGAGCATGCTCCAATCTGCTACAGCAGGGGAAAAATCCCTTCCTGATCCCCCGAGAGGCAATCGGATTTTCCCTGGATCAACTTTACCTATAAATGTTAGTACCCAGTGAAATTATGTACATTTAGGAAAGCATCCAGGCCTTTCTTAAAGCAATCTACTGAGTTAGCCAGAACCACCTCTGGAGGGAATCTGTTCCACATTTTCACAGCTCTTACTGTGAAGAAACCTTTCCGTATTTGGAGATGAAATCTCTTTTCCTCTAGACGTAAAGAGTGCCCTCTTGTCCTCTGTGTTGACCGTAAAGTGAATAACTCAACACCAAGTACACTATATGGACCCCTTGTATATTTTTACATGTTGATCATATCCCCCTTATTCTCCTCTTCTCAAGAGTGAATAAATTCAGTTCCTCTAATCGTTCCTCATAGCTGAGCTCCTCCATGCCTCTTATCAGTTTGGTTGCTCTTCTCTGCACTTTCTCCAGTTCCCCGATATCCTTTTTGAGAACTGGTGCCCAAAACTGAACTGCATATTCCAGATGAGGTCTTACTAATGATTTGAACAGGGGCAAAATTATATCTCTCTCTCTGGAGTCCATACCTCTCTTAATACAAGAAAAAACTTTGCTTGCTTTGGAAACCACAGCTTGACATTGCATGTTATTATTGAGCTTATGATCTACCAAAACCCCCAGATCCTTCTCCACTACGGATTCCCCCAGTTGTACTCCCCCTAGTATGTATGATGCATGCATATTCTTAGCCCCCAAATGCATAACTTTACATTTTAGACATGTGCGATTTTTCGAAATTCGTATGAATTTTTCGAAATTCGTATGAATTTTTCGAAAATTCGTACGAATTTTTCGAAATTCGTACGAATTTACGAATCCGTAGTACGAATTTTTTCGAATATGAATTCCATACGGAATACGAAATTCCGTTTACGAATTTCGTCGCCGAATTTATTCGAATCCGAAGTGTAATTTTTGCAGAAAAAAAAGCTATTTAAAATCACTCGCTGCTATTGCCGGCAAATGAAATGTCGGCTCCGTAACACAGAGAACAGTCATTCATTGATATAAAAAAAAAAAAGCGTAGGGGTCCCCCCAAATTCAATAACCAGGCCCTTCAGGTCTGGTATGGATATTGAGGGGAACCCCAGCCAAAAAAAAAAAAAAAATGGCGTGGGGTCCCCCCTAAATATCCATACCAGACCCTTCAGGTCTGGGATGGATTTTAAGTGGAACCCCAGCCCAAAAAATTGGCGTGGGGTCCCCCTCAAATCCATACCAGACCCTTATATCCGAGCACGCAACCTGGCAGGCCGCAGGAAAATAGGGGGGCGAGAGCGCCCCCCCTCCCGCCTGAACCGTACCAGGCCACATGCCCTCAACATTGGGAGGGTGCTTTGGGGGTCTGAGACCCGCAAAGCACCTTGTCCCCATGTTGATGAGGACAAGGGCCTCATCCCCACAACCCTGGCCGGTGGTTGTGGGGGTCTGCGGGTGGGGGGCTTATCGGAATCTGGAAGTCCCCTTTAACAAGGGGACCTCCAGATTTCGCCCCCCCGTGTGAAATGGTAAGGGGGTACAAAAGTACCGATACCATTTCACCAAAAAAGGTGATAAAAATGGTAAAAATGACAGGAGACGGTCTTTGACAATTCCTTTATTAAAATCTTCTTTCTTCTTTCTTCTGGTCTTCCTTTCTTCATCTTCACCTTCCGGCATCTTCTTCCATCTTCTTCTTCCTCCGATCCGCTTCTTCTTGCGCCGGTCTTCTCGTCCTTCTCGTCCGGCATCGGCGTCGGCGTCTCTTCTGGGCCGCTCCTCGCAATGGGAGGCTCCCGCTGTGTGAGGCTTCGCTCCGGCTGACAGGTCTTTTATAACGGAGGGCACCTGGTAACCCCGCCCCCCATCTGACGTCATGGGGAAAGCCATAGGGAAGTCCCCATGACGTCAGATGGGGGCGGGGTCACCAGGTGCCCTCCGTTATAAAAGACCTGTCAGCCGGGAGCCTCCCATTGCGCGGAGCGGCCCAGAAGAGACGCCGACGCCGATGCCGGACGAGAAGGACGAGAAGACCGGAGCAAGAAGAAGCAGATCGGAGGAAGAGGAAGATGGAAGAAGAAGATGGAAGAAGATGCCGGAAGGTGAAGATGAAGAAAGGAAGACCAGAAGAAAGAAGAAAGAAGATTTTAATAAAGGAATTGTCAAAGACCGTCTCCTGTCATTTTTACCATTTTTGTCACCTTTTTTGGTGAAATGGTAGGGGTACTTTTGTACCCCCTTACCATTTCACCCCGGGGGGGGGGGGGGGGCTCTGGGGGTCCCCTTGTTAAAGGGGGCTTCCAGATTCCGATAAGCCCCCCGCCCACAGACCCCCACAACCACCGGCCAGGGTTGTGGGGATGAGGCCCTTGTCCCCATCAACATGGGGACAAGGTGCTTTGGGGGTCTCAGACCCCCAAAGCACCCTCCCAATGTTGAGGGCATGTGGCCTGGTACGGTTCAGGCGGGAGGGGGGCCGCTCTCGTCCCCCCCTCTTTTCCTGCAGCCTGCCAGGTTGCGTGCTCGGATAAAGGGTCTGGTATGGATTTTGAGGGGGACCCCACACCATTTTTTTTGGCCGGGGTTCCCCTTTTTTTTTTTGGCTGGGGTTCCCCTTAATATCCATACCAGACCTGAAGGGCCTGGTTATTGAATTTTGGGGGACCCCTACGCTTTTTTTTTTTTTTTTTTTTTTTTAAATCAATGAATGACTGTTCTCTGTGTTACGTAGCCGACTTTTTATTAGCCCCGAGTGATTTTAAATAGCTTTTTTTTCTGCAAAAATGACACTTTGTGCAGGAACAGTCCTCTATATTAGATATACTGAATCTCAAATTCATTCGAAGCATTCGAAGCATTCATTATATACGCTATTATAATTTCTTTCATATTAGTTGAAATTCGATATTTGTAGTTGATTTACTAACGATTCGTAACGATTCGTAACGATTCGTAACGATTCGTAACTTGAAATTGAAATTGAACCAACAATTAATTAGCCGTGTTAACGATTCATAACGATTCGGAACGATTCGTAAATTTACTAACGATTCGTAACGATTCGAAAAAAAAAAATTTACGATTCGTACAAAATTAGTATTTCGTACGAATTTGAACGGAATTTCGTACACGAAATACGAATTACGATTTTTTTTATATACGAAACGGGACGAAACGAAACAAATTTTTTGACAGTTCCCATGTCTATTACATTTATCAACATTAAACCTCATCTGCCACATAGTCGCCCAATTAGACATTGTGCATTGATGTTGGCTTGTAAATTGGAGACCTCCTGTAAAGACGTTATTCCACTGCATAGCTTGGTGTCATCGGCAACGACAGAAATGTTACTTTTGATCCCAGACCCAATATCATTTATAAAGATATTAAAAAGTAAGGGTCCCAGCACTGAACCTTGGGGTACACCACTGATAACCTTAGACCATTCAGAGTAAGAATCATTAACCACTACTCTCTGAATTCTGTCTTTTAGACAGTTTTCTATCCATTTACAAACCGATGTTTCCAAGCCTGTAGACCTTACCTTACACATGAGCCGTGTGTGGGGAACTGTATCGAACGCTTTTGCAAAATCCAAGTATACCACGTCCACAGCCACGCCTCCAAGGATTTACTTACCTCTTCATAAAAAGAAATCAGGTTTGTCTGACAACTTCTGTCTTTCATGAACCTATGCTGTCTGTTGCTTAAAATGTTTTTTTCCAGCAAGAACTCGTCTATGTGGTCTTTTATTAAACGCTCCAGTATCTTCCCGACTATAGAAGTTAAACTAACAGGTCTATAGTTACTTGGTAAATACTTTGTTCCCTTTTTAAATATAGGCACCACGTTCGCCCTGCGCCAATCCAGTGGTACTATTCCCGTCATTAATGAGTCCCTAAAAATTAAATACAATGGCTTTGAAATTAGAGCTCAATTCTTTTAGGATCCGTGGGTGGATGCCATCTGGTCCAGGTGCTTTATCCACCTTTATTCTGTCTAAATACTTCTGGACCATATCACTTTTGAGCCATTGTGGATCATTCAGGGCTGTGTCAATACCACCCCCATTATGGACATGAGCTCCCCCATGCTCCTTTGTATACACAAAGAAAGTATTTAATAAATTAGCCTTCTCTTTGTCCCCAGTCACCCACTCTAGATTATTTTGTAAAGGGCCTACATGCTCAGACCTGACCTTTTTACTATTAATATATTTGAAGATTTTTCTTGGGTTTGTCCTACTATCTTTTGCAATCTGTCGTTCGTTTTTGAATTTTTGCATCCTATAAACAAAAGAAGAGCGACAATTTTGAAAAAAAAACACAATATTTTTTACTTTTTGCTATAATAAATATCCCATTTTTTTTAAAAAAAACTATTTTTTTCCTCAGTTTAGGCCGATACGTATTCTTCTACATATTTTTGGTAAAAAAAATCGCAATAAGCGTATATTGATCGGTTTGCGCAAAAGTTATAGCATCTACAAAATAGGGGATAGATTTATTGAATTTTTATTTAATTTTTTTTACTAGTAATGGCGGGGATCTGCCAATTTTTTTTCGTGACTGCGACATTGCGGCGGACACTTCGGACACTTTTGGCACATTTTTGGAACCATTCACATTTACACAGCGATCGTTGCTATAAAATTGCAATGATTACTGTGTAAATGTGACTGGCAGGGAAGGGGTTAACACTAGAGGGCGCTGGAGGGGTTAATGTGTGTCCCTATAGGATTGATTCTAACTGTAGGGGGAGGGGACTTAAGGGGAGGAGACCGATCATGTTTTCCTCCGTACTGGGATCACATGATCGGTCTCCTCCCCGCTGACAGGACGTGGAGCTGTGTGTTTACACACACAGCTCCACGGTCCCGCCCGGTCCCGTTGTTTTAACGGGCAATCGCGGGTGCCCGGCGGACACCGGGTCCCGAGCGATGCCGCGGGCGCGCGCGCGCGCGCCCCCCAGGTGGCCGGGAATCCGAGGACGTCATATGACGCCCACCCAGGATGGTAGATCCACCTTGTGGGCGTCATATGACTATGGGCGGGTATTGAAGCGGTTAAACTCATTGCCCATGGGAATATACTTTGCAGTGAGGTCCCAAACAGTCTTTTTGAAGAATTCCCATTTCTGTTCTGTGCTCATTGATGCCAATATTCCCTCCCAGTCCAAGTCCTGGAGAGCAGCCCTCATCTTTGGAAAATTTGCTCTCTTGAAGTTGAGCGTTTTTATCTTTCCTGTATGTATTTCTTGCTTACAGCTAACATCAAATGAAATCATGTTATGATCACTGCTACCCAGGTGTTCCTTTATCTGAACATTAGTAATAAGCTCTGCATGGTTTGAGATTACCAGATCCAGCAGAGCATCATTCCTAGTTGGGGCCTCAATAAACTGGACCATAAAATTGTCCTGTAATAGGTTTATACATTTTTGCCCTTTAACTGACCCAGCAGTGCCATTACTCCAGTCAATTTCTGGGTAGTTAAAATCCCCCATTATTATCACCATCCCAGCCCTTGCAGCCCTTTCTATCTGTGCAAGGAGCTGAGTCTCCACCTCCTCGTGAACATTGGGTGGTCTATAACAAATCCCAATGATTAACTTTGAACTACGCACATCTATATGCAGTTCCACCCATAATGCTTCAGACTCATCACACTCTCCATCAACCGGGTCCTCTTTCACGCTTGCTTTGAGATCACTTCTCACATAGAGACAGACCCCGCCACCTTTCCTATTTACTCTGTCTCTCCGAAAGAGTGCATAGCCAGGAATATTAATAGCCCAGTCATGTGAAGATTGAAGCCAAGTTTCAGCAATACCAATTACATCATAGCTCTCCTCCTTTTCATATCATTTTTAGTAGTACAAATGGCACTATAAGTTCCAATGGCAGTTTGCAACATGGGAAATTTCCTGTCACCTGCCATAACCCTCCCCCCCATCTATTCCCATTCCACCTCCATTAATGTCAGACCTCCATTAATGTCAGACCTGATCACCAGAGGAAGCTCATCTTCCCATCAACACTGTGAAACTCAGAACCAGGGCCGCTGATAAGGTAGTACAGCCAGCCTTCTTGTCATGGGCCTAGGCCCTGTCAGCCAGCTGTATTGCATTTTTGCAGACACCTATCCTCTTGTGCCTCCCCCTGCAGCACTGCCAGCTTCTACTATTCTTTCTCCCTTCAAAAGGGGGGTCGGTTCTAGTATGTGTGCCCCCCACCGCCTTGCTGTCCAAGACCCCAATTTGTCCCCCGCGCTGAAGCTCCTCGTCTGGCCTGCCTGTATACTGCAAAAACCTGCATACTTACCCCCGCTGATCATGGGAAAACCAAGGAAGAATAAGGAAGCTAACCCCCAGGGACACACCACCAGGTCTTCCTCTGCTTCTCCGCCGCTCATCACAGAGTATTTTACCCATGGAGCTCCGGCGGAACTACACGCGACCAAGATGGCGCTGGCTCCCTGCACCACGGCCCTCTCTTCTCCTTCTCCACGAGCCGCTCTGGGACACGGGACATCCAGGTATGGCTCTGAAGGGGATCTCCTGGCTGCCAGTATCCTCATCCCCCCTGCCAGCTCCCTGAACGGGGGGCCCCCGCTCCCTCAAGAGGACACCTGTTAGAGAGCCTCTCGCAGCCATTCTGCCTCGTTGGGCTCCAGCCATCCCCATCTTCACACACCGCCCAGCCATCCTCCTCCTGGGACGCTTCTATCCCTGAATGGGATCCCCACTCTCTGCCACAGCGATCCCTGGCTCACAGGGACAGAGCCCCCTCCCTCTCTCCACATAAGAGGAATTCACCTCAGGCCAAAGTACCCCCCAAAGCCCCACAATCACCAGGGCTTCAGGGGGCGCATTCACATCCAGGGCGCCCAGAAGGCTCTTCCAAGAAGACCAAGCTTAAACCTGCCACCCCCCTCCAACCACCCCAGGGAGGCTACCCCATGCCAACACCTTACTTATCCCCAGCGCCAGGCGCCTATGCCCACACTGCAACTGACACTGAATACGAGGCGTATACCTCCTGGCAGGACTATGTCCGATGCATGCTCACAAAACAGGACTTCCATATGCTCATTCAAGAAGTGCTACATGCTACGTACTGACCTCCACCATCTATCTACTTAAGTCACATCTCTAGAAGATGCCTGCGACACCAAGCATGAACTCTCACAAATACACGCCAGCCTTGCCTCACAAGCTTCCACCCTCAGGGACTTCCAACGCCACCTCGAGGACCTTGACAACAGGGGCAGGTGCAACAACATCAGGGTCCACGGTCTCCCAGAGGCAACCCAGGATAAAGATTTACCCTCTACCTTACAAGCTATCTTCAACAATGTATTGGGCCGCCCAGAACATCAAAAAGTCAAATTGGACCGTTCAAATCAGACCCCGAGACGTTATCTGTAGGGTACACAACTACACCCTCAAAGAGAAAATAATGAGAAAAGCGCACAACATGCACACTTTTGACGGCGCCCCCATTCAGCTCTTCCCAGATCTATTGTGGATCACTCTCCAGCAATGGTGCTCCCTACAACCACTCCTCACCTCACTAAGAGAACATGATTTCCAGTACCACTGGGGCTTCCCCTTTAGCCTCACGGCAAAGAGAGATGCCCACAAGATCTCCAATCATTCTGCAGGGAACTGGACATTCTGGTTCCACCTACTCCCGGCTGGGACCCCCTACCTAATCCTCTGCCATGCTCAGATCCCTGGATTCAAGTTACCGGAAGGAATCGCTCGAGGCCACATCCCTCTGGCCCCTTCCGTCGCCTCACCAGGGGCGAATCTCCGCTCCTCCGGAGGCCTTTTCCATATTGGTGACTTGATGACTGGCTCCTACCACCCTTCCCTGTCCATGATGTTCCAAGACGGGGCTTGCTAGTTGTTTCATCCAAATGCTTGGGTTTACCTAATAAGAGTGCATACTTATGGACACACTTCATATACTAGTATGATTACAGGTACCCAATGGGGCTCTCGTGATTACAGTGGAACCCCCCACCTCCCTTCCTTCCTCCCCCTCCACCTTTTCCCTCCCCCCCATTGCTCACTGGGATGTTAGACCACTCTCTGTTGGAGTACCGGACAAGGGGACACATCTGCCCCAAATTTTGAGGCTGCTGGACTTCACCCCTTCCCTCCCCATTTTTTTTTTGATTCCCCCGAGCAAATAGTTCAATCAGTTGTTCTTGGGTTATAGTTAAAGTTGATACCACTTGATATCTTGCAGGTTCAATTTTAACTGCAATTGCAGGCAGGCCTGGGAGAGGGTCACTCCTTCCCTGGGTCTACCACCCCCCCCCCCCCCCCCAGGGGCTCTCCTAATGGTTCCGGGTTCCATTTTCTGACTAAGGTTTTTTTGCCACCCTCGTCAGTAAGAGCCTTTTGGAGATTCCCAACCCGCCACTTTTTTTAGGTGGGTTATACTGTGAATTGTTAACCGGATTTGATTTTGTACTAAACGTTATGTTTCTTTTATGCCTTCTCCTCTTCTTCTATTCTGGGCTCTTTCCTTCTCTTTCTCTTCTATGTTTCAACCTACTGGACACCACCCACCTACGGAGCTCGGACCCCACTGTCAGGGTCTTGAATCTTTGATCCAAAACCGCCCCAGGGAACCAGCCTGTAGGCCCCCTGAACGCCTGGACACCGCCAAGCCCGCTGGGTAAGCTATTGCTCCTCCTCACACTCTATCCACCATGATTGACATACTATCACTAAATGTGAAGGGCCTTAACTCCAAAGTCAAGCTTAGGCCTACGAGAGCTCAAAAGGTCCGCAGCGGACATCATTTTTATCCAGGAGACACATCTCGCTAAAACCGGCACCATAACATTTGTTCTTAAACAATTCCCTCAAATATACCTGGCCTCTAGCCATCCTTTTCAGACAGGGTTCCCCCTTCCAGTTACAATCCCTATACTCAGATCCACTTGGGCACTATCCTGGAAGGGAACTAACCTTACTTTATGTAACATTTACGCTCCGAACACCAATCAAGACTCCTTTCGCTCCAAAGTGTATAAACGACAATTTTTCGGCGCCCCACCAATATCTGGTTATTGGAGGAGACTTTAACCTGACCTACTCCCCATGCCTAGACAAACACTTCGTAGGGCGTGGGAAAATCTCCTCGGCAGCCGATAGGAAATCCACCCTCTTTCGCCAACTAACGCCCTATTCGACACCTGGCGTACTACCTATCAATCAGCTAAACAATTCACCTTCTATTCCCATTCCCACAAGTCCCACTCGCGCCTAGACTCATTTTTTGTCAATGCCCCAACCCTGAAAGCCTGTACAGGCGCGGATATCCAAGCTATTTCATGGTCTGACCATGACCCAATTAAACTCTCCCTAGCACTCTCCCCGGGATCCTTTAGAAGCCTACCACTGGCGCCTGAATGAGTTTTTGCTTAAGCATGACCCTTCCAGAATGGAATTGGAACAAACCCTGAAGCTGTACTTTGCAGAAAACAGCTCTCCTGAGGTTTCTTCCACTTCCCTATGGGAGGGTCATAAAGCAGTCTTCAGAGGCCAGTGCATATCACACTCCACTGCCCTAAAACGTAACGCCAATGCAGCCCACCGACTTTTATTAGACAAACTCAGACACTTAGAATCAGGACTGCTTTCAACCCCGTCCATAAGCATTCTTAGGGAACTTAAAAGCACCAGGGCTATACTGAGGGACATTGACCTGGGTAAGACAGAGAAAGCACTGCTCAGGCTACGACAGACCTATTATGACAAGGCCAATAAGCCACATACGCTTCTAGCAAGACAACTTCATGAACCAGAAGCAGCTTCATTATCCACCCCTCTCAAAGACCCAAACGACACTCTTCAATCCCACCCCTCTAAAATTGGCCAACTCTTTCACAAATACTACTCGACTTTATATAATGACCCGAGTGTACCACACAACCCTCCATCTCCCAACTTATCTCAGGCCATCCATTCCTACCTAGCGGACTGTGATCTTCCTATTCTCTCCTCCTCCGCCCTAACTAGCCTCAACTCCTCTATCTCCGAAGAGGAAGTAACCAACACAATTAAATCTCTACCGATAACAAGGCTCCGGGGCCTGATGGTATTCCATACCTCTACTATAAAATGTTTCTACTACTTCTTCTCCCCCACATCACACCTCTGTTCAACTCATTCTTGTCTGACACATCCCAAGAGACATGTAGACCTCCTTCCTTACGCTGATCCCCAAACCGGGAAAGGACCGTACACTATGTTCCAACTATAGGCCTATCGCACTCCTTAATACATACCTAAAAATTTTCACAAAGCTATTGGCAAATAGGTTAAATAACTTCATGAATCACTAATCCACAAGGATCAAGTGGGATTTATTCCCCTTCGTCAGGCAGGGGATAACACTCGGAGAGTCATTGACCTTGTGAAGGTTGCAAACAGGAATGGAACGGAGGCACTGCTTCTCAGTTTAGATGCAGAGAAGGCCTTCGATAGGCTGAGTTGGCCTTTCCTGTTTGCAACACTCCATCGGCCCTTTCCTTCAAGCCGTTACTCACCTATACTCATCCCCCTCGGCTCTAGTTCAAACCCAGTTCACCTCTTCCTCCACTTTCCAGATTACTAATGGGACCCGACAAGGCTGCCCATTGTCCCCACTACTCTATGCCCTGTGTATCGAGCCCCTAGGGGCCTATATCAGAAAGAACCCAAACATTCACGGCATCCCTGTCCGTATCAGATACTTTAAGATATCCTTACTGGCGGATGATGTTCTGCTCACCCTCACAGAACCCCATGTTTCTCTCCCGAATCTACATGTAGAGCTAGATCGATACAGCGCCCTCTCAGGATACAAAATTAATAATTCAAAGACGGAAGCCCTCCCCCTCAATATACCCCACCAGACACTATCGGCACTTTCACAAGCATTTGATTATGCGTGGAAGACTTCTTCCTTGAAATACCTCGGGGTCCACCTCACACCCACCTACGACACTCTCTATAAAGCCAACTTCCCCAGCTATACACCTCCATTAGGGCCTCCCTGGTCAAGTGGAAATCTCTAAAGCTATCTCTTTTCGGCCGCCTTGCGACGATAAAGATGACAATTCTACCTAAACTTTTATACCTCTTTGAGACACTGCCCATTCCCATTCCAGCCTCGCACTTTAAGAAACTCCAGGGCGATCTGATAAATTTCTTCTGAAATTACAAGAGGCATCGGATCGCTAGATCGGTCTTGTGCGCTCCCCGGTATCAAGGCGGCCTTGCATTCCCCAACATAGCCAAGTATTATCTGGCTGCCCAGTTACGCCCTGTAGCCTCTTGGTGCACCCTCCATGCCTATAACCGATGGACACAAATTGAGAAGCTATGGTCGGCCCCCGAATTCCATGTTGTGGCATTCGAATGTATCGCCCATCGGGTTACAGATCGTAGGACCAATGGCACTCTTGCGAACATTATGGTGCCACGCAAAATCGACGTACCCGCTTACCACCACTTCCTCCCTGGTCACCTAATTTCTATTTACACCCAATATCCCGGATAGCTTGACCTCGCAGATGTCTCACTTTTGGATGGATAAAGCCCTATTTCACTACGGTCAACTGGTTGATACCAGAACCAGAACCTTGCGATCCTTTCAAGATCTGCAAGATGCCTTTGATTTGCCCAGACAGGCATTTTATAGCTACTTACAAATACGCTATTATGCACAATCTTTGGTAACGAACCTTCAATTCTCCCCGAAATTTAAAAAATATGGGCTTGTCCCCTAAAGGTATGATTTTGCGCACCTATCAGCTCCTGATCACGGATCTGTCGCCAACCGGACCACGACATGCCTATATGAGTAAGTGGGAGCAGGCCCTGAGTGAGGATATACCCATGAATACATGGCAGCTCATATGGTCAAAGGCCTCTTAGCCCCCGTACACACAGTCGAAAATTCCGACGGAAAATGTCCGATCGGACCATGTTGTTGGAAAATCCGCCCGTGTGTGGGCTCCATTGGACTTTTTTAAAAATGTAAGAGCCTGCTCTCAAATTTTCCGACAACAAAATCCGATCTGACTTTTTCCGATCGTGTGTAGAGAATTCCGACGGACAAAGTGCCACGCATGCTCAGATCAAATTATGAGACCAAAGCTATTGGCTACTAGCCTCTACGTAGTTCCGTCGTACGCAACGAACGTCACTACGTTCAGAATGATCGGATTTTCCGACAACTTTGTCCGACCGTGTATATGCAACACCAGTTTCGGACAAAATCCGTCGGACAAAATCTGACGGATTTTTTTGTGGTCGGAATTTCCGAATGTGTACGGGGGCTAAGAGCTCCATCTGTACGCTTTATAAAGAAAATCAATATAAGATTCTATTTCATTGGTACCAAACCCCTGACCTGCTCCACTTCATATACCTCTCTGCCGACCCCGCTGCTGGCGCTGTTGTAAAGATAGGGGGACGCTATATCATACCTACTGGGCCTGTCCTCTAATCATCCCTTATTGGAAGACGGTACACTCTGTTAGAAAAGTTTTAAATGTTTATTGTGTGACTATTTGGAAAACAATCCTGAGACTGGTTTTTAATTCCACCTATGAGCACTTTCTGTATTAATTGTTATGTATGTTTTTACTAACTTCACAGTAAGACTTCAGGATGATTTCAGTATAACCATGTATGGTAACATAAGATTGTAAAGAAATTCGCAGTCCTCACATAATAAAGGTATATATCGAATTTCACCCAGATAAGTGAAAACTGTGATTTCCTCAGCCAATAGGGAAATAGGGGCTGGGTTATGAAGGTTTAAGATAACGAAAGATATTGCCTTTGTCATTCCTTTGCCTGGACCTTTTTGTGTAAGGAAGGGGATCCTAATGTGTTAACATATTAGAATACATTTTTTACTTCTTAATACATCTCGAGTTGACTGATCACAAGCTGAGGATATTCCTAACACACTCTCTAATCAATAAAAATTGTCAGTTTTAAAAAAAAAAAAAGCCAAAGGGTAGTCACACCAAATATAGATTTGATTTATATTTTTCTTCTGTTCACTCACTTTGCATTTTGTAAATTGATAAAAAAAAAAACGATTGAAATATATATTTTTGAAAACATTCGTATTTTACAGCATTTCCTCACACCTGCCTCCAACTTTTGCACAGCTGTACACTTTTAATTTAAAACTAACTGGTCAGCTTCAAGATCAAACATTTAGTTGCAAAATGAGAAGCCAACCCAAAACATCAAACACTTGTAACTTTGAATATTTATGATCAATTGAATTTTACATTAGACTCTGGAAAAACTGTTGAATAAAAAACAAAAAAAAATAATTCAAAGCACTGATTATAGGTCTCAAACTGCTGGTAATTCTCTGTGTGAGTGACGTAGTAGCAGCAAATGCAGTAGAGTACGAGAGCCCCCCTATAATTCAGTGATTGCGTGCTTCAAGCCAGCTCTCTAACCCCCATTGTGTTGCATAAATGAAATCCCAGGCAGCCTAATGCATAGCCTGTCTCCAGCCACACTGCATTCCCATAGTTCAGAATGACCCCAGATACAGCACATTGTACTAGCCTGTCACGTGTGACAGAAAGTGCTGGCTCTCCTTTTCACAACAAACATGAAACATTTGCACCTCCAGCATTTTTACACAATGGGGTACATATTAGCAAGTGTCCATGTAAGTTTCATAAAGTGATCTCATCTCTTTTTTTTTTTTCTTTTTCTTCACCTTCTTTTTTTTTTTTTTTTTTTGGGGAAAATTTCATCTTTCCATGCCTGGGAGGGCTTCTCTCCAATTATCAAACTGTTTTCGGTGACAGTTTGAAAAATCACATTAGGACACATGAGAGTACTGAATCTGCCTGCTTATGGTAAGTACCACCGGAAGAGCGTTCTTTCTTTTTAAGTGCTGTGTATGGTAGAGACTCTGATAGTTTGTTACTGTTAAATTAAATGTTATATTGACCTATTTTATTTTCTTTAAACCAACTACTGGGATTTTGTTTGGGATCTTATCCAGTTAATCTAAAAAAAAATCTAGTTAACTACTATGTGATTACATTAGATAGTATATCGTTTTGGCATTTAGGGGTTTGTACACATCCATTTCCTGTATGTGTATTACTAAATATAAGTGTACAGAGTTAAAATATTACATTCCTTTTTTTTATTTAGAGATGGTGTTTGTAGAGTTTTTGTTATAAATCTACATTAGCAATAAATTAGTGTGTTCTGTTTGCCTGTAATGTTCCTCTGAAAAAGCAAAGACACAAGGTCAAAAATAATGTTAATAAGTTAATGTATTTTGTTTGATTTTTTTTGTATGTGTATCCCCATAAATGGTTGATATTGTTATCCTAAGTCTACAATGCACATATAATTTCCTAAGCCTAAATACATTTTCTCAGCTGTGTCTGTTCTGTATTTTTAAACTGCATGGGAATTGAATTGGGTGTTTACTTTTATATAGTGATCTGCAATGCTGGAAGAATTAGAAGAAATAGAGGGTCCGGGAGATGAAAGGACACAAGGGCAGCTCCCTACCACCCAAGCTAAAGACAAGAAGAAAGTACTTGGTAAATATTAATGTTTCTTCTTGTTAAAAAATAATAATAAAAAAAAAAATAATAAAAAAAAAAAAAAATATATATATATATATATATATATATATATATATATATATATATATATATATATATATATATATATATATATATATATATAATGTAAACTGTTTCAGCATTTCCATAATGTAAATAGTTTTTTAGCCTGGAACAGTGGAGACATTGTTTATGACATTTTATAGGTTATCAACAATGAGTGACACAATGTGCAATTCTGCAGTGGAGTATGGGCAGGTATAGGGGGTTACCATAGAAAATATGTTTTATAAGAGACTGGGATTTTTAAGCAATATATACATTTTAAATCTGTCTCTTAAGCTGGCCATAGATGGACTGAAATTCAACCGATTCAACAGGGAATTTCAATCCATGTGTGGACGTGTCTGTTCAACAGAAGTCGATTGTTAGTTTGACTTCTATTGGACAGGCTTGTTTGGAAATGTTTCTCAACCAGCTGCCGATGAGTGTATTCTGACAGCAGATAGTCCTGCTGTCAGAATACAATGCCCCATATGGGAGGATTCCTCTACCTGCCTTGATTGTGTGGATGGAGAGATTAATTTGTTTCTTAACCACTTCAATACAGGGCATTTTCACTCCCTTCCTGCCCAGGCCAATTTTCAGTTTTCAGCGCTGTCACATGTTGAATGACAATTTGCGGGCATGCAACACTGTACCCATGTGTACCCATAATTATAATTTTTTTCCCACAAATAGAGCTTTCTTTTGGTGGTATTTGATCACCTCTGCGGTTTTTTTATTTTTTGTGCTATAAACAAAAGAAGAGCGACAAGTTTAAACAAAAACACTATTTTGTACTTTTTACTATAATATCCCAAATAAAAAAAAAAATTTTTTAGTTTTCCTCAGTTTAGGCTGATGTGTATTCTACATATTTTTGGTAAAAAAAATCGCAATAAGCGTATATTGATTGGTTTGCGCAAAAGTTATAGTGTCTACATAATAGGGGATAGATTTATGGCATTTTTATTATTTTTTTTCTACTAGTAATGGCGGCGATCTGCGATTTTTATTGTGACTTTGATATTGCGGCGGACATATCGGACACTTTTGACACTATTTTGGGACCACTGACAGTTATACAGCGATCAGTGCTATAAATATGCACTGTATAAATGTCACTGGCAGGGAAGGGGTTAACACTAGGGGCGGTCAAGGGGTTAAATGTGTTACCTAGGGAGTGATTCTAACTGTAGGGGGAGGAGACTGACTAGGGGAGGAGACCGATCGGTGTTCACACATAATGTGAACACACGATCTGTCTCCTCTCCCCTGACAGGATCTGGATCTGTGTGTCAGGGGAGTCCTGCTCTGTAACGAGCGATTGCGAGTGCCCGGCAGACATCACGGCCACCGAGCACGTGCATCAGCTCCTATGACGTGGCGGGGGCCCCCTATACCGCCGGGAAGCTGAGGACGTCATATGACGCCCGCCCAGGATGGGAGATCCCTTCTGCGGACGTCATATGACAATGGCCGGGTAGGGAAGTGGTTAAAAATTAATCATCTATGGCCAGCCTAAAGCCCCTTTCACACGGGCCGACTGCGACTGCCGGGCAACATTGGTCAATTCAATAAAACCGGCCAACATTTGACCTGTGTGTATGGCAGCTGGTCCAACAGAAGCCTGCCATTTGATCGCCTTCTGACGGACAAGCATGCTGGAAAACCAGCAGCCAACCGTCTGAGAGCGCTGACCAGAGTGTTCTGGCGGGGAGGCCATCCCCTATCAGACAACAGCTTAGCGGGGGAGATCGCTGTACTGACGTTGAATCGTTAGTACAGCGGCTCCAACCAGAGCTGCCTTTTTTTTTTTTGTTCAACCCACTGGGTTGAACACAAAAAAATACTGTGTACCAGACTTAAGTTTTAAGATATTTTAAGCAATGCATAAATTTTAAATCTGTCTCTTGGTCTTACGATAATTGAATGCAATAAAACTGTATTTCTGATGTTGTCACATTTTCACATTTTTGCAGGGCCAGCAGCAAAAGGTCCCATGGTAGATCAAAGGCAAACCTTTTGCTTTGGCCATGCGGGACAAAGCAGCAGGTTTGCTTTAATCCCCCCCCCCCCCCAGCAGCAGTACATGCTCATCTTTCCTTACCTTTACTCCTCCCCTGCCTCATACAGCTGTTGGAATGGAAGAAAGTAACCTCTTTGTAAAGCTGGCTATAGACGGTTTGAATCTCAGCCAGTTCATTAGGAACCAGCCAAGATTTGAATCCTCTATGGGCAAGCTGAATGTACCCAAGTTGATCGATTGTACAATCAGCCTGTCAAATTTTACATGCGATTATCACTTGTGGCTGTTAAAGCCACTAGCAATAATCACTGTGTTCTCCCAGCGGGGACAGCTTCTCCTGCCCCAACCCTCCGGGAGAACACAATGGCTCCATTGGAGGCATTCCCCCATCAACATTGACTGTGTTGATGGCGAAATCAAGTGGAAAGAAACTGCCTAACTATGGCTGGCCTAAGATTCATTCCAGTTGAGGTTTACACAGGGTGGAGAACTACACCCCATGTAACATTGCTGTGTCAATCCACAAATACCAGTACTGTTGTGAGTCTCGTGCTCCTCTAAGTATCTGGTATTTTTCTTTGTTCCTGACAGCTATACTCATTAGTTAAACAGAGATGGACTGACGACCCAGGTGTGGCCACTTCAACACACAGAAGTTGAGCTACCAATCGACCTATGTTGAATGGGATTGTTGAAAAGTTTTTCTGGATCATTGGCTACAGCCCATAATAGCCGATAAGTGTATTCTTACAGCGGAGAATCCCCTCTGTCCCAATACAATAGGGCTGTTTTACTAAAAGCAAATATACAGGGGGTCCCTGGGTTACAAACATGATAGGGTCTGTAGGTTTGTTCTTAAGTTGAATCTGTTTGTAAGTCGGAACAGGTACATTTTTTAAGTGTAGTTCCAGCCAGAGAAACGATTTTTAAGCTTTTTGGATAGCATAGGGAAGGGTTAACACCCCTGTAATGTTTGTTTTGCTGTCTGTGCCCCTGTTCAGGAGATTTCACCTCACTTCCTGTCCCAATGACAATTGGATTTTGGGTTGTGGAAACAAGCCTTGATAAAAAAGCATCAGTGGAGGTACCTTTTTCCCATAATAACTCTTACAGGAAAGAATTTCCCTTCCTAGGGGTAGATTTCCTCTCACTTCCTGTTGTCTCCCTCCATTTGTAAGTATGAGTCGGATGTTTGTAACCCCCTGTACTGTGCACTGAAAGTGCACTTGCTCCAGAGCTTACTGTAGAAAAGTATAATTTTCTGTATTACAATAAGCTGTTTCAATAAAACCAATTGTGAAAAAATATGAAAATTAGGCAAAGCTTCACTTTGCAAAGAATACTCAATCACATGCAAGGAATATATAAAAATAACATTTTTGCTTGTACGTGATAGAAATCAGCAGAGCTTCTCCTTATTTTGGAGCTTCCCCTCAGATCTAGAGCAACTGCACTTGAATGAATGAATGACTTGCATAGCGCAACCTATGCGAACTGAATCGCCTCAGGGCGCTTCTGCCACGGGTGTCCATCTGTGGTATAGTGCGGTCCTTGCCCTGTGGGGTCCTGACACGCTTACAAACACATACACATACAACATACACATATTTGGCCAATTTTATCGACAGGATCTAATTAACCTACCAGCATGTCTTTGCCTTTAGTAAATCAGCCTCCCTGTCTCAGCGGGTGGATTCCTCTGTTCACCTTGATTTTGTGGATGGAGGAACCTGATTTTTTATTTTTATTTTTCATTCAGCATATTGGCTGAACGAAAAAAAAAATATCCATTTATGGCCAGCCTAATACAGGTTTGGTTCATGGGAAAGCTTGAACCAGCAGTCCCCAGTGTTTTAAAATGGCACTGGAATTATCGTCTCCTGCGAGTCCCCAAAGGGGTTTAGGCTGGAACTGCCTGCTGTCAGTGACAGCCAGCATTAAAGAGGAGGTCCGCCCACCTCTGCAGAAATTAAAAGGCAGCAGCTACACATACTGCAGCTGCTGACTTTTAATAATAGGACACCTGTCATGGAGTCCAGCGATGTTGGCACCGCAGCTAATGTTTCCATCAGCTGTCAGATGCTGCCGCCACCATTGCGGGTAAGGGAACCCGGCAGTGTAGCATTACGACTTCACGTCAGGTCCCTACTGCGCATGCGTAAGACACCGCTGCGCTGTCTTACTGGCCCACAGCGGGGGAAGGAAGAGGGAGGAGGAGGGAGCCAAGCTCTGACATAATGAGCCACGGCCCAGGCTCCCAGAAGAGGGGCCAGGATAGAAAGAAAAAGACAGGTATCCACTACCCCCTCCCACCCGCAAAGGTGCCAAATGTGATACCGGAGGGGGGAAGGAGTCAAATGGGTGTACTAAGCCCAGTAACTGCTATAAAGTGAATGTAAACACTATGCCTTAAACCTAGTACACATGGGCCGAATGTCGGCCGACCAGTGGCCCGTTCAATAGAAACCAGCCGACATTCGGCCTGTGTGTATGGCAGCCGGACCGACAGAAGGCTCATGACCAAAAAAGGTCTGCCCACCGGCTCCCGATCAGTGCTCTCAGCCAATGGCTGAGAGTGTTGACTGGAGTGTTCAGGCGGGGCGCCTTCCCCCTGTCAGAACACAATAGCACAGCAGGGGAGATCGCTGTACTAACATTGTAACTAACATTGGATTGTTATTGCAAAGGAGGCGATGCGTGTGCTTGGAGGTCGAGATGTCAGCCGGGCACCTGCGATCGCTCCTGAGAAAGATAGAACAGAGGTCTGTCAATGTGAACAGACAGATCTCCATTCTGTCAGGGGTGAGGAGACTGGTCTGTTGTTCCTACTGTTTAGGAACAGCGATCAGTCTCCTCCCCCAGGCAGTCCCATCCCCCCACAGTTATAAACGCTCCCTAGGACAGACATTTAACCCCTTGATTGCCCCCTAGTGTTAACCTCTTCCCTACCAGTGACATTACAATATTTTTGCCACTGATCGCTGTATAAATGTCAATGGTCCCAAAAAAGTGTCAAAAGTGTTTGATCTGTCTGCCGCTATGTCGCAATCCCAATATAAAAATTTACTGATCACCGCCATTACTAGTAAAAAAAAAAAAATTATAATAAAAATGCCATAAATCTATCCCCTATTTAGTAGACTCTATAACTTTTGTGCAAACCAATCAACTTAATTTTTATTTTTTTTACCAAAAATATGTAGAATACATATCGACCTAAACTGAGGAAGACATTTTTATTTTATTTTTATTTTTTTTAGATATGTATTATAGCAAAAAGTAAAAAATATTGTTTTTTTTTTTTAAATTGTCAAACTTTTTTTTATATCGCAAAAAATAAAAACCGCAGAGGTGATCAAATACCACCAAAATAAAGCTCTATTTGTAGGGAAAAAATTACCTCAATTTTGTTTGTGTACAATATCGCACAACCGCGCAATTGTCAGTTAAAAAAACGCAGTGCCGTATCGCAAAAAATGGCCTGGTCAAGGGGGCAAATCTTTTGGCGCTATTTTGGGACCATTCACATTTATACTGCGATCAGTGCGATTAAAAATGCATTGATTACTGTGTAAATGTGACTGGCAGTGAAGCAGTTAACCACTAGGTGGTGCTGTAGGGGTTAACTGTGTCCTAGGGAGTGATTCTAACTGTGGGGGGGAGGGGCTGTGTGTTACATGACACTGATCACCAATCCCGATTACAGGGAGCTGTGATCAGTGTCAGTGTCATTAGGCAGAACGGGGGAAATGCTTGTTTACATTAGCATTTCCCCGTTCTTCCTCTCCATGAGAAGATCGCGGGTACCTGTTAATATCATAGAATCAACCAAACTAAGGTGCATTGGCTAATAGGCATTCACCTATTTTCAGCAAATGCTGCTGAGTCCAATGCAATCTTTTATTATCCCTCTGTGGAATTTGAACCCATGAGTCCTTCAAGGCCGGAGTCTTTCAAGGTAAAAGCGCTGACCACTAGCCTATTGGGCTGAGCACAATCATACATAGAAAATACATTTAATAGTGTTTGATGTTTTTAATTCTATACAATAATGTTTTGCAAATGAGCCATTAATATTATGGAAACAACCATGCTAATGCTGATATGGCATTGGCCCTTTGGGTCTGCTATGGATATTAAGGGGAACTCAATGCCAAAATAAAAAATTGGCGTAGCCCCCCCCAAAATCCATACCAGACCCTTATCCAAGCATGCAGCCTGGAGGTCAGCCCGCCCCCCCATTCCTGAACCATACCAGGCCACATGCCCTCAACATGGGGAGGCATAGTTTTTAAGGGGAACTCCATGCCAAAATAAAAAAAAGGGGGGTCCCCCCATAAATCCATATCAGACCCTTAGCAGAGCATGCAGCCTGGAGATCAGGATGGGGGGGATGGGCGAGCGCCCCCCCCCCTGAACCATGCCAGGCCACATGTCCTCAACATGGGGAGTGTGCTTTAGGGTGCCTCTTTCCGACAACCCTGGCCGGTAGTTGTCGGGGTCTGCGGGCAGGGGGCCTATCGGAATCTAGAAGCCCCCTCCCCCCATGTGAATGGGTATCGGGTACATCATACCCCTACCAATTCAGCCAAAAAGTGTCAAAAATACAAACCACAAGAGACAGTTTTTTGACAAATCCTTTATTAAAAAAAAAAAAAACTGTCAGGGCGCCGTGATTGATGATGGATGTACATCGCGGGACACTTTTTTGTTTTTAATAAAGTGTCCCACGATGTACATCCATCGTCAACCACGGCGCCCGACGGACCCGACGGACCCGAATGCATCAGCATATATATCTGTGCAGGGTAAGCCTCAAAATAACAAATGTCCAAGGCTCTGGCTATGATCAGTGATCCCAACTTAAACTTGTATGTTGTTGGGCATGTGTGGGGTACAAAACAGGAAATGACAACTTTGTGAGGGCTGCTTCACACAAATTGGTGACAAAGCACATTCATCATTCATCATCAGCATGCAACATTAAAATATGTGTGCAGGATCACACCAGACTTATACATCCATATATAAGCCAAAACACCACAGTTATAGATTTGGTGCAAACCCACACTTACTTGATTTATAATGCTATTTCTTGGAGTTTCATTATGTAAAACCCATCAAAAATGTAATCACTAGTGAAAAAGAAACTTTAACACCACAAAAGAGGAAGAACATACAGTACCTCTAGCCAGGTAGCGGGATTGGGATTTGAATTCAAACCAAGAACCTCAGTGCTGCTAGGCAGAAGTGCTCACCAGTTAGCCACTGTGCTGCCACATGTATGTAGGCTGCATCTCTGTGGTGTGAAACAGTCCTAAGTCCCAGGGGTGCAAGAAGGTAATCAATGCCGATGTCCTGTGGAAGGCCGGAGAGACACTGAACAACCTTTTTCTGGCATATGCCATCTGTTTTAAAGGCTGGTTATGACTGATTACTGTCAGCATGCATTTTGTGGGTTTAGGCTTGGTAAGAGGCTGCAATTAGTGCTGGTGGGGAAATGTTAAGGCTGGTTATAGTCCTGGCCCATGGAAAACATATGACACGATTTGCAATGGTGGTGGAACCCTCCTACACCTAAATACTACATTTAGACATCATTTATGGAAGGACCTGAATCAGCAGCTATGTTTAACAAGGTAGGGAGAACAGACAACTTCTCTACATGAAGTGGCATGTTTGCGATTGGAACCAAGAACCTCAGTGCTGCTAGACAGAAGTGCTAACCTGTTAGCCACTGTGCTGCCACATGTGGAATCCTCATATACATAAATACTGCATTTTTGAAACATATAGGTGGTGGAAATACATTAGTTAGCGGTTATTCTTCTTGATTTATTCTGTGATATTTGGTGGTTCTTGGTGTGTAGAATAGTGATGTTGCCCACTGAATTTTGGGAAAGACATTTTTATTTCTGATGTTCATAAACATATCACATTTTTTGGCCTCAAATTATAATCATTTAGAAATACTAAACAACACTAAATTGTGACTCGTTTTAAATTTGCATCAGCAGTGGTATTGTTTGTGGTTTGTAAAGACACCTGTGTGAGTTTGGGTAAAGATTTTTGTGAGATGGAGAGTAACAAGTGAGAGATACAGAGAAAAAAATATTTTACCAAAACATGAAAACTACACATTTTACCATTCTTAAAAATAAAATAGATGAAGAAGAAGCAACATTGTGCAAGGACAATTTCTTTGAGCGAAAGATACAGTTCATCTCAACATTAAAAGTATTTATTTGGGGATGTTACAATTGTACCATTATAACCAATGGCTGAATCTTGTATTGGAGTATATAGCACGAATTTTCACTCTTAAAAAAGCATTTTAGCCCAGCGCTAATTTTGGTATTTACTATAGCGCCTTGTAAAAAAGGTATGGGAGTTAAAATGAGAGTAGTTTGCATGTCTGAGCATGCTCAGTTGTGTTGGCACCTAGTTGTACAGAGATGGGGAATTTATCTCTTCTCAGACTTTTAAAGATATTTCAGTGTATATCACTTTTTGAAGCTGTTTAAAAGCAGATTATCTTTAAACAATATACCACATATTTAAGTACTATTTAGGCAATTATATCATGCTCTAAACATTATTTCCATGTGCAGTTCTCCAGGTTCTAGCAAGAGTCATGGTTTGGGCGTGATTTGGGAACTATAGTGAATTCGATCTTGGGAGTGTTTTTTCCCCCAGCACTATTAATTTAATTTGGGTGTTAATTTGTGCAATTTCGCTATGTTGAGAGTATTTATTCATGCAGACGCATATTAGCGATAATAGCGCTATAGTAAATTACCCCTTTATGTATAAAAAACAAACAAGTGCTGTTTGTTATGTACATGTTTGGTGTGGGAATGCATGTTTGTGAGTGGCGGCACAATAACAGTTTTTTTTTACATAAAATTGTATATCATTTTTTTTGTGAGTAGTGTGGTCATTTCCTTGTAAAGGATACCTTTTAGTTGACAGATTTTTATGCCACTGGCTTCAATATATTGAGCTACTGACAAAGAAAATGTATACAATCAGAAAAGTCAGGTCAAAGACTCAAAGTATTAAATTAAGAGGGTCAGTATTAAATTCCAGAAAACTAGCTTTATGAGATGGAGTTAGCAAAATTATGACATGTTTACATTAATTACAGATTTAAATGGTTAGTAACCTTTACAATAAAATTAACTAAGCATTTTAGTGTCCCGGTACATTAAAAAGCACTGGTCAGGGTTTAAAAATATTTTTTTTATTGTCACACTTCCTAAACGTGTCTAAGAAATTCCTAAATAGGTAACCCCCCCCACCCTCCATTCCCAGATGGCAGGACATTCCAGATGTTGGGCACACTCTGTTGTGTCCAAAACTGTGTATTCCCATAATGCCATTTAGAGTTGTATACACCTGTACATTAAAAATCTCTTCTTTTTGAGCTGTAGAAATGCCTTCAAACTGAAGGTCCTACTTTACATATCAACCAGGTCAGCTCTCACACCAGTACACCACTTATGGACCAGAGCAGTTTTTACATTTCTTCTATGGGCCTGTTCACTTGACAATAATTGTATTTTTCAATCCAATTTTTCAATCCATAGACAACAATTGTAACAGAAACCAAAAAAACACACTTTTTTCTAATTTAATCAAGGTTAGTTGAAAAAAAAAAAAGTAGTATTTGGCCCCTTTTAGTTCTTTAGGCAGACCCGATAGGACTATCCATTGCCTTCTATGGAGCAACGGGTGTCAACGGACATTGACATCTGATCCTGTCCACCCAAATAAGACCAATTGGGGATCTGTTTTCACCTGTCTGGTGGATTGGATGGCCGTCGGGTGTAAAAGGACATGCCATCTGTTTTCCTTCCGACAGCCCATAGAATACAGCAGGCTGTGTCTGTGCCCGCTCTGCATAAGTGGAGCGGACACGGACCAGCCCTCTGCCTGCTCAGGCAGAGCATACCCATGTGAAAGGGGCCTTACGGTAGATAAAAAGTATACCTTTTATCAGTAGTTATTTACAAATAAAAGAGAAGCCTTATATAACACGCGCTCACGATTTTCCCCTGATTTTAAGTGGAGTGTTATACACCAATAAATACGGTGTATATATATCCGGGAGTGGGACTGTCAGTGGTGTTTGGACTGAAGGGACCACCAGGCATGGAGAGAGGCTGTTGCTGTAACTCGGGAGGGGACGTGTCATGTTGGTAAGGTGTTCTTATCATCTGTGCTGCTGTGAGGGGTATGGCTGTTACTCAGCCCTGTCAGAACAGACCACTGCAACCTGAGAGCGGGAAGCAGCCCTTCCACTGAGCATACTGAAGAAAAAGGGTATGTATGACATTTCAAAGCAAAAACAGTTAAATAGCTGTGTACAAAGTGCTAGCAGTCTATCAGTCTTGCAGTCTACCTCCTGGTCTGGGATGACTATTTTTGGCCAGTGTCCCTATTGCTTCTCTGCCATAGCTGCCAGTCCACTCTCTGCCTACTCTCATATAAATATGATACATTTTATATTTATTACAGTTAAAAAATGTTATGTCATCTCTCTGGGCATCTAGCAGTTATCTTTATATCTGTTTTTGATTTGTTGCCAGGTTCAGCGGTAAGCTATCTGATGGGACCAAGGTTTCTTGTCTATGTGAGCTGTGCATTGTCAATATGGGTAAGATCATTTTATTTCTGGTAGGCTCATTATTTACAGCTTTTGAAACAGTAAATCAGTATTACAGTACAATAATAGAATCATACAAAAAAATAAATGTTTATGTAGCACTAACCCCCGAAGGAGCTGCTGGTTTAATTAGAGCTTACCGTTACCTTCTTGACCTCGTATGCATCTAGGGGTTTCCCGAGGTAGATGGCCCAAAGAACTGCAGAGGCCGACACTGGATCCACTTTGGGATTTTTATTTGCAAAAATAGTAGAGAAAAACACAGTCTCTCAATAAAGGATAGAGGGTATAGGTAGGAAGTTCAGGTACTCTTGGAACTGCTTGAAACTGAATGTCTCTCACCATGAAATCCAGAGAATAGCCATTCACAACTGGATATTACAGCTATAGGATAAATCTCCTCTCAGCAAATTTAGCAGCCGATAGATTATTCAAATAGAGCAAAGTCTCTGCCACAGACTTGGTTGTAGAACTTGTAAAGAACTTGTAAAGCAAAGTCTCTGCCACAGACTTGGTTGTAGAACTTGTAAAGAACTTGTAAAGCAAAGTCTCTGCCACAGACTTGGTTGTAGAACTTGTAAAGAACTTGTAAAGCAAAGTCTCTGCCACAGACTTGGTTGTAGAACTTGTAAAGCAAAGTCTCTGCCACAGACTTGGTTGTAACAGAAGGATAGATGAACTTAGAGAACCCTCATACGGTACCAGTATCTTGCAGCCGGTCGGGCGATACTGTATGAGTGTGGATACACCTGGTGTCTTTCAACTTGGCTTCCAGGCTCTTACCGAGGCACCAGCCTTTTTGCGTGGCCCTCTTCTGAAGAGTCCTCCCCTGGTTGCGTTCTCAGTTGCTGGGCCTCTCCAAAGACAAGACGGCACCTTAAAATCCTCTAGCCAGCCCTGGGACTCAGAAATGGATGCATCCGCACCCCAGGCCATGAGGGCCCCTGAGGGCTGGTCAGGAGGACCAGGATCAAACAGACAGAAATATCTTCTGGACTGCAACCCAGAAGCACGTGATCTCAGTACCTTAATTACCCTCTCCCAGAATTCACAGCAAATCGACACACTCACTGATCCGAGAGAGAGAGATTGGCACCTAATGTGTCCAACTGGACCGCATTCCGATGCCTGCCAGAGGTGACACCGACACAGCAGAACACAGTGCAATCCAGCCAGACTAGTACTGAAACCATAATTTAGAACAATTAACCCCAAAACCCAACTGAGGTTTTAGGAACATTCAATTTACAAGCGCGTGCTTGTCAGGTGCCTGGCGCTACATACTCCCCCTGGTAATTTAGACGATGTCGTCATCGTCTAGCTAAGAAAAACTTCTAATCCTAGAAAAATTTGAGTACCTGAACTTTTTAAGGATGAGATGGGAAAAGGGAAGAAAATATAAAACACGTTTGAACATTGCAGTATATAAAACCGTTAACATAAGTAAATTACACAATATACCACCCATTCTCCGGCAGCTTTGATAGAGGTTCTTGGTGAATCCTGAAAAAGAAAACCCACAAAACAACACACGCTAAACATTTTAGAAGGCAGGATCTCATCCCATTCTCAATGAGACCCTCTCTTCTAAACTTTAAAACTCTCTTCTTTTTTTTTTTTTGCTAGCAAGCAATAAAACCAAACATCTTTGTGTCGACCAACGCCACCTAGTGGTTAGAGTCACTGAAGTGAAAACATATTTCCTGAAACAAGTACTGCGACCCAGTTTGGTCGTTTTGAACACGGAGTTTCTCAGGAGCTAACCCTATCTAGCTACCCCACAGCCCTTGTACTTCAAGAAAAAAAAAAAAAGTCCCTTCCCTGTGCATCTACAGTAGTTATGAAATAAACTGCGTTGTCTCTGTCTGGCCTGCAAATGACAACCTTGACTGCATAAATATGCCGTCCATAGCTCCAGTGCTGCAGACAACCCACAAAGCGTTCATACAAGTCTGGAGAAAAAGCTTTCTTCCAAAGTCGTTTTGGAACCTTAAGATAGTTCCAGACGTCCTCTGCGTACCATCCTTCACGGTTCTCCTCAATCACATCCATTATCTCTTTGGGCACATATGGAAACTCTAATCCGTATTCCGTTGCCACCCGTTTGTTTAAGAGCCGCTGAGACCTTGCAAGCCTGGGTAGGGCTCGGGCACTTCCACCCCCAGGGGGTACACATGAATTTGAGGACTTACGTACTAAAGCAAGAGAGTCTCTCCTAAGTATGGGCAAATTCACAGGCTTTGGCAAAGTCACATTTATGGTGGTCCGGTTTCCGCCCGTGGCGATACGCTCCCTGAAGTAAGGGCTAGCCAGCCCGAAATGTCAGTACAAGTAGCGGCCACATCATCTCCGTTAGCCCATAGCTACTCTTGAAACATTGTCTCAAAGAGATTATCATCCCCAGCATCAGAAAGAGATTCTAACTCTGAGTCCCAAAACTCTTCTGCTGGCAAGTAATTTGTCACAGTCCCGCTCACTACCATAGCCCCAGATCCCTCACCGGTAACCTTGGTTGGCTTCTCCGGGACAGTCTCCTTCCTCCGATTTGGTCCAGCCGGACTTGGAGGTGGTCCTCCACCACGCCCGCGGGAGGTCTTGGCACACTCCACTTTCTCCAGAGCAGGCATAGTAGTGGTGGTAACGATAGACGAAGCTGTGTCCATAACTTCTGGGGTAGCTTCTCTGGCAAGGGTAGTAACAGTGTCTCTTTCCAGGACACTGGCAGCAGTAGATGATGTGGAAACTGTAGGCCTCACCATTGGAGTGTAAGCAATAGACTCCTCGGTGGCCATGCCCGTGGCCCAGTCCATGTGATAGGCCCGAGGTAACTCGGTAGGTTGCTCCACCTTGAACAGGTATTCTCCACATCTCCTGCAACGAACAAACGGCCGGGGACTTGTGACCAGTCCCTAACATCCTCCGCAAAGCATGCCGAGGGCCTCGATGTCCCCGGACGTATAAAGGATAAACCGCCCCTGTGGCAGCAGACAAATACCCGTATCAGTCAATACGGTACCAGGCAGCCTCACACTCATGGGACTTCCCACCAGTGGTATCCTGGGTACTGAGACAGACGGTGTCCCTGGTACTCGGAACATTTTTCTTTTACGTTTTTCTCTCAGTAGAACACAACTGTCTTTGCTCTCCTCCTACAACACACTCACTTCCGGTGACCAGAGAATACTCTTGGCCGTAGAACGGATGTTTACATTACAGACTTTCATTAAAATGGCCGCCGGGCCGTCTCTGGCGACCAGACACAAAAAAAAAAAAAAAAATGGCCGCCGAGACACTTCCTGTGGAAATGACCACAACAAAATGGCCACCGGCAATACCAATTAACAGCAAATAAAAGGACACTTCTGGCATCTAGTAACCACCTCTGAAGAAGTCATGTGACAGTGACGAATACGCGTAAAGGGACACTAGATACCGGAAGCGAGGTACGAGCTCGATGCTCGTTTATCCCATGCAATTTTGAGCAACATAAATGTAAGTTTACTGTATTTTACTTGTATTGAATAAAACCTTTTAAAAACGTACTACACTATCGAGACCCTTCCTCTCCTTATCCATTTTTTGCGAGACACATACACCTGAACTAGAGCGTACACCCCAGTAAAAGAGACGCCCAAACACCTGGATTTAAAGGGAGCCGCCCGCCATAGGACACAGAAGCCCCATTGAGAACCAGCTAACACATATACACGCTGTTACCTTACAGCGGTAAGGTAAGGGTACATCCATTACTATATTCCACGGAAGATCAGGAACCACCTGCAGCTACTGGTCACAATAACCACCAGCACCGATACCGTTATACCCCACCAGGATTTGTCACCAGCGCCATAGCAAACCACACTTTGCCCACACTAGGAAAGGGCTCACCCCCACGGACTGTTCTTGCACTTTTGCATTACTTATTTATTGATTGTATTCAATTTTTTTTTGGCTATGCTTACCTTTTACACATCCTTATCCACCTAGTTGGTTTTATGCACCGATGCAATTTTTATTGCGACTATTTTATGTGTCATATTTTTTAACCACTTGTACTTGACCGCAGCACTCTATGCACGCCCATCACAGATTCACCTTATTTTAATGTGACGCTTGATGCAACTTTATGCGATTTTTATGCGTTTCTATGCAATTTTAAGAGATGTCATTTTTAGATGATTTTATGTGATTCACCCACATCATTCTCACTTGATACACCTCTGCACACCTCTCACGGATTTATCCTTTGAATATGATGTTTTATGCGATTTCATGCGACTTTATGCAATTTTAAGCTATGTCACGTTTATGCGATTTTATGTGATTTATGCACAAAAATTCACACCTTTCACGGATTTATCCTTTGAATATGATATTTTATGCAATTTTAAGCTATGTCACGTTTATGCGATTTTATGTGATTTAAGCAAAAAATTCACATCATCCACTATCTTCTGCATAATCAGCACTTACTTGTGTGCATACCTATTTAATATACCTTAGTCTCTACAGCTTTATTATACAGCGCAGCACTACCTCTTTACCTTACCTTAATTCCTTGGGATCCGATAGTTCCTATCAGTGCTTTGCCGCAGTATTCCATTAGCCCTATTTATTCACCAGGCAAGCGCAGAGATACATACTATACCATATTCTCCACATCTCCTGCAACGAACAAACGGCCGGGCACTTGTGACCAGTCCCTCACATCCTCCGCAAAGCATGCCAAGGGCATCGATGTCCCCGGACGTATAAAGGATAAACCGCCCCTGCGGCAGCAGACGAATCCCCATATCAGTCAATACGGTACCAGGCAGCCTCACACTCATGGGACTTCCCACCGGTGGTATCCTGGGTCCTGAGACAGACGGTGTCCCTGGTACTCGAAACATTTTTCTTTTACGTTTTTCTCTCAGTAGAAACACAACTGTCTTTGCTCTCCTCCTACAACACACTCACGCGGTGCCTCGTGCAGGAAAACGAAACAAGCAAGACTGCTCCCACTGGTTCCTCCGGCTGCGCAACTTGCAGGCTTTTTTCATTCTCCTCCCATGCTTACGTGCCAACAGTGGATGTACATTCATTTTTCACAAAATGGCGCAGTCCAATAAATGTAGCCCTCTATCCTATAATTACCACTTGTACAGTTCTTTCGTTGCGAGGTTTAACGGTAAATCCCAGACTGCGAGCCCCCACATGTAGCATGGCGCTACTGGTTTAATTCGGGCTTAGCGTTACCTTCTTGACCTCGTTTCCCGAGGTAGATGGCCCAAAGAATTGCAAAGACCAACACTGGATCCACTTTGGGATTTTTATTTGAAAAAATAGTAGAGAAAAACACAGTCTCTCAATAAAGGATAGAGGGTATAGGTAGGAAGTTCAGGTACTCTTGGAACTGCTTGAAACTGAATGTCTCTCACCATGAAATCCAGAGAATAGTCATTCACAACTGGATATTACAGCTATCGGATAAATCTCCTCTCAGCAGCTTTAGCAACCGATAGATTATTCAAATAGAGCAAAGTCTCTGCCACAGACTTGTAAATGAATGTCTCTGCCACAGACTTGGTTGTAGAACTTGTAAAGCAAAGTCTCTGCCACAGACATGGTTGTAGAACTTGTAAAGCAAAGTCTCTGCCACAGACTTGGTTGTAACAGAAGGATAGATGAAATTAGAGAACCCTCATACGGTACCAGTATCTTGCAGGCGGTCCGGCGATACCGTACGAGTGTGGATTCATCTGGTGTCTTTCAACTTGGCTTCCAGGCTCTTACCGAGGCACCAGCCTTTTTGCGTGGCCCTCTTCTGAAGAGTCCTCCCCTGGTTGCATTCTCAGTTGCTGGGCCTCTCCAAAGACGAGACGGCACCGGACCACCATAGAATCCTCCTTCCAGTTACTGCGCCTCGGGCTAGCCAGCCCTGAGACTCGGAAATGGATGGATCCGCACCCCAGGCCATGAGGGCCCCTGAGAGCTGGTCAGGAGGACCAGGACCAAACAGACAGAAATATCTTCTGGACCGGAACCCAGAAGCACGTGATCTCAGTACCTTAAGTACCCTCTCCCAGAAATCACAGCAAGACGACACACTCACTTATTGGCTCCGACAGAGATTGGCACCCAATGCGTCCAACTGTACCGTGTTCTCATGCCTGCCAGAGGTGACACTGACACCTATGGCCAAGCAATCCAGCCAGACTAGTACTGAAACCATAATTTAGAACAATTAACCCCAAAACCCAACTGTGGTTTTAGGAACATTAAATTTACAAAAACACATAGCACATGCGCGTCGGGAGCCCGGCGCTACATTTATTAAAAGCATTGCTAATGAATAGAGCCAGATATCTATTTTTAAAAAAAATAAGAGGTAGCTTGCACATAAATAAAAATTATATTCCAATCTATCCCTATATCGCTCTGAGGGATATCATACAGCTTCAAGTCAGTACATAATTTTTTGCTCTACAATAACAAAAAAAACAAATAATCGATACTATTAAATAGGGATGCACTGATACCATTTTTTTTACGAGTACCGATACTTTTTTTTTAGTACTCGCCGATACCAATTACCGATACCTACCACAACTGTTTTTTGTTTTCACTTCAGCTGTCAGCAATGGTACAAAGCATTGAAAAGTTATTTACAAATTAAATAAATAGATTTTTGTTTTTAATTTTGTGCTTTTTCAAAGTGAAATGTGTAAATATATGTTAATTTATATGTGCAAAAATATTCCCTAACAAAGCAAACAAAATAAAAGTTTTAATTGTTTATCGTGTATAAAATAGACGTTAACAAAAAAAAAGCAGGAAAATAATAATTTAATGGAGGAAAGTAAGGAGTTAATTGAGGCTGATTAGAGAAAATTAGGGGTTAATAAGGGGTTAAACAGAGGAACAATTGTTCACCCCTTTGATCTGCAGATGAAAAAACATAAAGATACAAAAAGAAACAATGTTTCTTTTTTTTAGAGTATCAGTTACTAAGCAATGTTGTTAATAAACATTGCCAGCTGCTTTTTTTTTTCACAGCTCAAATTACCGGACTTCTTTAGCTGTCAACAGGGGAGACCTACTGACAGCTCAAATAAGTATCGGTTTCAGGTATCGGTGCATTTGCATGAGTACCGATACTTCTGCAAATACTCAGTATCAGCACTAATACCGATACTAGTATCGGAGCAATCCTACTATTAAACCCATTACACTTAAAATCAGTTCTAAGGAACATTTAATGTCTTCTCATACTACTTTGTTCAGATAAAGTATCTGGCTTGGCCATAACTTTATAAAACTATACAGTAAGCATATCACATTCAAGGAATAAGTTTGTATTCAACATATATTGAAGCACTACACTCACTGGCCACTTTATTATGTACACTTGTTCAATTGCTTGATAACACAAATTGCTAATCGGCCAATCATATGGCAGCAACTCAATGCATTAAGGGACAGTTCACACCATAGAAACGCAGTCCGGATACGTTCCAGATGCTTTTCTGTATGTGCGTAAATAAATGCTCAATACAAAAAAAATAAATAAATGTGAAAACAGTATTATCACCCTGTGACAAGTGAAAAATAAATCAAAAAAGTCCATAAAAAATATATAATACAATGAATATATTAATAGTGTAATATCTTCTTATTCATCCACCACACCAGTGTGCCAGTGATTCCGCTCCCTTCAGAAAACACACTCACCGAATGAATATGCCTTACACTCTCGTGCTTGGCTCAAGAGCTTTAAACCACACAGAAAGGGTTAAGAAAATATCTGATATCCAGCCGTGTTATATAGGGGATCTCTCCACGTGTAAATAATAAAAGGTGCTCCAATAGTGTGATAACGTAAACCCAGTTTAATAACACACTCAAAAAACCTTCAACCTTTAACACTCACATTCAATCAATTCAATGCAAGCAGAAATATCACAGCAAGACTTCCCCATCATGTCAAACGTATGGGCCAATCCCATGATCAAGTCTGTATGACGAAACGTGTCGGGCGTGGCTGTACGGCAATCACTAACGTTTGACGTGATACACCGAACCAGGAAGTGATGGTCCGAATCCGAGGAGTGCGTGAGAGTGAGAGTGCAGCCGTACACCTCGGGTCCGCCGTGACCGAAACACACCACTTTTGATGTTTATGGAAGTCTTGCTGTGATATTTCTGATTGCTTTGAATTGATCTAATGTGAGTGTTGAAGGTTGAAGGTTTTTTGAGTGTGTCATTAAACTGGTTTTACGTTATTACACTATTGGAGCACCTTTTATTATTTACATGTGGAGAGCTCCCCTATATAACACAGATGGATATCGGATATTTTCTTAACCCTTTTTGTGTGGTTTAAAGTGCTTGAGCCAAGCACGAGAGTGTAAGGCATATTCATTCGGTGAGTGCGTTTTCTGAAGGGAGCAGAATCACGGGCACACTGGTGTGGTGGATGAATACGAAGATATTACACTATTAATATATTCATTGGATTATATATTTTTTTATGGACTTTTTTGATTTATTTTTCACTTGCCACAGGGTGATAATACTGTTTTCACATTTATTTATTTTTTGTTGTATTGAGTATTTATGTATGGTCATATTGTTATGATTTATTACTATTTTTTCTCACTTTTCAAAGTTGATAAGGGGTAAAATACTATTCACATTACATATTGTTTAAAGTGGCAGCTCTGCCAGTTCGAATTAACTTTTTCCAAGGCGCAGTGGTGGAACTTCAAGTGTGGGTGGGCTGAACTTGATAACCATCAGTTTTTGAAATTAACATACGTAAATACATACGATGGCAGCAAAAGAAAACACAACATACATGGTAATAAAGTTGAGCTCCGACATTAGCTAAAGATAGTTTAACAACTTTACATCCGCGCTGTGGCCGAATGACGGCCTCAGCGCGGATGTGAATTCCCGGGAGGCCGTTATGACGTCCTCCCCTGTGCACGCTCCCTGTGTGCGCCCTATAGGGCGCACTGCGATCACCGAGTCACTGAGACTCGGGTGATAAGCGATCCGAGTAAGGGGCAGGTCCCAGCCCCTTACCATGTGATCAGCTGTCAGCCAATGACAGCTGATCACATGATGAAAACAAAAGCTCGTGATCGTTTTTTTTTTTCTCCTCACGCAGCGGAGGAGAAAAAAAAAAGCCGATCACCGGCTCATTTTAAAGGGACATCGGTCCCTAAAAGTCAGAGGCAATTATGCCTCATGTAATGCCCATAAGTGCCACCTGACAATGCTCATAAGTGCCACCTGACAATGCCCATAAGTGCCACCTTTAAATGCCCATAAGTGCCAGTCAATGCCCAACAGTGGCACCTGTCAATGCCCACCAGTGCCACCTGTCAATGCCCACCAGTGCCACCTATCAATGCCCACCAGTGCTGCCAATCAGTGCCACCTAAAAGTGCTGCCTATCAGTGTAACCCATCTGTGCCCATCACTGCCACCCATTAGTGCCCATCACTGCCACCTATCGTGCCCGTCACTGTCGCCTCATCAGCGTACATCAATGGCGGACAAAAATTACCCATTTAAAATTTTTATAACAAAATTTAAAAAAAATTATATATTTTTTAAATTCGGTCTTTTAAAAAAATTTTAACAAAAAATAAAAATCGCAGAGGTGATCAAATACCACCAAAAGAAAGTTCTTTTTGGGGGGGGGGGAAAAAAATAAAAATTTAATTTGGGTACAGTGTTGTATGACCGTGCAAGTGTCATTCAAAATGCGACAGCGCTGAAAGCTGAAAAGTGCCCAGTAAGCAAGTGGTTAACTAAAAGGATTTTAGCATAGATCTAACTACTCAAAAGATTATTTTATTTGTTGTATAAGATAGGTTAAAACCAAAATAGACCAGGTTAATATAAGATAACCTAAGGTAAGAAAAAGTCTTAATTATTATCAAGAATATAACTTTTAAAAATAAAACTTAAAGAAAAAGTTTATAGAATCGAATATCTTGTTCTACATATTGGAACTATGTGACGTTGGTATACTGATAATCATGAAAATAAAGATTCTGCTACCAGAACTTTTCAAAGAGAAAATTGGAAGAGGAGAGAACGAATAGGGGGAAAAGGTAGAAAAGAGAAAACAGTTAAAAGAAAAAAATAGTCATAGGTAGGTGAAAAATAGATGAGAAAGAAAAAAATGAGAGGTAATAGGGATTGCAATGGGGATTTTAAGCACAGTTGGGGTATGAATAGGATCTCAGCATCCTGGTAAGAGGTGTATGGGGGTTACCTAGTAACACTGTTATTTGTGCTGTATTCTTCTATTAGGGGGATCGCATGTGGCATTTTGCCATCTCGGTGTTCCTCATTGAGTTGTATGGACATAACCTGCTGCTAACAGCTGTATTTGGCTTAGTGGTGGCTGGCTCTGTGTTGGTATTCGGGGCTTTGATTGGTGACTGGATTGACAGGAAACCAAGGAATAAAGGTAAGTTCTAGAGATAAAAGGACTGTGTTCTCTAAGAATTATTTCTTGCTTTGTACGTCATTACAGGAAATGGAGGGTCTTTGATTACTGCATATTACATTCTGTTATTGAATAAGGAGAGTTTAGACACAGACACATGAAACAACATGTTATACTCTAAGGCCCCTTTCACATGGACGGACCGTCTATCCGTTTTTCTTCCATCCGTCGACGGAAGACAATGCATTCCTATGGGCAGACGGATGAACATCCGTCACCATCAGTTAACCTCCGCTTCCGTTTTTATCAGTTTTTTTTAACGTACAAGGCTACGTCCAGATCCGTCAAAACGGATATTAACTGACGTTGACGGACATTGTCCGTCAATGTCTGATCCGTTAAAATCCGTTTGAAAGAAAAACATGGGAGGAGCAATGCATTCTGGGTAATTTTCTAGGGAACAAAACGTATACAAAAACGGATGAAAAAACAGAGGTAAACGTGTACATTTACGGATGTAAGCGGATGTTAACGGAACAAAAGACGGATGAAAACTGACATTAACAGAACGGATGACGGATGACGGATGAAAACGGATGAGACAATGGATAAGAACTGATACGTTTTTGACGTGCCTAAACTGACTGCGTCCGTGTGAAAGGCCCCATACACACGATCTGACTTTCTGACAACAAAACCGTGGAATTTTGTTCAAAGGTTTTTGGCTCCAACTTGTCTTGCATACACACGGTCACACAAATGTTGGCCAATAATTACAAACGTAGGGACGTACTAGACGTACTATGTGTTTTTTCAGCTCTTTAGCGCCACCATTTGGGCTCCTTCTGCTAATTTCATGTTAGTAGAAGTTTGGTGATTGTTGATTCACACTTTTCTTTTTGTGTTTTTCATTTAGCGCTATTATTATTATTATTATTCTTGATATCACTTGAAAAAAAAAGCCTTTGAAAATGTGTTTGCAATAACTCCATCCAAATTCGTATTTGTAAAAATGAAAAAACAAACTCACATTTTTAAATGTGGAGCGCACAGTGTACAAACGAGCCCTGAGCTCGTATCTGACCACTGTTTCCGGTGTCCGTATGCCTCTAGTATCCATCTAGTCAGATACTAGAGGCATACGGACACCGGAAACATCGGTCAGATACGAGCTCAGCGCTCGTTTGTAGACTGTGCATTTAAAAATGTGAGTTTGTTTTTTCGTTTTTACAAATAAACTTCAGTATTGTTTAAAAACTTACTACACTATAGTAGGCTCTTTATCCCCTGTTTCTACCTTTGTATACTGAGCATCCGAGCGATCCCCTGACATCCATATCCTATTCTTTTTTTTGGGTAGAGTTTGACCCTTACGGTGCCTGCAGCACCTTCTATATACACTGTTTACATTTCCTATTAGCGCAGGAGTACTCAATCTTTACATGACTGCTATATACTGCTGATGAGAAAAGGTATTTAGCAGTTTATATTTACTAAAATGTTTGCAGGTCTGTGTACTGTGGCAGACCAGATATATCGATTGCAGCGTCCTGGGTTTGTTAACACTTTAAGGGTCCAGTTGCAGTGAGTTAATGCATGTGTGTTAATGTGTAAAGTATGTTACATTAAGGTAGCCATATAAACATATAAATATTTAATTGCAATTACAAAGCATTATGGGTTAATAAATAAATAAATAATACATAACAAATAACACTACCTATATTTATAAATACATTTAATGATGTCAAACTTCAAAAAGCTAGTGCCCTCAAAAAGAATACTTTCTGGATGGCCATTAAAGCGGAGCTCCGCCCTAAAGTGGAACTTCCGCTTATCGGATTCCTCCCCTCCTCCGGTGCCACAATTGGCACCTTTCAGGGGGGAGGGAGGTGCAGATACCTGTATAATACAGGTATCTGCACCCACTTCCGTGACAAATTATCCGAGCTGCCCCGCCCCTATCCGGAAAAGCCCCGTTGTGTCTTGGGAAACACAGTTCCGAGGACACAGCGGGGACCAATAGAGGCGCGCAGCGTGACTCGCGCATGCGCAGTAAGGAACCGGGCAGTGAAGACGTTGCGTCTTCACTTCCTGATTCCCTGACAGAGGATGGCGGCGGGGCAGCCGAAAGACGAGCCGACACCGCTGGAACCTGGAACAGGTAAGTGTCCATTTATTAAAAGTCAGCAGCTGCAGTATTTGTAACTGCTGACTTTAAAAAAAAAAAATTCAGGCAGGGCCGTTTTTTCCACTGGGCATGCTGGGCAGTTGCCCGGGGGCCCCATTTGTCTGGGGGGCCCCATCCAGGGCTGATCCTCAGCACTGCAATCTGCTGCTTAAATTGACTGACTGCACTGGTTGCTCACTTCGCCGGCCGGAATCTAGCTAGCAACCAGTGACGTCAATCAGAGGCCCCCCTGACATTCATAGCCCACCGCGGCTGCCCCGGTGGCTAGTGATCAAACACAGCCACTGTCCGTGCCCCTCAAAAGCTGCCACTGTGCACAAACACAGCCACTGTGCCCATCAAAGCTGCCACTGTGCCCATCAAAGCTGCCACTGTGCCCATCAAACGCTGCCACTGTGCCCATCAAACGCTGCCACTGTGCCCAAACGCTGCCACTGTGCCCATCAAACTCGTGTTATATTGTCCAAACGCTGTGTTAATGTTTAAACACTGATTTTGTTGGAAGTACCAATAAATATAGCCTTATTGATAATTGGCATTTTTATTCTCGTGCCTGATCGTGTGCACTGTGCACTGTATTGCCCGGGGGCCTATGATGCTCTTAAGATGGCCCTGAATTCAGGTGGACCACCTCTTTAAGGCGATATATTAAAGACACTATACATATGCTTATATGTTCTAATGTTGTCTGTAACAACCAATCAGATTGTAACAATAATTATTTTAGAGCATATTAGAAGGTTAAATTGGGAATTGTTCCCATGGAAACACTTTCATTATTTACTTTACCTCCGCTCTCACAGAATACTCCTACAACCTTTTTTATTCAATTGCTAAATTATTTCTATATATTGATGTCCATGCTTAGGAATCTGCATATTTATAGTTTTTCTGTAACCTTCTGGCATTGCAGCAAGACTGAGCTCAGATTTCTTTTCATGATATTTATAGTATATATACATAATATATGCATGTATAATTGACATAAAATGACTCAGTTTGGACAATTTTGGTAAGAACATTGTTATAGTTTTTTTCAGAGTCGGAATATGGCAGAGGTAGAGATCGTGCTTAAGTTAACTGCTTCAGCCCCGGAAAATTTTACCCCCTTCCTGACCAGAGCACTTTTTGTGATTTGGCACTGTGTCGCTTTAACTGACAATTGCGCGGTCGTGCGACATTGCACCCAAACAAAATTGACGTCCTTTTTTCCCCACAAATAGAGCTTTCTTTTTGTGGTATTTTATTTTTTTTTTATTGTGCTATAAACAAAAAAAGAGCAAAAATTTGGAAAAAAAAACACAATATTTTTTACTTTTTGTTAGAATTAATATCCCCCAAAAATATATAAAAAAAACTATTGTTTTCCTCAGTTTAGGCCGATGCGTATTCTTCTACATATTTATGGTAAAAAAAAAAAAACGCAATAAAAGTTATAGCGTCTACAAAATAGGGGATAGTTTTATAGCATTTTTATTATAAATTTTTTTATACTAGTAATGGCGGCGATCTGCGATTTTTATTGGGACTGCGACATTATGGCGGACACATCGGACATTTGACGCATTTTTGGGACCATTGGCATTTATACAGCGGTCAGTCAGATTACTATAAAAATGTCACTGGCAGGGAAGGGGCTAAACGCTGGGGGACGATCAAGGGGTTAACTGTGTTCCCTCTCTGTGTTCTAACTGAAGGGGGGAGGGGACTCTCTAGGGGAGATGACAGATCGCTGTTCATACTTTGTATGAACAGACGATCAGTCACTTCTCCCCTCAGAGAACCGGAAACTGTGTGTTTACACACCCAGATCCCGATTCTCGGTGTGTCAGCAGCGATCGCGCGAGCCCAGCGGTTCCACGCATCGGCTCCGTGGGCAAGTAGCATGCGCCCCTAGTGGCCACAGGGCGAAGCGACATTACATAACAGCAGATTCCGTTAAGCGGAGGCACCCGTGTCAAAGGGGCCCTAATGATTAGTGGACAGTGAAGCACCCTCTTACACAAATCATTGGTGGTTAGGGGCAGTAAAACACCTCCCCAAATCAGGGAAAGTTGTAAGGAAATCAAGGAAATCTCACCAGTGAGACAGCAAAAAATACACAAGACAGAAAAAATATGTATCAGCGGTTTTAACCCTTTCCTACCAAAACTAAAGGCATCCTTGTTTTTTTTATTGTGGATAGAGTTAGGGAAGGTTATAACCCCTACCAGCTTTTTTCTTTTTACTTCCTGTCCCAAAGTTAAAGCAGCAAATAAGAAGAAATCCCTGCAAAGTGAGGGAACTAGTGTCCCCATTGGAAGTTGTTCTTGTTCTGGAGACAACTCAAAATGTGGGTTTTTCTTTCAATTTCCATCTGGTTGATAATAGTAAACAGGAAAAATAGAGAGGGTGGATCTCCCTTACAGGAACACAGACAGCAATAAAAACCTGACAGGTGTTTTTCCTGTAGTTGTACTTTAAAGTGGCACTAAACTAGGGTTGCCACCTGTACGGGATTCACCCAGGCAGTCTGGGATTTGAATCATGTGTTCAGGTTTCAGGTTGACTGAACACATTATTAAGACCGGTTGTGGCTCCCCAAGTAACCAAGATAGTCACACACAAATCTGTTTCCATCCAAGCGTTGGGGGCAGCTGTCTGGGGGCAGTTTCTGCATCACTGAGGGTCAGGGTGATGATGTCAGCAAGAGCAATTTGGCCACACCCACTGTTCACCGTGGCAAGCTATGCAGACCGCATTACTGCTCTCCTTGGGGCACACAAAGGTGTCCCAGGATGCTAAAGTATTTGGGTTTGGCTTGAAGAAAAGGTGGCAATCCTATACTAAACTAATGTTCTTATTTTTCAAAAATAATTCATATACATCTGCTACTTGATGGCCTTGTAATCTATTTTTCATTAAACCAATTCTTTCTGTGTTTTTCTGCCTCCTTGTAACGTCTACTGTGATCTCCCCGCACCTCTCTTTTCCCACTCACGTGCGTTTGTTTGGAACGACCAGTTCACATTAGCAGTGGTCATGCACTTCTCTATGCACACGACACATTTAATAGTCCATAGTGCCTAGTCCCGCCTGAGAGAGAGCAAAAGGGGGTAGCTACATTCCTACATACAGTGGGACCATGTGGAATAAATGTAGCCACCCTCTAACAGGAAGTTGAATGAGTTGGATAACAGCAGCAAAAAAAAATGAATTTGGAGAAGGCTGAGAGCAATAGAAGGTACAGTAAAACCTTGGTTTGAGAGTAACTTGGTTTGAGAGCGTTTTCCAAGACAACCAAAATTTTCAAATACATTTTGACTTGATATACAAGCGATGTCTTGATATACAAGTAGCATCATATCACAACTGAGTATAAAAGAGAAGAGAGGTACCTCTAAGTGTAGTAATATGGTTACATTTAATGAAGGTACAACATTTAGAAACATATTGCTACACTTAGAGGCACCTCTCTTCTCTTTTATACTCTGTAGCTCCTGCTGGATTTAGTTTCTAATCCGCTTGTCGAGGCTTCCATTTGTGGATGGACATTTTATGGATACACAACCTGGTCATATTGCTATAATCTTTATATATGGACTATAAACTGAAGGATTTATGAATAAATGGTTGTGGAACGAATCATTTGAGTTTCCATGATTTCTTATGGGGAAATTTGCTTTGATATACGAGTGCTTTGTATTACAAGCATGTTTCTGGAACGAATTATGCTCGCAATCCAAGAACAGAAGAGACCCCGAGAGACCCCGGAAGACCCCCGAAGGCGGATCGAGACCCCCAGACGATGGCATCGTCGACGAAGAAGGTAGCCGGCCTCCTCTGCTCGGTAAAAGAGCTAGGTAAATAGCGGAGGAGTCCGGCGAGAAGACCCCGAAGACGGAAGAAGACCCCCGGAGCAGTGCAATAAAATATTTTTTTTAAATTGTGTGTTTTTTTTTTCTTTACACTTTACACCTTAGGTGAATGGGTAGGGGTACATCGTACCCCATACTCATTCACATAGGGTGGGGGGCCGGGATCTGGGGGCCCCCTTATTAAAGGGGGCTCCCGGATTCCGATAAGCCCCCGCCCGCAGACCCCGACAACCAACGGCCATGGTTGTCGGGAAGAGGCCCTTGTCCTCATCAACATGGGGACAAGGTGCTTTGGGGTGGGGGGGGCCTGCCGGGCTGCGTGCTCGGATAAGGGTCTGAGATGGATTTGGGGGGGTCCCCCATGCCGTTTTTTCGGCGTGGGGATTCCATTTAAATCCATGCCAGGTGACGGGGCTAGCGCGGCGGCATTTACTGCCTTCGCTAGCTCAGTCTACCTGAAGTCACGTGCTAAATGAACGGACTTTCCGATGAGCGGCAAGTCCATTCATTTCCAAAAGTCCGGCGGACTAGCATACTAACGGCGGAATTGTCCGCCGGACTGCCACGCGGATAATTTTAAAACAAAACTTATAACCTAGTCCGCCGGACTTTTGGCGCAAAAAGTCCGCCGGCGCCCACACACGGGGGGATTGTCCGGCGGACTCGAGTCCAGCGGACATTCCCGCGGGATAGTCCCTTAGTGTGTACGCGGCATAAGTGTAGCAATATTGTTACATTTAATGAAGGTACAACATTTAGAAACATATTGCTACATTTCGAGGCACCTCTCTTCTCTTTTATACTCTGTAGCTTCTGCTGGATTTAGTTTCTAATCCTCTTGTGGAGACTTCCATTTGTGGATGGACATTTTATGGATACACAATCTGGTCACATTGCTATAATCTTTTTATATGGACTATAAACTGAAGGATTTATGAATAAATGGTTGTGGAACGAATCATTTGAGTTTCCATGATTTCTTATGGGGAAATTTGCTTTGATATGAGTGCTTTGTATTACAAGCATGTTATTGGAACGAATTATGCTCGCAGTCCAAGGTTTCACTGTACTTTTTGTGAGATAGGAATACACTTTAATTTACAACCCTGAACATAAGCATGATCTCTCCTTTAGTGTTTAGTATAATAGCAACCTTCAGCACTTACCGTATATGAAGAGATTAGTCTGTCTCATCAGAAAGCAAATTAATTAATTCTGCAACAGTTTTCACATAGGTGTAGTAAAGGTGCCAAATGCCAAGTCTTGCTGCTCTCCGCAAACTGTAAAAAAACAGAGGGCACGCCCTTACAGTAAAGTCTATCAAAAAAATATATTCTAAAAAATTCAGTTATGCTCACAGAGTGTAAATCAAAGAATGTATCACATAAATCTATAAAAAAAAAAAAAAAAAAACAGAGAAGAGAACATGCTTTTTGAAGCTCATTAACTAGAATGCATAACACTGTATTGTGTGGAGATGAGGCTATCCAAGGGTTCTAACGTCTCCCAGCACACTACAGTAGCTGTATAGATTTTATGGTATACAAGCTTTGGTATACACACTCTGCTTGTGAGCATGATTCCATTTAATACAACAAATGTCATTTTATTGACTTTATGCCTGCGCCACTCTTTGTTAATTCCTCCGTTATTTGTATACAGTTGGTGATGTTACACTGTCAATTTATAAAATAAGATAAAATAATTGAACAAGAAAACTGATTGACTGCTATAAGCATTAGCTCTATGTTTTTTTGTAGCATAGCGCTACCCCTTTTAATGCAATATTGCTTTCTTCTTTCTGCAGTTGCTCATGCATCGCTGTTCATTCAGAATTCATCGGTCACAGCTTGCTGCATAGTCCTGATGCTGGTATTCTCCTATAAAAATGAAATAGAACAGATATGGCATGGATGGCTTACAGTAAGTCTATAGGTTGTATTTTACCATCAGGCCTGCAACCTTCTGTTTTTTTTGTCTTTTTTTTTACTTGTGAAAACTTAAAGTGATTTTAAATCCTCACTTTGTAAAACAACCCATTCAGTTTAAAATATAAATGAAAGGCAAAACATTTGTGTATAGATATAAAAAAGCATTATAAATACTTTTCCCCCCTTTTTATAAGTGATCACATTCCCTCTGTTCTCAGCTGCATACGAGCTAGAGGAGGTGAAGCCGCAGTACACAGAACTTCCCATTGAAAGGCTGTGCAGGGTGTGCGTGTCAGGAAAAGTCTAATTATTGGAGCAGAGCAGGCTGAGTTCCCAGCACAGCTAGAGAACTGACAATTATGGCTCCCCCATGGATACAGTAAAGTGGATGAGCATAGCCGCCTTAGGACAGGAAGTGTGCTATTAAAAAGCACAAATAAAATAAAAAAAGCCTAAAAAAGAAGAAAGAATGCAGCCACCACATTTAAGGCTGGGTTCACACCATCGTCGCATGCCGCTCACAGCCGGGGTCCGGTGCATCCTGGTTCACCGTTTCAGGTCCGATTTTAGAATTTTTGGCTGAATTCGGACCTGAAATCGACCAAAAGATGCACAGGGCTCCTGTGCAAATTCTCACCGGAGCTGCAGTGGAGATATGTGAACCAGCTCCATAGAGAGCAGGTCAAAATCTCCTGCTATTGTGAATTGCAGGAAATGGTGTGAACCCAGCCTAAAAAAGAACGTCACCCAAAAGGGGAAGTTCAACTTTTTTCTCCCCCCCTTAACTCGTGTGCAGTAGGGTAGGGAACCGGCTGTAAATCCGCAAGGTATTATATAGTACTTGTATGTTGCTTTTTTTTTATTTATTTTATTTTAATGATAGTTCTAAAGCCAAAACAATGCTTCGCAAAACTTGGGTTTACAAAGCCTTCAAAGAATGCTTGGTAATAATATGATGTTTATTTTAGGAAAGGCTTAAAAATGAATATATTACAACTTCTTTCCACTAACCAAATCATTTTATTCTACTTTTTATACATAAAATGCAATCTGTGTTTAGCAAAATAGGGGTAAGGTGAACTTTGTTGACCGTACTTTTTAAGCCAGGCACTTTATTAAGACTTGATAATCTCCTTTATAAGATAAAAAAAAAACATTATTTGATTTATGTTTTATGATGTACTTCATAGGTATTCTGCTATGGAGTAGTTATTATATTAGCTGACTTGGCAAACCTTGCAAGCACGGCATTGACCATAACCATTCAGAAAGATTGGATCGTGGTGATCACAGGAGATAACAGAAGTCAACTAGCTGGTAAGAATAACAGAAAAATATAACTGCATGTCTTTGAGTTATATGATATGTAAAATTACTCAAATACAACTCACGTACATGTACACAGACATATCTGCCATGGTATCTTATATTCACTGCTGACCTAGGATACCACTGCTCCCTGTGTTTCTAAAACTCTGGGAGAGTTCCATTAACCCAAAGCTGGAACGAGAGAAAACCTCCATGTACAAAGCCCTTCTGCCACAGGCAATAGATATGATATGCAACTTTTTTCTACTAATAGACCTGTTCACACTAGCTGAGTTCAGGCGAAATTTTACTCAACTTTCCACGTAACCTTTAGACATAGATGCATGGTTGGAGGTATCCTCGAAAGGTGAAATGAAAGTCAATAGGTCGAGTGAGTTTAAGTACAAAATGAATCCTTTACTGAGTGCAGGTATGTATTGGGTAGCTTGGTTTTCTCTCTTTTGCTCCCTTATCAGAGGGATAGCTTGATAGGCATTGGAACAAAGGAGAAGGGTGTCGACAGGCAACAAAGACACAGGGGTCTATGCACGCTTTATATTGGGGGCTCTTGCATTTAATGCTTATATCCTCTATGGTGCTATTTGTCCTTTTGAAGTGCCAACTTCAATAATATTGGGTAATATTATTTTTAATCCTAAAATAGAAGGATTAATTAATCCTAATTAGAAGACCATTAGAAGGAGGTAAAACAAGATCAAAGAGATGCAAGAGAATCAGAAAAGCTGATTTATGTTGTACAGGATCTAATTGAGCACACAGCTGATAAGGGAGGCGCCAGTCCTGGACAGGGCCATTTGTCATCCTGGACCTAAAAGCAGTTGCCCTTTTTGCACCACCTGTACAGCCATTCTGTATTGTCATGACTAACATGATAAATTCAGTAAAGGCCAGTACATTAAAGGATTCTTATTTTATTAAACATAACTAAAGGCAATCTTTGTTTTTTTTGTTTGTTTGTTTGTTTTAGATGGAGTAGAGAGGGATTAGAATAGAGCACCTGCCAGATTTTTATTGCTGTCTGTGCATCTGTTAAAGAGATTTACCCTCTTGATTTGTCCTGTTTACCATTATCACTGAAAGAGTGAAAGTAAAAGGAAATCCCAAATTTTGGGTGGTCGCCAGAACAGGAATAGAGGGGAAATCTTCCAATAGACACACTAATTCTGGTGAATCTGGAGACAATTAGGGACTTCCTCTCACTTCCTGTTTTGGCTTTGGGACTCTACTTGACGCTATCTACAATGGAAAAAATGTTTTGTATTTAGTTCTACTTTAACGTAGTTCTACTTTAACGTGCATTATTACAAAGTGTAGGCAACCTTGCTACCCCTTTTATCATCTTGTGTTTTTTATAGGATATATAGTGCCTTGAAATTTTCCACATTTTGTCATGTTACAAAAAAAAACGTGAATGTATTTTATTGGGATTTTATGGGATAGACCAACACAAAGTTACACATAATTGTGACGCAGAAGGAAAATGATAGCTGGTTTTCAATTTTTTTTACAAATATCTGAAAAGTGTGGTTTGCATTTGTATAAAGCCCCCCTGAGTCAATACTTTGTAGAACCACCTTTCACTGCAAGTCTTTTTGGGGATATCTCTACCAGCTTTGCACATCTAGAATTCAAATTTCCGCCCATTCTTTGCAAAATAGCTCAAGCTCTGTCAGATTGGATTGAGAGCGTCTGTAAATAGCAATTTTCGAATCTTGCCACAGATTCTCAATTGAATCTAGGTCTGGACTTTGACTGGGCCATTCTAACACATAAATATGCTTTAATCTAAACATTCCATTGTAGCTATGGCTGTATGTTTAGGGTCATTGTCCTGCTATAAGGTGAACTTCCTCACCAGTCTCAAGTCTTTTGCAGTCTCTAACAGGTTTTCCTCCAAGATTGTCCTGTGTTTGGCTCTATCAATCTTCCCATCAACTCTGACCAGCTTCCCTGTCCCTACTAAAGAAAAGCATTCCCACAACATGATGCTGCCACCACCACCATGTTTCATGGTGGGGTTGGTGTGTTCAGGGTGATGTGCAGTGTTAGTTTTCCACCATACAAAGCGTTTTGCTTTTAGGCCAAAAAGTTAAATTTTGGTCTCCTCTAACCAGAGCACCTTCTTCCACATGTTTGCTGTGTCCCCCACATAGCTTCTCACAAACTGCAAATGGGACTTATGGCTTTTTTTCCCCACAATGGCTTTCTTCTTGCCACTCTTAAATAAAGGCCATATTTGTGGAGTGCACAACTAATAGTTGTCCTGTGGACGGATTCTCCCACCTGAGCTGTGGATCTCTGCAGCTCCTCCAGAGTTACTATGGGCCTCTTGGCTGCTTCTCTGATTAATGCTCTCCTTGTCTGGCCTGTCAGTTTAGGTGGACGGCCATATCTTGGTAGGTTTGCAGGTGTGTCATACTCTTTCCATTTCCAGATGATAGATTGAACAGTGCTCTGTGCTCTTTTATAACCTAACCCTGCTTTAAACTTCTCCTCAACTTTATCCCTGACCTGTCTGGTGTGTTCCTTGGCCTTCATGATGCTGCTTGTTCACTAAGGTTCTCTAACAAACCTCTGAGGGCTTCACAGAACAGATTGAACAGATTGAACTACACACAGGTGGACTCTATTTGCTAATTAGGTGCCTTCTGAAGGCAATTGGTTCCACTAAATTTTAGTTGGGGGCATCAGAGTAAAGGGGGCTGAATACAAATGCATGCCACACTTTTCAGATACCGGTACTTATTTGGAAAAAAAATTGAAAACCATTTATCATTTGCCTTCCGCTTCACAATTATGTGCCACTATGTGTTGGTCTATCATATAAACTTCCAATAAAATACATTTATGTTTTTGGTTGTAACATGATAAAATGTGGAAAATTTCAAGGGGTGTGAATACTTTTTCAAGGCACTGTAGGTCTCATGCACGCTAGGCTCAAGACAGGAGAAAAGCAGAAATAAAAACATGCCTAAAGCCGTGTTAAGAAAAAGCATTTGGGCATTTATTCATCTCTATGGCCAGAATATGAAATTATTCTGCCAATTGAAATAAATAAATGCTCAAGCGCTAAATTCGCCTAGTCTTTGGGTGTGTTCAAACACGTTTAGACGTCTTTAGGTGCGTTTAATGTTTCGTCTGCCCAAATGTTCCTTTCCTGAACGCAATTTTGGTGTGTTGAGATTTCTGCCCCTAAACAACCCGGGCTCTAAATGCCTCTAAAAGTCTATGGATGCTTGGACACACAGGCTAACACAGAGGAGCGTTTAATGGGCAGAAAACAGTGTCACGCCTGTAAATGTTTTTTGACAGCTGCAGTGTACAGGAGGTCATATAGGTAGGTAAAGGAAAAGGGATTGGAGCAGCTTCACAACTAAAACAGATTCCCTTAAAGCAAGCATTTTGTAACAAATTTACACAAAAATGGCTTGATAAAACATAATCCCCACGTACATAAAAAAATACTGGCTGTCCTTTTCAAATAATTTTAGATAATGATAAGAGGGAAATAGAAAAAATAAAAAGAGAAAATGTATCGGGTACAAAAAACGACACTATTATCTGTTGAGTTAATGTTGGGAAAACACGTCTTTACATTAGTGAACACATTGCATGTTCAGATACACAGTAATTGTTCAGATATTTTTGGTATTGCATGTGCTTTGATGTTTCTGTATGCTGTCATTTTGTATGTGTACGGAATACTGTTTTTTTTTTTCACATTAGCATGTCTTTGAAATGCTAATAGATGTCTCAGGCATTGTTTTATAATTCCAGAATGAAGACTTCACAAACCAGTAAATTATGGTTAATTTATGAGATGTGACTTGCTTCTGCCCTAAGGCTGACCTGTCTCATTCTGCTGTTAAATAGTCACATTTCCTATAATAACATATAACAACACAGCAAATGTAGTTTAAAATGGAAATCTATCTCAACATTTTTTGTTTTGGATAGAACAAAGAAGGCTCAGTCCTTGTTGATTAGATTTTCTCTCACTTCCTGTTGTGTCACCTAGACACAACAGGAAAACCCCTCAAAGAAGGAAATACAACAATAAAACTTTTTTTTAATAGGGTTTGAGATTCCATTCTTTACCAAATAAATTTTAGCGTTGCTGTAGTCTTCGATGTGCAGTGATTGTTTAATTTTCTCATGTTTTTTTTTTTTTTTTTTGCTTTAGACAGCTAACTTACAGAGTACATACAATAGTAAGGAAGCTTTTTAAATTAATTGAAATCTGAATAATAATTATCATTGTATGAAACAACGTGGTTGTAAGCAAAGCATCTGAAGTTTGTTGGTGAAACCTGTAGTAGATATTTATTTCATTTTGGATAAAGTGGGGAAATGTTATAATCTCTAGCAAACAGCAAAACATAGTAAAATAAAATCTTATGGTAACATATTAAACATTAGATTGTGTATTTGTCAGGGTCTGTTCATGTAAATTGTTATTTACTTCCAAAATCTAGGAATGAATGCAACCGTTAGAAGGATGGATCAAGTCATTAATATCTTCGCCCCGTTGTCGGTGGGTCAGGTCATGACTTGGGCTTCCAATGTGGTTGGCTGTGGATTCATTCTTGGATGGAACCTGGTGTCACTGCTTGTGGAATTTATCTTCCTCTCCAGGGTTTATAAAATGGTACCTCAGCTGGCTGTCAAACCACAGCATTCTATAGGAGAGCATTATTTAGAAAGACAGCTGGAACTTATCAATGTGCAAGGTATGTCCATGGTTTGGGAAGAAACCAGTCTTCAAAAAAAAAATATCTAATGACAGAGTTCTTTGGACCTCCTAAATAAAACCTACCAATAATCCTCAGTTTTTTTGGCTGTAAGCACTTGGGGGTTTACTGATTTCCAAAGCCAGACACAGTATATTATGTTGCGGCATCCATTCTAGTTTGAGATCACTGGGAATTATTCTGGAGCCATGCTGTATCCCTTCCATTTCCATCATCACCATTGACACTTTGAGCATAGGCAGGAATGTTTTTTTAGTTCATGAAAGCAGATATTTTTGAATTACATGTAGAGTAAAGGCCATACGTATAGGCCTTCTTTTAATCTTAAAGTGATTGTAAACCTAATTTACAGAAAAATAACAAACATGTCATACTTACCTGCTCTGTTCAATGGTTTCTCACAGAGCAGCCCCAATCCTCCTCTTCTGGGTAACCCACCGATGCTCCTGCCAAGTGCCCCTATAGCAAGCCGCTTGCTATGGGGGAGTTCATTGGGGCTCGATCCATAGACATAGATCAATAAACATACATAGCACTGCTCAGCCCCACCCCCGATCTCTGCTCACTGGCTTTGATTGGCAGGAGTCAATGGCTGCTGCCTCCATGTCCAGTGAGGAGAGATAGAACGGAGAGAGTCCCTGCTCTTGGGCACAGCGCTGGATTGAGATTGGGCTCAGGTAAGCATAAGGTGGGGGGGGGGAGGATATAGAGATGCACATAGAAGGTTGTTTACCTTAATGCAGAGAATGCATATGGGTAAAAAAAATCTTCTACATTTACAACTACTTTAAATTTGGGTTTGCTCACCTTCAGTCATATTTCTCCACGTCTTCTAGACTGGGATATTCTTTTTTTTTTTTTTTTCATCTAATGGGCGGCCACTAATGATGTAACTCCTGAGAATGCACATTAGACTGACACCATTCTCAGAATCTTGCAGATCTTGGGAGTGGGCTGAGAGTGTACACTGCACTGCACATATACCACATGTACACATACAAAAAATATAGCATGAAGACAGGTAAAGCTGTTTTTTTGACAGCCTTTTCTATCAGAAAACTCTACTTTCTGTAATATTTTCTCTCACATTAGTTTTACTTTAACAAAGGTTTTTCATGCTGTTTTGGGTGAAGATGTATAGGGTATGTGATGATTAATTTAAAGTGTTAGTAGACCCAAAAACTAAAATATAATATATTGCAGATTGCAATCCTTAAAGTGGATGTAAACCGAAATTTATTTTGTCATAATGTAGAGTATAAGATTTCCTATCATTTGAGACCAGTCTAGCCACAAAGAGTTAATTCAGCGCTGAGCAATCTTCTTATTGTTCAGTGAGATAAATCTTGACAAACAGAGAAAAACTTTGTCAAATCCTCCCCCTTGCTGTGAGTGACAGGTGATTTACATATCTCGTGCACTAGCCTAAAAGACATTCATTATTTTTTAATTCACTCCCACTCCTTTCTTCTGCTGCTCTGCCAGCATTGGATGTTGCACACCTCAACATAATTGGGCATGCTGAAGTCATGTGGTTACTTTCCTGTCTTTTCACTGGATGTTAGAGATCATAGCAGAAGTTCAGTGTAAGAAATACACAGGAGAAAATGCATATTGACAAGGAGAGTATAGAGGTGGGCGGGGAGTCTACTGACATCACGACTCCACCCACCGAGCTCCAGACAACAGACCCACCCACAGAATCTGCAGTTTTTAGGGTCTCATAACAGACAGAGGGGAGACATTTGACAGATAAAGATACATGCAGGAGGCTCCTTTATATCCTTTATAGATAACCCCTATGGCAGTAGTTTAGAAAGGATGACATTGGGTTTACATCCACTTTTAAATGTGGTGGCTACATTCATTTTTTTAGGCTTGTTTTCCATTTTCACCTAGCGATCTGGCCAGTAATACATTTCCTCCCCCGCGACTTCCGGCCATGACCGCCTAGGTGATTACGTCATCAGCCCGGCCCGTTGACTCCTGTGTCATCAATACCAGAAGTCTTCAGGAGTCTAATGCAGGTACGCAAAGCATGCCGCAGTGTCATTACTGCACAAGCACAAGATCCGGAGGTGCATGCTGGGTAGCCAGCTGCACGAAATCCAGGAAATGAAGCCGGGCTGGCTTCAGCTGCCCAAATCCTGCATGGCTGTAGCCAGAATCGAGGGGGACAAAAGAAAAAAAAGCAGTTTGTAAGTAGTTACAATGTGTACATGCGCAACATTATCCATTATGCTTATAAGGAATTACAATGATCTCTGCAATGCTAATAATGCTATGTTGGCTAGGAGATTAGAACTCTGCTTTAAGGCTGGGTTCACACATATGCAAATTGGATGTGGGTTTCTCCGCATCCAATTCGTATGACAGGCAAGTGTGACCGGCAAGTGTGACACATGTCTAGATAAAAAAAAGGGTCCGGTGCATGTTTGGGTTCGATTCAGGTGCAAATTCAGGCAAAAATTCAGACCTGAATCGCACCTGAACTGGTCAACAGACACGCACTCGATCCCAGGCACGAACCCACAGCCGCACATGGGTGAACCCAATCTAAAGGACTCATTGATGCTGAATAAGGGGTATTAGTAAACATTAATCTGTTATTTTTTTAGGTGATTTGCCTATCTGCTCAGTCATAGGCGACTTCATTGGCACACCAGCCCTACCCACTGTATCAAGAGAAGAGAAATCCCAGACTCCAGAACCTTCTGCAGAGGGCACTTCATCAGTCCCTGTCTGCTTCCAGAAATTTCATCGCATGTTGCGTACCTGTACAGATGGCTGGAAATCCTACTACAGACAGTCTGTCTTTTTAGCGGGTCTGGGATTGGCCTTTTTGTACACCACAGTCCTTGGCTTTGACTGTATCACTACAGGTTATGCGTACACTCAGGGGATCAGTGGCTCTTTGCTTAGCATACTCATGGCCGTCTCCGCCATCTCAGGATTAATGGGCACCTTTCTGTTTACCAAGCTAAGAAGACATTACGGCTTAGTGGTCACAGGGATTATATCCAGCTGCCTTCATGTTGGTTGTCTAATGCTTTGCGTATTTTCAGTCTTTGCTCCGGGAAGCCCCTTTGACTTGGGCATTTTCTCTATCCTTACGGGTATGAATTCTTCTTTAAATACTGAGAAGTTGCATCAAAATCAACTCCACATCTATCCATCTCAAGGGAATATCAACCAACCTATCCTTTCAGACCGTTCCTCAATCCACTGGACTAACAATACTGTGTTGTTTGAGAGTGTCCGTTCCAGCGATCAGCCAGACTCCTACATTTCCATCATACTGCTCTTTTCAGGAGTTATATTAGCCAGAGTTGGTATGTATCCATTTAAGAGCCTTTTCTACTGTATTTTAATGTGGTGCATTTACTAAAGGCAAATAGACCTTTGCAAGTGCAGTTGCACTAATTTTACCCAGAGCTTAGACCCCTTTCACACTGAGGTGCTTGAAAACCAATATAACATCGGGCGTTTTTTTTCTTCGTTTTTGCGGCATTAGCTGTGCGCTTTTTTTAAGGTCACGTGACTCAAAAGAACTGTTTTGCGGTGCTTTTGAAGTGCTTTTCATGCACTTTTCAGGCGCTTTTGAACCGCTTCCCATAAATTTCAATGGACGGGCATTTTTTTATGCGTTTTTTTTTTAAGTGCTCCAAAGCTGCTGCTTGAAGGACTTTTTTCACCGCCACGCCAGTGCGTCGTCCCAGTGTGAAAGTATCCATTGATATTAATGTGATATTGTGTTACCTCTATATCTATTTCAGTGAACAACTAAAAAATACTGAACCTGACTTGACATGACCACAAATGGTTGTGGTGACCCTGCGAGGTTTGCTGTTCTCAATTGTTGCACATAGACTGTTGGATTGCCAGCTTGAATTGAGTCTTGGTCATGTTTAGTCTCTGGATAATACCAACTTTCATGATCAAAGGAATATGTGATTTCATAAGCAGATAGTTAAACTTTTTTGAGGTAAATCCTATGAAATGTAATGCCAGATTAATTTAGAATTATAAAGAGGTTAAGGTGTTTTTTACACCTCTGAGAATATAGCTGTATGTACTCAAAAAAGGACTCATTTAACCAGAAGCCCTAACTGTTTTCACTAAAGTTTAGTCCCACCAGTGTGTAATATTTTAGTGCATGCTGCATTCTGAGTTCATTTTTTAAAAACTGTTCAGTGCTTACCAAAATACAAGAAACAATCTTCAAAGTCCATTATACATTGCCTGTATGATCAAAGCACATCTAGAGGTATAATCCATTAGCTGGATTATAACCCCATGTTGGGGTTATGGCTGATTGTTGTAGCGTCACTAGAATAGTGAAGAGTGAATAATTTCAAAACCAGAACTGGTGAAATTTGTATTTTTAAAGGCCCTATTCACACCTAAGCTCACATTTCCACTCCAAGTTGCCTGAAGCTCAACAAAGCTCTGGAGCTTTTTTTTTTGCAGATCAAAGTGGGCAGATTTGTGCGTTTTATATTCCCGTAGTAATAAAGGGAAACGTGCATTTTTGTGTGGGATATAAAAAAAAAAAAAAAAAAAATAGTAAAATGAATAATAGTAAGTACACAAATAACTAAAGATCATCATAAATAAAATAAACGAATATGTAATAATGAATACATAAATAATAATTAACCCCTAACCTTAAAAAAAAATATTATTATTAATAATAATAATAATAATAATAATAATAAACAACAACACCCAAACCAAAAAAATGAATAATACTAATTTATTATTATTAATAATAATTATAATAATAATAATAATAACAATTTATTTATTTTGTGTTAGGGTGTTATTTTATTTTTATTTTTTTTAAGGGTTAGGGGTTAATTATTTATTATTATTATTAACATATTGTATTTATTTATGATGATTTGTATTTATTTTGCATTTATTTTACATTTATTAGTAGTTAACATCCTAACCCTAACAAAATAAATAATAAATAACCCTAAATCCCTTACCCTTAAAAAAAAAAAAAAATGAATAAAAACAATAATAATAAAAAAAAGAAATAAAAGCTGATGGACAAGCTAAAAAGCTGAAAAACCTAGCAACAAATGATGCAACAGATGATAGTTTTCTCTATTGGCTAAGAAAAAAAACCGCCAAAGCCTCAAAAACCCTGTGTAAAAACGCACAAAAAAACACTATGCTCAGGTGTGAATGCAGTCTGAAGGAGGGCACGAGGCAGGCCTGCTTTGGCTGATATGAGCATATACAAACAAATGCAGATCACATCATGCCAATAAAACCCAACTATTGTCTTATGACTATTTTTCGGTTAGAAAACCTAGTCTGATCCGCTAACACTAGACCCACTTTCCTCCTCTGATTGACTAAAGAGGAATGCTTGTGTCATCCATGAATTCCTTTGCATAGTAAAAGTCATGAGAAAATTGGTATGTAGAAAGTTGGCTATGGCTCGCTAATGGTCACTTTTAGGGCTTGTCTACTTGGGTTTTTTAGGTATTAGAACTGCATTCCTCTACCTATAAGTCAATGGTATTTGCAAAAAGCAGGAGGGACGGGATGTGGCAGGACGTGCTGACGTAGTGCGCAGCACGGAGGGAGGAGCGGGCTGCGAGGGGGGAAGGCATCGAAGATCCATGGAGGGTGAGAGGCTCCGTGAGCCCCCCCGTCAACAGCCCGGAATCAGCAGCGCGACCTGGGCATCAACACCAGCGTCTCGGCCTGGGGCGAGACGATGAATGGAAAGCGGACAGCCTCTTCCTACCATCTTCCGCCACCGCCGACCTACCATCTTTCGCCACCGCCGACCCGCCGCTGACTCCCCGCATCCCCTCTCCCCTGCATGACCATAGATCATCTGGACACAAGGCACGGACCGTGAGTATTGCACATCATAGCGCTACAAAGCGGCTTTTTTCTCAAACCGGACCACTGGAGGAGGTAAGCGCTTTAACGAGCTATGATTGTCAGCATAAAAGTCAATAGCAATGCTTGATCTCCCTGTACACAGCCATAACTAGACGGAGACCTAGGAAACCACCAGAGGCCGGCCCTTCTTCCTTCATCTTTATTAAAATACAGCAAGCTGTTGGGCTCAGTGTTTGACTGGCTTTTGGTACACCTAATTAGAGGTAAATGCGATAGGACTCTATGACATGCTGTTTAATCCCTTCCTGGGGGTACATTTTCTATTCTCCGCTGTGCTTATTTTTCAGAAGCTACCAGACTATGCTACTTAGTGCAAGATATATCATATAAAAATCCCTCCTACGGGACGTTTTATGCAAACCTACAACTAGAAGGGAGCAGAGGGATGGACGGGATTATATAAACTGGATAATTCAAAAATCATACAACAGCTTTTCCTGGTTTGGTCTTTTCTTTGGGGGACGGTACTGTAGGTTTCTCTTTTTTTTTTTCTCTCTTCTTCCCTAAATGGTAGCCATAAAAGAAGATTTGCAACACCCTGAGAAGGAGGTACTTGAATAAAGCTAGTATGAGGCTTTTAGTAGCTATTTCAGCATTACAGATACCCTAGGATTTTCGGTATACGTACATCTTGCTGGGTGATAAAATTGCTGTATAATGAACCGATGCCACACAATGTACTCCCCCGCCCGTGAACATGTAGAAAAAACGGTTAAATCTTTGGGATGATCCCAAATGAATATCTATCTACCCAGATAGTCAATCTCGCAGACCGGTCCCTGGGGCTTACATCTGTGAAAAAGCCGCCACTCCCACCCTGTTTATATAGAATCCTCACAAGAGCACAAAAGCAAATGTGAGAAAACAGGACCGATTGGTACCTATGAGGATCTACTGATCACTGGGGTTCTGTCTGACGACAGACACCTGAGATTGTGTATCTTTGTTAAAGCTCTAGGTTTTTCTAAAATATGAAACAAAGGTTTAACTATAAAATTCATATGTTCATGTGTTGCCCATATCATTGAAATCAGTGACCCCCTGTAACATATTGTAATTACCGATGGACTTTACCAGCAGAGCCATCTGGTAGGACTCTGGAAAAGTGTAAACTGCTTATTGCTGAAGCTAACGGGTAGGAGGGGCGAACAAACTCCCCCGTCAAAAGATAGAACCCAAAGGGGCAACCCGGTCTCAGCCACCACAAGATATTAACCTTGGGACAGAAAGACACTGAGAGGAGCTTAGGCCAGGCGCCCCTGACGGCCCCGGCACAGACCGCGAACCCAAAAAACTCTAAACGATCGAGGGGTAAAGGAAAGCCTTAAAGCAAGGACCACATTAAAAGGTAGGAGGTGGAAAAGGGCCCAGGAGGCCCAGGTTTGCAATAAGACTGGGGAAGAGAATCAGACCCAAAAAAAAAGTCAACATGAATAAAGATTCAGCCAAACAGCCTAAGAAAGCAACCACCAAAGGCAGTAAAGGGGAGACAAGTACAATCAAACACTATTTAAGACAGGGTGCAAGCCTAAAAACATCGGGAAAAGAAACTCGGGCCGGAGCTTCCCCGGAGAGTAGGGGCGGGGCGGAAGGAGAAATCAACGACTCCAGAGCGGACTTTACAATGGAGACCGAGATTGAGCCCAGTAGGGGGGAGGACCAACAATCAGGAACCCACATCCCCAACAAACTTGAAATGGAGGCGATGTTATTACGCCTGGAAAATGTAATCAAATTGGAAATTAACTCCCTACGTGAGGATATGGGCCATCTGCTGTCTAGGGTTGAAGTGGTGGAAGGGAGAGCGGATTCCATAGATGTGGAAATCGCGAAGCTGAAAACACAATTAAAAGGTGCCTACCTCACCCAGAGAGAGACCCTCTACAAGATAGAGGACCAAGAAAACAGGGATAGGAGGCTAAACCTGAGGTTGCGTGCCGTCCCGGAACAAAGAGGGGAAGACCTAGAAAGAAAACTATGGGAAATCTTGGGCCCCATAAGTGGCAAGGACTTAGACCACTTCCCCCATATAGAAAGGATACACCGAGTAGGCAGACCCGAAAGGGGGGGTACAGAGCGGATCCGGGACATAATTGTCAGATTCAGCCACTTTAAAGAAAAAGAGGACCTGTGGGCGAAAAAAAAAAATAAGTCCCCAATATTGTATAAGGACGCTGAAATTCAGGTATATGCAGACATATCGGCCCGAACCTTGGAAAGACGGCGACACCAGAAACCCCTGTTGGAAATATTGAAAAGGGAAAACATAAGATATAACTGGGGTTTCCCCTCATGCTTAATAGGGTTAAAAGAGGGGTGCACGGCTAGGCTGAGGTACCCGGAAGAAATAGAGGGATTTTGTACAAAACTCGGGATTGTAGTCCCGAACCTGCAGGGCTGGATTGAAATGGAAGGCCTGGGGGACCCTGGGGGGGGGAGTGGGGGAGGGGGGGAGGAGGGGCGAATGCCCATATGTAGCTGCACGAGAATTCTGTTCAAACCGGCCCCGCCCCCCCCCCTCTGCGCCCCGAGCTCGGGGCGCGGAGGGGGAGGGGAGGGCTAAACAGGCTCCACCTCACCAGGAATCCGGAGTCTAAGGGAAGCCACAAAGGATGGCCCCCAATGACCCGAGGACCCTAGTTGGGGTAAGAGAGGGGGGGGGGGGGGGGGGGGGAGAGGGGGGGGGGAGGAGGGGGGGGGGGGAGAGGGGAGAAAGGGGGAGGGACAAGGAAGGGAGGGGGAGGAGGGGGGGGAAGAGGGAGGGAAACCACGTCCGCTGTGGGGCTGTTATCACCATCAATATCTCAGAGGGAAAAAAAAAAAAAAAAAAAAAATCCCCAAAAAATAAATGAAGGACATAGAAATCAAATTTGTATCATATAATGTGAAAGGCTAGCGATCTAAAATTTTGGAGGAAGCAGAGAGATATGGCGCAGGTATAGTGTTCCTGCAAGAGACTCACCTGGCACATTCCTCAAATATTAGACTTTTTTCTCCAGCTCTCCCAAATTGGTTTTATGGAGATACTATCTCGAGCAGGGCAAGAGGAGTGGCTATTGGGATTGCGAGGGACATTGACTTCACGGTGGAGGAGAGAATGACGGACCCCGAGGGGAGGTACCTGTTTCTTAGGGGCTCCCTCCTAGGGGTAGAACTTACACTGGCCAATGTTTATGCCCCCAACGCAAAACCTATCTTATTCCTCGAAGCAATTCTGCGTAAGCTAAGGGCCTTCAGGAAAGGATATCTGATCCTGATGGGGGACCTCAATTTCGCGATGGACCCCGTGAAGGACAGTACGTCTGGTGGCACGGGGAGGGGCAACATACAACTGAAGCGGATTAAAAAAAAACTATCGGAGGACCAACTGTTAGATGTGTGGAGGATCCAGCACCCGCAGTTGAGGGATTACTCGTTCTTCTCCCCCGTCCACCAGATGTATTCTCGCCTGGACTATATCTTAATAGACCAGGGCATACTGGGAAGGGTCAAAGAAACCGAAATTGGAATAGCTTCCCTCTCGGACCACGCACCGGTATCCATGAGGCTAAGGTTCCCCGAACACAAACAACCCTCTAGCGGATGGAAACTCAATCCTGAATTGTTACATGATAAAGAAATTAGGGATTATATTAAAAAGGAGCTAGAATGGTTCTTTCAAATCAACGACAACGGAGAGGTCTCAGAGGCACAACTGTGGGACGCCCATAAAGCGTTCATTAGGGGGCTCCTGATAGCTAAAGCCTCATGGAAAAAAAAGGAGAGGGTGGGAAAGACGCAGGCGCTGATGGCCGAGATTAAAACCCTGGAGCAAAAGCACAAATCTGGGGGGGCACTTAGCCAGAGCATATACATAGAGCTTACAGACAAGAGAGAGGAATTGAAAGATTTAGCTGAACAGGAAGTTAGACAGAAGTTCAACAAATTGGCCAGGGAACAATATATATGGGGCAATAAGCCAGGGAAATATTTAGCAAGGAAATTACAAAAAAAGAAAACCAGAAATTTTATTGAAAAAATTCAAACAAGAAACGGGGAGATGAAGTTTACCTCTAGTGAAATAGCCTCTACATTCAGAGACTATTACAAAGAACTCTACGAGGTGAAAACCAAGGGAAACAACGACAGCATGGGAAATAACCAGAAAACATCAGAGTTCCTAGAGAGGGCAGGGCTAATGGCTCTAGGGGAGGAGGAGAGAGATGAGCTTGAGAGGCCAATAACTGAGGAGGAGATCTTAGCAGCCATCAACAACTCTCCAACAGGGAAGAGCCCGGGCCCGGACGGCTTTACGGCCTCATATTACAAAACGTACAAAGAGATTCTTATACCGAGATTACTGCGATATATGAATGGACTAGGGATAGACTATGAGATGAGCGAAGAGGCCCTAAAAGCTACGATCACTCTTTTGAGGAAGGATGGGAAGGATGGATCGGTGTGCTCGAACTACAGACCCATCTCCTTATTAAATTTCGACACAAAATTATACGCTAAGATACTGGCGGATCGAATAAAGGGGCATTTGGGCACACTGATCCATCCGGACCAGGTCGGGTTTGTCCCGGGCAGAGAGGGGAGGGACAATGGGATTCGGACATTGCTAGCCATACAGAGGATGGGAGATTCGAGAACCCCCAGTCTACTCCTCTCGATAGACGCTGAAAAAGCGTTCGACAGAGTAGACTGGGGGTTCATGTTCAACACCCTACAGAGGATGGGTTTCGGACCCAGAATTATTCAAAAAATCAAAACCCTATATAATCATCCGAAAACCAACATCAAGGTCAATGGAACGACCTCCGCGGAGTTCGAACTGTTTAATGGTACTAGGCAGGGCTGTCCACTCTCCCCTCTCCTTTTTATTCTATCCCTGGAACCGCTGTTAGCCACAATCCGTGGAAACCCAGAGGTGGAAGGCTGTAAAGTCGGCAGCGAAGAGCACAAACTTGCGGCCTTCGCGGACGACGTCCTCTTTTACATAAGCTCACCCCAGAAGTCAGTCCCCATATTGCTTAAAACCTTGAGGGAATATGGGGAACTAACAAACTTTAGAATCAATGCCTCAAAAACATTTATCCTTAATATTAACCTCAAAAAAATAGAGAAACAGAACCTACAGAAAACAGTTAGTTTTGTATGGAAAAAAAGGATAAAATACTTAGGAATAGAACTGGCCAACAACCCGAGGAAATTATACAAAATAAATTATATCCCACTCCTAGAAGACATAAAAAAAAAATGCCAAGAGCTGAAGGGAAAAATCCTATCCTGGATAGGTAGGATTAATTCGGTAAAAATGATGATCTTACCAGTCATCACATATAAATTCCAGATGCTCCCCCTCCCTCTCCCAAAACAGTACCTCGGTAAACTAAGAGCTATTATAATGAACTTCATATGGAATTACAAAAAACATAGAATCTCCCTCCAAGTTCTAAAACAAGACAAAAGTCAGGGCGGTCTGGCGGTCCCAGACATAGAAAGTTACTACCATGCTATAGCACTATTAAGAATCGCAGAATGGGGTAAAATAGGTAACACTAAAAGATGGGTTAGTTTGGAGGAAGCACTGAGTGAAGCTAGGCTGGGGAGGATTGTGTGGAACCCTCCGAAAAGCCGGACACTGGGAGAAAAAACACATATAATCACCATCACGACTTTGAAAATCTGGGACAAAATATATAAAATATTCAACAAAAATTATAATTCGCCACTTATAGCACTTAAAGAAAATCCTTTTTTCCCGCCAGGGTTAAAGGAAATAGGAGGTGATTGGATTAGAAAGGACTGCACGAGACTAGGGGAAGTTATTAGCAAGGGGAAGGTTATGACATTGCACGAGTTACAGAATAATGAGGCTTTTTCCATAGATGGATGGCGGCATCGCCAGCTAACCCACTTTGTGGGCTCTCTTCCTAGCCCATTAAGGGAGGCTAAGGATCTAACAAAATTAGAGAAAATCTTTACGGCAGAATGTTCAAAAAAAAGAATATCCAGAATATATAAACTATTATTAGAAAGAGATAGACCGGAGATGCCGCCATACCTTACCAAATGGGAAAGCGAATTAGGAACACAACTAGAAATAGGCACAAGTAAGAAAATTTTAAAATTAGCACATGGGTCAGCGGTAGATGCGAGAACTGCAGAAACAAACTTTAAGTGCATGGCTAGGTGGTATAGAACCCCAGACAGGGTCAGCAATTTCCAGGCGGATACATCTGCGAACTGTTGGAGGGGGTGTGATCAAAGGGGCACAATGGGTCATTTATGGTGGGGGTGTCCTAAAATCAAAAATTTTGGGAGACTATCCTAAAATACATAAAAGAAATAACAACGATCGAGGTAAAAAATGACCCTTGGGTGGCACTCATGCATGCCACATCCAAGGGAATTAAACAATATAAAGGCACATTGATTCCCCATCTGCTTAACGCGGCTAAAAAGGTAATTCCAAGGAGGTGGAAGAGAAGACACTGGGGAGAAAGGGCCACCTAACAACAACAAAACAGCGGACGGGGACGGGGAGGGTGGGGGCATGGGGGGGACAGGGGGGAGGGGGGGGGGAAATAAAAATAAAAACCCCCAGGGGGGTTAACCTGAAGAGTGATGGAACGGGATTTAGGACAAAGGAAGCGGAGGGGGAGCGGAGGCTGGGTTGGATCTCGGATGTATATATGTATTTTTGGGCTTTGTAAACTTCATGGATACCCGACTCAGGACCCCTTATCCCCCCCCAACTCCAGGGGGAAAAAAAAAAAAAAAAGGGTGAGAATGAAACAATCCACTAATTATGCTAAGACAATTAGAGGGATGGAGATGCGGGCATAGCTGACACTCACCCACGAATACTCTTTCTGAAGTGGAAAAAAAAAAAAGCAGGAGACAGGAACTCAGAATCATCTCAAATACAACAAAATTTATCTGAAGACTTGCAGTTTTTGCACATCTATACAAGCAGCTCTTCTCAACCAGGGTTCAGTGAAACCCTAAAGAGGTTGCTAAGGATTGAGAAATGAAAATGCCTCTTAGGCTTCATGTACACGGGAAGTTTTTACAACCTCTTCTGAACGATTTAACTTGGCGTTTTACAAAAAAAATAAAGTTTTTTTCAAAATAGCCAAAAATAAATAACGCCTGTAAACAAAACGCGGCTAAATGCGAGTTACCGCGTTTAGAAGTGTTTGGCACTTGAAATGCCTCTAAACTCAGCTTCTGAACCCATTTTTTTTGAGTTCCAAAAAAAGCCTTTAAACTCAACTGCCTAGAAACAGCTGTAAACGACCCTGTGTACATGTATTGATAAGATAACATAGGGGAGAGTTCGGGAGCAGTTGAAAAAAAAATGCCCAACTTCTCCTAAACGTCCGTTTACCAGCAGCAGTGTACATGAGGCCTAATTAGATAAGTAACCACTGATATGTTTGCTATCTGTAAGGGAATGATTCTAAGCTTAAAGTCGAAGTCCAGGCTAAAACTAAAATCCCTGCATCTATAGTCACCAACATTCTAGCCCTGAAAAAAAAATCTGTATACGTGCCTTTTCAGCAGGCGATCCAACCTGATCTCCTGCCCTTTCCCTCCCCCTTCTCCATTCCTAGAAGACATACTATGGCTTCCATTAATGAAAATCTATCTATGAATGGAGGAGGACCTTTCAATCACCCACCTATACTTCATTCATAGATCGTTTTTCATTCATGGAAGCCATATTACAGCTCCTGTGACTGTAGGAGGGAGACAGAAAAGGGCAAGCATAGTTGGCAATTTTGATGACAGCCTAAAGCAGCAGCCATCAGCACAAGGGACGATTTGCATCAATAGTAAGTACAGTCCCTTGTGTTGTTTTAAAAAAAAATATATATATATTTGATAACTTAGGCTTTAAAAAGGTTGGGAAAGGCAGGCAATCGCGGGTTTATGGCGGACATCGCTGCCACTGGGCACGCGCATCGGCTGCCCAGTGACGCGGCGGTGCACGCGCTCCCGGCGGCACGCGCGTGCTCCCTGGAGGGCCGTGAAAAGGAGGACGTCATATGACATCCTCCCGCCCTGAGAGCTGCGCCACCTGGCCATCAATAGACGGCCGGCGGTCAGCTACTGGTTAAAGTGTTACTAAACCCAGGACCCTGCATTCACTATACCTGGTCTCCCACAGTACACAGAACATGGAAATGCAATTATTTTAGTAAACATAAACTGCTAAATAGCTAAATCAGCAGTATATAGCAGTCTTGTGACTTCTATCAGTGTACGGCTGAGCACTGGTTAAAGCTTGTAGGAGTTTTCATTCTCCTCTGGCTTGTCCTCTGAGGCTGCATGACTGCTGATCCTCTGTCTGGGCAGTGCTGATTGGCCCTGTGCTGATCACATGCACCCTCCCAAGAAAATAAATAAATAAATTCTCTCGCAATACACACCAAACTGAGCATTTGCAGAGTGCCCCCAATGCTCTGTTCTATTAGGAGATGGATTAGGGTAAGTAAAAGAAGGGCAGGATCAAACAGCCTTTTTACACAATGCGGAGGATTAACCCCTTAGGTTCCATAGTAAGTATAACCAGCATGCTTTACTGCAAATACAGACTGATTTTTACAGTTGTGGGTTTAGTAACACTGTGAAGTAATGTAAGTTTTCTAGGCAAAGATTGATGTTCTAATATTGGTTGCCCCCCCACTGATCAGGCATTGTTTTTGCTGCATTTCATACACAGCCATTTACAGGGGGTCCCCAAGTTACAAACTCGTTAGGGACTGCCCGCCTGTTCTTAACTCGGAATTGTTCGTAAGTCAGCCGCGCATGCGCAGACCGACAATTACGGACAATTCCGATGTTCCGTCAAATGCCGTTCTGCGCATGCATGGCAAATTACGGACATTTCCGATGTTTGCCATCATTTTCCGAGGCTCCGTTTGGCCGCGCATGCGCAGAACGGCCGAAGGACGGCGGAAAATGGCGGAGGGTCCCCGCAGCGCCCAGTTCGTAAGTAGAGGATGTTCGTAGGTCGGGCATTCGTAAGTCGGGGACCCCCTGTACTAGTAAACCTTGCACTGGTGGCATCTCTAGTGATATGTAAAGTGGTAGTTAACGCTACAACTGTGGCCAAAAGTTTTGAGAACGACAGAAATATAAATTTTCACAAAGTCTGCTGCTTCAGTTTTTATAATGGCAATTTGCATATACTCCACAATGTTATGAAGAGTGATCAGATGAATCAAATCAGAAGTCCCTCTTTACAATGAAAATTAACTTAATCCCATAAAAAAACATTTTCACTCTATTTGTGAAGAAGGCTTCAGGGCGCCCAAGAAAGTCCAGCAAGCGCCAGGACCATCTCCTACAGTTGATTCAGCTGTGGGATTGGGGCACCACCAGTGCAGAGCTTGCTCAGGAATGGCAGCAGGCAGGTGTGAGTAAATCTGCACACACAGTGAGGAGAAGACTTTTGGAAGATGGTTTGGTGTCAAGAAGAGCTGCAAAGAAGCCATTCTCTCCAGGAAAAACATCAGGGACAGACTGATATTATTCTGCAAACGGTACAGGGATTGGACTGCTGAGGACTGGGGTAAATACATTTTCTCTGATGAATCCCATTTCCGATTGTCCGGAGAAGAAAAGGTGAGCGCTACCATCAGTCCTGTGTCATGCCAACAGTAAAGCACCCCAAGACCATTCATGTGTGGGGTTGCTTCTCAGCTAAGGGAGTGGACTCACTCACAATCCATGAATAAAGAATGGTACAAAAACGTCCTCCAAGAGCAACTTCTCCCAACCATCCAAGAACAGTTTGGTGATGAACAATGCCTTTTCCAGCATGATGGAGCACCTTGCCATAAGGCAAAAGTGATAACTAAGTGGCTTGGGGAACAAAAACATAAAAATGTTGGGTCCATGGCCAGGAAACTCCTCAAACCTTAATCCCATTGAGAACTTGTGGTCAATCCTCAAGAGGTGGGTGAACAAAAAACCCCACAAATTTTGACAAAACCCAAGCATTAATTATGCAAGATAGACTGCCATCAGTCAGGATGTGGCTCAGAATTTGATTGACAGCATGCCAGGGCGAATTGCAGAGGTTTTGAAAAAGAAAGGTCAACACTGCAAATATTGACTCTGCATAAACTTCATGTTATTGTCTTTAATAAAAGCCTTTGAAGCTTATGAAATGCTTGTAATTATACTTCAGTATACCATAGTAACATCTGACAAAAAGATATAAAAACATTGAAATAGCATACTTTGTGAAAATTTATATTTGTGTCATTCTCAAAACTTTTGGCCATGGCTGTACATGTGAATTTGTACCTACAGTGCTGTCTTGGCCTAGGGTGGCACTTTTGCGAGGGCACACGCACACCCTCTGGTGGCCAAAGAAGTGTAGGAGAGCCATTGTGCTGCAGTATATCTGCGTGACATGGTCGTGGACCGGTTAAGATAAATAACATTCTGCCTTTACAATACCTTTAAACCAACCTGTTGAAATATGAAATTTGCTTTTCTAATAAAAAAAAAAAAAAAATCCAAAACCTGTGTGTCAGAATGATAGCCGGGCAACTAGCAGGAAGGAAGCCAGCAATACCAGTATTCACTGGCCTCTAGGGGATAGGTTCAGGTTTTCTGCTGCCATGGGTATAGGCCAGTGGTTTCCAAACTGCGTCCAGATGCGGCCCTTTGCTTGCCTTTATCCAGTCTTTGGGGCACTATTGCTTCCACTGATGCAAGACACAATTCTGCCAACTGACACCAAAAATGGGGCACCATTTCTCTCACTGACACCAATAATGGGGCATTATTCCTCCCCCTAATACCAAATATGGCGTGGTTTACTCCCACTGATGCCAGGAACATTTCCACTCCCCCTGGCCATAGTCCGACCCCCCCTAAAGTCTGGACAATAACTGGCCCTTTGTTTAGAAAGTTGAGACCCCTGGTGTAGGCGAATCTTGTGGGCTCAAAATGTGCAATTCTAGCAAATTTATGTGCAGATTTGTCAAGCATTTTTCTTAAACCATAATGCATAATGCCTTTGAACTATGGTCAACAATGGGGGTTTAGGCTAACCCAGCTTCCTTATAAAAGAGGTGGGTGTGTAAAGCAGCCATAGGTGTTAATTTACTTAAGGAAAATAGACCAAGTGCTGTTGCAATAATTTCCCCCAGAGCTTAACGAATGAGGTGACTTACATTATCCAATCATGTGCAAGCAAAAATAGTGTCAGTGTACAGGCAATCCCTGAGTTACGAATGGAGGTGGTGTGACGTTGTAAGAAAATTTTTTTTATAAAAAAAGAAGGAAGAAAAATCTTCCCAGTAGGGACCCAGACAGAAATGAAACAAACCCTTCCCTGCTCCATGCAAAACAGACATGGTGATTTTATTGCTTCTGCTCTAAAAATTATATTCCAGTATCTAGAAATAAGATTTTGCAATAAGGTTCACTTCTAGAAAGTAAATCAATAGTTTAGTGGTAAGGGGGCTAAAGGAAGCATAAATATAAAGGAATCCACATATCCTTTAAAGGCCGATCCGCACCATGCCCGCACAGTGCTGTGCAATTCGGACCGCATGCAAAATGCACTCCATTTGGTATCTTGCGATTAATAGAAAATTAATGTTGCAAATTAAGTGCATTTGCCCGCACCGGATCGCCTTGTACTTTTGTACCATGCGATCCAGTTACAGTGCGTTTTAAAAAGTAGTGCTCGCACTACTTTGGTGCAGTTAATGCAGTTAATGCTAAATTAATGGGCTGAAATTGCACCCCACAGAACGGCATGTGTGAACTAACCCTTTAATCAGATGGAGTCTTTCAAATTATACTTTTTGAAAATATAATGCATACTTGTCATGCTAACTGTTGTTCATTTCTAAACTCTCTAGGTCTTTGGTCATTTGACCTGACAGTGACTCAGCTTCTCCAAGAGAACATCCCAGAATCCGAGCGGGGGGTCGTCAATGGAGTGCAAAGCTCAATGAATTACCTGATGGATCTAGTTCATTTCATCATGGTCATTCTAGCTCCACAACCCCAACAGTTTGGGCTCCTGGTCATCATCTCAATCCTGTTTGTGATAGCTGGACACACCATGTATTTTTTTTATACCAAAAAATATAAAACAATAGAGAGGGAATCACCAAATACTCCTGCCTGAGTCTTGTGAGGAACCATTTTAAACAGCTAACGCTCTTTGTAGTATAATTTTCGTAGTATGAGTTTTTAGCATGAAGTGTTGGATAACCTTAGCAGACCTGTCCAATGTTCACCTAATCTGTTACATTTCTTTTTTTATTATAATTTTATACATGAACCACCCAATTCCATATACAGATTCAATGAACTTCACTGAAAATAAACATACATTATTTAATCTACAATTACTTCTTTTGTCTGTTCGTTACCTGAATATCCGGGTGTTGGATCCAAACAATAAATCGGTGGGGAAAAAAAAAACTGCCACTGTAAAGTTTTGTGACATTTTGTGATGTTTTACTTATGTCTCTAGGCATTGTCTGCTCTTTAGATGAACAAAAAACTAGTGATACACAGAAATTTTGGCCGTCCAAAATAGTTTTTAGGGTTGTGCCGAAAGGTGTCATCCATTTTACTGTGCTTATAAAATGTTTTACATTGGTCATGAAGCTCAAAAAAAATGCATCAGAAACACAACACAGGTGCATTTTGATGCGTTCTCAATGCTTTTTAATGGGGAGGTAAAACATTTTTTTTTCTTTTTAATGACCAAAAATGCAGCAAGCAGGGTTTTTAACACCACTTTAAAAAGGTGCCGTTAATAATCTTAGTTAAAAAGTCGAATATCATACAATTATTTACTATATATATATATATATATATATATATATATATATACATACACACACACACACACACACACATATACACACACACATGCTATCTCTCAAAAAATGAATACACCCCTCACATTTTTGTAAAATTTTTTATAACTTTTCATGTGCCAACACTGAAGAAATTACACTTTGCTACAATGTAAAGTAGTGAGTGTACAGCTTGTATAACTGTGTAAATTTGCTGCCCCCTCAAAATAACAACACACAGTCATTAATCTAACCTGCTGGCAACAAAAGTGAGTACACCCCTAAGTGAAAATGTCCAAATTGGGCCCAAAGTGTCAATATTTTGTGTGGCCACCATTATTTTCCAGCACTGCCTTAACCCTCTTGGGCATGGAGTTCACCAAAGATTCACAGGTTGCCACTTTCACTCCTCCATGACGACATCACGGAGCTGGTGGATGTTAGAGACCTTGCGCTCCTCCACCTTCTGTTTGAGGATGCCCCACAGATGCTCAATAGGGTTTATGTCTGGAGACATGCTTGGCCAGTCCATCACCTTTACCCTCAGCTTCTTTAGCAAAGCAGTGGTCATCTTGGAGGTGTGTTTGAGGTCGTTATGTTGGAATACTGCCCTGCAGCCCAGTCTCCGAAGGGAGGAGATCATGCTTTGCTTCAGTATGTCACAGTACATGTTGGCATTCATGGTTCCCTCAATGAACTGTAGCTCCCCAGTGTTGGCAGCATTAATGCAGTCCAAGACCATGACACTCCCACCACCATGCTTGACTGTAGGCAAGATACACTTGTCTTTGTAATCCTCACCTGGTTGTCGCCACACATGCGTGACACCATCTCAACCAAATACATTTATCTTGGTCTCATCAGACCACAGCACATGGTTCCAGTAATCCATGTCATTAGTCTGCTTGTCTTCAGCAAACTGTTTGTGGGCTTTCTTGTGCATCATCTTTAGAAGAGGCTTCGTACAGGAACATCCCCTGATGAAGTAGGGTGTGAGTGGAGGCATACCGGAAGTGACGTGGTTTGGGAACGTGCTCGGCCCTCGTGGATTTTTGCCGCTACTCTGCTTTTTAAATGTGAGTGTACCCCATGATGTTACTTTTTTAATAAATATATACAACGGTATTACACTACGAGAGCGCTCTTCTTTCTTTATATATCCATACTGAGAGGACATTAGAGGGAACCCGTGGGAGAAACAGAGACGTAACACATGTGAGAGCAGATCATTGGAAATTGCTATAGAGGAGCCCAAGAGGTGATCATACGCCAGTACACCATCCAAGGAACCATAGGCTATGCTGGTTTTTAACATACCTGAGGTGAGAGGCTAGAGCGCACAGAGGTGATGTGGGAGCAAGATTGTCACTTATATTATGAATAGCCACTAACGGTGAAGGGCAATCGTGCACAATTTCACAGAAAGGACTGTTTATATAAGGAAATTCATCAATGGACATGCACCACTATTATTTTGTTTTTGATATTTGTGTGTTAGGTGTCCAGCCTTGAGACACAAGAAATTATTATTATTTATGCACTAGGATCACTTTAATTATATGCATGCTAATGTTAATAATTAATAGAAACATGATTAGGCACAATACACAGCCATTTGTGATTGTTTTATGCGCAGAGGTTACACACTGATCTTCGATTGATTTATGCACTGAAGTCACTTTATATACTCATTTTTATTTTAAAGTTACTCTAACAGGAGTGACTAACTAGGTTTACCTTTGCACGCCCTCTGAAGACGGAATTACGAAACGCATCAGAACGTGGCCACACGACATTGCGGTCAGACACAGTCAGCACCTCTCGGGACTCATCTCGCCGATCGAGCAGAGGAGACGCCAGTCATGGGAGTGAGAGGTCTGAGTGAACCGAGCAGCATAAGTGACTTCCACATTAAGGCCTGATTGCATACTATCTCTGGTCGGCAGCCAACCATTGGGGAGTGCACAAGGTGGTGAAGGTGTAGGAGAACAGAACTTTTACCCTGATATGTTTCTTTGGTGGATTGGACATTGCTGATGACACTTCTTCCTCTCTTCCTTCTTTGTTTATGGACATTTATATGCATTTAGTAGTAGAGCAATTTTTTAAGTCAACTCATAATTGATGAGAACAGATGTGTGCTCAGAGTGCTGACTGCTTATTTTAATCCCCTACGATTGCATCCATTGATTTATTTATTATTATACAGGATTTATATAGCGCCAACAGTTTGCGCAACGCTTTACAACATCAGGGAAGACCGGACCGATTGCGGTAAGGAGTTCCATGGGCTTGGAGAGGCTCTGGAAAAGTCCTGGAGACGAGCATGGGAGGAGGTGATGAGAGAGCTAGAGAGCTAGAGAGCAGGAGGACTTGAGAAGAACGAAGAGAACGATTAGGTAGGTATTTTGAAACTAGGTCAGTGATGTAGTTGGGGGCAGACTTGTAGATTGCTTTGTAGGTAGTGGTTAGTATTTTGAATTTAATTTGTTGGGTGAGCAGAAGCCAGTGGAGGGATTGACAGAGAGGAGTAGCAGAGACAGAGCGGTTGGTAAGGTGGATGAGTCTGGCAGCAGCATTCATGATGGACTGAAGGGGGGGTTAGAGTATGCAGAGGTAGGCCAATGAGGAGGGAGTTGCAGTAATCGAGGCGGGAGATGACCAGGGAGTGAATCAAGAGCTTTGTTGCATCATTGGTTAGAAAGGAGCGTATTTTGGAGATATTCCGGAGGTTGAGGCGGCAAGATTTGGACAGTGAATGGACATGGGGCTTAAAGGAGAGTTCAGAGTCCAGGACTACTCCTAGTACCTTGGCATGTGGGGATGGGCTGATAGTTGTGCCATCAATTTTGACCGAGAGATCAGGGGAAGAGGCACGTGGGGGAGGAAAAATGATAAGCTTGGTTTTGGATAGATTAAGTTTGAGGAAGTGGTGTGACATCCAGACTTATATATCCGATAGTAAAATAGTGATACGTGAGGAGACTGAAGGAGTGAGTTGAGGGGTAGAGAAATAGATTTGAGTGTCGTCAGCGTAGAGATGGTATTGGAAGCCATGGGAGGCTATCAGCTGACCCAGGGAGGAGGTGTAGATTGAAAATAGGAGGGGTCCAAGAACAGAACCTTGGGGGACCCCAACAGAGAAAGGAAGAGGAGAGGAGGCAGTGGAATTGTAGGTAACGCTGAAGGTGCGGATAAGTAAGTAGGTAGAAAACCAGTGAAGGGTACAGTCACAGAGACCAAAGGCATGGAGTTTTTTGAGGAGGAGGGGGTGGTTAACCGTATCGAAGGCAGCAGAGAGGTCCAGAAGTAGGAGTACAGAATAGTGTCCCTTAGTTTTGGCCGTTAGTAGATCGTTTGTTAGTTTTAGGAGAGCAGTTTCTGTGGAATGTTGAGGACGAAATCCAGACTGAAGGGGATCAAGAAGACCATTATCAGCGAGGTGGACGCTCAGTCGGTTGTAGACCAGACGTTCAAGGAGTTTGGATAAAAAGGGGAGCAAGGAGATGGGGCGTAGGTTTTTGAGATTGGGTGGGTCCAGTGAGGGCTTTTTAAGTATGGGGCGGACAAGTGCATGTTTTAAGGAATTGGGGAAGATGCCAGAAGAGAGGGAGAGATTGAAGATGTGGGTTAGAGAGTGTAGAATAGAGGTTGACTGTAGCATTTGTGAGGGAACAGGATCCAGAGGGCAGGTGGTAAGATGGACGTTTGCAAGTAATTTAGCAACCTCTTCTATAGTGTTGGGGTTGAAAGAGGGAAGTAATGATTGTGCCTGTGGACATGAGGTGTAAGGCATGGAGGGTGTCTGAACAGTAGAGATCTCCTCGCGAATTGTATCAATCGTCTGTTTGAAGTGATTGGCGATCTCCTGAGCAGTGAGTGAGTTGGTGGGTGGAGGCAGCGAAGTAGAGAGTTGAAGGTAGAGAAGAGTTGACGGGGATGGGATGATACATTTTTAATGAGAGTGATGAAATTAGTCTGCTTGGCAGTGAGGAGGCTGGAATTGTATTTTTGGAGGGCAGATTTATACTGGCTGAAATCTTTCTGGGACTTAGTCTTACGCCACAGGCGCTCGAGAGCATGGCTGTGTTTTCAAACTTCTAGTGTGATCTGTTATTTAATGTGTATTTATTACCGACCCATAAGTGATGAATGAGTATGATCATTTGGGGAAGTATTCATAGCGCTGTTAGGCCCCATGCACACGAGACGCTGTTAAACGCACGTTCAGAGGCAGTTGGACACTTTTTTCAACTGCCCCTGAACGTATGCAATGTTATCCTATGTGTCCATGTACAGTCTTGTTTTTATGCAGTTGCGTTTAACCTTGTTTTTCCAGAAGCAAAAATATGGGTTCAGACACTTTGCTTTTCCACGTTTCAGCTGCTAAACGCGGCACCCGCGTTTGCGTTTATAAAAAGGAACCCAATTTTTTGGACCAGAAAACTCAGAAATATGAAGGTAAACCATAAAAAAAAAAAAAAAAAAAAAAATAAAAATTGGTTTAAAATGTCGTAATTACTTTAGTTCATAGAGCATATATACTGACTGATGCAATGCCATAAAAAAACTATTTTTTTTAGGTGGCTTAGACAATGAGGAATGCCTCCACTTCTTTGCCCCAACCCTTCATCCAATTTCTAATCTAATCAGTGACTCCACCTAGTCTGACCAAAGCATAGCAATGTCTTTTTTTCAAAGAAAAACCTGCATACCAATGTCTAGTCAGCCCCCACCATGTTTGTGAAATATCCAACGGACATTCACTGCCATCAACGGATGGGTCCAATATCGACGAGCTCTTACTCTGGACCTCTCACGCAATTTGCGATGACGTTGCTGCCTCATCAACAGAAACATCAGGAGCATTTCCTGACATATATTCAATATGGGATCCATTTCCAAAAAAAAAAAAAACACAGAAAGAGAGGCAAATGCAAGTGTACAACTGCTCTCTGCAACTGCTGCCCTCTGATTAAAATGGCAGAAATAGTTAATACATGCTTTCTGAGCTTGGGGAGGGTCTATATGATGTTATCTTTACAAACGCTTATAGACGCAAACGCGGCTAAACACGGCATGAAAACGTGGCAAAACACGCGTTTTTAAACGCATGTTTCTGCTTTTTAAAACATGCGTTCAGCAGAGTTTGCATCTGCGCCCCGTGTGCATGGGGCCTTAGTGTTTGATTTTCATTCAGGCATTGTATTGTTTAGGTGTACCAACCACTCACAGGATAGCACTTTACACATCAGTAGCTTTTAGTTAATTGACAGCACTTCACTACTTTAAAAAAAAATATATATATATTTGACTTTATGAATAGTTATGGATAAGCTATTTTAGTGAAGGCTGCAGTCTAATTATATATTTTTTTTCATCCCACATACATAGTGGTAGCACGAGAGTAACACCCAATACTATTCAAATACTTATTTCACTCATTTAAATGCAAATCAATTTATACATTTTTTTAAATGCGTTCTTTCTGTATTTTTTTTGTTGTTCCATCTCACTGTTAAACCTAACATTAAAATTATAGGACTGATCATTTTTTTTGTCAGTGGGCAAATGTACAAAATCAGCAGGGGATCAAATACTTTTTCCCCTCACTGTATAGGTCTCTTTTTTTTTTTTTTTTAAAACGTCAGTTTCGACCAAGCGCATTCGGAATTTTCCATTTCAACACCAGAATTTTCATTTTGCAGCACCACTAAACAAAACAAAACCATTCTTGGAAGGTGTTTAAACAGCAAAACAAGTACACTGGATTATAAAAGACTTTATTGTCATCAACTTGGTACAAGTGTTACAGATTTATTCACTATTCCCTTCTTCATAATTATAACAAAGAATTGATTTTCTAGTTTCACTCAGCATCCCCTCCTTCCTTATATTTTTACCAGCAGTGAATAAATAGTGCTGATCTTTAAAAGCACCCATATGAAAGACAGAGCTGGATATTTTCAGTCTGCACACAATAGAGGATTACGGTATATTCTATGTAATTTTGTATCACTGTTAAGTTTATTATTAAACATATGCATTCCACATATTCTTCATTCACATGGGCACATAGACCCGTACCTCCATGCAGAGGGCCATGTTTATGCACCAGGGGAATGACAGGTGTTCCACGCAGTTAACCTGTCGAAATCAATGACATCCCAAAGAGACAGCCGCTGTATGGATCTTCCTGCACAGGCCAGTGTCCATATCCAGGGACAGATGCACATCTCTGAAGGCAGATAATCTGCCTCTGGAGCTGTGTCCATCCTATGTAAACACTGGCATGTGAAGGAAGATTCATACAGATGCTGTGTCTCCCTAGGATATCACAGATTTTTCCCGGCTGGTAGCATGGAACACCTGTCATTCCCCGGATGGATAAACACCGCTCTGCACAGAGGTACGGGTCTATGCGTCCACATGAATCAGGCCTTATAGAAAACTAAAGCTAGATTTTTTTTAAACCTAAACAGATATCTAGTGTGGTTTTTGCAGATACTACTTGTTTTCCCATGGCATTTGTGCTTCCCATCTTCCGCCTAAACCGCAAACTTAAAGTGATTGTAAACCCTTACATATACCCAGTGACCGGCCTTTGGTAATGCACAGAAAAAAAATCCTTGTACATAGATTGTATCTGTTCATCTGCAGTCTTCCCTACATCCGTTCAAATTCCAGAATAAAAAACTTGTTTGAGCATTCAGACAAAACTGTGCAGAGAACTGATTGGAGGGAGGAGATGCACCTCCCCTCCTTGCAGCACACATGAACAGGAGCTGAGGCTGACAATCTGCTGGAGCCCCCTCCCCTGTCACCTTTTTCTTGGTGTCAGGAAAACTTGTCACAAGTGATTCATGCTAATAGCAGAGGAACAACACAGCAAACACAATTACATGTAGTTGTCTTTTAATTGAGACAAGTACACACAGAGATATGCTTTGTTCACATTTCAGGTCTGAAGTTTACAACCACTTTAATTTGGCAAGTCAAGCCTCATTTACATGGCCAATGAGAGCAATACATTTCCAATAAGAAGTGTATTTCTGTGATGAGGATCACAGGGGTTTGCCATCAAGGGTACAAATCATTGCCAGGCTGACGAGTTCTGTGGCAGTCTGCAGGCAACAGCACATTGGTTACATGTAGTTAGGAACAGCAAAGCATTCCTGGGTGCAAACTGTGTGCAGGGCTGCTTATCTGTCCCCCCAAAAAAAAAAAAACATGGTGCTCAGCCTGTCATTGATTTGTATAGGCTTCTTGACCATAGCCAAGTGCAATCATCTGTGATCCTCACTATATAAATATGCTGATTATTGGTGGAGTACAACCCTTATTGGCTGTATGAATGAGGCCTTACAAGGGGAGTTTGGTGCATTCTAACCTGACCTCACTACATTATAATTCCTAGTGTTGTTCAAACTCCTTCTGCTGCATTCTCCTCTGAACTAAAACATGCTTGCTTTAGTTCAACACATGCATTTTATTGGGAAAAAAAAAAAGTGTTTAACTTGCACCAAGCGGCAGATGTTTGAAAAAATAATATAAAAAAGGGTCTTCTGCTGAAGTACGCGCCCTCACTGACAACAGGTACTGGCATTGTCATGGAAGATCCTATTCTTCAGCTCTATTCAGTCTTGATTAACCTGTAATGGCAATTATAAGGAATATAAAAAAAAAAATACAAGATAAATTCTTATGTTTCTAATGAAGCACATGGACTACAAACATTTAGGCTGGGTTCACAGTGCAGACACTGCTCACAGCAGGGGGTCCGGTGCGTCCCTGTTCTCCATTTCAGGCCCAAATATTTGACTGAATTCAGACCTGAAATGGAGCCATGAACACACAGAACCCCCTGTGCAATCTGCTCCACAGCCACCACGGAGATGTGTAAACCGGCTCCATTGAGAGCCAGGCACACTCTCCTGTAATGCAAATTGGATGCAGAGAAATCCACATCCAATTCACACTAGTGTGAACCCAGCCCAAGTAGAAACTTCTGAAGCGTCATGGGTCTTATTTATCAATCTCTTCTTTCTAAGAATGGTACTTATCTTCTGCTCAGCCACCAATCAGCATCAGAAACTGATTGGGGAAACTACTCCAATATGTAGAAAGATTACATTGGCACAAAAGGTTCTGTGGGGTTGATCTACTAAAACTGGAGCATTCAGAATCTGGTGCAGCTGTGCATGTAAGCCAATCAGCTTGTTCAATTAGGCTTTGGCAATAAAACTTGGAAGCCGATTGGTTTCTATGCAGCGCTGCACCAGATTTTGCACTCTCCAGTTTTAGTAAATAACCCCTGTATGTTCTTAACCTGGAAAAAAAAAAAAAAAAAGGGAGGTCTTTTTTGGTAAAAGTTAAAGCCTGGTACACACAGGCCGAATATCAGGTGGTGCAACAGAAACTGGACGACATTCTGCCCATGTGTACACCAGCCTGTCCAACAGAAGTCGGCCAAAAAGGCATGGGGGGGGAGGCAGGCATAAGAAGCACTGATTAAGTACAGAACAATGCATATTTGTAGTGGATCATAACTCCCAGGATTCCCCTGCAAGTCAATGGGGGTTATGTACGAAAGGCAAATCCACTTTGCACAAGTGCACTTGGAAGTGCAGTCGCTGTAGATCTGATGAGGACATGCAAGGAAAATAAAAAAACAGCCTTTTTCATTGCACATGATTGGATGGTAAAATCAGCAGAGCTTCCCCTTGGATCTGCAGCGATGTACAGCGAGTCAGCGACTACACTTCCAAGTGCAAAGTGGATTTGTCTTTAGTAAAAAAACAAAACAAATGTGTGTATAAGGTCAGTTATAGACTTTCCATTAATTCTGGATAGCTACTACTTCTCCCATCACCAATATAAAGCCTTTTCCTAGCTGTTGCTTTTAAGACGCAACCTAGAGCTATTAAAATCTCTGTGCTACTAAGAAAACCAGAGTATTAAGTCACGTGTTCCATGCTAAAAGAATGAATCCGCCAGTCTGAGCTATGACCCACAGCAGTGATCACATGACAGGCACTAGGGGGAATCCAACTGTTTATCTTCCAGGAGAAAGCCATTCTATTTACACTGTACACCTAGCATAGCAGTGAACATAAAGGTCTTTTTCATAAGGGTGTTAACACGTTTTCAACTGGTTATTAAACAGAGCAAAAAATGTACTGCTATGTATGTAATGCAATGCATGGGTGGCCACAGATAAGTATATGTGGTCAGTCCAGGTTCATCAGACTGAATGCAAAAATTTGGGTTTGGATCCATTCACGAGAGTAAATGGGGCCTTAGGGCTTATTCACATGGTGGTCTACAGCCCAGATAAGCAAATGTTCTGGGTATGGCAAGTTTCAGCTGCGACCAGAAGCCTGTCCAAATCATTGATGAGCTAAACACTTCACAAATGATGTGCTAGAGACAGGTGAGCGGACCTGTACAGAGATATTTTGCGTCTCAGGCTGCTCATCTGTCCCCAACTGCTACCATGTTTCTCCAAAAATAATCCCAAGTCTTATATTAATTTTGGCAACAAAAGACACAGTAGGGCTTATTTTTGGGGTGGGTCTTATGCCATGTGCTGTCTTCTCTGCCTGTCAGGAATCCCCAGTGGAGCCAAGTAAAGGTGGTTGTAAAATTCTATTCTATCACAGTATTATATAATGTAAACTGTGTATTTGTCTGTAATAGAATTTTGACAAATACCTATAGCACCCACTGGGCACTTCCATGACCCGCTGTTTGCAGACACCTGGCAATACCTGCCGCAGAAATACACTGATCTGGACAGTGGACGACCATGTAAATAAGCCTCAAAAATAATATTCATGATGAGTAGCCTCAGGTAAATCCTTTATAGCTTTCATTGGAGACAATCTCCTGTCAGGAGTACAACTATCATCACAGGCTACTGGTGTTTTCGGTTCTTCGTGTGGTAACACACAAACTATACTTACCATGATGAACGCCAGCATAGAAGGGGCGTCATACATCCACAACCAGGACTTCCGGATAGCACTGATGGATACTTCATGTGCTGAAAGGAAAATTACAATATTAACATGTATAATTTCAAGTAAAAATATAATTTATACTGAAATATATATATTAAAAAAAAAAAAGTTAGGACAGTGAGACCATTAAAAATGTAACCTCAGGTAAATCCTTTATAGCTTTCATTGGAGACAATCTCCTGTCAGGAGTACAACAATCATCACAGGCTACAGGTCTCTTCTGTCCCTCGTATGGTATTACACATTAGAATATACGTACCATGATGACCAGCATAGAAGGGGTGTCATACATCCACAACCAGGACTGCCGGATAGCACTGAGGGATGACAATGCACACGTCAAGTACTAGAAGAAAAACCCACATGATTTTAATAGACGTGTTTCAAGAAAAATCTATTTTTTTTTACACTGAAAAACAAAACCAAATACTGCAGATATGACATGTGTGACACTAGCTTAGAAAGACATTACAGCAGTCAGGGAAATCTTTTCCATCCATCACCAGCTACAAAATACTCAGAAAGGTCCAATTGTTCTAACTTACTACATCAGTATTAGACTTTACATGCTCATGAATAAGATGTATGATGAGTAGCCTCAGGTAAATCCTTTAGTTTTCATTGGAGACAATCTCCTGTCAGGAGTACAACAATCATCACAGGCTACAGGTCTTTTCTTTCCCTCATATGGTAGAACACATCAGACTATACTTACCATGGTGAGCACCAGCATAGAAGGGGTGTCATACATCCACAACCAGGACTGCCGGATAGATACTCCATGTGCTGGAAGGGAAATTACAATATCAACATGTCTGATATATACAGGAAAGTAAAATAAAAAAAATGTGATGTTAATGATGGAACACAGTATGACCCCAGCAGTTAGGACAGAGAGACCATTAAAAATGTAACCTCAGGTAAATCCTTTATAGTTTTCATTAGAGACAATCTCCTGTCAGGAGTACAACAACTATCATCACAGGCTACAGGTCTCTTCTGTCCTTCATATGGTAGAACACGACTATACGTACCATGGTGACCACCAGCATAGAATTGGTGTCATACATCCATAACCAGGACTGCCAGATACTCCATGTGCTGGAAGGGAAATTACAATATTAACATGTATATTTCAAGTAAAAAGCCAATACTGAAATATATAGGAAAAAAAAAAAAAAAAAAAAAAAAAATATGTTGCCAGTAATGGAGCACAGGTATTACCCCACCAAATAGAACAGTGAAACCATAAAAATGTAACCTCAGGTAAATCCTTTGTAGCTTTCATTGGAGACAATCTCCTGTCAGGAGTACAACTATCATCACAGGCTACAGGTCTTTTCAGTTCTTCATATGGTAACGCACATCAAACTATACTTACCATGGTGAACGCCAGCATAGAAGGGGTGTTATACATCCACAACAAGGACTTCCGGATAGCATTGATGGATACTTCATGTGCTGGAAGGAAATCACAATATTACCTTGTATAATTTCAAGTAAAAATATAATTTATACTGAAATATATATATTAAAAAAAAAAAAAAAAGGCCAATGGTGGAACACAGGTATGATCCCACCAGTTAGGACAATGAGACCATTAAAAAAGTAACCTCAGGTAAATCCTTTAGTTTTCATTGGAGACAATCTCCTGTCAGGAGTACAACTATCATCACAGGCTACAGGTCTCTTCTGTCCCTCATATGGTAGAACATGACTATACGTACCATGGTGACCACCAGCATGGAAGGGGTGTCATACATCCACAACCAGGACTGCCGGATGGCATTGATGGATACTTCATGTACTGGAAGGAAATCACAATATTAACATGTGTATTTCAAGTAAAAATCTAATTTAGAAAGAAATATAAATAAAAAAAACACCACAAAACAAAAAATGTTGCCAATGATGGAACACGGTATGACCCCAGCAGCTAGGACAGAGAGACCATTAAAAATGTAACCTCAGGTAAATCCTTTATAGTTTTCATTAGAGACAATCTCCTGTCAGGAGTACAACAACTATCATCACAGGCTACAGGTCTCTTCTGTCCTTCATATGGTAGAACACGATTATACGTACCATGGTGAGCACCAGCATGGAAAGGGTTCCATACATCCACAACCAGGACTGCCGGATGGCACGGACAGATACTTCATGTGCTGGAAGGGAAATTACAATTTTAAATATGCATTTCAAGTAAAAATATAATTTATACTGAAATATATATAAAAAAAAAAAAAAAAAAACACAACAAAAAATGTTGCCAATGATGGAACACAGGTATGACCCCACCAGTTACCACAGTGAGACCATTAAAAATGTAACCTCAGGTAAATCCTTTATAGTTTTCATTGGAGACAATCTCCTGTCAGGAGTACAACAATCATCACAGGCTACAGGTCTCTTCTGTCCCTCATGTGGTAGAACACGACTATACGTACCATGGGGAGCACCAGCATGGAAAGGGTGCCATACATCCACAACCAGGACTGCCAGCTAGCACCAACAGATACTTCATGTACTGGAAGAAAATCATGTACCAACATGTAAATTTCAAGTAAAATGATAATTTATACACTATATTGTCAAAAGTATTGAGACACCTGCCTTTACATGCACGTGAACTTTAATGGCATCTCAGTCTTGGTCCGTAGGGTTCAATATTGAGTTGGCCCACCCTCTGCAGCTTCAACTCTCTTGCGAAGGCTGTCCACAAGGTTTAGGAGCGCCTTAAGAGTTCCTTTCATTGGAACTAAGGGGCCAAGCCCAACCCCTGACAAAACAACCCCACACCATAATCCCCCCTCCACCAAATGATTTGGACCAGTGCACAAAGCAAATGCGCTTCTGGAAGAATGGTCAAACATTCCCATAGACACACTCCTAAACCTTGTGGACAGCCTTCCCTGAAGAGTTGAAGCTGTTATAGCTGCAAAGGGTGGTCCAACTCAATATTGAACCCTACGGACTAAGACTGGGATGCCATTAAAGTAAATGCGCGTGTAAAGGGAGGTGTCCCAATACTTTGGTAATATAGTATATGTACATGTGTGATTTTTTTTTTCCTTCTCTAATAATTACCATAGTTCTCTCTCTACACACACACACACACACACACACACACACACTTACCAAGACATCTAAAAAAAATTTGAAGTTGTCGATATTTTTCTCTAGTACCACTTTCTGAGGAGGGAGTTGCATATCTTTTACGGCCCTAACAGTAAAGATTCCTTTTCTCAATCTAGATAAACCTCCTTACGTCTAACCTGAAATTATGGCTGCATGTCCTCTTTAAGGACATTAAACAGTCTATTAGTTACTAGAGTCACCTTCAAAAATTTTCACACAGTGTAATCACCCCCCCTCCCCCATGCCTTTTCGCCACAATAAAAAAAGAATACTGTATCTATGAAATGGATCCTCCTAATAAATGTTGTTGCCCTTCGCTGAACTCTCCAATTCCACAACGTCTTTTCTGAGGATTGGCAACCAAAACTCAAGATTTTCCTGACCAAATAGTGAAAGATTAAAGTGGTTGTAAACCCTTACAGACCACTTTGACCTACAGGTAAGCCTAGATTAAGGCTTACCTGTAGGTTCAAGAAATATCTCCTAAACCTACACGGTTTAGGAGATATTTGCAAAAAAAGACAGGCACCGCTGCCTACGGCGCATGCGCCATAGACAGCGGCGCATGCGCCATAGACAGCGGCGCACAGAACACGCCTCACAGCTATGCATACTAGCTCATTATACCTTTGCCTTGCAGGTTCCTTTTTTTTTTTTTTTAAATGTTTAACTGCCTTTACTTCCTCTTTAAAGTACATAGTCTCAGGTAAATCCTTTAATACATCAATCTGATTATGTTCAGGAGTACACTTCTCATTGACTATGTACACCTAGTCTGAGTCACACGAGTGGTCACGTACCTTCGATCCCTGTTCGATTAGCAGCCATAAGATCCGAGACCCTGGGAAGAAAAGAAATTGACAGACATTGAAGCAGGTCGTTTTTTTTCTGTAATTTTTGATCTTATCACTTTACAACCGTTAGATTGTTTTCCCAGCACTGGCATTTTTTTTTAAATAGTGTACATGGAGCCTAAATTTTATTTCCTCCAAAGAGTTCTCTATATCAATGTTTCTCAACTCCAGTCTTCAAGTACCCCCAACAGGTCACGTTAATTACTAAGACTGTGAAACTGATCAAATCACCTGTGCAAAATGGAAAGTCTGAAAACATGACCTGTTGGTGGTACTTGAGGACCGGAATTGAGAAACATTGCTCTATATGGACCACTTATGTATTTATACATGGTGACCATAAAGGCTGAAGGTTGTTTTACCTTCATGCGTTCAGGTAAAAAAAAACCTGTGTGCTGCTCCCCCCCCACAGCCCCCCTAATACTCACTCGAGCCCTCCTTGATCCAGCGATCTGCAAGAGAGCGTCGGCTGTCCTGGGACTTCATCTCCTCATTGGCTGAGACAGCAGCTATTGGGGGCACTGGTCAAGGGGGAGGAGCCAGGAGCGCCGGTGGGGGACTCGAGAAGAGAAGGATCGGATGCTCTGTACAAAACCACTACACAGAGCAGGTAAATATAACATGTTTGTTATTTTAATAAAACGGAAGAGTGAATAAATTCAGTTCATCTCTCCTCATAGCGGAGCTCCTCCATGCCTCTTATCAGTTTGGTTGCTCTTCCCTGTACAGGGGGTCCCCGACTTACAAACGCCCGACCTACGAACCTCTCCTACTTACGAACCGGGCGCTGCGGGGACCCTATGCCATTTTCCGGACTCTCGGCCGTTCTGCGCGGCCAGATGGAGCCTCGGAAAATGATGGCAAACATTGGAAATGTCCGTAATTGTCGTTCTGCGCATGTGCGACCGACTTACGAACATTTCCAATTTAAGAACAGGACGACAGTCCCCAACGAGTTCGTAACTCGGGGACCCCCTGTACTCTCTCGAACATAATTTATCAGAATGCGTTTCCTCCTAATACGCCGGTCTCCTCCCAAACTCATGCTGGCAATTTAATTGGCTCCTGTCTAAATTGACCCTAGTATGTGTATATATGAATGCGAGTTAGTGACCTTGGATTGTAAAGTTCCTTGAGGGCAGGGACTGATGTGAATGTGCAATATATACATGTACAGTAAAGTGCTGCGTAAATTGATGGCGCTATACAAGTACCTGTAATAAACTTTTTTTTTTTTTATAAAGTCTAAATGTTATAAAGTCATATTTCTGTCTATGAGGCCCTTGTGTAAATATCAGTAAAATTGCTCTTTGAGAAAAAACAAATGAAGTTTGCACACATGAGGATGGGTTCGCAACTTCATACTAGTGCGAATCGGATGCGTGTTTCTCCACATCCAATTCACGACAGGAGAGATTGTGACCGGCTCTCTATGGGGCGGGTTCACCTATTTCTGGGATGGCTGTAGAGCGGATTGCACAGTAGTCCTGTGTGCCCTTGCCTGTTTCGGGTCCGAATTCAGGCAAAAATTCTGCCCGATTAGTCCCTGAAACAGAAAAGGGACGCACTGGACCCCCTGCTGTCAGCTGTATCCATGTGCAGTGTGAACCCAGCCTAAAGGTTTGTGCCAATATTTATATGTGTGCAGCATTAACGCATCAAGCAGCACTTGAGCACCGCTAACGCGTTGTATTTTTGGGGCAGTTTCTTGCACATTTTTGGAGGCGCACCATTTATTTGAACTGGCCTTCCTCTGCTCCAGACACGCTAAAGAAGCCGATGTCCTACATTTTGGACATGAGCCAAGCGTGGTTTGCGCTGCATGTTTTTGTGCGTTTGTCACACGGCAAAAGGCGCAACCTCTACCCTTGTTTTGGGGTGCAATTAGCATTTCTGCTATGCCCTTGTGTGAATGGGGGCCTTAGGCCGGGTTCACACTATTGTAAATTGGATGTAGGCCCCCACACCCAGTTCGCAATAGTGGGAGATTTTGACCGGCTCTCTATGGAGCCGGTTCACATATCGCTGCTGCGGCCCCGGTGCGAACTGCACAGGAGCACTGTGCGTCTTTTGGTACGTTTCTGAAATCGGACCTGAAACAGTGACCGCGGACACACCGAGTCCCTGCTGTTAAAAAAAAATAAAAAAATAGTGTGAACCCAGCCTTAAAAGATTCAGTATGTAACATGTCGCAAAAGGACATGCCCCTGCTCCCTCCGATCCCCCATTTTGACAGATAGTGGGGGGATCCTCTCCCGGCCCCCCCCCCCCCCCTTGTGAAAGTGAGCCAGGGAATAATTCACAGATCCCTGTGAATCAATGAGCTACAAATAGCCCCAGCCTTTGCGGCTGTCGGCTTATAGTTCTCAATGACCTATAACGGCCCTGTTGAGGGCTCTGGGGGGGTTCATTGATTCTTCCTGTGTAGCTAGCACACAGATGGTACCAGTAATCAGCCGATCGCTGGTGCAATGCTTTTCAGCCTCCCAAAACAAAAAATTTGTAAATGCTAATTTTTTACCTGAAAAAATAAATAAATAAAAAAGTAAACTTATCCTTTAAGTCAGTCATAGATGGTTAGACGCTCGGTTGGTTCTGCAGAGACTGGCCAAGATTCGATCCATGTATGAGCAGGCTAACTGTACCAAAGTCGATCCATCAATTGACTTGGATACAACCAGCACATCAGATTTCTAGCCTGCGATTATTGCCCCAGCGGCTAAAGCCAGGGCAGGACAAATTCTACTCCCAATGGTCACAGTCTGCACCCTCCGCCGAAAAGTATGAAGGAAAGAAAACTGGCCCTCTGTTTAGGAAGTTTGGAGCCCCCTGCTCTATGGCCTCCCTTAGGGTACTTGCACATGGTATTGATGTATGAACATCAGATTTCTGCCAGGAAATTCCTGCATAAAAACAGGAGGATGGGCATGCATGTATTTGTGCACATGCGTAACATTTCTTGGGATATGTTGTGCGTGCATACAAAATAATGTTCAGCAATGTAGATTTTATTTTTTTTTTTTTACTGATTTATGCACAGTGCAGTTATGTGCCTTTTTGTACTCACATATTAAAGGGGTGTTCCGGACGTTTTTTTTTCCGGTTTTTAAAGTCAGCAGCTACAGTGTTTGTTTTTAATAAGGACACTTACCTGTCCAGCGAGCCCACAATGTCGGCCCTCCGAGGCCAATCCGTCCTAACTAAGGGAAACAGGCAGTGGAGCCTTGTGGCTTCACGGCCCGTTTCCTACTGCGCATGCACGAGCGGCGCTTTGTGAATAGCCCAGTTGTTTCCAGGGACACACACACGTCCCAGAAGACAACGTGGCCGCTTGCCAAGGAGGAGGAGTTGAAGAAACAGCACCGTGGAAGAGGCAGATTAGGAACACTGCCTAGCAACAGGGGTTTCTGACGAGTAAAAAACTTTTTTTTTTCATATATTTTTTAAGAATGTAAAAAGTAATTATTTATTTTTTTAGGGTGGCCCTTCACTTTAAAAACAATTGGCTGCATTTACATCAGAGAAAGGTGGGTTTTTAGGCAGTGTGTGCCAGAGGCCTTACTATTTCCACAGCCAGAAAAAAAAATGCAATCACAAATGTTTATTTACGGATCGGATTCTGAACGCATCTGCATTGTTTTCAATGGCGACATTCACACAGGTGCGTCAACATGCACTGAATTCAGATCTGTTAAACAGAATCCAAAAATCTATATGTATACATGTATGCCAAATGCAGCTATTTGAGAAGGAGGGTGAAAAAAAAAAAAATAATACCACATAGGGAAAATGTAACAAATGCATTTACTGATCATAACACAGAAAGTTTTGTGCTGGAGAACCATTTGTAATAAGATGTGTATGGATTAGCTGGAGCTAATGATCAGGCTGATCACGTGTCATGATGGGCCTACGATCTGCCACACACGTGGGAGCCTCACCGATCACTTCTAATAGAGACTACTAAACAGCCATTTCTTACCGCCCTGCCCTCTCTCTGCATTATACTTCCATCTACATACAATACATCACATTTCTACATACAAGAGCACGCCATGACTTACCTCCGATCACACAGCATGCTGTCTGCGGATGGGTGGGTGGTGTCCAACTTCCTGATCATTGCCCCGCCCATTTCCCGGCCAGTCTTGTGATAAAAAAAAAAATAATAATAATAATAATAATCTTTAACAATGAAATGTCAGTGATCGGTGTCCCGCTCACTCCGCTGACAACACATCGCGGGAGAAACTTTACAAAGAAACTTTCCAAGTTTGTAAAACTTTTTCAGGTCACATGACGCACCCCGGTGTTGTTCCCCTCACGTCCAGCAGATGTCGCTCTAGCACCGAAATAGGTGATGCTACTGTGCTATGGACAGAAGAGACCGCTGGAGGAGATGATCTGTTCTTTCATGTACAAAAGGAACAGGATCTATTTTTATTTTTTATTTTATTTTTTTAGGGTAACAAAGTCTTTAACCACTTCAGCTCCCGAAGGATTTTCCCCCTAAATGACCAGGCCATTTTTTGCAATACGGCACTGCATTACTTTAACTGACAATTGTGCGGTCATGCAACGCTGTACCCAAGTAATATTGATGTACTTTTATTCCCCCCATAAATAGAGATTTCTTTCGGTGGTTAAATTTTTTGCTCTATAAACAAAAAAAGTGTGACAATTTTGAAAAAAAAAACAACATTCTTTGTTTTCTGCTATACAATATATCCAATAAAGAAAATGTAAAAAATAAATCTAATTTCTTCATCAATTTAGGCCAATTTGTATTCTGCTACATATTTTTGGTAAAACAAATCCCAAAAAGCGTTTATTGATTGGTTTGCGCAAAAGTTATAGTGGCCTTTTTATTATTATTTTTTTTTGTGTTTCTAGTAATGGTGGTGATCAGTGATTTTTAGTGGGACTGCGACATTGGACAGATCGGACACCTAACTGACATTTTTGACCCTTTTTTTGTAACCAGTGAAGTTATTACAGTTATTACAGTGATCAGTGCTAAAAATATGCACTGGCAGGGAACAGGTTAACATCAGGGGCGATCAAGGGGTTAACTGTGTTCCCCCAGTGTGTTTACTAACTGTATGGGGGATGAGCTGCCTGGGATAACACAGAGATCTTCTTGCATAGCAGAAAGACCAGATCCTGTGTCATCCCCTGTCAGAATGGAGATTTGCCTCATTTACTTTGGCAGATCCCCGTTCTGTCACTGCCGGGGAACGATCGCGGGTGGCCAGCGGTCATCGAGTCCGCCCCACCTGCTGATTGGCTCCCCCAGCTGGCCAGGCAGCGGGTGCCCACAAAGGGCCATGCACGAGACCAACGCACACCCACGGCGATTTGCGCAGCCCGAGCCACCTTGCCGCAGTATAACTATGGCGGGTGGTCGGCAAGCAGTTAAAGTATAACTAAAGGCAAATTAATTTTCTAGTTTTGGATAGAGTGGAGAGGGATTAGAACCCCTGTCAGTTTTTTATTGCTGTCTGTGTCCTTGTTGGGGAGATTCACCCTGTCTATTTGTCCTGTTTATCATTATTAGTGAAAGTAAAATAACATCCCATATTTTGGGTTGTCCCCAGAAAAGTAATAGAAGAGGAATCTTCTAATGGGGACACCGCGGGTGACCTGAGATTTCTTCCATTAGCAGAGATTTCTTCTCACTTCCTGTTTTTGTTATGGGATGGGAAGTGAAGGGAAATCTCTCCAATGGGACAAAGACGTAAAAAATAAATATTACAGGGGTTATAACCCTCCCTTACTCTATCCAAAATGAAGAGAAAAAAAAAAATAACTTTTGCCTCTGGTTCTACATTACAGAAAGTGACATCGTTTTTGAGACCAGGAATCGGGGACCTGGAGAAGGAATCCACTGGCACTGGAAGGAAGTCATAGAGAAAACCGAGGGCCAGATAGCCCCCGGCAATCTCTATGACTCTCGGAGGCCCGGGCGTGACGATATGACCTCACGTCCGGCCCACCGGAAGTAAACAAAGCCGGAGACTCGGCTATAAAAGCATCAGATCGTAGATTTTTTTTTGATCTGATGCTTTAGGCTGGTTTCACACTGGGGCGTTGGGGGCGCTGGCGGTAAAGCGGCGCTATATTTAGCGCCACTTTACCGTAGTTTTTGCCGTTTCACCCCCGCAAGCGGCCGAAAAAGGGTTAATACCGCCCGCAAACCGCCGCTGCATCTGCGTTTTGCGGGCGGGTTCGGAGCGCTGCCCCATTGTTTTCAATGGGAAGGGGCGCTATAGGAGTGGTAAATATACCGCTCCTACAGCGCACCAAAGATGTGGCTTGCAGGACATTTTTCAGCGTCCTGCAAGCGCACCGCTTCAGTGTGAAAGCCCGAGGGCTTTCACACTGAAGACACAGCAACAGCTGTTTCGGGTCGGTTTGCAGGCGCTATTTTTAGCGCAATAGCGCCTGCAAACTGCCCCAGTGTGAAAGGGGCCTTACAGCCTGGAGGGGAGATGTGGGGGTCTATTAGACCTCACAGCTCTCTGTAAAGAGGACCTACATGCACTATTTCCATAGCTCCCAACCGTCCCTGATTTGGAGCAATGCCCCTCTTTCCTCCTCATTTGTCCCTCATTTTGGTCAGATCTATATAATTGTATGTAAAATGCACTTTTTATCTTTCAAAAAAGATTTCCCAGCGCTAAACCTTTCATCCAAATTCTAAATTGCTGCATTTTTAAATTTTAAAAGCCAATATAAAGGAATAGTAGTGATAAAAAAAAAGCCCTTGTTGATTTAATTAATATTTTTTGTTATTTCCCCTTTAAGGGGGCGTGGCATATGCTTGCAAGTGGGTGTCCCTGATTCCCATCTCAAAATGTTGGGAGGTATGCTATTCCTATTACAAGGGATGTTTACATTCCTTGTAATAGGAATAAAAGTGATCAAAAATATATTTTTTTTAAAGGGAAAGTGTAAAAAGAAAAAAAAATGAAAATAAAACAAACAATAAAAAAAAAAAAAAAAAATGTAAGCGCCCCGCATGCAGAAGAAAACGCATACATGAGTCGCGCCCCCGAATATGTAAACATCGTTGAAACCACACATGTGAGGTATCACTGCGAACGTTAGAGAGAGTGTAACAATTATAGCCCAAAACCTCTTCTGTAACTCTAAACAGGCCACCTGTAAAATTTAAAACGTCGCCTATGGAGATTTTTAAGTACTGAAGTGTGGTGCCATACCACGAGTGTGCGCAATCTTAAAGGTATCTATTTACTCGGTGTAACATCATCTTTCACATTATACAAAAAAATTGGGCTAACTTTACCGTTTTGTGTTTTTTTTTTTTTTTATTCATAAAAGTTTTTTTTTCGAAAAAATCACGTACTAAAAATGACTGCGCAAATACCGTGTGACATAAAAAGTTGCAATGACTGCCATTTTATTCCCTAGGGTGTCTACTAAATATATATATCTAATGTTTGAGGGGTTCGGAGTAATTTTCTAGCAAAAAAAAAAGAATGATGATTTATACATGTAGGATAGGAGTTCTGGAATGCATTCCTTTGCACTAGGAGGGGTTCGCCTCTAAAATGAGGAAGACTCCAGTAAACCTCCAAGCTTGGCTTGCAGTGTGAAGTTTACAGCCGGAGCACTAGGTGGCGCTGTCGGTCCTCAGCATGCCTCAGCCGCCAGTCTTGCTCTCGGTGTGTGTTGCTTCCGGTGAGGAGCTCTTCCTTCCTGTCCTCCGCCGGTGTCCTCTACAATAACCATGCCTGAGCTCAGCAAACAGTCCAAACAGCGTCTGCAGAAGGTGTTCAAATGCGGCCAGTTCACAATCCGCTGGGGCTTCGTCCCCCTCATCCTCTACCTAGGTCAGTCCTTGTGTGTACACTGGATAGCTGTGCTGGGGGAGGGGGGTGCCAGCCATACAGGGCACACACTGCCTCTCCTCAGCACAGCATCACCACGTTGCCAGCATGTATTACTGATTTGGTTAAAGTGACCCTGTAATGAGCATACACCTCAGCCTCTCTATACATACCAGGCAGCATGAGGCTTGTTCATACCTCATCCACCCAATGACAGAGCTCCTCTGTGACCTCCACTTCATGAAAAGTCCTTTTCCTGCACCCCAGACAAAAACAAGAGGTTTACTCTTGCCCAGATTTTTAGGCAAACTAGTTGCTTTGCCCTGAATGTGCAAAGTTCACATGTATGATGCTCTCTGAAGAGAAATCTGCATTTGAATCGCTCTTCAGAGAGCATTTCACAGGTGGTGAGGAGGTGTAGCGCCTGTTTTAACCACATGATCCCACGCACTAGAGCTCTGCAACCATGTGTGCTTGCAGTGCGGCCACATTCACTGCCAGGTGTGTTTTCACCTTCATGCATAGGATGCATGAAGGTGAAAAAACACGAGGGTTTACAACCCCTTTCAGTGACCTGTGGAAAAATGTAAAGTCAGCTAGCTGCTAACTTTTGATAAATACACTCACTTGTCCCGGGATCCAGCGATTTCCTTAGCCCGTTTCTTCACCAGTCTTTGGGTCGCCAGTCCCGGCATATTAGCTGTGGGCAGCCGGCTGTGACTGCTTGTAAATGGTATCGCAGATTTCTGGGACCTGTGATTTGTCCCAGAAAGCTGCGGGAAAAGGAGGGGGGATGTGCAAACTTCCACTCAGGTTGTGGCAGCGATCTGGTTGGGAGTGGGTACCGGTCTAAACCAGGGACCTGCTCCCCCCCCCCCCCAAATAAAAAAAAACTGTGTCAAACAGCCACTTGTCAAATGTGCTGTAAACGCGCCATAAATACTACATGCACATTACCATAGAATTGACAAGCTTCAACTACTCCCAGATTCGACATGTAGCTTCAATTTTGCTGTACAGTGACACAAAGCTACTTGTTTTTTCAAATGTGAACAGTTTTGTCCATATTAATTAAAGGCCACTTTACTAGGCGTTCGAGGAGTGGCAAAAACATGTCTTAAACGCCTATTTCTAATGCCAGTATGAACAGGGCCTTGTGGATTTGTTCACACAGGGTACTACAGCATACACCCATGCGAGGGCTGTGTTGTTGCCTGCACTGGATTACAAAGGTGTTCTGTGCATCCCCATTCATGTCAGTTGGGATGCAGCGACTGCATAGACACAACCACTGCTCCCAATGTGACATCCATGCATGACCACAGACATGAGTTCGGGAAGCTGCACCTTCACGGTTCTCAAATTGGCAGCAGCGTGTGTGTCTGTGCACCTCCAAAGGACATCAGTGGGACTGCCAGAACACCTGCACAAACCTGTGCTTTCCCGCATACAGTGAATGAGGGCAGATATACGTGGAGGGAGCCCACCCCTCCTTAAAGGTATAGGGGCACCCAGCAATAGCACAATGGCAGCGAAGGTGTCCAGTGTTCCGCCTTACTAAGGATGAGCTCAGGCGTGTTCGCATGCTTCAAGTGCAGAGCCCACCATGAAGTCGGCACAGCGCTGCTCTAATCACAGGCAGTGAGACATTGCCCGATGAGCGGCTGCAGAGATCGGGCAATGTCTCACTGCCTGTGATTAGCGCAGTGCTGCGCCGACTTCCTGGCGGGCTCTGCACGTGGACCATGCGAACACGCCTGAGCTCATCCTTACTCCTTACCAAAGTATAAAAGAAGCCAAAATATTTTTTAGTTTTTGGATAGAGTGGGGAGGGATTAGAACACCCGTCGGGTTTCTATTGCTGTCTCTACCCCTGTTAGGAATATTCACCCTCTCTATTTGCCCTGTCACCACCAAAAGATAAAGAAAATCACAAATTTCGGGGATTGTCACTAGAACAGAAATAGAGGGGAAATCCTCCAATGGAGACACTAGTTCTGATGACACAGTGGGATTCCCTTACCTCGGGGATTTCCTTTCACTTCCTGTTTTGGCTATGGGACAGACATTGAAGGGAAATCTTCCCAAAGGGACATAGATGGCAAAAAAAAAAAAGTTTTGTCTTTACTTCTACTTTAGGCAGACCTTCAGTCTGAATAGTAAGTAAATGTAATTGTTTCGCCAGATCAGAATGTCATCTGCATGTGGACTGTTTTATTTTTTTATTTATTTTTAAGCTGGCTGTGCTAAATGCTGTGCAACCACACATATGTGACAGTCACATAAAAGTCTGAGGTCTCATGGTGTCTTTACTAAGAATTTGTGTTATCTTCTCGCAACCAACTCAGATTCACACGTTCAGCGCATGTTTGGATGTGTTTATTTATGAGGAAGTGGTGCCCCATCTTATTACTGACTCTTTTACATCGGGTTCAGTGTATAAAGACTATAGGAAAGCTGCCCTTGAGCTAAGCAATTAGTCAGACAGGCTTTCCCTGGAATGCTGGAAAATCTGCTATGACACATCTGTAGTTTTCTTCTTTGGAAGTGAAAGGCACTTCCTTTGCACGCAACATCATAGTTGCATAGGACACCCCAGGATTGAATAGTGGAAGTAGCAGCCACAACAGATCTAAAAGCTACAGGAAAGTTTACTGTAGAAGTGGTTTTAAACCTTTGGTTTTTTTTTTTTTTAAAGAGGGAGTCCGGCGAAACATTTTTCTTTTTAAAAGTCAGCAGCTACAAATACTGCAGCTGCTGGCTTTTAAAATATGGACACATACCCGTCCAGCGCGTCTGTCGATCATCTCTCAGTTGCTGCCGCCGCCGCCATCTTCGGTATGGGAATCAGGAAGTAAAGCCTTGCGGCGTCACTTCCCGGTTCCCTGCTGCACAATAAGGTCACTCCCTGCTGTCTCTGGGATCCGTGTGTTTCCCAGCAGACAGCGGGGGGGATGACAGGAAGTGGCTTAAATACCCACAGATTCTGAGGCTATCTATGCCCGGAAGTGGGTGCAGATACCTGTATTATACAGGTATCTGTACCCCCCCCCCTGAAAGGTGCCAATTGTGGCACCGGAGGGGGGGAGGGTTCCGATGAGCGGAAGTTCCACTTTAGGGTGGAGCTCCGCTTTAACTAACAAATATATACTTGCCTCTACTGTCGCCCCGAACCTCGTCTTCTGGGTTCCCCCGGCGGCGCTCGTGGCTCCTCTCGCATCAGTAAACCCCCTAGGAGAAGCACTCTCCCTGGGGGTTACTGTACCTTGCGGGCGCATTCCCGAGTCCATCATTTGCGTCGTAGACACAGAATGTCAGACTCGGCCCAGGCGCCCGCGTCATTGGATTTGATTGACGGCAGGGGGAGCCAATGGCTGGGCTGCTATCAATCTATCCAATCAAGAGCCGAAAACCCAGAGCAGAGAGGCACAGCGTGTCTCCGCCGAGAGAACGAACGTGCTCAGGTGAGTAAAACGGCGGGGCTAGGGGGCCGGTCAGTGTCAGAAGTTTTTTCACCTTAATGCATCCTATGATGTAAACCGTCATGTATTGCACCCCCCCCTTTAAGGGTTTTTACCTTCATGCATTATCTGCATTAAAGTAAAAAATCTTCTGCGCCACAGGGTCCCCCCAACCCCCGCTTATACTTCCCTGAACCCAATCTCAATCCAGCGCTGTGCAGAGGAGTAACAGCTCTCTCCCTCTTCATTGGGCAGATTGATAGCAGCTGGAGCCATTGACTCCCTCTGCTGTCAATCAAATTTTTGTGCCGTAGGGGCAGGAAAAGCCACATTGTCTGTGTCTATAGACATAGGCAGCACAGCTTGGGATTGAGCTTGCACGAGTGCCCCATAGAAAGCGTCTTTTTCTGGAGGCACTTGCTAAAGAAGAGGAGCCAGGAGCGCCAGCGGGGGACCACAGAAGAGAATCAGGTCTGCTCTGTGCAAAACGAGTATGACATGTTTATTATTTTACTTTGGGTGGTATTTGATAACCTCTGTGGTTTTTATTTCTTGCGCTATAAACAAAAGAAGAGGGACAAGTTTGAAAAAACACAAAATGTTTTACTTTTTACTATCATAAATATCCAATTTTTTATATTTTTTTGAAAACAAATTTTTTTCTCAGTTTAGGCCGATATGTATTCTTCTACATATTTTTGGTAAAAAAAAAAATCTCAATAAGCATATATTGATTGGTTTGTGCAAAAGTTATAGCGTCTACAAAATAGGGGATATATTTATAGCATTTTTATTATTTTTTTTTTTTTTACTAGTAATGGTGGCGATCTGCGATATTGCGGCAGACATATCGGACACTTTTGAACATTTTTGGGACCATTCACATTTATACAGCGATCCGTGCTATAAAAATGCATTGATTACTGTATAAATGTGACTGGCAGGGAAGGGGTTAACACTAGGGGGTGATGGAGGGGTTAATATGTTCCCTATGGGAGTGATTCTAACTGTGGGGGGAGGGGACTGACTGGGGGAGGTGACCGATCGGTGTCCCTATGTACAAGGGACACACCATCGGTCTCCTCTCCTCTGACAGGACGTGGATCTGTGTGTTTACACACACAGATCCACGTCCTGCTCAGTTACTGGGCAATCGGGTCCCCGCGCACGCCCCCTATTGGCCGCAAAGTTAGTGCCGTCATATGACGGCGGCCCAGAACAACAGATGTTTCTTGCCGCCCTCAAATGACTGTGGGCGGTCATAAACAGGTTAAGGATTTAAATTTGTGAATACATTTTCAGTATACTGGATATGTTTTATAACAGATAGTAGAAAATATTGCCAATATTTTCGGTCTTTTTATAGCAAAAAATAAAAAACCCAGCAGTAATCAAATATCACTAAAAGAAAGCTCTATTTGTGTGTAAGAAAAAAATCATCCAAATGTAATTTGGGTACATTGTTGTATGACGAGCAATTGTCAGTTATGGTAGCTCAGAAATGGGCTGGTCATTAAGGGGGCAAGTGGTTTAAGTTGCCATTTGTAAGTAATTTACTGGACCATTTTTAGAAGTGATGCACCTAGAGAGACCAGCCCTGGAAATCATACACACTTCAGCAGAATCCTCAACAGAATTTAAGATTTTATTTAAACTGGAAAAAAGGCAGTTCTATGTCATCTCATCAATGGTACATAGATAACGGTACACCCATTTACATAGTTTAAAACATGTCTAACTAGTAAATGAAAGCTGAATATTCATATATTCATAGGCTTCAAGGAATCATCGAAGTGGACATTTCAGGTATAGATTCACCAATCCCTTACAGAACCTAAAAGTTCCCATGAGGTTGACAAACATATTCCATAACCTCCAATTCTTAGAATACCTTTCACGTTTGTGTTGCACTGTGAGGATTAAGCCTTCCATCTTATTTATTTCCTCCACTTTCTGAAGCCAAAGACTAAGGGTCAGTGGCTGTGAGCTTTTCCAATTAAGAGGGATGCAGGATTTGGCAGCGTTCAAAAGGTGACGTACAATCGATTTTTTTTTTTTTTTTAATACATTTTTGCCAGACTGACCGAGACATGTAGAAAAAAAAAGGCTGGATTGTCACGAACCTCATAATCAGTGAATTTTTGGACATTCTTTTTGGATTTCTTTCCAGAAGTACTTAAAGTGGTGTTCCCACCCCCCCAAAAAAAAAAAAAATGCTTAAAATTCCTAAAAATAACTAAATAAATAATTGGATTTTTTTTTAACTCACCTCTAAATGCCTGTTGCTAGGGGGTCCCTCGTAGTCTGCCTTCTTCGGTGCCTGGGCTGGTGATATCACTTCCCCTCGGCGCATGAAGGGCTCCCTCCTGTCAGTCATCTGGGACAAGTGACAGGTCCCAGATGACTGCGCGGCCAATCACGGTGCGCGGCGCCGCTCACGCATGCGCAGTGGGTGCCCGGCTGTGAAGCCACAGCCGGGTGCCCACAGTTGCAATGCCGCCGAGTGGATCGGGGGACGAGCGGGGCTTCGATCCCCCGCATCGCTGGACCCTGGAACAGGTAAGTGTCCGATTTATTAAAAGTCAGCAGCTGCAGTATTTGTAGCTGCTGACTTTTAATATTTTTTTTTTTTTTTTTAATGGATACGCCTCTTTAAGCTTGGGGCAGGACCCAAAGATATGGAGTAGCGTTCCCTGTCCCTCAAAGAATCCTCTTTTTAAAGCGGAAGTAAACCCATCGATTTAACAGTTTAAAAAAAAAAAAAGGCATGCTGGGAATGCTAACTGCACATTGGCTGTGCTCTCAACCAAACAGTCAAACCATCCAATGGCTGGTGTCATAACGGATCACATGTGCAGCACTGTGGCAGTTGAAGATTAAACAGAGGCAAAGATGGCAGCTTCCTTGGCTGAAAACGATAGGAGGGTTTACTTCCACTTTGTTTTTTTGTTTTTTCCACTGGTTTTTGTTTTGCCACACAGAGAGGGACCTTTTAGATTGCAATAAGATTGTAAAAGTTGCAAAGTAAATGTGAAGTTCTTGATGCTGAAGAACATGGACTTCAGCCCTGGGACCCTGAAAGGAGAACTTAGAGTAAAATATACCCTTTTTCGATTGGAGTTCAACAAGTGCACTGGAATTATGGAAGGCTTCAATAAACTTTCATTATCTATCTATTTATCTTTCATATTAGCACTCATAGATGTTTTTGTGGATGAAATGCTGTATCAGGTTTTACTTGCCCATCTTAGCAGTCCTTGTCTGTGTATGGGTATCCACAGCCAAGGCCTCCAAAAGTTTTCTATAGGGAAGGGTAAAAGTCCATGGTCACTTATGTCTGTAAACTGTAAAACCCCTTTCACACTGAGAAAACACCAGAGTTTAAATTAACTGTTAGATTTGGGAAAGGAAGTTGAGGTCAAACTATCAAAATAGTGGACAAAGCAAAACTTTTCAGTATGTTTTTCCATACCATGACAATCTCTGGTTTCTTTTTTGTTGATGAGTGATTATACTTCATAGAGAAGGCTTTTATTTATTCATCTGAGATGCAATGACAGCACAGTATTGGCATCTATCATGGCGTGTAAAGCACAGTATAATATATGTTTTAGAAACAATCAGCGTCATATAAAACTGGAATTCATTGAAATAATTTTGTTGATGAAGGCTGGATGCTGGGGTTAGACAGTACTCACCAGATATGTGAACATGGTTCTATTAACAGCAGTGATCATTTCTGCCAAAAAGATAATGAAATGTATATTTTAGTGGTAGGTTCATTTCTAGTGAACCAAAAATCTGTCCTGCAGCATTTTATTTAGTGCAATGAATAGAATGCAGTGCACCAACACATGTACTGGTAATACATGTGTTAAACAGACCGTACCTTCTGCAATTTTCAGTGCTACTGTATTCTGCCAGCAGCACCTCAGGCTTTCACACTGGAGTGAATGGAGCAGCTGTTTTAGGGCGTTTTGCAGGTGCTATTTTTAACGCTATTTTTAACGCTATAGCGCCTGCGAAACGCCCTCAGTGTGAAAGGGGTCTTAAACTGACACCCTATTATACCAGAGCAATGATCAAAGGTGGTAGCCTTTATCCCCTTGCCAACTTCCCACAGTACATTTACTGCGAGCAGGTTGAACGGGCAGGCTGGATGAAGTACATGTAGGTCATCCAGCCTGGGGCACGAAGCTCCCGCAACCAATTTGTCCACCAGATTGTAGCTCCGGGTACCCAGCCACTTTGAGCGGCCCGTGGATCATGCTATGCCATCATATGATAACATGGCTGTTAAGAATGAATGTTTCCCCTATACAGTGATGCTGTGATTGGCCCACAGCTATCACATGGTACCTGGACCAGTCACAAAACTCTGTACCATGTGATTAGCTGTAGCCAATCACTAGCAATCACAGCTGTTGTAAATGTAACCCATCTGGGGAAGCCAGGGAACTGTCAGCACTGAGACAGTACAGGGAACTTCACAGGGCTGTTTGTCAGCTGTGGATTGTAATCTCTCCTGATCTCCCAGCAGCAGTGTGTGTGTGTGAATGCCTGTACCCTGTAGTGTACCAGATTAGTGCACTTTTTAAGGGAGTGAGATTATTTTTAATTCAAAGCAGAGTTGCATTCAATTTTTTGTTTTTTTAAAAGTCAGCAGCTACAAAAAAAGTGTATCTTCTGACTTTTAATAAAAAGACACTCGCCTGTCCCACGGTCCAGTGAAGTGGCTGCCCAAAACCTCCCTCCGCCTGTCCACGGTACTGGCAATACGGCTGTGACAGCTTGCAGCTTTACAGTCAGGTGCGCATGTCTCACTTGGCTGTCCTGCATAGCCGGGCAATCTTCTGGGACCTGTAACATGTCCCAGAAGGTTGCAGGGAGGGAGGGGCCGCCTAGCTGGCCCAAGCGGAAGTGGAAGCTGGGTACCTGTCAAAACTAGGTACCCACCCCCCCCCTTCCATCCTTCTGTTCCTATCCATGGATTCCTCCATCCCCAGCCTCTTCCATCCTTCTGTTCCTATCCATGGATTCCTCCATCTCCATCCCCAGCCTCTTGCATCCTTCTGTTCCTATCCATGGATTCCTCCATCTTCACCCCCAGGCTATTCCATCCGTCAGTTCCCATCTCTAGACTACTCTGGCCTTCCATGGATTCCTCCATCCCCAGACTCTTCCATCCTTCCTTTTCTTATTAATGTATTCTTCCATCCTTCAGTTCCTACCCCTCCCTCATATCCCGGACTCTTCCATGTCCTTGTCCCGCTATATGCAGGGAGTGTCTTGTTAAATTTTATCTGCTTTAAAAAAAAAAAAAAAAAAAAAAAAAAATTGAGTACTTTTAAATGTTTGATGGAAACCATCGTCAGTAATCGTGATGGATCGTGGAATCGAATCGTTGACCAGATAATTGAATTGTGAGACCAGTGAAGTTGCGCACCTCTATCTATGATGTGCGTGATATGCAGAGTGGTGAAAGGAAGCCAGGATGAGACACATCTACCTGTCCTGGCACACTCATCCTGCTGATCTGCCTCTCGCATCCAGCCTACGTGCTTGTTTGTGATGTCACATACAAGCATTTGGAATGGATGCGCAATGATGAGCTCAGGTTGGGGGCATTTTCTGAAAGCAGTGGGCCTGTGTGCAGGATCATAAGTTGTGCCCCCGCAGCTGAGAAAAAGTGGTTGGGTGTGATTTTCATTGCGCTGAATACTGGCTGTGGCTTAAAGAGACAAAGAGTTCAGGGGTTCAGTAGTAAGTGATGCAAAGGTTCAGGAATAATTTCAGCAAAGTTCCCAGAAGCTGAACAGGAATTGCACAAACTGTCACCTGATTGTGGTTTTCTCAGTCACAGTGAAATCCCTTCTTTCTGAGATTGGTAGTGGCAACCAAGCGAGTCCTCTTCCTCCAGATGGAGGCGGGGCTAGCAGGACTGTGATTGTCTTTAGCAGTGGCCAAGACAGTCCTCCTCCTCCTGGAAACAGGGACCGCAAAGTTAGGGAACCAATTTTTCCCATCTTTTACAATGTGTGGGGGGCAAAGTGCCTCCCACTCAGTGCAGGTGCGGCGTGGGGAACTTTGAAATTGGAATGCATTAGTGTCTCACTGACACTTCCCTGCACTGCTCTGCTGATGGGGAGGGAGTTGAGTGCCGGCAAAAGAGGCTTTGCGTGCCACGAGTTGCCTACCACTGCCTCAGACTGTGTTCCAAAATGGAGTCATTTGGGGGATATTTGTACTGTCTTGACATTTTGGGGCCAAGAAACAAGATAGGCTGTCAGAATTTATACATTTTCAAATCTACAACCATTAGTTTGTAGACGCTATAACTTTTACACAAACCAATTAACCACTTCACCCCGGAAGAATTTACCCACTTCCTGACCATGCCGTTTTTTGCGAAATGGTACTGCGTCGCTTTAATTGGGGGGAGGGGGGGAGCGGGTACCTGTTTTTTACAGGTACCCGCTCCCACGTCCGGCTGAGCTCGCAGCGGTGAAGTTTGGCCTCCCTCCTCCTTCCCCCGCCTCCGGGCCATTCATGCAGCGCAGCAGGGAACAGGCTTTGAAGCCGCAAGGTTTCACTGCCGGTTTCCCTTAGCTGAGATGAAGATGACGGCACCAGAGAGCTGATTGAAAAATCATCTAGGGTGAAGACACCGCTGGATTCGTGGACAAGTACAGTGCCTTGAAAAAGTATTAATACCCCTTGAAATGTTACAACCAAAAACGTAAATGTATTTTATTGGGATTTTATCTGATAGACCTACACAAAGTGTCACATACAGTGGTGTGAAAAAGTGTTTGCCCCCTTCCTCATTTCCTGTTCCTTTGCATGTTTGTCACACTTAAGTGTTTCGGAACATCAAACCAATTTAAACAATAGTCAAGGACAACACAAGTAAACACAAAATGCAATTTGTAAATGAAGGTGTTTATTATTAAAGGTGAAAAAAAATCCAAACCATCATGGCCCTGTGTGAAAAAGTGATTGCCCCCCTTGTTAAAACATACTATAACTGTGGTTGTCCACACCTGAGTTCAATTTCTCTAGCCACACCCAGGCCTGATTATTGCCACACCTGTTCACAATCAAGGCGTCACTTAAATAGGAGCTGCTTGACACAGTAAGGTCCACCAGAAGATCCTTAAAAGCTACACATCATGCCGAGACCCAAAGAAATTCAGGAACAATTGAGAAAGAAAGTAATTGAGATCTATCAGTCTGGAAAGGGTTATAAAGCCATTTCCAAAGCTTTGGGAATCCAGCGAACCACAGTAAGAGCCATTATCCACAAATGGCGAAGACATGGAACAGTGGTGAACCTTCCCAGGAGTGGCCGGCCTCCCAAAATTACCCCAAGAACGCAGCGACGACTCATCCAAGAGGTCACAAAAGACCCCACAACAACGTCCAAGGAACTGCAGGCCTCACTTGCCTCAGTTAAGGTCAGCGTTCATGCCTCCACCATCAGGAAAAGACTGGGCAAAAATGGCCTGCATGGCAGAGTTCCAAGGAGAAAACCACTGCTGAGCAAAAAGAACATCAAAGCTCGTCTCAATTTCTCCACAACACATCTTGATGATCCCCAAGACTTTTGGGACAACATTCTGTGGACCGATGAGACAAAAGTGGAACTCTTTGGAAGGTGTGTGTCCAAGTATATCTGGCGTAGAAGGAACACTGCATTTCAGAAAAAGAACATTATACCAACAGTAAAATATGGTGGTGGTAGTGTGATGGTCTGGGGCTGTTTTGCTGCTTCAGGACCTGGAAGACTTGCCGTGATAAAAGGAACTATGAATTCTGCTGTCTACCAAGAGATCCTGAAGGAGAATGTCCGACCATCTGTTCGTGTACTCAAGCTGAAACGAACTTGGGTTCTGCAGCAGGACAATGATCCTAAACACACCAGCAAGTCCACCACCGAATGGCTGAAGAAAAACAAAATGAAGACTTTGGAGTGGCCTAGCCAAAGTCCTGACTTGAATCCTATTGAGATGTTGTGGTATGACCTTAAAAAGGCCGTTCATGCTCGAAAACCCTCTAATGTAACTGAATTAGGACAATTCTGCAAAGATGAGTGGGCCAAAATTCCTCCAGGACGCTGTAAAAGCCTCATTGCACGTTATCGCAAACGCTTGGTTGCAGTTGTTGCTGCTAAGGGTGGCCCAACCAGTTATTAGGTTTAGGGGGCAATCACTTTTTCACACAGGGCCATGATGGTTTGGATTTTTTTTCACCTTTAATAATAAACACCTTCATTTACAAATTGCATTTTGTGTTTACTTGTGTTGTCCTTGACTATTGTTTAAATTGGTTTGATGTTCCGAAACACTTAAGTGTGACAAACATGCAAAGGAACAGGAAATGAGGAAGGGGGCAAACACTTTTTCACACCACTGTAATTATGAAGTGGAAGGAAAATGATAAATGGTGTTCAATTTTTTTTACAAATATGTGAAAAGTGTGGGGTGCATTTGTATTCAGAGTCAATACTTTGTAGAACCACCTTTCTCTGCAATTACAGCTACAAGTCTTTTTGGGGATGTCTTTACTAGCTTTGCACATCTAGAGAGTGACGTTTTTGGCCATTCTTTGCAAAATAGCTCAAGCTCTGTCAGATTGGATGGAGAGCATCTGTAAACAGCAATTTTCAAGTCTTACCACAGATTTTCAATTGGATTTAGGTCTGGACTTTGACTGGGACATTCTAACACATGAATATGCTTTGATCTAAACCATTCCATTGCAGCTCTGGATGTATGTTTAGGGTCGTTGTCCTGCTTGAAGTTGAACCCCCCCCCCCCCCCCCCTTAGTCTCAAGTCTTTTGCAGATTCCAACAGGTTTTCTTCTGAGATTGCCCTGTATTTGGCTCCATCCGTCTTCCCATCAACTCTGACCTGCTGAAGAAAAACATCCCCACAACTTGATGCTGCCACCACCATGTTTCGCGATGGGGATGTTGTGTTCAGGGTGATGTGCAGTGTTCATTTTCTGCCACACACAGCGTTTTGCCTTTAGGCCAAAAAGTTCAATTTTGGTCTCATCTGACCAGAGAACCTTCTTCCACACGTTTGCTGTGTCCCCCACATGGCTTCTCACAAACTGCAAACAGGACTTCTTATGGCTTTCTTTCAACAATGGCTTTCTTCTTGCCACTCTTCAGTAAAGGCCAGATTTGTGGAGTGCACGACTAATAGTTGTCCTATGGACAGATTCTCCCACCTGAGCTGTGGATCTCTGCAGCTTCTCCAGAGGTACCATGGACCTCTTGGCTGCTTCTCTGATTAAATCTGACTAGAAAACCATTTATCATTTTCCTTCCACTTCACAATTATGTGCCACTTTGTGTTGGTCTATCACATAAAATCCCAATAAAATTCATATATTTACGTTTTTGGTTGTAACATGACAAAATGTCAAGGGGTATGAATACTTTTTCAAGGCACTGTAGATGTCCTAGTATTTGCAGCTGCTTACTGCAATTTTTCTTAAGGTGCCTGGACCTCATCTTTAACATAGGTGTTTGGAAGAGAGGGGCTAGTTTTATTTTTAATTTTTTTCGTTCAATAATTTTTATTGAGGAATACAGAAGAAGAAAGACAGGAAAATGTGTGTACATTTGCTTGGGGTACACACATTTCAAATAGTAACGTATACTAGCTTATAGACGTAGGAACGATTAACAAGAATATGATCTAGATATAGTTGAATGAAACAGGGTGGATTAGGGAACTGGTGTGAGGGACATATATCTTTCGCTGATCATATTGGAGTGTGCCTGCAGACCACCCGCTCACCCCTAATGGGATCAAACTGTGAACAGGTGGGGGCGTCTCCATAATTATTGGATTGTCCCCGACCGAGACTGAAGGAGTATTGTATGAGCTGCGTAGGTTTCAAGCTATTTGTATTTTCACCTTCTTTCAGGGCACCTGTTAGTAACATGAGGCGGTGGTAGAAGATCATATAGCTATATTATGCGGTATGGGTTAGTACCCGATAGAAACCTGTGAGTAGGAAGATGTGTGTGTATCCCACTGTTATGGGCCATGATGCTGTAAATAGAGGAAGGAAGGTGAGAGGGTGATAGGCCCTGGGCTTATGTGAGTTATAATAACTTGGGCGTGCTTGGAAGACAGGTGGTAGACAAGTGGTTTAGTGTCTTGCCCGCACTAAGTAAAGAAGGAATGAGAGATGGGGGTTAAGAAGAGGAGGGGTGAGAGTCTCCCACGTCGGTGGTACGGTTCACATCTCGGGAATGCCTCTAGTTGATGTTAATGTGAGCTAGTCAGCAAGGCAATAGCAAATACTCATCAAAGTCAGGGGGTAAGCAATGTTTGACCCAAGGTTGCCAAGTCTCATGGAACTTTTTAATATTGTCACCTTCAATAGCTGTCATTTTGGCAAAGATAAGGGCTCTGTGCATCCTATGTTTAGCTTCAGCCACAACCAAGTTCTGGGATTTCCACACTTTAGCTATGGTTTGTTTGGCTGCAGTGGTAAGGTGCATGAGTAGTCGGAATTGAGTTTGGGTAAGCTCAGCCGATTTAAGTCTTAAAAGGGCCGCGTTGGGTCAGGGGGGATGTCGGTTTCTAAGAATTTGGAGTCCATCGCAAATATCCCTTTCCAAAATTCCTGGGCAATCGGGCATTGCCACCATATGAAGATGTGGGTACCTGAATCTGATCAGGACCCAGAGTAAGATGGGATAAATTTAGCTATTCTAGCCGGAACTAGATACCACCGTGCAAGAACTTTGTAGTTGGTCTCTAGTGGCAGACAATTTGAAGAGGAGGACTTGGTGGCTAGCCAAATACTGGACCAGTCTGCGATTTCGAGTGTGCGGTCCATGTATTGTGACCTCTGGTTGTGTAGGAAGGCATTGCTTCGTTGGGGAGTGTGTTAAGGAGTTGGTATAGGACTGAGATCAGTCCTCCAACATGTGGGTCGCTCTTGCATATGCGTTACATAGTTGCATAGTTAGCTAGGCTGAAAAAAGACACAAGTCCATCCAGTTCAACCCTAAAAAAAAAAAAAAAAAGTTCGAATTGTGTAATTTGGTTTCGTTTCTTAACTTGCAGATAGCGAAAAAGTTTGGTTCTGGGAAGTCTGAAAGTGTTGCATAGAGTGGTAAATGTGTGGATAGTGTTGGTAGAGACCAATTTAGGCGAGTTTTTGTTTTAATTCCACTTTAATGTAAAAGGAGTTACTTGGTAAAAAAAAAAAAGTGTGAAGCCTAATTTCTCGCCAATGTGTTATTTTTACAATAGTATTTTTATATTTTTTGTTTCATTTTGATATATTACCGACCAGTGCTCATTTCCAGTCACATGAGTATATTTTATTTTTTAATGTCTGCTTTACCGATTTTATTTTTTATTTTTTGGCCTACCTCAGCTGAATTCACTGTTTCACAGATAGCTGCAGTGTTGATTGCATTGCTCATTAAAGATTCAGGGGGATATACGTTCTTACGTTTTTATTAAAGACTGCTTCCTAGCTTTATTTATATCTAAACTTTCCCAATAAAGGGGGACATAACTGTATATGTCTTATAAAGTTATGTTCTGGGCAGAAACATTTTTATCTGAAAAAAAAATAAAAAGTCTTTTTAGCATTGAGTTTATTTCTTTTATACTACTTGTTAGGCAGCAGTCTGTATATGCAGCATAGCATGCGTGTTCTACTCACTGGAACTTAAGGGGTTAATAATCTGCATTGTGTAAAAAAAAAAAAAAAGGCGGTTTTATCCTGTATGCCCAGATTCTCCCCCCTCCTGCACTGTCTATCTGGGGAAGGCCAGCTAATAAGGATGAGCTCCGGCGAGTTTGCATGCTCCATGTGCAGAGCCCACCAGGAAGTCGGCGCAGCGCTGCGCTAATCACAGGCAGTGAGACATTGCCCCGATGCGCGGCTGCAGAGATTGGGAAATGTCTTACTGCCTGTGATTAGGCTAGCACTGCGCTGACTTCCTGGTGGGCTCTGTATGTGGAGAATGCGAACACGCCGGAGCTCATCCTTACCAGCTAACACAGACAGAGTAGCCAACCTGCACATGCTCAGTTGTGTCTTTTATGCTGGAGAGAACAGTTACTTGTTCTCAGAGATAGCCAGGTCACATGATATTAACATTACACGTGTGTGTGTGTGTGTATACAGGCTGCAGTGGAAATTTCCGCCTTCCTGAACTCTCCGCACTGGAGAAACTCTGCAGTTTATCATGGTGAACAGATCAGCCAAAAGGGTATATAGTGGCAGTATTTTAATGTAAAAAGATTTATAAGCTGTGGGCACTGTGTGGGGGCCGATGAACTATTTTCATATTACTGGGTTTAGTAACACTTTAGTGAAGGCAATGTCGTCACTGAGGTGGGAAGTTCGTTTTTGTCTGTTACAACCCGCCCCTTAGACACAGGCAAAACCTGCTGTTCAACACACCAAAGCCACACTGCCAATCAGACAAAAGCGGACCTTGAGCACTCTAAACCCATGCAGCAACAGCGAGCCACAATATGAGAAATACGGTGTCCCTCCGCTGTTTGCATAGCATTCAATTGTGGCCGTCAAATGGTATCTCCCGTGGAAAAAAAAAAGCATCTTCCGATATGCGCTACGGTGACGTCACGCCAGCTGATCGGGAAATCAGCTGGAGCGCCCTTCCGTTCTGAGCATGCACGGGCACTTTTTGACGGAGGGCACAAATCAACAGAACACCGGTAAGTCCTTGGCAACCGATGACGTCATCGGTTGGTAGGACACGGTCGGGCAGCCCGCTCAGCTTTCTGTTTTGCCTGTAAGAGCACAGAGAGGAGCAGAGAGCGGGGGAGATGTGGGCTTAGCGCTCTGTCCCTTCTGCACACAGGACTTTACAGAGATCTCTGCCTCATGTAGCACAGGAGCTAACGGAGGATCTAGGATCGTTCAAATCGGCTGTTGCAACAGCACCCTTGGGGACTGAATACTCACGGCACCCCAGTTGCTCTGCTCTAGCTTACACGTAATAAAAATGATTGGATAACATAGTGATTACATGATTGGCATCTAGGCTGACTGGTTCCCAATTGTTTGGGTAGACCTGAAGCTGTCATTTGATATTTGGGTCTGAGAACAAGGAAACATCTACTAGCATGTATCATACCTAAGAATGGTAATAGCCAGTTTTAATATAATGCCATACAATGAAAGCACAGCCTACATATGTATTGAGTAAGGGTCCATTTATATGTATGTGTTGTTAAAACATTTTTAGTCCCTTTTCTGCTTTCAAAAAATGTATGATATGGGGATATTTAGTGAAATTCCCTATTGTGCATTCTGGAACATAAAGAGTTTAAACTTTTTGCTGCCAGGCACTTTATTAAACTTAAAACATTACTAAATCTACTGTGGATTCCCAGAGCTCATACCATATTGTGTAAGTTTACACAGCAAGGAAGTATACACAGCACATTATGGCACACTTACCCCCTGTGTGCCTTCACTAATGGAAGGTTTCTGCTCTCCCTTATCGCTCAGTCCACAGCGGTTGCCCATCTTCACTATGTTGTTATCTGGTTTAATATAATAATAAAGATTAAGGCTCCATGCACACTGAAGCTTATAAACGGACATTTTTGAGAGTTTGGGCGTTTTTTTTTTTTTTTTTTTTAACAGCCCATAAACTCCCCTCTGTTATCCTATGTGTCCATGCATACATGGACGTTTTTAGATGTTTATAGGATCGCATTCAGGAGTAGTTTTTCTGACCACAAAAAAGCGCCAAACGCTGATAAACGCTCAAAAATGTAGCTCACCAGCGGTTTTTAATGTTTTTGATCCATTGGAAAGAAAAACGCTATTGCAAAAATGTTAAAAAAACTTTGAAAGACTCACTGCAAAGCTACTGGCGTTTTTATAAGATTATTTTAATGTTCAGTGTGCATGGACCCTAAGAACACTCACATTGGCAAGATGCATTTCTTATTCAAATTCCCATATACTGCTCTTTCTGTGGTTAATACAGATCATTCCTCAAACTCCTGGGAATGATCCTAACATGAAGACCTCATACTTGCGGCTCTGCCTTCTGCGTTAAGTCCTTAGGATTTTATCATCGAGTCCCTGGTGGAGGTTTCACTGTGTGACACACACATGCAGTTCTGGGAAGATTGTACTGGAGATAAAATGAAGACACATAAGACTGATTTATACATATTATATAAGTGACTTTTGAACCACATTTATTTCACGCCATTCATTATGCACCATGCACATAAGACTGATACATATTATATAAGTGACTTTTGAACCACATTTATTTCACGCCATTCATTATGCACCATTAGTGATCTATGAAACATGGCTGCTCTAGCATTATTTATGTATATGTGTGGTAACTATTAATAATATATTGTTTGTTCACATTTGTATAACTTTTGTTATGTAGTGGGCTGTACTAATTATTTTAGCTGGATGTAGGGATTTGTGTATTTAGGAGTGCTGCACTTTATTTAATAATTTGATATTCAGGTGTGAGTCACTACTAGTGTTTAGCTACTCTTAGGTGTTAGGCCCCTTTCACGCCGAAAAAACGGCGTGGGGGTTCCCCCCAAATCCATGTCAGACCCTCATCCGAGCACGCAGCCTGGCAGGCCAGGAAAGGGGTGGGGACGAACGAGCGCCCCCCCCTCCTGAGCCGTACCAGGCCGCGTGCCCTCAACATGGGGGGTGCCCTGGGGAAAGGGGGGCCGTGTTGGCATGGGCACAGCAGCCCATTATTTTGAGTGCATGCTGCATTTTGGAAATGCAGCACCTGGGAAATCACATGGTGCTTTTGCACCATGCGATTTCCCTGTGATTTCCGCGCCCACCAACGTGCTGCAGTTTGAACTGTGTGGGGGTACCATTAAGAATGAAGTGCGTCTGACAACACGACTAGTGGACATGATTGGATCACCCACGTGAAAGGGGCCTAACACCTAATGCCGCGTACACACGAAGGGACAATCCCGCGGGATTATCCTCTGGACTGAAGTCCAGCGGATAATCCCCTCGTGTGTGGGCGCCGGCGGACTTTTTGGCGCCAAAGTCCGGCGGACCAAAGTTTTAAGTTTGGTTTTAAAATTATCCGCTGGACTTGGCAGTCCAGCGGACAATCCCGCCGTTAGTGGGCAAGTCCGCGGGACTTTTGAAATGAACGGACTTGCCGCTCATCGGCAAGTCCGTTCATTTAGCACGTGACTTCAGGTTACGTAGCTAGCGTAGGCAGTTACTGCCGCCGCGCTAGCTCCGTGACCTGGCATGGATTTAAAGGGAATCCCCACGCCGAAAAAAAACGGCGTGGGGGTTCCCCCCAAATCCATGTCAGACCCTCATCCGAGCACGCAGCCTGGCAGGCCAGGAAAGGGGTGGGGACGAACGAGCGCCCCCCCCTCCTGAGCCGTACCAGGCCGCGTGCCCTCAACATGGGGGGTGCCCTGGGGAAAGGGGGGCCGTGCGCCCCCCCCCCACCCCAAAGCACCTTGTCCCCATGTTGATGAGGACAAGGGCCTCTTCCCGACAACCCTGGCCGTTGGTTGTCGGGGTCTGCGGGCGGGGGCTTATCGGAATCTGGGAGCCCCCTTTAATAAGGGGCCCCCCAGATACCGCCCCCCACCCTATGTGAATGAGTATGGGGTACGATGTACCCCTACCCATTCACCTAAGGTGTAAAATGTAAAGTAAAAAAAAACACCCACACTTTTGAAAAAATAGTTTATTGCACTGCTCCGGGGGTCTTCTTCCGTCTTGGGGGTCTTCTCGCCGGACTCCCCCGCCATTTACCAAGCTCTTTTACCGAGCGGGGGAAGTCCGGCTACCTTCTTCGTCGCCGTCGTCTGGGGTTCTCGATCCGCCTTCGGGGGTCTTCCGGGGGTCTCTTCTGTTCTTGCGGCGGTCGTCGTCTTCCGCGCCGCCGGCGCCTTCTTCTTCTTCTTCTTGTCCTTCTTCTTGTCCTTCTTGTTCTTCTTCTTCTTCTTCCGATGTTGACCCGTCGCTGTCTCTGCCCGGAATGCCTGTGCCGCTCTGCGCTCGGACTTATATAGGGACATGGGGGACAGGGTCACATGCACATGTCACATGGTGACCCCGCCCCCTTGTGTTGTCACAGTCCCGGAGGATGCTGGGACTGTGACATCGCAAGGGGGCGGGGTCACCATGTGATATGAACATGTGACCCTGTCCCCCATGTCCCTATATAAGTCCGAGCGCAGAGCGGCACAGGCATTCCGGGCAGAGACAGCGACGGGTCAACATCGGAAGAAGAAGAAGAACAAGAAGGACAAGAAGAAGAAGAAGGCGCCGGCGGCGCGGAAGACGACGACCGCCGCAAGAACAGAAGAGACCCCCGGAAGACCCCCGAAGGCGGATCGAGAACCCCAGACGACGGCGACGACGAAGAAGGTAGCCGGACTTCCCCCGCTCGGTAAAAGAGCTTGGTAAATGGCGGGGGAGTCCGGCGAGAAGACCCCCAAGACGGAAGAAGACCCCCGAAGGCGGATCGAGACCCCCAGACGGCGGCGACGACGAAGAAGGTAGCCGGACTTCCCCCGCTCGGTAAAAGAGCTTGGTAAATGGCGGGGGAGTCCGGCGAGAAGACCCCCAAGACGGAAGAAGACCCCCGGAGCAGTGCAATAAACTATTTTTTCAAAAGTGTGGGTGTTTTTTTTTTACTTTACATTTTACACCTTAGGTGAATGGGTAGGGGTACATCGTACCCCATACTCATTCACATAGGGTGGGGGGCCGGTATCTGGGGGGCCCCTTATTAAAGGGGGCTCCCAGATTCCGATAAGCCCCCGCCCGCAGACCCCGACAACCAACGGCCAGGGTTGTCGGGAAGAGGCCCTTGTCCTCATCAACATGGGGACAAGGTGCTTTGGGGTGGGGGGGGGGCCGCACGGCCCCCCTTTCCCCAGGGCACCCCCCATGTTGAGGGCACGCGGCCTGGTACGGCTCAGGAGGGGGGGGGCGCTCGTTCGTCCCCACCCCTTTCCTGGCCTGCCAGGCTGCGTGCTCGGATGAGGGTCTGACATGGATTTGGGGGGAACCCCCACGCCGTTTTTTCGGCGTGGGGATTCCCTTTAAATCCATGCCAGGTCACGGAGCTAGCGCGGCGGCAGTAACTGCCTACGCTAGCTACGTAACCTGAAGTCGTGCTAAATGAACGGACTTGCCGATGAGCGGCAAGTCCGTTCATTTCAAAAGGCCCCTTTCACGTGGGTGATCCAATCAGGTCCACTAGTCGTGTTGTCAGACGCACTTCATTCTTAATGGTACCCCCACACAGTTCAAACTGCAGCACGTTGGTGGGTGCGGAAATCACAGGGAAATCGCATGGTGCAAAAGCACCATGTGATTTCCCAGGTGCTGCATTTCCAAAATGCAGCATGCACTCAAAATAATGGGCTGCTGTGCCCATGCCAACTCAGACCACAAACCTGCAATAGTGTGAACCAGGCCTTACTCTCTATAATAGTGTTGTGTGTTATAGTAGATCTGTATTATGGATTAGCTGTAAAGGTACGCATGCCCTGTTTCCCTGGTGGTAGCATTTTCTCAAAAGTCCAGGGTTTGCTAGTAGATGACGTAGTTTGACTCAAGAAATATTTCATCATGCTCTAGAGGAAGTTTTCATTGCTTGTCGTTCTCTGTTGTACAGGGAATGCATCATAATGTCCTCTTCTTTTATCTATGCTCTGTAATCCCCTATAGAGGAAGTGAGAGCATTGCTTGCATTATCACAGCTTACTTTTTCTTTTTCTCCACATCACCATGTCAGTCATAGATGTTCTATCTAAAGGGTGGCCATACACATTGCAATCACCTTCACATCTATAAACCCTACCTGATTGCATATAAACTGAATAGATTGTTTAGGTGACCCCTTGCACTACCCAGACAATCGTTGGCTTTACAGACAATTGTAAAGTGCAAGGTTCTTGGTATACAAATGTAATGGAGTGTGGGACTCGCAGTACCCCGTTTTGATTAAGCTAAGTGGCATTGTACAGAGATTGTACAATCAGATTGTAAGTATGCATGTCCAGTTTCACCACCCAAGCCAATTCTAGCATTTCTCTCCTACATGTAAAACAAATTGTACAATATTTTTTGTTAGAAAATTACTCAGAACCCCAAACTATATATATATATATATATATATATATATATATATATATATATATATATATATATATATATATATATGGGGGGGGGGGGGGGGGTTCCGAGTAATTTTCGAGCAAAAAAATTTGTAAAATTAGTTTTACATGTAGGAGAGAAAGGCCAATGCTTTTTAAACAACATTTACCCCACTTTTTATAATGTGAAAGATGATGTTACGCCAAATAAATACCTAACGCGTCACGCTTTAAAATTGCGCACGCTCGCAGGATGGCACCAAACTTCGGTACTAAAAAAAAATCTCCATAGGCTCACAGAGGAGGTCTTGTGATTTGAACGCCGTTCACATATGCGGTCGCGACCTACGTATGCATTCCCTTCTGTGTGCGAGCACAAGGGGATAGGGGCGATTTGAATTTCTTTTTATTTATTTTTATTTTTACACTTTACCTTTTAATTTTTTTTTTTTTTATCACTTTTAATTCTATTAAAACTAAGGTAAACATCCCTTGTAATAGGAATAGGGCATGACAGGTCCTCTTTACAGAGAGATCTGGGGTCTATAAGTCCCCACTTCTCTTCTCTATGCTGGGAAAAAAATTAAATAAAATCGATCTCAGGCTTTCCAGCTAAAAATAACTGGTAGTGTTTATATCTACCAGCGATGGAAGTGATATTATGACGATGCTTCTGGCCTCCGAGGGTCATAGAGAGTTCGGGAGATCATCTGGTCCATGGCCAGCTCTATGGTAAACCGCCGCCGGCGGGTGATTCATTCTCCGGCTCCCTGATTAGTCCGGGCTTGCCTGTGCAAACAGTCGCTATGATGGCTTTTACATGGCAGGGAATCGCCGGATGAAAAAAAGATATCTGGATGATGCCTGCCCTGTAGCTGCAGGCATCATCCAGATATCTTGATTACATATATCCAATATATTTTTTTTTTCAACGCGACATGCGCTTGCTGTTCAGTTTGATCCAAATTCAGTTATTTTTTTCTTGTAAACCCTAAAAACATCAAAATTGTGTGTGTGTGTGGGGGGGGGGGGGGGTGGGTTATATATACCTTACAAGTAAAAATTACATTTAAAGTGAGCAAAAGGGAGGGGGGGTGCAGATACCTGTATAATACAGGTATCTGCACCCACTTCCGGACGACATATCCGGAGCTGCTCCGCCCCTATCCGGAGATGCCCCATTGTGTCTTGGGAAACACAGTTCCCAGGACACGATGGGGACCAATAGAGACGCGCAGCGCGACTCGCGCATGAGCAGTAGGGAACCGGGCAGTGAAGACGTTGCGTCTTCACTTCCTGATTCCCTGACAGAGGATGGCGGCGGGGCAGCGATAGACGAGCGGTCGCTCGTCACATTCTGCCGACACCGCTGGAACCTGGAACAGGTAAGTGTCCATTTATTAAAAGTCAGCAGCTGCAGTATTTGTAGCTGCTGACTTTTAATATTTTTGGTGCGGGTGGAGCTCCGCTTTAATTAACAAATTAATGTGGCAACGCTATTGGCGTTTTTTTGTAACGTCCAGTGTACATGGGGCCTTAGAAATAACTACAGTGCCTAGTCATGCTAATCCTCTGACTCTGATGCTTTGCATCACTGATGCAGAACAAGTATGTAGTGTGACAGACCCAACCAGGACAGGGTTTTTTGGAGGGGATTGCAGGATAGTTTCTTGCCTACTGGCTATGGGCTCTGGCATTTGAGGAAGCTATTAGCATTTAGAACGAGGTCTTGTTATATAATGCAAGATGACATTGCCACATTCAACCGTAAAGGAATCCATGAGGGTCTCTGCCAGCTTAAAACTCAGTGAGAAGATGGACGTGGTAAAAAAGCTACTTAGTGAGATTTGGACAGTCCTGAGTCTTTTTGACTACTGGTGCTGAACTGTCTGGGTGGGCACTGAGTCACTCAGGCTTGTCTAGGTGACTAGTTGTTTTCTAGCTTACTGTTATTTAGATCACTGTTAGATGTCAGTTGCTAGCTGTGGATTAGCTTACTGTTTGTTAGTTGTTCATTAGATGTACTGATATTACTGTTTAAAGTTTGCCTTGTTTAGGATAATGTGATCAAGCTCTTATTTGTCTTTGCGTGGTATATATTCTGGGTCAGTTTACAAAAAAAAGCCAGTTCCAGTTTGCACCTAAGCTAGTGTTGTCTAGTTCTTGGGTGCAATAATCACCTATAATACCTGGTTCCTGCTTCCAGAGTGGAAGAAGCTTTATCTTGGTGGAGGCACCCAGGTGAGGTGCCAGACAGTGTGTCACACACAGTAAGTGATTTGAAAATGAGGGCTGAACTCCTGGATACTTGTGTTGAGTTGTACCAAAAATAAGATTAGCATGACAGCCAGGCAGCTAGCATTTTTAGAAGGTTTAATTAGCAGCAGCAACTTTCCTTATTTCTCTGAGTATGGGTTTCCTTTTAAAGACCTTTGTGTTAAATCATGCTGTACAGAATTGGCATGTCTCTTGTCATATCTCATTAAAACTAAGAGTAAAATAAATTGTCCATTAGTATAAGCTGTGGAATGATTTACATTTTCGATATTTTTTTTTTTAAGGATTTAAAAGGGGAGCTGACCCTGGAATGCCTGAACCCACACTACTAAGGTACGTTAATAGAATTAATCAGCAGATTATTTTTTACAATGGGGTGCACTATTCATAAAGGATGAATTATAGGATTGTTTTATTCAATAAAAGGAAGAGAAAGTCCCAGCATTTATGACACTGTGATCTTAGCTCAGGAACTTGCCACTTTAACTCACACCTTCTACACTGTTTTCTAATAAATGCTGTGTTTGAGAAATGTGTGCAAATCCTCAAAGTATATTTTAAAACAAAACATTTTATTTGTAGTCTTGGATAGACCCTGTCATTTTTTCCCAAAGGCATCTTTCAGGACAGCACCTGAGAGATAGCGACTCCTCCCTCTGGACCACAGGAAACACCTTCTTCCTCCAGAACTTTGAAGGGAGGCACCTCCCTACCACACCTCAGTTTTTGTGATTCCTCCAGCCCAGAGGGAACACACTCGTGCACACTCAACTAGAGTGCTTCTGGCCACTTGTTTTGTGAATTTACTTTCAATTTGAATAAATTGCTGACTTTGTTAATCACACTTCAATAAACTTCTGGTGTTTGAAATGCAAACAAAAATTACCATAGCATTTCACAACACAAATTTCCTTTCCAGAAATGTATTTTTGCTACATATTTCTAAAAGGGGACTCTTACATTGCTTAGAACAATGTATTCAAAGATAAAAAAATAAATAAAAATACTTTAAAAGCACTGCATCTTATAATCAAGTTCCCTTTAATTACTCTGTTTTGTGAATTTACTTTCAATTTGAAGAAATTGCTGACTTTGTTAATCACACTTCAATAAACTTCTGGTGTTTGAAATGCAAACAAAAATTACCATAGCATTTCACAACACAAATTTCCTTTCCAGAAATGTATTTTTGCTACATATTTCTAAAAGGGGACTCTTACATTGCTTAGAACAATGTATTTTATATGAAAGTTATCTTATTACAATGAAAAATGTCATAATCCAGGCCCCGGACACATTTCACACATAACAAGAAAACAGGAGCCTGCATTGGTGTGCACTGAAAAAAGTAGGACAGGTTGCACTATTGTGCATTGCTATGTGTGTGTATGTATCCCTATGTACACAAACGCCGATCAGCTACAACATTAAGACAGGTAAAGTGAATAACCTTGATTATCCCGCCACAGTGGTACCCGAATGTGGGTGGGATATTTAAGGTTGCAAGTGAACATTTTGTCCCTGAAATGGATGCGTTGAAAGCAAAAAAAATGGGCAAGCGTAAGGATTTGAGCGACTTTGACAAGGACCAAATTGTAATTGCTAAACGACATCTCCAAAACTGCAGCTTTTGTGGTCAGCAGTGGTCAGGACCTACCAAAAGTGGTCCAAGACACTTTTGGTAGGTCCTGACGAACCGGCGACAGGGTCGGGCAGTGCAAAAAAACATAGAAAAAAAAAACTGTGTGCCCCACCCTAGACTCCTGTTAATACAAATAATATGTGTATGTGATAAACATAAACAGCCTGCTAGGACCAAATAAATGTTTCACACCCACAACAAACTTGCATAGATAAACTAGTGCAACAGTGTGCTGAAACGTGCAAACAGAATCCAAAGTTTATGAAGTGCAAAAAAGTGCTAATATAAGCAAAACCTCCTGTTCGCCGCAAAAACTCTGAAAAATGTTCTCTCCCAAATCCACCTTGTGAAACGGATGCACAGATTGCTCAACTTCTAGTTAGAACCCTAAAATTGTAAGAGGTCTAACTGCGCTTTGTTTTAAAGAGAGATGCACACCTCACATCCAGCTCCAGAAAAGTAAAGCGGTAGTAAACCCTGTTTAACCACTTGCTGACTGCCCACAGTACATATATTGTGGGCAGGCTGGACCACATACATGCACGTCATCCAAGCTGTTCCGGGTTAGGGGTGCATAGCATGCTGCTCCTGCAGCAGATATCTCCATTGGACACGGCAGATTGCAGATCCTGCTACCCTGCCACTGCTATGCGATCACAATGTCATTAAAGTTGTTATGAATTAATTTTATTCATAACAGCTGTGTTTCCTGCAGAGTGATGCTGTGATTGGTTCACAGCTATGACATGGTACCTGGGCCAATCACAGCACCCTGTACTATGTGATTAGCTGTAGCCAATCACAGATCACTAGTAATCACTAGTAATCACAGATGTCACGAACCCATTCATGACAATAGAAAACATTGCTGTTAAAATGATCATCAACAGAAATTAAGATAAATGTTAAAAAAATTAAATATAAAAATTGAATAAGAAACTTTTTTTCTTTAACAAACTGTCACTAGTCAGTATCCCTGATCACCACCACACCATCATATGATGCAATGGGAACAGTATGTACAACAAAAAAAAAAAAGATTTAATTTCTTAATTTTCAAAAAGGGGGAAACTTGGGGGCTATTTCTACTGTCCTGGCATTTTATGGGCCTCAAGAAATGATAGGCTGTCAGTACATCAAGATTGAAACTTATGAAGAAATTAGATTTTATTGGATACAGCAGGTAAAATCAGTATTGAACACGTCACCATTTTTCTAGGTAAATATATTTCGAAAGGTGCTATTGACATGAATTTTTCACCACATGTTGGTAGCAACCCATTCTATCCATACAAACAAAGAAACCAAAACAAATCAGTTCAGAAACTAAGTTATGTATAATAAAATGGAATGTCACAGGGGAAAAAAGTATTGAACACGCTTACTGAAATCTATTTATTACTTTATACAAAATCCCTTGTTGGTCATGATCGCTTCAAGATGCCTCCTGTGTGGAGAAGCTAGTCATTGCATTGCTCAGGTGTGATTTTGGCCCATTCTTCCAAACAAACAAAAATGGGAGGTTCCTTGGGCCTCTTTCCATAGATTTTCTATTGGATTAAAGTCAGGCGATTGGCTGGGCCATTCTAGCACCTGTATGTTTTATAATAGAAAGTGGAAAATATTGTTTTTTTTTTTTTTTTTTTAACATTTTTGGTCTTTTTTTTCTTTTTATATAGCAAAAAAAATTTACTCTGTGGTGATCAAATACCACCAAAAAAACCTCTAATGTGTTGCATGACGACGCAATTGCCAGTTAAAGTGGTGCAGTGCTGAATAGCAAAAAATGGCCTGGCCATGAAGGGTGTACCACCTTCTGGAGCTGAGGTGGAAAAAAAAAAAAAAGCTTGCTCCCCCAGGATAATGTTATTGCATACTAACTCATTATGATGCCTGTCAAGGAATCCATCTTCACCCGATTTTCCTTCTGGGTTTGCGGGCTCCACAGTCACAGCTGAGTTCTCTCGAGCGCAGTGTGCATGTGCCCGGGAGTCACAGCCGAGCTCTCTCGAGCGCAGTGTGCATGTGCACGGGAGTCACAGCCGAGCTCTCTCAAGCGCAGTGTGCATGTGCACGGGAGTCACAGCCGAGCTCTCTCGAGCGCAGTGTGCATGTGCCCGGGAGTCACAGCCGAGCTCTCTGGAGCGCAGTGTGCATGTGCCCGGGAGTCACAGCCGAGCTCTCTCGAGCGCACTGTGCATGTGCCCTGGAGTCACAGCCGAGCTCTCTCGAGCGCAGTGTGCATGTGCACGGGAGTCACAGCCGAGCTCTCTGGAGCGCAGTGTGCATGTGCACGGGAGTCACAGCCGAGCTCTCTGGAGCGCAGTGTGCATGCGCCCGGGAGTCACAGCCGAGCTCTCTGGAGCGCAGTGTGCATGCGCCCGGGAGTCACAGCCGAGCTCTCTGGAGCGCAGTGTGCCTGTGCCCGGGAGTCACAGCCGAGCTCTCTCGAGCGCACTGTGCATGTGCCCGGGAGTCACAGCCGAGCTCTCTCGAGCGCACTGTGCATGTGCACGGGTGTCACAGCCGAGCTCTCTGGAGCGCAGTGTGCATGTGCCCGGGAGTCACAGCCGAGCTCTCTGGAGCGCAGTGTGCATGCGCCCGGGAGTCACAGCCGAGCTCTCTGGAGCGCAGTGTGAATGCGCCCGGGAGTCACAGCCGAGCTCTCTGGAGCGCAGTGTGAATGCGCCCGGGAGTCACAGCCGAGCTCTCTGGAGCGCAGTGTGCATGTGCCCGGGAGTCACAGCCGAGCTCTCTCGAGCTCAGTGTGCATGTGCCCGGGAGTCACAGCCGAGCTCTCTCGAGCTCAGTGTGCATGTGCCCGGGAGTCACAGCCGAGCTCTCTGGAGCGCAGTGTGCATGTGCCCGGGAGTCACAGCCGAGCTCTCTGGAGCGCACTGTGCAGGTGCCCGGGAGTCACAGCCGAGCTCTCTCGAGCGCAGTGTGCAGGTGCCCGGGAGTCACAGCCGAGCTCTCTCGAGCGCAGTGTGCATGTGCCCGGGAGTCACAGCCGAGCTCTCTCGAGCGCAGTGTGCATGTGCACGGGAGTCACAGCCGAGCTCTCTCGAGCGCAGTGTGCATGTGCACGGGAGTCACAGCCGAGCTCTCTCGAGCGCAGTGTGCATGTGCACGGGAGTCACAGCCGAGCTCTATGGAGCGCAGTGTGCATGTGCACGGGAGTCACAGCCGAGCTCTCTGGAGCGCAGTGTGCATGCGCCCGGGAGTCACAGCCGAGCTCTCTGGAGCGCAGTGTGCATGCGCCCGGGAGTCACAGCCGAGCTCTCTGGAGCGCAGTGTGCCTGTGCCCGGGAGTCACAGCCGAGCTCTCTCGAGCGCACTGTGCATGTGCCCGGGAGTCACAGCCGAGCTCTCTCGAGCGCACTGTGCATGTGCACGGGTGTCACAGCCGAGCTCTCTGGAGCGCAGTGTGCATGTGCCCGGGAGTCACAGCCGAGCTCTCTGGAGCGCAGTGTGCATGCGCCCGGGAGTCACAGCCGAGCTCTCTGGAGCGCAGTGTGAATGCGCCCGGGAGTCACAGCCGAGCTCTCTGGAGCGCAGTGTGAATGCGCCCGGGAGTCACAGCCGAGCTCTCTGGAGCGCAGTGTGCATGTGCCCGGGAGTCACAGCCGAGCTCTCTCGAGCTCAGTGTGCATGTGCCCGGGAGTCACAGCCGAGCTCTCTCGAGCTCAGTGTGCATGTGCCCGGGAGTCACAGCCGAGCTCTCTGGAGCGCAGTGTGCATGTGCCCGGGAGTCACAGCCGAGCTCTCTGGAGCGCACTGTGCAGGTGCCCGGGAGTCACAGCCGAGCTCTCTCGAGCGCAGTGTGCAGGTGCCCGGGAGTCACAGCCGAGCTCTCTCGAGCGCAGTGTGCATGTGCCCGGGAGTCACAGCCGAGCTCTCTCGAGCGCATTGTGCATGTGCACGGGAGTCACAGCCGAGCTCTCTCGAGCGCAGTGTGCATGTGCACGGGAGTCACAGCCGAGCTCTCTCGAGCGCAGTGTGCATGTGCACGGGAGTCACAGCCGAGCTCTATGGAGCGCAGTGTGCATGTGCACGGGAGTCACAGCCGAGCTCTCTGGAGCGCAGTGTGCATGCGCCCGGGAGTCACAGCCGAGCTCTCTGGAGCGCAGTGTGCATGCGCCCGGGAGTCACAGCCGAGCTCTCTGGAGCGCAGTGTGCATGTGCCCGGGAGTCACAGCCGAGCTCTCTGGAGCGCACTGTGCATGTGCCCGGGAGTCACAGCCGAGCTCTCTCGAGCGCAGTGTGCATGTGCCCGGGAGTCACAGCCGAGCTCTCTCGAGCTCAGTGTGCATGTGCCCGGGAGTCACAGCCGAGCTCTCTCGAGCGCAGTGTGCATGTGCACGGGAGTCACAGCCGAGCTCTCTCGAGCGCAGTGTGCATGTGCCCGGGAGTCACAGCCGAGCTCTCTCGAGCGCAGTGTGCATGTGCCAGTAACATCACTGGCTGCTTCACATGTATATTTCTCTTAAACGGTGCAAGTTTATGAAATATTTACTGTACTTATAGGAAAGCCTTATTATAGGCCTACCTGTAGGTACAAAACAACAAAGGGAGTTTTAATCCCACTTTAGCTCTTCTCCACTCACATCACACCCATGTAAGAAAGCAATAAAGCAAGAAACTATCGTGTTCACTGCATATGTCCAGCCCTGCCATAATCTTGTATGTATAAAGCTGGCTATACACTGATCAAAATTCATCCGGTTCAGCAGAGTCTGGCTAATTTCTGATCAGTGTGTGGCTGTCCCTGCTCAACAAAATTTCATTATTCGACAATGGGTCTCTGGGGGCATTTCATGATCCACCTTGCTCGTGTTTCATGTCTAAGGCTCCTAAAAAAAAACAAAAAAAAAACATTTGTTTCAAATGTCCTCCGATTGGCCATTGGTGCCAAATCCCAATTACAGTGATGCGCTGATAAGTAATGTGTGTGCGGGGCAGGAGGGTAAAGGAAAGCTACCATTTTTAAAACAAAGCATCTTTTATTCTTGGAGGAAGAAATAAAAGCTGCTGGACATCATACCTGCCTTTTTTCTTTAATTGCTTTTCTACTAGAGTCGTTTTTTTTTTAGGATTTGAACATGTCAAAATGTTAATTTTAGGCCTGAAATTTAGTTTAAACCACCAAAAACGATATATTTTCTGAATGCAATTTTTAATGACCCCAAAGAATAAACAGGTTGTAGTTGGCAAATTTTTTTTTTATTTCACACGGTATTAGTGCCATGTTTATTAACCACCTCAATAGTGGGCACTTTCACCCCCTTCCTGCCCAGGCCATTTTTCAGCTTTCAGCGCTGTCGCACTTTGAATGACAATTGCGCAGTCATGCAACACTGTACCCAAATTACATTTTTATAATTTTTTCCCCACAAATAGAGCTTTCTTTTGGTGGTATTTTGATCACCTCTGCGTTTTTTATTTTTTGCGCTATGAACAAAAGAAGAGGTACAAGTTTGAAAAAACACTATTTTTTACTTTTTTCTATAATATCCAATTTTTTTTAAACTTGTTTGGCAAGTGGTTAAGGTAACGGTGTTCCTTTAAAAATCATATCATTCTATATGAATAGAATTGGCGATGCCACCCAATTGCTAGACCATTCCCTGGAAATATGTTCAAAACTCAGATTTGTATAGTAGTCCATGTAGGTGGAACATCAAGCTTGAATCACTTCATAGTGGCAGCTTTATTTTGCTATTCCTGGCTCTGTGTTTTCCATGACATTATCTAAGAGGCCACATTGTGGGGATTTTTAAAAAAAAAACAATGTTTGAATTTTTTTCTATCTTAATAAGTGATTTAAGTGATTTATAAGAATCTTCACTTTAAAGGAACTTCTATTTTTGTTTGACAAAGAGATTCTTTACTTTTTCAGGAAGTGGAGGATGATGAGGGGTGTCCCTTGTTTCATAACATCTCCATCTAAAAATGGGAGTATGCAAATTAGAATGTTGCTAATTTTGACTGTGTGCGTAATACTCTTAGCAAAGTTACACGAGGCCATAAGCTTTAGTAAAGCCCAGGTTCACCTTTCCACCAGAGAGCTGCTTTGTTCTTCTTATAGGTGCTGAAATACCTTTTAAAAACAAAAAATAGAATTGGGCTAAAAAGCTGATCTCTAGGATAATCACATCTTGTCAAAATACAAGGGCAATGTGTATTCTTACATTAATCTTGGTGTATTTATTCCAGATCTGTACAATATTTCAGATCAATTTGGCTACTTTGCTATAACTTAGAATGCTATGGGTCTCTGTTGGTCACTAAACCTTGCACTCAGAGCTCCGAGTTGGAGAAAAGTCAAGGATTCCCAGTGGGTTGGACCCAGAATCATAAGGCATCTTGGGCTCATGGGGCAACAATGTTATTTGACTGTTATAAAGTAAACATAAGCAGGCAATACCCAGCCAGATGATTTCCCTATTAAAGTGTTACTTAACCCACAACCGTAAAATCAGTCTGTATATGCATTAAAGGTTCCCTGTAGAACCTAAGGGGTTAATCCTCTGTATTGTGTAATAAAGCGTTTTTGGTCCTGTCTTCTCTGATCCTCCCTTCTTCCACAGTCCCCAATCCATCTCCTGATAGTACAGAGCTTTGGGGGCACTCTTCACATGCTCAGTTTGGAGTGTATTGCTAAAGATTTTTTTTTTTCTTTCTTGGGAGGGTGCATGTTATAAGCACAGAGCCAATCAGCACTGTCCAGACAGAGGGTCAGGGGTCCTGCAGCCTCATTAGACAGTCAGAATAGAATGAAACCCCTACAAGTTTTAACCAGACACTGATAGGAGTCACAAGACTGCTCTAACTGCTGATGAGAAAAGGTATTTAGCAGTTTTATATTTACTAAAATAGGATTTCCGTGTACTGTGGGAGACCAGATATAGTGAATGCAGGGTCCTGGGTTTAGTAACAACACAAGTGGAGCAGTGACACGTTTTCCAGTTTTTAACCACTATAGACCCGCGCTATAGCCAAATGACGGCTACAGCGCGGATCTATTGTGCCGGGACTACGTCTATTGACGTTGTCCCGTGCACGAGCTGCCTGCGCGCCCCCTGAAGGGCGCGCGCGGCGCGCTCTGTGATCAGCGAGTCTGTGAGACTCGCTGGATCACAGATCCGAGTAAGGGGTCGATCCTGACCCCTTACCACGTGATCAGCTGTCAGCCAATGACAGCTGATCATGTGATACTAACAGAGCCGGTAAAAAGAAAAAGCAGATCACCGGCGGCAGTGAGGGGGACATCAGTCCCTCTCACTGCAATGTGCCCAGCGATGTGCCCAATATATTGTGCCCACCTTTGCCCCATTAAAGTGCCCTACCAGTGCCCACAGTGCCATCTCTCAGTGCCCACAGTGCCATCTCTCAGTGCCCACAGTGCCAGTGCTGCACATCAGTGTCACCTGCCAGTGCTCATCTGTGTCACCTACCAGTGCCCATCAGTGCCACCCATCAGTGTCATCCATCAGTGCCCATTGGTGCCACCCATCCGTGCCACCCATCCGTGCCATCTTTGCTGTCCCCATCAGTACCGACTTATCTGTCCCCACCAGTGCAGCCTATCAGTGCCCACCTGTGCCGCCTCATCAGCGCATATCAATGAAGCAGAAAAATTACCTGTTTGCAAAATTTTTTTTTTTAATTTTCCATCATTTTTTGTTTGTTTAGCAAAAAATAAAAACCCTCAGCTGTGATTAAATACCACCAAAAGAAAGCTCTATTTGTGGGAAAAAAATGATAAAAATTTCATTTGGGTACAGTGTTGTATGACCGCGCAATTGTCATTCCAAGTGCGTCAGCGCCAAAAGCTGAAAATTGGTCTGGCCACGAGGGGGGTTTAAGTGCAAAGTAATCAGGTGGTTAAAGGCTTCTAGTAACACAACCTACCCCCTTTTTTATTACATAATTACTCACCTTACATTATTGGTTGGATGTGCACTGCATAGTTAGCTGTTGTGGCAGATGAGGGGATAGAGAACTGTACATATGGCTGCTCTGGAAAGGATTCTTTGCAGTTGAACATCCCAGCTGACTATGGGTAGCATTGTTCAACATTGGGGAAGATTCATTAATCTTGCTTCAGTGTAAAATAGGAGGGACTAGATAGATTTACTACAGGAACATAGCGCTATTCATAAATCCTATCTCTCCTGTTTTAAAAGATTCTCACAATGGCCTTATCATATTCCAATTCCTGCTCTGATCTTTGAGCTTACATGGCTTGTGTAAGTTTAAAAACTCATCTTGTACACATCTGTTAGTGCACTGTTTAATCAAGGTTTTCTTACACAATAACATTATACACAGGATTATTATTATATAGGATTTATATAATGCCAACGATTTGCAAAGCACTTTACAAAATGGAGGGAGACAATAGAGTTATAGTGCAATTCAATACTAGAGGAATCAGAGGTCCCTACTTGTTGGAGTTTATGGTTGTAAAATCCCAGGTACCAGGTTACCACAGCAGCTGGCAAAAGCTCAGTGACATTAAGCACATAAGCTTCCCACCCAGCCCTACTTGCCAGGTTGGTAACTGCTGTACACTGGTACCCAGCTTCTTATATGCTCTTTTCATGTGAATTATGGTCCTGTGGTAATCTCCTGCCACGTGACTTGCATGAGTACCCGGGAATATGGGTTCTGCTTCCTAGCAGAGTGCAGTAGACGGAAGGGAGGGGGAGAGCTGTATCTGTCTGCTGATGGGGGTAGTAGGGACTACATAGATAGCTGCTGTGTTAAATGAGGAATAGAGTACTGTACATATGGCTGCTATGGAAAGGATACTTTACAGTTAACCATCCCAGCTGACTATGGGTAGCATTGTTCAACACTGGGTGCTGCAGTGCGAAATAAGAAGAATGAGACATTTTGCTATAATTCCAATTTCTGCTGCTTAAAAAGCAAATATAAAACATGACCCTAGCTACTTCTTGAGTCTGCCTGTGTTTTGAGTGAACATGTGCCATAGATTAGCATCTTGGTCCTCCCTGAATAAAGCCTGAATTGTAGGGGTGCTGCAGCAATGACTGACTGGTGAGTAATTATTATAATAACAAAGCAAATGTTGCCAGCGCACCATGGATCCATTGGCATCACATATCTGATGAGGGGGCTTTGCAGGGCTTAAAAATGTTGCACTTTAACTTGATGTATGACCAGTTTAAAGTGGAATTAAAGTCTGCAATGCTTACCTCTCCATCAGTGGTCTAAAGTCCCTCGCCAGCATGGGCATTTTGTACTGCCCTCTTCCTGGCGGCAGGCTGCGGCTGTGTTCTTTGGCTGGCGTGACATGGCATGCGCAGGAGTTCAGTTATCCCAGTTCATTCATATCACCTGAGCTGTGTATAGCAGACTGTGAGCAGGCAGGTAGGTTTATATTATTGCAGGTCTCTTCTGCAATGGAAGAGCTTGCCAGTTTTGAGAATTTAGTTCAGTTTTAGTACAATGTTGCATTTTCAAAAACATCCGTGGTGTGCTGCCAACATATACTTTCTTGAGTACAAATGTCTCAGATCTTTGAATAACAATATCAAATCTGTCTCAGATATTTACTCAAAATATAAGTAAAAGCAAAACGGTTGGAGTGGTGAGGCGATGGAGCCACTGTCTTTATTTATTGCTGTGTTTGTCCCCACAAAGGAGATTTACTCTCTCCAATTCTCCTGAGCACAAATGTCAGAAGTCCTTCTAGTAACACACTCTTGTCCACTGGTAAATGTCTCTAAAGGCCCATACACACAATCAGACTTTTTGACAACCAACATGCAAATTAGCTGTTTTGGACCAACATCCGACCGTGTGTACGCTCCATCGGACCAATTTTTTCCAGGTTTCATCGGACTTTTGTTGGCTGTGGGAACGGACCAACTTTCTGCCAACAAAAGTCCGATGGACCAAAGTCCGACCGTGTGTACACAAAACCAACGGACTTTTGTACAAACCAATGCAGAACCAATGCAAAATATCAGACAACAATACAGAAGTTGACCAAAGGTGGCGGTAAAGAGCAGAAAAACCAAGTGATTTGGTGAAAGTTGGCTGAAAAAAGTCCTGCCGTGTGTATGTAATACCAACTTGGGGCCAACGCCCTTTGGACAAAAATCCACAGGAAAGTTGGTTCACGGTCCGATCGTGTGTATGAGGCTTAAGGCCCCTTTCACACTTATACGACTTGTCCCACGATTTGGGACTGCAAAGTAGCATGACAAGTCATTCCCCATGATTTCCAATGACAGCCATTCATATTAGTACGACTTCAAGTCGTTCCGACTTCAAAGTAGTCCCTGCACTACTTTGGTCCGATTTTGATGCCACTTACACAGGCATTCCTTGAAATCGCGGCCGCGAATCGCGGTAAAATCGTGAAAGGGGCCTAACAGTATGCTATTATGGGCTCTGGTAAGGTTGCACATTATCCACCCAATGTTGGTCATGCTTTATTCTGTTGTGACTTTGTTGAGAAACAAAATGAATGCTACTTTTTTGTTCATGTATTTCCTTTAGCCTTCTCTGGGGATGAAGAGTTCAGAAATACACCATTGGGTCCAGACACTGAAAATCGTCATCACCGCTGGCTTGGAAGAGAGGAATACTGGTGCCACAGTTTACAAACCTAAAGCAGCTTGGATTCGTTCCACTTACTACTGCCATACCATTTGATCCATCAATGCAGCAGCAGGACTGATAGAACTGTGAAGGCCATTTTCTTAATACAACCATTTCTTTTTTTTTTTCGTGTTCTATATTTTTACACTGATGTTTAGCCTATGTACATTCCCTTCCAACAAAATCATTAACCTTGTTTTTGGTTATAAAAGTAAATGTACATTATTTATCTGTCATTGTTTTTTTAAATACAAAAAGAGCCTAACATATCCTGTATTTAGTGGTAACTGGAGAAAAATTACGATTGCATCCAATAAAGATTTATGAGAAAATGTATTTATTTGATCTTTTAATAACACATTTAAAAACAAGAATAAATAACAGTAGGGAAATTGCAATAAATAACTATGCAGCAGTGAATACATCCAATGTGGTTGACCCTTCAGAGTATACTGGTTTGCTTTTCACAGAAAATACTTGTGGTGTTCTCCCTGCCCTATTACAGAGCTGAATACATGTCTCAGATACAGGCTGCCTTCACACCTATGCATTGTAGTAAAACATATTTTATTGCACACAATGATAATGTACGGCACACTGTGTGCCATGCTGTGGCACTATTCTATTAGAGTTGCAGCGGTGCTGACCGGTCCACACTGCAGCACACCATCATGTGTTGTGTTGCAGTGTGTTAAAGAAAAAGGGTACAAGTCTGGTTTTTGTTCCATTGCCTTGCATTGGCAGCCCATCTGTGTTGATGGCATCAGTTTGAGATGCTTCTGAGATTTAGAATTTAGTGACAGGTTCATTTGACTTATAGTTGACCTGCTACAAGCAGGTTTTCAATGCCTATAGACTTGAATGGCAATGCTAAACCCACGTGATGTGAAGAAAATCCATTACACAGGTGCTTAAATCAGAAGACTTTTTTTTTATACATTTCCCTTTAACCCCGTGCAGCCAGGTTGACAGCACTGGGTGTCATTTAAGCTACTTATGAGTTATGCATTGCCAACAGTTTAAAACACAATGAGAACAGAGCTGAGACTAAGCCCTGGTTTACACTTATGCGATGCAGGAAACGCAGCAAATCTTGTTCACCGCACAGTGTCCATGTGATCTGTTGCAGGGGGCAATGTTATCTAACGACACCCCAAAACGGACCGCAAAATGCAGTGCGATTGGCACAATCGCATCACATGGGTGTGAACACCCATGCAATGCGATTCAGGTGTGGGGGGAGGGGAAAGGTATGTACCATTTTGGTGCCGATGCGATTTCAGCCATAGAAAATGTATGGCTAAAATCACACCGCACAGACATCGCATTTTGATGTGCACAGGAATGCGGTGTGATTCCTGTGCGAATCACATGCGGTGTCTACATCGCATAAGTGTGAACCCAGGCTAATTTTTGACATGACCAGGACTGTCCATGGACTCCAGTGAAATTTCAGATGCCGAGGACTAGAAGCTGTTGTACAGTAATAGGCATCTGCAGTAACACACATTATTTTGCATGTTTTAGGCAGCCCATTAAAGATCATGAGGAGTTTGTATTTTGGCTTCTAGTGTCTGGTAAGTCCTACACTAATATTTCAAAGAGCATAAAAAAAGTGTTTATTTTTTTTTTTAGGGTTACCTAAGCTCGATCCCAGACCACACTTGGGTAGCTCTTTGCTTGCTAACTGCATATTGAAATACAAAAACCAGGGAATTCAATCGTGGTAGTAGAATTCCTGAACCTGCACACATTATTCTAAGGTAGTGAGACTCGGAAAGCAGTAACGTCGTTGGATCAGCATGATAGGCAACTAGCATGTTTGGTAAGGAGATATTTTAAACAAGACAGCACATTCCCAGTATTGTTATACAATTAAGTTGAATGCCGGTCTATTTAAAATGCAGTTTGTTCCCTTGTTTAGACTTTGGATGTATTCTGTTGTACAGTATCCAAATAATATTAAATTACCCAAAAATATAACCTAAAGCAAATATGTAAACAGTATATTAAATAAAATACATTAATAAATTAAAATGAATAATTTAAGTTTAAAAAATAAATTAGTGACAATTATAACAATAAATAATAAAATAATTTGTTCATCATGCTAATAGGCACTCTTTTTTTAGTGCATACCCCAGGACAATCGTTCATGAGTATATGATCCAGTATCAGCTGGGTTGTACTTCTTTGAACCACTTAGATGAGATTTGTGCTGGGGTATGTGCTAGGTGCCCTTAAAAAAAAAAAAACGTTGGAAGGTTAGATTGTGTTACTACACAATTCAACCTTCCTATAAATCTAAAGTTCTGCAAACAGAACAAGTGTGTATCACTACACAGTAGTGAATATGAAAAAAGTATGTTTAACCACTGCTGTTTCGTATAGCTCGGTATGTCTTGATCATGTAGTCTCTAAAGGACTGTAGAATGAGGTAGGTTGTGAGCTTTTCGCTCCAAGAATCTTTGGACGGTAAGTTCTCCATCGGAATGTCTGTACCAGTGATCTCTTTCTCTTCATAGAGATTTTTTTCCATCTAAAACAGAATAAAATAATTTTAAGAGGGTGTTCAAAGATTTTCTGTTAGTAAAAATTATAATATTGTTCAGCTTTAATCTTTTCACAGCATTTTTAGTGTAATAAAGATTTAGATTGTAAGTCGCATATATGGGCCCAATAAGTAGTGGATTTGATTGCTAAATTTTTTTTTTTCCAATTTCAACAAAGAACCAATGGGTTTTCCATACTGTAGTTGTGTCAAACTGAAAGTATTTTAGCAGCTTTGAGTGCTGTAGCAGCTGTGCTGGTGTTTTTTTATTTTTTTTATGTAGATTGTACAGAGTCCCCACCAGTTCACTTTAGGGAACAAGTAGGGGATTATCAACTTTTTTGTTGAAAGGGGAAACCCCTTAAAGTAGTGCTCTCGCCAGGGATCCCCAAAAGATACCTACATTGCTAATCACTGAAGCAGCTTTTAAAAACAAAGCAGCTTTAAGACAAAGAACATTTCTCATTGATTGTCCAGCTGCAGGATCCTCACAGATCTTAAAGACTCAGAAGGTAAAACAGGTCATCAGCAAGCCCTGACTGAATCAATAGTGGAAAATGTGCTGAAGAAGAACATGTGACTGCTCCCAAGTTGGACTGTAGGCGCCTATATATATATATATATATATATATATATATATATATATATATATATGCACAGAGCGGTCTGGTCTGCCCCCCACTCCCTCCTTACTGGACTTGATTGACAGCAGCTGGGGCTAATGGCTCCTACTGCTGCCTCTGTGTCTTGTGAGGAGAGAGACCAGCACCACTGCAGATGGGCACGCTGCTGGATCGAGAGAGGGCTTAGGTAAGCATACAGGGGGTGAGGGGGCGATACTACTGGGACATTTTTTACCCGAATGCATTAAGGTAAAAAATGTTCTTCCTTAAGAACCACTTTATAGATTGAAAAGTGTTTACATTGAGCTTCCCTTGTTTGCTTAATTTCAAGACAAAGTCATGTTATTCGAATGATACTTACGTTCTTTATGGCTTCTGCCAAAGTCTTGGTCTTGTGCTGTACGGACTCTACTTTTTCCTTTTCACTTTTTAAAGCTTTCTTCAAAAAGGTCAAGTATTTTTGGAACCTGAGAAGATCTCTGTGAATCTTATGTAGACATTCATCCTAGAAAACAGAAATGTTATTAGTATGCAGTTTGGATAACCGCATTCTACAATAATGTCCATACGTTTTATATCCCACCACAGTATCCGTATTAAACTCTGTCACCTGCCCATTCAGGTCAAAGTGAGAACCTCTTGATAGTCCACCCCATAACAAGGTATACTTGCACATCTGTGCTTTGCTTTCTTTAACAGAACAAAACTTGATATTAGGGTGCAAGTGACCTGGCCAATCAGCAGGCCTAAACTTGGTGTGCGATGATGTTACACAACAAGGTAAACTCAGATACAAGAGTTTACTGCAGGTGGATTTCTTCAGTAGAGAGGAAGCGTGCATCACTGACTATACCTTGTGTGTGTGTGGGGGGGGGGGGGGGGGGTTCTTTCACTTTGTCCTGAATGGGTAAGTGAAAGTGTGTCTTTAAAGTATAAGTTCACCTTTACAGAAAGTTACACTGGACCAACACCCCCCCCCCCCCCCCCCCCCCCCGGTCCCGCTGTACCAGATTACTGCTATCCTCTGCTGTCACAAACTATTTACTGGTCTGCGGATTTGAAATCTTGGCAGCTTTCTCTCCTCTTCTCAGAATGCTGACAGTAGTGCCAAGATGGTTTCTGGTTGGTCAGCACTGTCCAGTTAGAATCCCTGTAGCTGCAATATGGATTCAAGATTAAGCCGCAGGGATTTCAAATCCCCAGACCGATGAAACGGCTTTTCGGTCTCAGAACGTGGATGATGGCGGCAATCTGGCACAGCGGGACCGGGTGGGATGGGGAGGGGGTCCAGTGTAAGGTCAAAGGTAAACTTACACTTTAAGGCCTTCTTAGAGGCGGTTCCTTTTTTATAGAAACCAAAACAAAATACAAAAAAAAAGGTGTTTGTACTGCCTTTACACACAATCTCATTCCCACCATTCTTTTTTCTCAACTTTGGGTGGGAAAAGGGTGTTAAGCAAGCAGGCACTTGAACTTTCAAGCAGTTTGTTCTTATTGGGCCATGTTTGTGTTGACAGATAAACCAAATATTTTAATGAAAGAAATTGTCTTTACTTTGATTATAGCCCAGTAGACAATAAATAAGCTTGGCCTGAACTCAATTGGTTGATTGTAAATTAGTAATTGGCATGCATGGCATATTTACCTTATTAAATTGTGTGCTCAGACATCTATCAGTGATTTCTGGGAGATTCAGCTCTTGTTTCAAATTATTTTCCATACTGTTGGTGCATAGATTGGGAGTCTTGCAAATCTGTAAGGATAAAAGATTCATGAATCAATACCTGTACAAATGTATTTTGCACACAGCTCAATGTTATCTTATATCAATTAAAATAAAAGATATCCAGTAATCCAACATTTATAAAGTTTACATTTCCTATGTACTGGCAAGAGCATGCTCGGTGGCTACCAGTAAAGCTTTGTATGACTTGTAGCTGAGTTCTCCAAATCTTCTAAATCATCATGTGACACTTGATATAATAACTTCTGTTCCTCTTAACATACTTCAAATGGCATTGGGGTTGATTTACTAAAGGCAAATAGACTGCACTTTTGTGAATGTGAAGCTCTGCTGATTTCCATTATCTTATCATATGCAATCAGAAAAAAAATATTCCCCCCCCCCCCCCCTTGCACCTGGGGTATTCTTTAGAAAGTGACGCTTTACCACATTCACTAAGCTCTGGGGAAAATTAGTGCAAGTGCACTCAGCGGGGTACACGGAAAAAAAAAACTGCTAGTGTACCAGGCTTAAGAAAATCAGGGAGATAAGATAAGACCCTGTGTTTCCTCGGCACAGTCGGCATTCTGTTGCTTTCGTCCCCCTTCAAGTGTCTCTGATTTTAGACACCGTGCCAAGAATAAAGGGTGACTGAGCATGTGCAGAGCAGGGTGAGGGTGCATTTAACAGTATAGGCACTTATTTTTTATATTTTACATAGCTTTACCCACAAAAGGGACCAGCCTGAAGTCTTCTATCAGGACCTAATTTTCTGATTAAAATTACACTTTAAAGACCAACTCCAGGAATTTACATTTACTAGTTTGGCTTTAAAGGATAAGTTCACCTTTTGGAATATGTTACATGTTCCACTCATATTTAGGGTGGAACATATAACATGTCCCAGCAGCTGCAGCCTCTCCCCCCCTTCCCCAGTGACAACAAGTGGGCATCCTCTCCGGGTGCCCACTATTTCTGTTTGGGACAGGCTTCTACCCGCCTAGGCAATTCATTCAAATGACACTGGCAGGGAAGGGGTTAACACTAGGGGGCATTCAAGGAGTTACGTGTGTTCCCTGGGTGTGTTCTAACTGTAGGGGGGGGGGTGGGCTCACTGGGACATGACAGAGATCACTGTTCCTGATCACTGGGAACAGAAGATCTCTGACATGTCATTAGGCAGAACGGGGAATCGCCTTGTTTATCATAGGCAGTTCCCCGTTCTGCCTCTTTACACAGCGTTTGCGGGTCACCGGCGGACATCGAGCCTGCGGGCATGCTCCTGCTATCCTTTATGCAGGACGTCGGTTCACACAGGAGAGCCGACCAGCTACAATATATCTGCGTGAGCTGGCCGGCAGGTGGTTAAAAAAGCCTCTGGCAGGCTTTAGTAAGCTTTAGCACTACTTGATTACAGTGACATCAGCTGCCCTCCCTATTAAAATCTTTAACATTTCCAAACCATAGCTGAATGTTACCAAAAGCTGCTTAAAGTCAGCTAAAAACTTTGTAAAATATTGCTGTACATACTCATCCTATACAAGCTAAAGCCTGTGTTTACAAGGCCTAAGAAGCAAACCATGCTAACTAAGGCATGAAGAATAACCAAATTCACTGCTCCCCCTCGTTATATACAAATGGTAGAATTCACTGGATTTCGGCCTAGTAGAAAACATTCATAAAAAACAGTCTACAAATATGGTTAAAGAAATGGCTGCATTAAAACTAAATATAACTGTTTGGCATGTACAGACGGCCATTAATACCAACACCTGTTTTTATATAACTTTTCTTCTCAGCAAAAGTTTATTAACTGCACAACGCATAAATATGTGACGACTGTTTGAATCTGTGTTCTGGGAACAAGGCTGACTGATCAGAAATTTCACAGATAGGAAGTACCAGAACAACATAGACAGTGACACAGGAAGTTCCACTGCTTGCCTGCTGTATGCCCCAAGGGACTGCAAGGAATGATGCTGAGAAGAATTTGAATACAGTTTACTGGCAACAATGTTGAGGGAAAGCCAGAGCAATGATTTAAGAACTGAAAAATAAGTATTGCAAACTGAAAAACAAACTTTGAAAGCAAAAAAAGGTTTCGCTGATCAGTCAGCGTTAAAGCCCCATCTGAAAGTAATTTGGTGGAAAGGCTTATTCACAGGGTAGTCATGTGTCTACACTATGACTACTGCATTCCATTATATCCAAGGTGACAATAAGCATCACCATGCCTAAGAGGAACTAAACCCATCCATTTAATGGTTTCTCAAAACAGATACATTCAGGGTATGCCGTGGAATGATAACTTGAAATTACTTGGGATCTCAACAGAACTGTAAAGCCGTCAAATGGCCGATGTCACAACTGATCGCATGTGCACCATCATGGCTGTAGATGGCAGCTTCTTTGGCTGTAAAGCATAGGAGGGTTTAGTTCCGCTTTAAAGGTGGTACACCCATATCTATGGGGAATAGAATTTTTTTTTTTTTTATGAGCACAATTGTCTCACAGTCAAATACAATTTTACAATAAAGTCCTCTTTATGCCAATACTTTTATGAAGCTTGCACTGATGCAGCAAAAAAAGGAAAGTTAGGTTCACAACTTGGCCAACAGGGCCATGAGTAGGGTTGCCACCTCATCCCTTTAAACCCGAATACATGTTAATTACACAGGTTGTGGCTTATTAAGGTGGTATTTAAACTCAGTGCCTTATCTGCATTAAATTAGCCTCAGAAGCTGTGTAAAGGGATGAGGTGGCAACCCTATCCATGGGCCTGGTATCAGTTTCTACCTGTTGCTTTACTAGTATCCATGTTTAGTTTGTGCTCCTATATTCTAAGCATTGAATTATACAGTGAATCATTAGAAGTTATATCTGACTGAAATTATTAAACCTGGTTGGTTGATACAGGTTATTGCATATTGCACATGTCCCGCTCTTTAGGTGCAGCATTAGTGCTTCCTGTACACCATCTGCAGTGCTTTGATGATCTGCACAGATCAATGCTAGGGCATGTAGAAAACAATTGTTTTCTATGCTATGTTCACAGTACAATGCACAGCTCACTGCATGTCACTTCAACCAGACGCAATGCACTAGAGTGCATAGACTTGAATGAAGATACAAAAGGAAGATTGGGACCTTAAATGAAGCAATTGGATAGTGGAGGTAAATTTAACCATGTTTAAACTTCACCATGGAACGCTTCTTATATGTACATAAAATACATTTTGTACTGTCTGTATATTTATGTCAACAATTAAACATTCCATGGTGAAATTTAAACATGGTTAAATTTACCTCCACTATCCAATTGCTTCATTTAAAGTCCCAATCTTCCTTTTGTATTTACCTATTAGGCCCCTTTCACATGGGCGGTCCGTTCAGGTCCGCCTGTCAGTTTTTTAGGCGGACCTGAATGGACACTCCATAGACCCCTATGGAGGGATGGATGTCAGCGGTGACATGTCTGCTGACATCTGACCCGCTCCGATCCGAAAAAGTGTGACGGAGGAAAACCCCATTTTTCCATCCGTCATCGGAGACAGACCTGTCATCTTCCTGCTCAGCGGGGGATCGACGGAGTGATCCCTCGCTGTGCAGAGCGGGCTCCGTACACGGACACGTCCGTGTGAAAGAGCCCTTACCGGGATGGAGGCACTCAATTGTGCTTCACTTAAAGTCCCAATTCCCCCTTATTTTCAGACTTGAATGAAGGGTAATTTTGTGACTTTTTAATAAAGTAAAAAGAAAATGTACACTGCATTGCATTTTAACAATGCGTCATGCTACCCTGCGCAGTGCACCTACCCATAGTGGTTTAGTGTGTGGGCTGGTGTAAATTAACTCTTACTAAATAACCCAGTGAGGCTGATTTACTAAAACTGGAGAATGAAAAATCTGGTGCAGCTCTGCATAGAAACCAATCAGCTTACAGGTTTTTTTTTGTCAAAGCTTAACGGAACAAGCTGAAGTTAGAAGCTGATTGGCTACCATGCAAAGCTGCACCAGATTTTGCACTCCCCTATTTTAAGAAATCAACTCCAGTATGTGTTTGGGTGCATACCTTCCTTACCCCTGATAACCCTTCATTTCATAGGACCTAACAGAGCTAATGCTGCCTTGAGAACCACAGAGTATTGGTTGGAAGACACTCACCTCTTTGTATAATTCTCCAGCCTCCTCTGCTATTATTTTGGCCAAATTAGCGACGGGGATGGAATTTTTATTACCAGTGTCACCAGAAGAGGCAACTGATACGGGTGCCGGGCTCACAGACTTTACAAGAATAGTTATTGCCAAACATACAAAGAGATGGATGGATGTTGAATAGAAACCTGCAACAATAAATGATAATGATGTCAGATATAACATTAAAAAAAACAACAATCATTTTATATATTTACTACTACTGCTTAAACATTCTGGCAAAAATGATAGCGCTTATAAATTTTTTTTATTTTCATTCAGTGCCTTGAGGCGATTCAGTTCGTATTGTAGCGCTATACAAATTATTCATTCATTCATTCTCCTCCCAGCCAATCAGGAAGCGAGACCCGTTTCCTGATTGGCCAAAAGGAGAAGTGTTCCAATTGGCCTAGGGGGAGGAGGGAGGAAACGCATAGAGGAAGCTGCCATGATGACTGTGGAGGAGAGCAGGGGAAGGTAATTGCCGGTGCTCCTGATGACCCGACCAGACCGGTGCGGGGGGAGGGGGGGTTGTCTGTGGGTGCACTGCTTGCCACTTCCCCAAAAAGATTTACCACCAGCCGCCACTGCATATAACATGTGCTTGATAATAAACATTAACAAGCTGTAGGTAATGGCTATTAACGCTATTTACCCCAAATTCTAAATGAAAAAATGCATTTAAAATGTGTATCAAAACTCATATCGGGGCACAAAGGAAAAGCACCTTGAAGCACAACAGTGCACCTACCTAATGTTACAAAATAACACATCTCTAGGCACATGCATGATCTCAATGGGTTGTGTGAAATATAGATGTACATATTCAAAGGGTAATGAGTAATTATATGTTGTCATAAACTGGTACTATGTAGGAAGAAAATTAGGCTTAGTTCTCACAGTAATATATATATATATATATATATATACCGTATATAATATATATGTTATAATATAAAAAAATATATAGAATCTGGCCCAAACATTCTTTTATTTTCTACCCTAAAATACGCTTGGTAAGGTCTATGAGGTAAAGATATATACTATTGCCAATACTATTTTTATTGGCTACAAAATATTAAAAATATGAACTTTCAGTACACCAAGTTCCTTATTTGGGTACATAAGCAGTTTGTCCTAAGAATGAAAAAAAGTATTCAAAAAGCTTGCATTTGTTATATTTGTAACAATTTTGACAGTATTTGTATGTCTTCTCTACCTGCAAATTTATTCCTGCCTAATGATACAATATCTTTTTGTTTTCTTGCTAAGGAGTGACTCACATTTTTTTTAATATAGCGTTTATATTGAAAGGCTGCCGTGTGTTAATATTAGACTTTGACCTACATTGCTGATAATTGAATAGGATTGTATAGCAGGAATAACTGAACACCTTCCACAGCAGACAGCTATTCATTTAAATTTCTAATATGTAAAATAATAATTTTTGGATTTGTAGGACTTGTAGCTCTACTATGTACCATGAGTATCTGTTGACAATTGCACACTACACAGAAATCATCCCCACATTTTTGCAGGTTAGACAGCTAAAACAAGTGGGATCAGCCTCATTAAGAATACCAAAGACCATGCCCCCTCCCAAAAAAAAAAAAAAATCAAATAAATGTGGCAGCAGGGTGAGCAATGTAGGTATTCCAAAGCTAAGAACCTACAGGTAGGCTGGCAAGAGAGACCAAATAGACCTCTTGGATGCACATGTAGATCCTTAGCCATTGGTTCAGGATTAGTGCTGTAAAGCACTTACAGATCAGAAGATGAGAACTTACAAGAGCAAAGATCACTTGAACAAAAACCACAAAACTGTAAAAATAGAATGCCAAAGTTATCTGCGCTCATTATACAGTATGTTCCCTTTTATAAAGCCATTGGAGTATAGTACCATGTACATTAACATAACATATACAGTAGCCTACAGGGTTACAACCTATTACATAATACATTCTTCCTCAACAGCAGCCTTTTCAAACCACCATGGAATGTCAGTGCGAGAAACTTCTCGGTCTGTCCAGCATGTTTCACTTACTTGTGCCAGCCATTCTTCTTGCCTTTCCCTTTTCTCTGTTTGACGTTGGCTGCTGGTATCTGAGCCCCAAATGTGCCCGGCTTGTGAATGAATGATCTCCATACTGTCTTGTCTTGTATTTATTGAGAGCAGAGGGAAACTCCAAAAGAAGGTTCTTAAAAGAGAACAGCCCACAAAAGTGTTGTAATATTAACACTCAGCGAGAAGTATTATTTCAATGACCTACACAGTGATGTATTTTCCTAATTTTCAGTATTTCACCACTCATTAAAAAAAATTATCAAATTGTGAGCTGAATACAATTAGGATGAAATTCTGCAAGATTACCGACTAGATATCAGTCCAGCCAATATACTTACATCAATGAGAAATTGCATTATTTTATTATTTATCCTTTTTTTTTTTTCTGCTGTTCTAAATTTTGATGATTGTTCAATAAATAGAGATGCTCCCTGTAGTCGTCACTAATATATCGGGGCATGTTATGTAATTAGCATCTCTCCTTAAACTGTATTTCTACTTTTGCAGCCAAATTGGAACTTTATATTTGTACATGTTCCCATTCACATAGCATCGTTTAAAACAAAACGTTGCGTTCCTTTGTACTTGTTTCTTTCTGAAAACTCCAAGGCTGAAGCTTTCCTCTACTATGTAATGTTAATGAGGGGGCTAGGGGGGAGCTAATGTTTACCACAATTAACCCTGTCAGTATTGTTCTGACAGATATATTAGTATTGGCTGTAAACTAGATATGAATAATATCTAACAAAAGGGTTAATGTGGTTGTAAACCTCTGAAATGAAAAATGAACATAGCATATCCATCTATAATGTGCACTTGCCTCAATCCAAAGCACCTAGTGTAGTTTTTATGTCTCCACTCTCTTCTGTCTGCTATCAACATTAGTAATTTCTGACACTTTATCCCAAGACCCCAGAAATTCCAGAGACAGCCCCCCCAACACATAGAAGGAGATTCGCAGCCTTAGCTGTGCATGTTTCCCTATGACACTGTGTAGAGGGGTGTGTATCCTTTCCCTCCACTCAGGTCTCAGATTACACTCAGCTCTCCTCTCAGTGCTGTGCAGTGTGAGATATCAGATACCTGCCCTCTGCCTGCTGGAGCTGAGAAAAAGCCTTTGATATGTGTGTTTTAGAAAAGAGAGGACCACAGATCAACAGGTACAACATATGTAGAAGGATTTGTTTCATCTCTGTGTATCACCTGAGACCAGTCGTTTCACTGGGTGTATGTAAGGGTGTACAACCACTTTAACACTCTCGGGGTTTGGTGTCTGCATTTTATGTTAATGAGGGAAACTCAGCCTGTCCCCACTTTGTCCTTTCACTATCACTCTAAAATTGTAGTTTGCAGTCTGACTAAAGGCCCGCTCTATAGAAACAACTAGAATGGTAAGAAATACTAATATATATATATATATATATATATATATATATGTACAATATTACCAGAAATATTGCCTGCCTTTACACGCACATGAACTTTATTGGCATCCCAGTCTTAGTCCATAGGGTTCAATATTGCATTGGCCCACCCTTTGCAGCTATAACTACTTCAAATCTTCTGGGAAGGCTGTCCACAAGGTTTAGGAGTGTGTCTATGGGAATGTTTGACCATTCTTCCAAAAGCACATTTGTGAGGTCAGGCACTGATGTTGGCTTTAATTCATTACAAAGGTGTTCTATCGAGTTGAACGATCATTTGACCACTAAATCATTTGGACCAGTGCACAAAGCAAGGTCCATAAAGACATGGATGAGCGAGTTTGGTATGGAGGACTTGACTGGCCTGCACAGTTGAGTCCTGACCTCAACCCGATAGAACACCTTTGGGATGAATTGGAATAGAGTCTGCGAGCCAGGCTTTCTCATCCAAGAATGGTCAAACATTCCTATAGACACACTCCTAAACCTTATGGACAGCCTTTCCCAGAAGAGTTGAAGCTGTAATAGCTGCAAAGGATGGGACAACTCAATATTGAACCCTAAGGACTAAGACTGGGATGTCATTAAAGTTCATGTGCGTTTAAAGGCAGGTGTCCCAATACTTTTGGTAATATAGTGTGTGTGTGTATGTATGTATGTATGTATATATATATATATGTATGTATATATGTATGTATGTATGTATGTATATATATATATATATATATATATATATATATATATGTTTTTTAGGTATGCTGCATGAATAGGAACATCTTAACTTATAGTGGGTGTCCTCAACTAAAAGAACACTATAAGAATTCTATCAAAAATAAAGCTTCTGTAGGAAAAAAAGAAAAATTATTCCTGGATGCGGACCTATGTGGCAGAATCACAAGGTAATTTCATAATGAATACTGCAGATTGAAAAATAATGAAAATTACTTTTGAAATGGCATTAACATGGTAAGGCTTATATTACATTTTATTAACTGGGATTACATATACTTAAAGGGTTGGGATGTCAACCATTCTTACTCAACCTCATAGAATTTTCATGTTATTCTGCAACTGCCTAGAACAAGCAGTACACACTTTTTAATGTATTTGCTTTTGTCAACATTTCCGAGAGCAATGAATAATGACTGACATTGTGGGTCTCAGAAAACAGACTCATACTAGAGGCTGCTACACAAGAACATTTATTAATGGACACCGATACATGAAGCATGTCCACCTACCTCTTCCTAATGGAACCCCCAGCAGCAGCAGGTATGAATGTAAAACTCCCTCATTTCTAAAGGGGCAGTAATAGGTGCTCATCTGAGATGTGACGGTACAGAATGACTCATCTGAGGATAACAGTACGCTATTGTTCACTGGAAAGTTTCCCGCTTGGAATCCCCACCAATCAGGTTTTAACTGAGTAGTTGGGAATACCATAAAGGCTAGTAGTGCTTATCAGAGCTGCTGGCTGTCTTTTGGTTTTACGTCTGTCTTCAGAAACTCATTGTTATAATATAGGTGTGGCCCAGCAATGTGTGTGTGCATTCTAAAGCTATTTTGTTATCAGTTTATCAATGGTTTTTTTTTTTAAATAATAGAATAGAATAAAGAACATGTAAAGTTATTTTTGTGCCAGCCATTCATCTAATATTATAATAGACTTCATATAATATTTTGATTAATGATCAAGCATGTTATATGAATAAACAAGAATTTATTATATTGCAACTTACTAGTTCTTAGAGGTGGTGGCTGCATTCATTTTCTTTGTTCAGGTGTTTTTCTCTTTTTTTGTTTTAACCTGGTAACCATGTGAATAACATGCTTCCTGTACCTCCATGGCTACACTAACTTCTCCACTGTATCTACGGAGGCAGAAATGGTTGTCAAACAGGCTGAACTTCAAACATGTCTGCATTTGTTCATCTCCATTATATGCTAATTGATGGGATTAGTAATTTATACAAGAAAGATAAGCCATGAACTTATAGTAGAAGGATTTCCTAGACCAGTGGTTCTCAACCTGGGGGTCGAATGATGATTAGCCAGGGGTCACTGAATCCTGGGCTGTTCCTGAAGCCCGCACCGCTCTCCCAGCCTTTTTGCAGCTGCCCTGCCGGGCTGTTCCTGGAGTCCGCGGCCGCCCACTCAGCCTCTTCACAGCCGCCCATTCCGTTCACGGAATGGCTAGGGGGCAGAGACTAGAGGTCAGCTGACTGGTAAGGAATGTGCAGTAGGAGGGGCTGGAGGAGACCCTATCTCCTGATTCGGCATAGGTGTCACTGCTATGATACACCACAAAGTCTGAGACACAATGAAGCCGGAGACACAGTGAGTAACACTATCTGTGAGTCTAGTTGACATTAAAAGTCCCCACTACAGTTCTCGGATCAGCAGATGACCTTGATCAAGAGCACCTAAGTTGGCTGATCAGAACTCCCCCCAGCATTGCCACTCTTCCCAACTCCCCGCCAACACTGCCACTCATCCCACTCCCCCCACCAAGGAGTAAGAGAAGGAATAAAAATAAAGATGGGGAAAAAAACAAGAAATTAGGACAGAGAGAATCAAATGGCAATCAAGGGAACCCCCTACCGTAAGCGATTGGATCAGGACAGTAAATGAGATCTTGTGTAGAGAAAGAACAGTATATATAAAGAGAGGTAACCTCAAGGAGTTTAAGAAGATGTGGCATCCCTGGCTGGTAAAAATGAGCCCCTTGGAGTAGAGGGCCTAATTATAACGATGCTCCACCCAGGATAGAAGAGGAACTGATAAGATTGGGAATAGGTACATAGGAATCCACGCATGAACATAGGGGGGTGGGGGGGGGGGGGAACGGGGATTAAAAGGTAATGATAAGGGAATACGATGTAATATACAATAGAGGGAGGGGAGGAGGATGTATAAAGGCCTTTATTTTTTTTTTTGGGCCATGCTTTCTCTGCCCCCCTCCTTCCCTCTCTCTTTTTTCTCTTTCCCGTTTCCCTTGGGATAAAATGTATAAGTCCTATTTAATGTGCACTTTTATAAAGGATAAGAGTTTACTCACTTGCTATTTTTTTTACAATGAAGTGTTAAATAATTGTGGATAATAATAAATAAAGATTGAAATTTAAAAAAAAAGAAATTAGGACAGAGAGAGATAAAAGGGAAAGAAAGTAGAACAAAGAGAAAGAGCGGTAAATCCTAAAATGTACCATAAGGGGTTTTAATACTGTACGAGTGGAAGGGACTCAGGGAGCACTATATGTCCGTGGGTTAGGGGTGCAAATTACTTGTCTTGCCTTAAGTGCTGACAACCCATGCTACGAAAATAATTTTACTGTTATGCCGCGTACACACGGTCGGAATTTCCGATGGAAACAGTCCAATGGGAGCTGTTCATCGGATTTTCCGACCGTTTGTATGCCCATCGGTCTTTTTCTGTCGAAATTTCCGACGGACTTTGGATTGAGAACCTGTTCTTAATTTTTCAGACGGAAAACCTTTCTATTTGAATTTCCGATCGTGTGTATGCAATTCCAACACGCAAAATTCCGACGCATGCTCAGAAACAATTTGATGCATGCTCAGACGCATTAAACTTCCCTTTAATAGTGCAGTTGAACGTGTTTTATGCCGTGGCGTTATTAACCGTCGGAATTTGGTGTGACCGTGTGTAGGCAAGACAGTTTGAGCGAAATTCCATTGGAATTCCGATGGGAAAACCATCAGAGCTTTTTCCAACGAGAATTCCGACCGTGTGTACGCGGCATTAGGGGTCCCCACAACTTGGGAAATTTTTTCAAGGGGTCACGGCACTAAAAAGGTTGAGAACCACTGCCCTAGACCCTTCTCCCTAATGAATAGGGGTGACCAGCAGCTGACAAGCTGCTGATTGCAGCCATTCATAAAAGACGTTCACCCTCCCCACAGTTTGCAGTGTGTGTGACTGATCCTCCCCGCTGTGTGTCGCAGTCTGATCCCCTCTCGCTGTCTCCGTGTCTCCTCTGATCCTCTCTGTTCCCCCTCCCACCTCAACCAATGGAGACAGTAGAAGAGGATTTGTACTAGAAGGGGGTTTTGAGGTGGCTTGGATGGAATTTTGCACTAGAAGATAGGAGAGGATTTGCGCTGGGAGGGAAAATTTGGAGGGGGGGGGGGGTTGTGCTAGAAGAGCGGATTGAGTGAGTTTGTATTAGATGGAGGATTGTGGGGGGATGTTGGAGAGGACTTATGATGGGAGGAGATTTTGAAGGGGGGGGGGATTTGTTCTTGGAAGGGGGTTTGAGGGAGAAGAGGATTTGCACTAGAGTAGAAATTTTGGCAGGGGGGGGGGTTGTGCTGGGGGAGGAGTTTGCGGAGTAAGAAGATTTGTTCTAGGAGGGGGATTTAGTGTGAGAGGATTTGTGTTGGAGGGGGGAGATTTGTGCTACAAGACAGGAGAGATTTTGTGCTGGGTGGGGAGATTTGAGGGATTTGAACCAGAAGGATGGAGAATGTGTGCTGGAAGGAGGAATTCATACTTAAAGGGGATTTCAGGGGGAGGGGGCAAGAGAATTTGTGTTGAAAGGGGGGGATTGGAGGGGGAGGGAGATTCATGCTGGAAGGGGGAATGGGACAGGTTTGTGATGGGAAAGGGGATTTGGGGGCTGCAGGAACATTTTGTAGTGGGAGGCGGTATGTGGAGGGGATTTGTGCTAGTAGAGGGGATTCGGAGGGGTTTGTTATGAGAGGGGGGATGACTTGTGCTAGGAGGGGAAGAGGATTTATACTAGAAGGGGTATATGGGGGTGTTGTATTGGGAAGGGCAGATGATTTGTGTTGGGAGACAGGATGGGGGCAGGATGTGTGCTGGGAGGGGGAGATTTGGGGGGGGGGGGTAGTGGAGGATGATTTGTCCAGGGAGTGGGGAAAGATTTGTGCTGGTAGGGGGGGGGCATACTGATTTGTGCCTTTTTTTGGCAAGTGTGATTTTTTTGCGGAAACAGTAAAGTGAGGGACAGTAATGCTTGTGGGGGAAGTTTGGCACTCTCCTCACCCTCTGCATTGTGCGTTAGACACCCCTGACTCCTGCATTATTAATTTGTACTCCTGGCCTATATTATGTATTACACAGTCCTGGTCCATGCATTGTGTGCATTATGCAGTGCTGACTCCTGCTCTCTGTGTGTTATGCACTCCTAAACCTTTTTTTTTAAAGGTAACTTTTATTGTACAGTATATAAAACACACACATATACATAGAAAACAACAACAGAAAATAAAAAGAGAATTGAGCAGTCACAGCTTAAAGCGGAGCTCCACCCCTAAAGTGGAACTTCCGCTTATCGGATTCCTCCCCCCCTCCGGTGCCACAATTGGCACCTTTCAGGGGTGAGGGGGGTGCAGATACCTGTATAATACAGGTATCTGCACCCACATCCGGGACGAGCTAGCCGGAGCTGGCCCGCCCATATCTGAAGATGCCCCGTTGTGTCTTGGGAAACACAGTTCCCAGGACACAACGGGGACCAATAAAGACGCGCAGCGTGACTCGTGCATGCGCAGTAGGGAATCGGGCAGTGAAGCTGCAAGGTTCACTCCCTGATTCCCTGACAGAGGATGGCGGCGGGGGCAGCCAAGAGATGAGCGATCGCTCGTCATCTTCTGCTGACATCGCTGGAACCTGGAACAGGTAAGTGTCTATTTATTAAAAGTCAGCAGCTGCAGTATTTGTAGCTGCTGACTTTAAAAAAAAAATTTCAGGTGGAGCTCCTCTTTAAGTATCACCATACAATGCAAACCAGATGGCCACTTAATACACTTTTAATTAATATATAATGGAAGGATAGTTATACAACAATAGTTCACCAAAATATGTAAAATATAAATTGTCAACAAACAATCCATATAAGCAGCAGAATAATTTTCAGCAAGTAAACCCTAGGTCCAATCAGCACCTTAAGTGTCACCTGAAGTATCTGGTGGTAAAAGTACAGCTCCCATACTAAATTACGAATACATTCATTTTACAGTTAAACAAAAATCTTGTTTCAGGTGAAGGTTTATAAAATAAAAATTACAATAGATTCAACATTTGCTTGAGGATTTTGGCCATGGTGTCTCATCAAGTGCTGCAATTCTCCTATTGTGCAAATGCAGAATTTGCAGCAACTAATTATTCATGAAGGATGATGACAAAAGCAGAGGCAAAACTTCCACCTCTATTTTGTTCTGTTTTCTCCTTTCTCTTTTCCCTATTTGCTTCTTCCTCCTGCCTCCTTTTTTTATTTTCATTCTGTTTTTTTTCTCCTCTCTTTTCTTTTCTACTTTTTCTGTCCTCCCTTTGTCTCTCTACTTTCACTCTCAAAAAAACAACATGTTTACTTCCATGATGACCCCACTATCAGCTAATGCAAAACTATCTTCGCTCTCCTGCAACTTCATCCTGCCTTTTTTAACAAAGAGAAATGACCCATACTTTATGCTTGAGACTCAACCTCCCACCTGACACACTTGGTGACTGGTTTCTTAGGAGCCCAGCACTGTCACATGGGGTAAGGAGAGAGGGTGCTCAGCCTAGCATAACTTCCAAAGCAAGACTTGGGAATTACGCACAGCTAACTCTTTTTGCTTCTGGTGGTTGAGTGGAGCAACAGGGCAGTGAAGAGACGGTGTGTGCCGCTACCGGTGGCATCACCACTGATCAGAGGAAAAAACATCATTACCAGACCTTCTGATCATTATTTTACAGGGAGAATTTCCAGTGATGGGTGAGTATCTCAGCATGTCGAGACACTCGAGGATGAGCAAATAACTCACACTCTTTATTCTCATGGAGATATCTGTCTGGTCATTATTGGTGATAACTATTCAATATAGCCATGGTAAGAGTGAGATTTGTATTACATTATACGAGGGGTCTTCAAAAGGTTTCTGCACTTTTTTATATTTAATAGAGTTTAAAAAGTTGCAGAATATTTAAAAGAGTTTAAAAAAGTGTGAAAACTTAAAATAAACCATTTCCTACAACCATAGACTCCATTCTGGCAAGGTAACTGCAGAGTAGTAGATTACATTTATTTCTGACTTTTAGCATGGTTGTCCTCTATATAACCTTTTCTGATTGTCATCCAAAAGTACATACCCATAAGACAGTAGGCATCTAATGTCTATACAAATTTTAAAGGAAAATTGTGCTGAGAAGAAACAATGGTTGCTATTGCTAAGCTCCGCTTTTGAAAATGCCTGACTATTATCTTGATAAAACAGCTACAGTACCTTCTGTACCCAGTACTATTATGCAGATCAGGGTTTACATTTTTATTTCTGATTTATGTGGCTACATTTTTGTCAGTGACTCAAAAATTTGTGAGGTCACATGCAGTCAGAGAGCAAGTGTTTCTAAAAATAGGTCAGCAAAGGAAGGTTGCATTATTTTCTCCATTAACGCTAGGCAGATATATAATACACAAATTATTGCAATGGTGCAATCATTAGTACATCATCATATTTTTTTGCAATATTTTTATTGTTTTTACAACAAACAAAAGTACAAACATTTTGTTGAAAGGCATAACATTGTTTTAAGGTCAGACATTTCTGGACTGTTCCATAGAGGCTTTCTTTGAAGAATAGTGATGTGTGCCATTCAGGCACAAAGCGGCATATGTTGAAAGGCGCAACATGTTTTTTTTTTCATATCAGACATTCATGGATTTTTAGTGCCTGGTTAGTAAAGCCATTTGGCCTGTTCAAATCTTGGAATGTCAGTAGAGCGAGGTTACCCAGCAGGGTGTTTGTAACAAGAAGTCATAATTGGGAACTCATCTCTTGGATGTTCCCGCATAGGCCCCCTGATGTGATGTTTGGGGGGTAGAGGAGCATCAGCTAAGACCTCCTGGGGAGGTGTGAATTAAAATTACTGCTTTCCTGACTTACGGCAAGCCAAATAGCTTTATTTACAAGGCAGTAAAAATACATAAATGTCTGATATAAAAAATAAACAATGTTGCGCCTTCTAACAAATTTTTTCGAATTATAGGTCAGAAAGCAAGCTATTCAATAAGTGATGAATTTCAGAACATGTGCAATACATGCTCCAATTAAACAGTAAAAAAAGCTATAATACACAATGTCACTTGGCATTCTACCACTCAAGATGTGGTGGAAGTTATAAGTACCTATTTGGCCCTCCAACATCCTAGACTCTGAACAGGTAGATCCAATGACCAGTGGCCATTATTCAGCAGTTTCAAATAAACCTTAACATTGAAAATATGACCTATAATCCTAAACTGTATAAGGATTAAAACTTACAATAATGAAAAAAGATTTGGGGAATACAAGAATGGAAAGAAGTGAACAAGGATAATAAGAAAAGAGAGAAGAATATCAGATTGGTTATGCCTGGTAATGTCTTTAGGTGATTCATTCAAAAGCACTCATTTAACATTTTTCGGTATATTTATACTGGCTACCGAGTGAATCAAAGTGAACTCTCCAAAATCTCTTGACTTTGGGACAAGTCCACCATATATGATACAGTGTACCTTCCTGTCAATGTAATCACATTTTGTTTTTAATTGCTTTAATGATTAATTGCTTTAATGATTTTTATGTCTGGTCTTTGTAGCACAGCTTTTTTATTTTTTATTTTCTTCTAGGAGATTGTATATACTGTACATTTTTACACTCATTAAAGAGGTGTTTCAGCTTAAAATTTTTTTTTTTAAAAAGTCAGCAGCTAAAAAAAAAGTAGCTGCTGACTTTTAATAAGTACACTTACCCTCCCAGGGTGCCCGCTATGTCGGCTGCGGAGGCCGTCTTGTCCCTTTACGGCTTCACTGCCCGTTTCCTACTGCGTATGCGCGAGTTGCGCAGCGCTTTGTGAATGGGACGCGCTGTGTTAGGGAACACACAGTTCCCAGAACACAGCGTGCCCCATTACCCAGAAGACATCGGTGAGGAGGATAGAAGACCGAAGATCAACGAAGATCACCGCGGAGTAGGAAGGAGGCAATTTGGAAGACTGCCTAGCAACAGGGATTTCCGTACAGGTAAAAAAATGTTTTTTTTTTTTCAAATGTTTTTTTTTTTATTTTTTAAAGAATATTAATGCTCTTTTTTTTATTTAGGGTGGCCCTCCACTTTAATGACAGGAATAGTACCACTGGATTGGCGCAGGGCGAACGTGGTGCCTATATTTAAAAAGGGAACAGAGTCTTTACCAAGTAACTATAGACCTGTTAGTTTAACTTCTATAGTTGGGAAGATACTGGAGAGATTAATAAAAGACCATATAGACGAGTTCTTGCAGGAAAAAAATATTTTAAGCAACAGACAGCATGGGTTCATGAAAGACAGAAGTTGTCAGACAAACCTGATTTCTTTTTATGAGGAGGTGAGTAAAACCTTGGACAGAGGGGTGGCGGTGGACGTGGTATACTTGGATTTTGCAAAAGCATTCGATACAGTTCCCCACATATGGCTCATGTGTAAGGTAAAGTCTACAGGTTTGGAAATATCGGTTTGTAAATGGATAGAAAACTGTCTAAAAGACAGAATTCAGAGGAGTAGTGGTTAATGATTCTTACTCTTAATGGTCTAAGGTTATCAGTGGTGTACCCCAAGGTTCAGTGCTGGGACCCTTACTTTTTAATATCTTTATAAATGATATTGGGTCTGGGATCTTTGCAGATGACACCAAGCTATGCAGCGGAATAATGTCCTTACAGGATGTCTCCGATTTACAAGCCAACCTCAATGCTCTGTCTAATTGGGCGACTATGTGGCAAATGAGGTTTAATGTTGATAAATGTAAAGTTATGCACTTGGGGGCTAAGAATATGCATGCATCATACATGATAGGGGGAGTACAACTGGGGGGATCCGTAGTGGAGAAGGATCTGGGGGTTTTGGTAGATCATAAGCTCAATAATAGCATGCAATGCCAAGCTGCGGTTTCCAAAGCGAGCAAAGTCCTTTCTTGTACAGGGGTGGTGCAAGGGTTTTTGACACCCTAGGCAAAACCTAATTTTTTCGCCACCATTGGCTCCACCCCCTTTACACTGTCCTCTGCTTCCTCTAGCACTGGCTCCAGTGCTGCACCTCCAATAACACTACCGGTCAGACTTAGTTAGTTGCATTCTGCAGCCTGCAGAGCATGCAGACGCGGAGGGAAACCGGTGGCCGAGCGCCCCTAGGCAGCAGTGCGCCCTAGGCGGCTGCCTAGTTTGCCTAGTGGTAGCACCGGCCCTGTTCTTGTATTAAGAGAGGTATGGACTCCAGAGAGAGAGATATCATTTTGCCCCTGTTCAAATCATTAGTAAGACCTCATCTGGAATATGCAGTTCAGTTTTGGGCACCAGTTCTCAAAAAGGATATTGGGGAACTGGAGAAAGTGCAGAGAAGGGCAACCAAACTGATAAGAGGCGTGGAGGAGCTCAGCTATGAGGAAAGATTAGAGGAACTGAATTTATTCAACCTTGATAAGAGGAGATTAAGGGGGGATATGATCAACATGTACAAATATATAAAGGGTCCATATAGTGAACTTGGTGTTGAGTTATTCACTTTACAGTCAACAAAGAGGACAAGGGGGCACTCTTTACGTCTAGAGGAAAAGAGATTTCATCTCCAAATACGGAAAGGTTTCTTCACAGTAAGAGCTGTGAAAATGTGGAATAGACTCCCTGCAGAGGTGGTTCTGGCCAGCTCAGTAGATTGCTTTAAGAAAGGCCTGGATACTTTCCTAAATGTACACAATATAACTGGGTACCAACATTTATAGGTAAAGTTGATCCGGGGAAAATCTGATTGCCTCTCGGGGATCAGGAAGGAATTTTTTCCCCTGCTTTAGCAAATTGGAGCATGCGCTGCTGGGGTTTGTTGCCTTCCTCTGGATCAACTGTGGGTATAGAATGGGGTATATGGGATTGTATGATATTATTTTTTCTTTTATTTGTGGTTGAACTGGATGGATTGTGTCTTTTTTCAACCTAACTAACTATGTAACTATGTAACATTTTGTATGTAATTTGGGGTTTTGTTTTTTTCTTTTGAATGAATGATTAATGGGCATCCAGAAAGTATTCTTTTTGAGGGCACTAGCTTTTTGAAGTTTGACATCATTAAGGGCCCATTTCCCACTTCACGGCGGTAAAGCAGCGTTATATTTAGCGCAGCTTTACCGTCGTTTTAGCGGCGGTATTCGGCCGCTATCGGTGCGGTTTTAACCCCCGCTAGCGGCCCAAAAAAGGGTTAAAACCACCCGCAAAGCGCCGCTGCAGCGGCGCTTTGCCGGCGGTATTGCCGCGGTGTCCCATTGATTTCAATGGGTAGGAACGGTATAGGAGCAGTGAATACACCGCTCCTTCACTGCTCCAAAGATGCTGCTAGCAGGACTTTTTTGACCGTCCTGCTAGCGAACCGCTCCAGTGTGAAAGCCCTCTGGCTTTCACACTGGAGTGAAAGGGGCCGTTTTTTTTCAGGCGCTATACAGGCGATATTTTTAGCACTGTGGCGCCTGAAAAATGCCCCAGTGTGAAAGGGGCCTAAATGTATTTATAAATGCAGGTAGTGTAAGTATTTTAATTTTACCTGGTGTTAACATGTTGTAGTCCTTGTACAGCAGGGCTGGAATGTATGGGGAATAAGCAGCACATATTTCCAATCAGTACTGAAAAGAAGATGCTGATAGGAAGAGAAAGCAGAGTAACAGAGAGATAATCTCATAATTGTGCTGTTTTTCCTTTTACTGTCCAGTCACAGGCTGGGCTCAGAAGATGATATCTACCTGGGCTCAGAGGATGAGGATACTTGGAGGCAGAAAGAAGTAATGGCAGAAGAAATCCCTGGATTAATGGTGAATATTGCACATTATGAAATACTTACCTTAGAATGAAGCCCTCCAGTGGCACACTGTCGCTGCTGACAGGGCTTCCATCTTCACCCGATCCTCCTTTCGGGTTCGCGTCCTCCGGCCGTCTGATTGGCCACACCGCGGTGACGTCACTCCTGCGCATGCATGGACCGCAGCACATAGCTCTGAAGGGATATTGCGGGTATGCTGTCCCTTCAGAGCGCATGCACCGGTTACATTACCAGCTGCATGCAATGTGAATATCTCCTAAACCGTGTAAGTTTAGGAGATATTCACTGTAAAAAAAATAAAAAAGTTTACTTCCACTTTTCCAAGGAAAGGAAAAAGGCATCAGATATGAATAAAAAGTTCATCCCATGTATATGCATACAAGCACGATTTATGAGTAGTAAAGCACAGAGGAGGCAGTGGTCAGACATCCACCCACATAGCAGAAGAACCTAGACATTAAATAAAAACAAAACAAGCAACTTTCAAAGTCCTTTCACTTCCTGTAAGGCTGAGTATAGATGGTTAGTTTTTTTTTCATTCTCCCAGAATTATGGTGGATGGAGGAATTACTCTGCTGGGACTTTGTATTCTGACAGGGGGACTCTCAGCTGCAGACCAATGAAAGTTTTCCATCGTGTCCGAGGAAGGACAACACACAGATCGAAATTCGACCGGTCAGGCCTGTACCCAGCCTTAGTGAATTTGTGCATGTAGTTATCTTTTAACCTAACCTATTTTCTCTTCTCTTTGAAAAAACTGTAAATATCTTCGTTCTGTTAAATTTATATTCAATGTAGATTGAAGATAATAAATTGCTTTGCAACTCTTTAATTATATAAGTATTTAAGTTTTACAGTATCTGAAATATGGCAGTGGTATAGTATATCGGTTGGGGAGTCCAACTATGAAATAGCCCTTCACAGTTCAGGCATCAGAACTCCTCTGCTGTCCTATGAACTTGGACTCCTGCTGCTGTCCCTGTAATGAAAAAAAGAACAAATTTAGGTGAATAAAATTAGTCAAACTAATAATAACCAGGAATGAATGCAATTCACAATGTTAAGTTGCTACCCACTTTAATATTAGTTTCATATCATTTATTTTTGCCATATTTATCAGACCTTTCATTTGATATTGTGCAGGGGCAGCTTCTCATTTTGCTTATATTGTTTCTATTTTCATCTGTGTTCCTGTATTGCTTTTCATATCCCCCCCCCCATGCCCTTGTTAATGACTGACTGTAAGCGCTTGATTTATTGGAGGCAAATAGGCTGTTCACTTTGCAAGGAAATTTGCCCTAGAGCTAGTGAATGTAGTGACATTTCACTTTGCAAAGAATACCCAATCACATGCAAAGAAAATAAATAAAAACAGCATTTTTACTTGCATGTGATTGGATGATGGAAGTCAGCAGAGCTTCACCACAGTCACTAAGCTCTGAGGAAAATTCCCTTTCGAAGTACAACAACCCTTGGAAAGTGAGCAGTTTATTTGTCTTCAGCTAATCAGATAGCGTCTGACTAGCTTCCAGTGCCACCCTTCTCCACCTTTGTGATTGATGCTTCAGAGGAAATTATAGTAGGCTGATATAATTAGGGAACACTATGAAGAAAAGAAAGCCTGCGCCATGAGGGAAGCCTCCCAACATGGGCAACCATGTGGTTATTTAGGTAAAGACGAGACTTGTAGGATAGAAAAATACTCGTATTTATTTAGAAAAAATGTGTATCAATAAAAAAGGGAGATGAGCAGTCTTGGTAGCACACAGTGTTTTTTTTTAAAAAGACCTCCCCTCATCATACAATAAAAACAAAAAAGCAGTCTCCATTTCCCAGCAGACGACAGTTGTGTGGAAACGTGTCGGATCGGAGAGTACTTCCAACGCTATCCATCTAGTTGGTAGACTGACACCGCCACTAGAGATATTATTCATGCTGGAATTTTTTAACCGTTATGTAAGTTCATCTATATAGGGCTTCTCCCTTTTCATATATGATCTTTGAACACATGGAGCTCATCCCTGCAAGTGTATCAAGACACGCTGTTTGAAATCTCCACACCTGTGATCATTCCGGCATAAGCTTTCTTGAGCTCTGTAATAGGGATCCATTGGATCTGGTAAGAGGCCACTCTCCTTTCTTGTGGTTGGAACACTGTTGTTTTTCTTGAACACTGGTAGCCATGGAGTTGAATACTATTTGCACTTGTTATACCCTTTATTAAACAGGAAGTAAACCCTGATGGGTTTACTTCCTCTTTGTTTCCCTGCAAAGGTAAAGCATAATGGACTACTATGCATCGCATAGTAGCCCATTATGTGTCACTTACCTGACACAGGAGCCAGCAATGTCACCGATGTCCCCTGTAGCACGAAGCGTCCATCTTCCTTCCGATTATAGCTGCTCCGGTGCTGTGAGTGGCTGGAGCAACGATGACATCACTCCGGCGCATGCGCGCGGGAGCCGTAAGTGACGGCATGTTTGCCTTCACTTGCGGCACGCCCAGTGCGCCTGCGCGCTGCTGTCTATGGCGCAAGCGCCGTAGACAGCGGTGCACTATTTTTGTAAAATATCTCCTTAACAGTGTAGGTTAAGGAGATATTTCTTGGACCTATAGATAAGCCTTAATCTAGGCTTACCTGTAGGTCAAAGTGGTCTGTAAGGGTTTCCAACCACTTTAAGTGTATGGATTTTATTATGGACTTGAACTTTTTCAAATGTAAACAAATTTTTTTACACACTGGAATTTCTTGCAATTTTTTGCACATTGACATTTTGAATAATGCATTTGTTATGACATCTGTTATTTGCATCATTAAGTCGCTATCATATTGTTCACACACACATGCTTTATGTTTGAACACTTAGGTATAAATCTTGTTTATTCACTTTATTTTGTTCATTATCACATCAGTTCAGTATTTAAAGAAACTGCGCACCATTAGCCATTTCTATTAAACACATATCATATGTAAGTGTGGTAAGAACATGTAGTCCCAAATGCAATTTTTAATCCCAGAGTTGAGGTAAAAATCAAAAATGTAAGGAACGCACAAAGCCACGCAGCAGTCCGCACCCGCAGGTGATGGTGCATGTACAATAGGAGAAAGATATCCACACGAGACTCAGGTAAAGTATGGATTGTAGGGAACAGGTAGTCTTACCTCACCGATGTGAGTCCGCCAATCTGACCTGGAACAATCACTTTGCCATTGCTATGTGAGGTAGGTGAGCGAACAATCTGTAGCGGCTGCGGCTACTAGTTTCCACTTAAGTTACCGATAGAGTTCCATGTAGTTACAGCTGTTGGCGAGCGTCGCTGTATTTGCTGGAGATGTTGGAGGCAGCAGCCTCTTGTCAAATTTAAGATGCTCCATGCTGGCTATGAGGTTTGTGGCTGCTGCACCCTCTGGTGCCAGTCATGTAGAATAAGGAATGCCCTATGTAAATCAGCTTAGTGTATATCCAAATGGGGCATGTCATCCAACAGATCCGTGATGTGCCTGCAACATCAATGCGTTTCGCTACATCCATGTGTAGCTTTGTCAGGATAGCGTGCCCTCCCTCCTCATGTCCTTAACCACTTGCATATTTTACCAAAAATATGTAGAAGAATATGTATCGGCCTAAGAGGAAAAAAATGTTTTTTAATATATTTTTTGGGGATATTTATTATAGCAAAAAGTAAAAAATAATGCGTTTGTTTTCAAAATTGTCGCTCTATTATTGTTTATGGCGCAAAAAAAATAAAAACTGCAGAGGTGATCAAATACCACCAAAAGAAAGCTCTATTTGTGCGAAAAAAAGGACGTCAATTTTGTTTGGGAGCCACGTTGCACGACCGCGCAATTGTCAGTTAAAGCGATGCAGTGCCGAATCGCAAAAAGTGCTCTGGTCTTTGGCCAGCCAAATGGTCCGGGGCTTAAGTGGTTAAATAAGGAATTAGGTATTTTTGACAGTTGCATGTAAAATGCATTTTAACCGCTTCCCGACCGCCTCATGTAGATATACATCTACAGAATGGCACGGGCAGGCAAATGCACGTACGGGTACGTCCCCTTTAATTTGCCTGCCCGGGGGGCACGCGCACGCGGTATCCCGTGATCGGGTTACGGAGCTGAAGAACGGGGAGAGGTCTATGTAAACAAACCTCTCCCCGCGCTTCCTACACTGACTGTCAGTGATCGGCGGTTCCCTGTCATCGGGAACGCCGATCAATGACGTCAGACGTACAGCCACGCCCCCCTACTGTAAAAAAAACACAACACGTCACACTGACTCCTCCCCGCCCCCTAGTGGTTAACCCCTTCACTACAACTGTCATTTACATAGGAATCAGTGCTATTTAAATAGCAGTGATTGCTGTATAAATGACAAATGTCCCAAAAATGTGTCAAAAATGTCCGATGTGTCCGCCATAATGTCGCAGTCACAATAAAAATCGCTGATCGCCGCCATTACTAATAAAAAAAAAATATTAATAAAAATGCTATAAAACTATCCCCTATTTTGTAAACGCTATAACTTTTGCGCAAACTAATCAATAATCGCTTATTGCGATTTTTTTTACCAAAAATATGTAGAAGAATACGTATCGGCCTAAACTGAGGAAAAAAAATGTTTTTTTATATATTTTTTGGGGATATTTATTATAGCAAAAAGTAAAAAATATTGCATTTTTTTCAAAATTGTCGCTCTATTTTTTTTTATAGCGCAAAAAATAAAAACCGCAGGGGCGATCAAATACCACCAAAAGAAAGCTCTATTTGTGGGAAAAAAAGGACGCCAATTTTGTTTGGGAGCCACGACAGTGCAATTGTCAGTTAAAGCGACGCAGTGCCGAATCGCAAAAAGGGGCCTGGTCCTCTGGCTGCCAATTGGTCCGGGGCTGAAGTGGTTAATAAATCCATAACTTGATTAAACATCGGCTTGTTATCTCTGGAGTCCAGCTTTAAGATGTCTAAGTTTGTCTTTAATAAATACAGATCTATTGATTTTTTTTTTAATTCATGGCAGACTGACATTCATTGCAATTGGTGGTGTAACATCCCAGCTAGATCGCAGGACATAGGCATTTCCATCAAAAGCAGTTTTATTGAACTTAAACAGCTTCACAGCAGCAAAAACAACAGAAAGAAATATCAGTCTCACCGACTTGCAGAGCTCAGAACTGCTGTCGCAGTTAATCAGTCCTTAATTTGTATCGCAGGTAACTTTCCCCGCTAGTAGGTTTGCAGGCAGGACACTGCTGTGTGCTTCACAGCTATTCACCGTCCACCATTCACCATCCACCATCCACCATCCACAGTCTCCACTATACTCCTCCACACCCACCTACAACTTCCTGTCTTGTTTTAACCTTCTGTGTTCACTGGGCAGCAGGACAGCCACTCAGCACAGGACCTGGAAACTAACAGCGATCAATGTATTATTGGTGTCTACTACAATGATTTCCAGCCTCCCCAGTGGTCCCACAGGTATGGCACATGCATACTTACATTGGTCCCAACTAGATCAATGTAACAATGCAAAATACTCCATACCTAAACTTAGGCTTGAAGTGTATGTAAAGCTTCTAGTGGGGCAATGACAAAAAAAAAAAAATTATGACAGGGGCCTTAACAATTCTCTACTCTAATGTTTTGGCTTTGGATACACTTTTGCCCCGTACACGCGGTCGGATTTTCTGATGGAAAATGTTCAATGGGAGCTTGTTGTCGGAAACTCCGACCGTGTGTAGGCTCCATCGGACATTTTCCATCAGAATTTCCGTCACACAAAATTTGAGATCTTGATCTCAAAATTTCCAACAACAAAATCCGTTGTCGTAAATTCCAATCGTGTGTACTAAATTCCGACGCACAAAGTTCCACGCATGCTCGGAATCAAGCAGAAGAGCCGCACTGGCTATTGAACTTTATTTTTCTCGGCTCGTCGTACGTGTTGTACGTCACCGCGTTCTTGACGTTCATAATTTCTGACAAGATTTGTGTGACCGTGTGTATGCAAGACAAGTTTGAGCCAACATCTGTTGGAAAAAATCCATGGATTTTGTTGTCGGAATGTCCGATCGTGTGTACGGGGCATTTGAGTTATTAAGAATTTGTTAGCCATGGGTTCATTTAGAGGTACGTGCTTGAGGGATTTAATTGTGAAAGAGTGTTGGCCAAAGGTATTCAACCAGTGATTAAGATGAAGTTTTCAGCCTTCACCTGAAAAACACAAGTTAGCAATGGAAGCTCCAATATCACTATCCTGACAGATAACTATGGCAAGTTCCCCAGGATGCTTGAAACAACCTACACCATAAGTGCATTCAAAAACTGTGTATGTGAATGGCTGTTGTGGTAAAGGAAAATGGTGTCACAGCAAACATTGATTTCGGCCTGATTCACACCTGTGCAGGTTGCAGTTTACATATTGCAGGTGCATTTTGTGTTTTTCAATACACATCTTTAAATCATTGAAGTCTATGGAACCAAAAACAAGAAGAAAAAAAAACCCTGTCCCTTTCCATAAAATGCACAGATGTGAACTACATCTATAGGAAACCATGTTAAATTGACTGTAGTGAGTTTCTGCAAAACTGAAAATGCACTAAAAATTGCATAGGTGTGAACCAGACCTTCATGTATGCTCTTTTTTTAATTTATTTGTTTACTGTTCTTTCTAGGAGATTTGTTAAATTAATAAAAAATATTCATGGCATTATTTTTTAAAGCATAACGGTTTTACAGCATTTAACACACACACATACACAGTACTGGAAAGAATATGATAAGAAGAAACCATATCAGATTTTTGGTAATACAGTGTAAATTACGCTCAGTTCTATTTTTACACAGTGTGGCCTCACGTATTACATACTGGTCTCCATACGAATAAAGATTCAGTGAGAGGAGAGAGGTGTCAAGTTTTATTAAGCATTTGAATGCCAGTAAGACGCCAGTGATCCTGGCACTACTATAGCAATGTACATACTGTATATATAGTGTGAGAACCAGCTTCAAATGGTAGAGAATAAATGAAGCAACCGCTCGCATAATTCTTCTTCTTTGGGGGGGGGGGGGACTTTTCTTGCCCAATTTTATTTAAACAAAGTTCAAGATAATGCATGGGTTTCCCTTGCAGGAGTTTTTCAGAATTTCTCTGGCACAAAATTAAATGTACATCAGCTCTCCTGACTTACACTTAGTTACTCAGCCTTAATCCTTAGTTCCTTGTCTGTCTCCTCCAGGCAGTCCTCTCGCACACACTCAGCACATTCACCTAACAGCTCCTTACTACATTGGCTCCCACCTGTCTCCTAGGTCCCTCAAGGGCCCTCTTGACTCCTGGGCAGAGACCTTCTTTGTCTGCAGGGGTGCAGCTCAGAAATATAGTCATGTCTGTAATAAAAGCTCTGCATGCTCCTCCACAATGTGTGTGCTGGTTGTCTGCAAAACCTGGTCCCAGAATTGGAGACTTCTTCCCTTCTATGTCTCTACAAAGTCTCTGGACTCCAGGTCCCAAACTGGGTTTTACCAACCACTGAGGAAACTGCCAAAATAGTTTCCTCCACACCCTGAAGCCCCTCAACTTGCTTGGGTATAACACCATAGCAGGGCACTGCACTATTACATCATTATATCAAAATCATCTGCAGAAACCTATATCTATAATATGAAATAAAGCATTGTTCCATATGGATACTTTCAGCTTGAGATGCTTGAAGAAATTGTGAATAAGTCATAAATTATTGACTGGCAAATTTAAATATTTGGCATCACATGTCACGTTTTTCAACTAAGATCCCAAAACATAGTATATCTGTACACCAAGTACACGAATAACTGCTAGTATGCATGAAACAGGTAAAGATGCCATCTGCTTGCTCTATGTTGATTTTTATGGAATAAAAACATGTGCATTGAGTACCATTAGCCTGACATTCGTTTGGTCTATATATCCCATACTGTATTTCTGCATTACCCCAGAAGCACTGCAAGTCTAACAAATAGAGCTTACAGGTAAATTCTAAACCTATCCAAGACTGATTGTCTTAGGTTTGGCATAAGGCTTCAATTATCTGACTTTATTATAAAAAAAAAAAAAACTGGTAATAAGCGTAAACTAACTGGTGTTAAAGTTTTTCTGCAGGTAGTAAATGCCGCCTTACACCTTCCCTTCAGATTTCCACTTGTGCCAGTCACGTTTTGTAGAAGAGGCTAATGAAAACTCTGAATCTTGAGTTCTGCTCCTTCAACAAATGAACATTATAGCTGGCCTTAGCTTTCTCTGATCTACTGAGAGTATTGCTCCACCCCACTGGTAAGAGATTTGAGGCTGCCAATGGGTTTCCATGTTATTTCACACATATCCAGCTACGGGCAGGGTTGCGATTGTGACCCATGCAACCCCCTATGCTACGCCCATGGCTCTATTTATAATATAAACACAAAGGAACACCCTCCCCACCACAAGAAGTTTTTGCTTTGGTTCTGGTTACAGCAGGGAAACATTAGAGTCAAGTTTTCATTGCTGTCTGTGTCCCCATTGGAGAGATCGCCCCTCCCCAGGCACAGAAAGTAATGGAAAATCTTTCCAATGATGATACAAACAGCAGCAAAACCTTATGTAGAGTAGAGAAATAGTACATCATTGTTGATGTTTTTATTACTGTCTGTATCTTTCTGTCTTGGTGACCCCCACCCCCTAATTTTTTGTCCTAGTGTCACAGGGATACAATATGAGAGAAAGTCATCCCCACCCCTTGGTTTCAAGCTTTTAAGACCTTTTGTATTACCAGCCTTGGGAATAGATCTATTGCCGCTACGTCTCTTAATGTCAAAATCAGTCGCCTTGGCTAAAAACTTTAATAAATTAAGGCGGAGCAAGAATCAAATTCTTCAAAGTAGGGGTACCATAGTAAAATGTTACATGTTGCATGTATATAACCTAGTTAGTTAGGGCTAGTTCAAATGAGTTTCTAGCTCTACAATTTGACAGTGTGTTTCCAATATTGCCTTATCCTATTTCCAGATCTTCGGCAAGTTTTGGATAAGCATTGTTGTAACATTAAACAAGTAATCAAGGTGGTATGAAATAAAAATTCCAGGCAGCAGTAATAGGGGAGCACAAAACAGAATCGCCATATTTACAAATGTTGGGACTGCCATAGAAAAATGAAGAAAAGGAACCAAAAAGCCTTGTCCATAGCAACTAATTGGATCACGTCATTTTTTTTCTGGAACAGAATAAGAAAATGAAAGAAAGAATGTGACTGGTTGCTTTGAGCATTTAAGTAGTTTCTTTTTAGTTTTCTGCTTCCTGTTTCACAAGGGCAGTGACAAAAGAAAGGAAAATTTCTTGGATTGCATTTCCATTGATGTGGTCGTAATCCGACTCATTAATATCCTAGAAAGAGTATTGTAAGTTTTCTAGGAGGTCTTAATTTGATGACGAATGAAACTCTATTACAACATGTTGCAGTAATGCTTTTCATCTAGTTATGGTTTAGGAAGAAAGGAAATTGAGCGACATAGTGTTGGTTAACAGTTTGAGGCAGTGCCAGGGTTTGTGCTGTATCTGCAAATGTAACATTTTATGAATACCTATAATTCCATTAATCATCCTTCTTACCTGGCTCATTTTCTATAGGTTTAAGTTGCTAGCAATCAAAAAATGAAGCAGTTCCAATACGATTGTTTTTGCACGATAATGCAATGGCTTAATGCTTGAATGATACTGTTTCACTTAATTTTTTTTTTTATTTGTATGCAAAAAGAATGTGGCATTTACTATGCTGTTCATAGGGCTTTTTCTTAGTACAGTAATGTATAAAACTTTTTCTCTTTGATGAATAAAGTGATATCATTGCATGAGATATCCCTAGATGTATGACTATTAGCATGCATTATAGTATATTTCAGACAAATACAATAAATCAGATCCATTGACTTAAAAAGTTATTTTTGACTTCCCCATATCGTGTTGGTTGGGTTGGATTTGTCTTTTGAGTATTTTTACTTGTTACACAATTTTTTCTCACAAAAGCTTTGTTTTGTGCATTTAAATTATTCTCATGCATAAAATATGGTGTCCCTGGCACCTCTTGGAACCCCACCTGTATCATTACCACTCTGCTACAGGTGCATGGAAGAAAATGATGCCAAGGTGTGTGTGTGTGTGTGGGGGGGGGGGGGGGTGTCCTTTCCCTGGCAATTTGTCGGGGCAATGGCTGGTGTTGGTGCTTCAATCATCACGGCACCATGGTTGACATGGTGTCAGGATGATTGGAGCACATTATTTATATTATTACATTGTATTATATAATTAAATAGTTCAACTCACCATAATGCAGAATCAGTGAACATGTCACTTGCCGTGTCGCCTGCCACCAGATACAGCTTGTCACTTGCCACGTCGCCTGCCACCAGATGCGGATTGTCACGTCACCTGCCACCAGATACAGCTTGTCACTTGCCACGTCGCCTGCCACCAGATACAGCTTATCATTTGCCACGTCGCCTGCCACCAGATGCGGATTGTCACGTCACCTGCCACCAGATGCAGCTTGTCACATCACCTGCCTTCAGATGCAGCTTGTCACTTGCCATCAGATGCGGATTGTCACTTGCCACGTCGCATGCCACCAGATGCGGATTGTCACTTGCCATGTCGCTGGTCACCAGTTGCGAATTGTCACTTGCCACATTGCCTGCCACCAGCTGCAGGTTGTCACTTGCCATGTCGCCTGCCACCAGTTGCGGATTGTTACTTGCCACATCGCCTGCCACCAGATATGGATTGTCACTTGCCACGTCGCCTGTCACCAGATGCGGATTGCCACAATCCTACCATCAGCTGAAGCTCCCACTATTGCCTGCCACCAAAAATACCAGATGCAGCTTGTCACTTTTTAAATGTAAAGGCAATTTTGTGGCAGGCAACAGTGACAGCAGAGAAAGAGACTTCTGGCAGTCTCTCCCCAGCGTTACAGCATCCAAGGGTAAACTGGCACATACGCATTGGCTGGGTCCCAGAGTGAAGGCGGGCAGTGAGAGATGATGTCATCTCTCTGCTCACCTGTGGCTGCACATAACAGAGCAGCCTTCGTGGCTGTGAGGGCAGAACTACGGTGACTGCACCTGTGACAGAGCAGCCTTAGCGGACCGGCTGCAGAGAGGCTGCAGACCGATACTCGGTAGTTGGAACCCCCTCCGCTGTACTGAGTATCTACAGGGAGATAGTCATGTTTGGATACTGGAACTGGACAGCATACTCTAGGTGCGGTCTGACCAGAGTCTTGTAGAGCAGGAGAATTATCGTTTTATCTTTGGAGTTGATCCCCTTTTTAATGCACGCCAATATTCTATTTGTTTTGTTAGCAGCAGCTTGGCATTGCATGCCATTGCTAAGCCTATCATCTACTCTCCCTGGTCCTTTTCCACCCTAGATTCCCCCAGAGGATCCCCCCCCAGTGTATAGATTGCATTCATATTTTTGCCGCCAAAATTATTTTACATTTTTCTACATTAAACCTCATTTGCCATGTAGTTGTCTACCTGGCACCGGCCCTGTGTATAGGTACGTGATTTCGTGCACAGGGGCCGCCCCGCTGCAGTATATGTACGTGGGGCGTCCAGAAGAGGGTAAAGAAATTTAAAAAATGTATGTTTTACTTTAAGGATCAGTAAATCACTACTCTCTGGGCCTAAAAGTAAAATGCAATGTGTGGCCAAAAGCTAACACTGCACATCACCCTAAACACACCATCCCCACTGTGAAACATGGTGGTGTCAGCATCATGTTTTGGGGAAGCTGGTCAAAGTTCATGGGAAGATGACTGGAGACAAATACAGGGCAATCTTAGAAGAATACCTGTTAGCCCCCGTACACACAGTCGGACATTCCGATCACCAAAACTTGCACACACATGGTCGGACAAAGTTGTCGGAAAATCCGGTTATTCCGAACGAGGTGACGTACAAAACGTACAACGGGACTACTTACAGGGCAGTAGCCAATAGCTTTCGTCTCCAAATTTCTTCTGAGCATGCGTGGCACTTTGTGCATCGGAATTCTCTACACACAATCGGAAAAAGTCAGATCGGATTTTGTTGTCGGAAAATTTTTGTTCCTGCTCTCAGACTCTCAAACTTTTTCCATCGGAATATCCGACCGTGCGTACGGGGCATAAGAGTCTGCAAAAGACTTGACTGGGGCGGAGGTTCACCTTCCAGCAGGACAACGACCCTAAACATACAGCCAGAGCTACAATGGAATGGCTTAGATCAAAGCATATTCATGTGTTAGAATGGCCCAGACCTAAATCCAATTGAGAATCTGTGGCAAGACGCTCTTCATCCAATATGACAGAGCTTGAGCTATTTTGCAAAGAAGAATGGGCAACATTTTCACTCTCTAGATGTGCAAAGCTGATAGAGACATCCCCAAAAAGACTTGCAGCTGTAATTGCAGCGAAAAGGTGGTTCTTCAAATTATTGATTTAGGAGGGCTGAATACAAATGCACGTCACTCTTTTCAGATATTTATTTGTAAAAAATCTAATTTCACAATTATGTACCACTTTGTTTTGGTCTATCACATAAAATCCCAGTAAAATACATTTACAATTTTGGTTGTAACATAACAAAATGTGGAAAATTTCAAGGGGTATGAATACTCTTCAAGGCACTGTACAGTAGACTTCAATGGGTTCGTTATTTGGCTCCGAACTTTCACGATTTTGGCGCGAACCGAACAGGGGGTCGTTTTGCCCATCTCTGCTTAATGGTGAGATGCTTCTTTCTGGTAATTCACCCCACAGTTTTTACATGGCATTAAGACTCAAATTTGCAAAAAATATGCACATACAGTATCACTTATTCATAACTTTGGGTATTATAGAAACCAAAAGGGAGACGTAGGCCATCAGACTGACATTTGGGTTACATAACTGAAGGTTTTGCTACACAAACAGATTTCTCTTTAAGATATGATTACTGCATCCAGTAACCACAGTTTGTAACCCGGAAAGTTGACAAAGCTGATAATGTAAAAGTATGATTGTAATGGAAACTTCCCTTTCTTACGAATACAATTTTCCACGTGGTTTGCGTGAGTGTACATGTGTGATGTAGAAGACATCCGAATACATATTAGCAAAAAACTGCAATACAGGGGGTCCCCAACTTACGAACGCCCGACCTATGAACAACCCTTACTTACGAACGGGGCGCTGTGGGGACCCTCCACCATTTTTCGCCGTCTTCCGGCCGTTCGGCGCATGCGTCGCCATACGGAGCCTCGGAAAATGCCGGGAAAACTTCGGAAATGTCCGTAATTTGCCGCGCATGCGCAGAACGGCATTAGACGGAACATCGGAAATGTCCAGAAATGTCCGTATTTGTCGGTCTGCGCATGTGCAGCCGACTTACGAACATTTCCGACTTCCGTACAGGCGGGCAGTCCCTAAGGAGTTCGTAACTCGGGGACCCCCTGTACTGTTTTATGTAATTAGTGCATACAGTATGGTGCAGAGTAGTTAGTTTGTAATTAGCGCAGTGATTGCATAGTAGTAAGAATGTAATTCTCATGTTTTTAAATATCTCCCAACTTTCTGAGATGTGAAAAAGGGGCATGTTTAAGCAAAATGTATATAGGCAAAGGACACATCCCTGACATGTCCCTGTCTTGCAGACTATAAAGAATTAACATACAAAAAATGATTGGGCATAATGAATCATGTGTTATTTTTTCTTTTTTTACTACTACTTTTCCTTTATGTATGGATTTTGAAAGTAAATGCAATAATAGTGCAGAGAAAGGCAACTATATTAATAAGGAGAATCTCCACAATGAGAAAAGATTAACTGAACTGAATTTATTCTTTCTTTAGAATGGGTAATTAAATATGGAAAGGTTCATCTTGTATCAGAACCTAAATGGTCCATATAGTAAACTTGCATTACAGTTATTGCAAACATAACAGGATGGTACTCCTTGCACCTGAAGTCGGGAGCAGTGATCGCTGTAATGTCAGTGGTAGCCCACCCCCCACACAGTTAGAATCACTCCCTAGGACACACTTAACCCCTTCATCGCCCCCTAGTGTTTAACCCCTTCCTTGCCAGTGTCATTTACACAGTAAACAGTTCTTTTTTTATAGCACTGATCACTGTATAAATGACAATGGTCCCAAAATGGTGTCAAAAGTGACAAAAGTGTTCGATGTGTCCGCCATAATGTTTCAGTCACGATAAAAATCACAGATTTCCGCTGTTTTGTCACATATGGGGACCCATGATATTTGGCTACCCGCTGGACTGCGCAATTTTGTGCCCACACCCCTGAGTCCAGGTTCAAGCCCCTCCATCCAAGTGGACATAGAGTCAGACTATAATTATGCCGAGCCGAAGCGAGGCCGCGCCCGAAAAGCGGCGAGCGAAGCGAGCCAGCAAGGGGCACTGTGTTGGAACGCATATGGCGGTGTCACTCATGCATACTCCAGCGAGTAGCAAAATGTGATGGGTAGCCGAATGTGACGTGACACCGCCTTTACTAATAAAAAAAAAAAAATTTATAATAAAAATGCATTTTTATTATAAATTTATCCCATATTTTGTAGATGCTATAACTTCTGCAGAAAACGAATCAATATACGCTTATTGCGTTTTTTTTTACCAAAAATATGTAGAAGAATACATATCAGCCTAAACTGAGAAAAAAACATTTTTTTAAATATTTTTGGGGGATATTTATTATAGCAAAAAGTAAAAAAATTTTTCACTCTTTTTGTTTATAGCGCAAAAAATAAAAAACGTAGAGGTGATCAAATACCACCAAAAGAAAGCTCTATTTATGGGAAAAAAAGGACGTCAAATTTGTCGTACGACCGCGCAATTGTCAGTTAAAGTGACGCAGTGCCGAATTGCAAAAAGTGCTCTGGTCAGGAAAGGGGTAAATCCTTCCGGGTCTGAAGTGGTTAATAAACACCAGACAAGGACATACAGAAAACATGACAACATATATCTATAAAAGCTGGATGTCCAGACGCCTGATCGTGATGGATGGAAGGGGTGTCATGTGATACAAGTTGCATGAAGGGTTCTATAAAGTGGATGTACATAAGTAAAGGACATCCATCTGTGCATCGAAGGATGCTGGTGAAGTATACAGGTCTAATTCAAGGATAATGTGGGGTGATGATGGTGTCCCTCTGAGGGTCCTGGGAATATGGACACTCTAGTTGGGGGAGGGAAAGTCCTCGTCTGTTTAAAAGATATTAAACATAAACCTAAACTTGCTTTTAAATGGAATAAAATGTGACTCAATAATGAAAAACTGTAGCTGCTGTTGCAACGATACTAAGAACCCTAAGGATACATAAAAATAAAATAAAAAAATAAATAAATAAAAAAGTATAAACAGCGCTAGTGGAATAAAGTGCTTAAAGCGGTGTTGTACTCAAATTTGCAAGTTAATGTTAAAGAAATCTGTTAGTGTAAGAGGTGATCAAATGGGCATTAAAAAAAAAAAAATTTGCCGTAATTACCTTTTAATTTAGAATAAGGATCTTGGCTTCCGGGCTCTCCTCCCGTGGGAGTAGGCGTGTTCCCCGGCTGCGCAAAGACCCCTGGGAGCTTTGTCCGAGTCTTCCCATGAATCAGTGGGGAACGCTGTAATGCCGAAATCTCGCGAGATCTCGGCATAATGCTATAGCAACTCGGAATTCTACAGCACTGCTTGCTCTTAACATTGAACATGCACGGGATCGAGCGGTGAATGCTGGGAGCACAGCATTCACCGCATCCTGGAAGTAAGTGCTTGTGGGTTTAAAATGCCCACAAGCAAAATGGAAACGTCCGGCAGGAGATTTTTATATGTTACCGAAACGGAGGAAATCGGCGATCGGTGGAGAAAAAAAAGCAACACGTGAGTGCATCAATAAAGTGCTTTAACATATAACACCATGTGATAACATGTGATACAATGAGATAAACCACAGCATATAACACACTGAGAATTAAAGTGCTTAAAGTGGTGTTTCCACCCAAAAAAAAAATAGCCTAAAATTCATAAAAAAATAAAAAAAAAATTATTGGAATTTTTTTTTTTTTTTTACTCACCTCTAAATGCCTGTTGCTAGGGGGTCCCTCGTAGTCTGCCTCCTTCAGTGCCCGGGCACTGACATCACTTCCCCTCGGCGCAGTCAGTCATCTGGGACACGTGACAGGTCCCAGATGACTGCACAGCGTATCACGGCACGTGGCGCCGCTCGCGCATACGCAGTGGGTGCCCAGCTGTGAAGCCACAGCCGGGTGCCCACTCTAAGAATACCGGCGCCGCCGAGCGGAGCGGGGGAAGGGGGGAGACTTCGGTCCTCTGCATCGGTGGACCCTGGGACAGGTAAGTGTCCGATTATTAAAAGTCAGCAGCTGCAGTATTTGTAGCTGCTGACTTTAAAAAAAAATTTTTTAGGGGGCACCCCACTTTAAGTGCTTTCAATAGTAATTTGATAGGAAGGTGCTTCCTTTAGGGTGGTGATCCCCTCTTGTGACCCCACTCACCAGAGTTGCTGGAGCCTCAGCTTTGCAGTCCAGGGGTCAAAACAAGCTTAAGGTTTTGGGGAGATATAGCGTAGATTATCCAGAAACTTTTTCAAAGTAAAGGGTCTCAGAAGGATCCAGGGTATTGTAATGTAACAAGGTAAAAAAGAGAGAAGATATACATGTGAAGTACTGCCAGTACACAAACACACTGCGCTGCTAACATATGTCACTCACGAGACGATAGGTAAAAAACAGGCATCAGCGTGTTTCCGGGTCTGCACCTTCTGCGCGCGTTCCACGGGGACCGGAAGTAGCGTCACTGGTTCGCTATACCGGAAATACGTTGACGCGTTTCGCCCCTCCTCCAGGGTGTGAATGTCCTTGACGACGCCCTGGAGGAGGGGCAAAACGCGTCAACGAGTTTGGGGTGGAGAAACTTGACTGGCCTGCACAGAGTCCTGAACTCAACCCAATAGAACACCTTTGGGATGAAGTAGAGCGGAGACTGCGAGCCGGGCCTTCTCGTCCAACATCTGTGCCTGACCTCACAAATGTGCTTCCGGAAGAATGGTCAAACATTCCCATAGACACACACCTAAAACTTGTGGACAGCCTTCCCAGAAGAGTTGACGCTGCAAAGGGTGGGCCAACTCAATTTTTTCCCCAATACTTTTGGTAATATAGTGTATGTTCACAATTGCTTTAGGCTTAGGGATCATCTACGTGTACGTTATTTAAAGTTTAAAATGGACAGAGGTTGACCTTATACATTGTAATAATGGTAATTCCGAGGAAAACTAAATAAAGTTCCAGTGAAAGATCAAATTTTCTTCTCTAAAAGGAGAAGTCATAAAACTCTTGTGTACTGAACATTTACCAACATTTTGGCTATCACCAGCACTTTCCTTGGATGAAGATTCCGAAGTCTGATTTCCCTTGCAGTAAAAATCTCTTGCTATGCCAATGGTGGATATTTTCTTTCTTTTTTATCAGAAATTTCTGTGAAACAATTTTTTTTTTAAGAAAATTTTTGGGAACTTCAGGAATAGGTTTACTTTATTCAAGACTCGTGCCCAACACATACACCCTTCAACAGTAATGACCATAGCATCTCACCTTTTGTCAAACTCAGCCATTAAAGCGCTATTAAACTCCAGAAAATGAATTGCAGCTTACCAATTCTTAGATGTGGTGGCTGCATTCCTTTTCTTTATTTAGGCTTTTTCCCCTTTATTTTCATCTGATAATCCTGCCAGTAAGTCTGTTTTTTTTTCAACTCTGTTTAACAGACCAAGCTGTTCAGACAAAGTAGCAGTTAGAGCAGGGGAAGGCAAATTTGAGGTGGAAATCTATGTGAACAACATGGAAGAGATCAAAGGTCACCAACGCGCGCTGCACACAAATATATTATATATATATATATTTTATAAGGAGATAACCGATTATGTTAATGTAGTATATAACATGGAGTTCAGAAAAATCCATAAATGTCTGATAAAAAAACATGTTGACTTCAAACAAGAGGTCAGTAGTATGTAAAGCAGAGTTCAGAGGTCAGTTATATGTAATGCACAGTGCAGAGGTCAGTAGTGTGTAATACACAGTGCAGAGGTCAGTAGTATGTAATGTGTAATGCAGTGGTCAGTAGTATGTAATGTGTAATGCAGAGGTCAGTAGTATGTAATGCACAGTGAAGAGGTCAGTAGTATGTAATGCACAGTGCAGTGGTCAGTAGTATGTAATGCACAGTGCAGAGGTCAGTTATATTTAATGCACAGTGCAGAGGTCAGTAGTATGTAATGCACAGTGCAGAGGTCAGTTATATTTAATGCACAGTGCAGAGGTCAGTAGTATGTAATGCACAGTGCAGAGTTCAGTAGGATGCAATTAGTGCAGAGGTCAGTAGTATGTAATGCACAGTTTAGGGGTCAGATGTAAGTAACCCAGGAGTAAATAGTATGTAGCTCAATGGTCAGGAATAAGTAATGCAGAACACAAGAGTCAGGAGTGAATAGTACAGAGTTCAAAGGTCAGTAGTATGTAACATATAGTTTAGGGCTCATGAGTAAAGAATGCAGAGTTCCGAGGTCAGTAGTATGTAATGCAGAGATCAGGGGTCAGTAGTTTGTAAAGTAGAGTTCAGAGGTAAGTAGCAACAGTGGTGGGTCAGTGGTGTGTAACTTTAACTACTGCCTGCATACTAAACCGCTCTGGTTTGGCATGTGGTTTGCCGATGCGTTGGGGTATCATTGAGAAATAAATGGCAACCCCGTGTACCTGCTAAAGAGCAACGCATTTCTCTACGTGTTCAAAACGCATGGTTTTTGGTGCATGTTTCCAACCTGCAGAGAGGTGACCCAAGCCTAACACACAGAAGCCTATTTGTATTTATAGCCCTGGTCATTAACCGATTCCTTCTCTCAGGAAGCTGCCATTATAATGCAAAGCAAACATTGATGTCAGATACACACATGCATCTGCATTGCCGTATACACGGCTAGCCCGGCATTACAGCCTGCTGCCTCCTGTAGCACGGACGTGTTTTGGAACAAATGTCCCATCTGGTCCCCTAGACTCTGCTGTGACGGCTTTCACACAGCTTCTGGTTTGCAGTGCTGGCTGGGCGGGGACACTCACTGCTCACCAATCGGCACTGGCTCTCTCGTTCCTCCCCGGCCCGCCCCTTACACAATACTTCCTTTCTACCCTTTCTGATCTACCTGTCAGGTGGCGAGTAACTCTTAAGGCCTGGCTAGTAGCTCAGGACCTGAAATTTTGAGGCCTGCTATAAAGTGTTAGTTGGAGTTAACCTCTAATTTGAAAAATCAAGTCTATCTATATCTGCTAGATTATCTGACACTACCCTCCCCTCGGACTGATAATGCTAATGTCTAAAGGTGTCTCCATTGCTCCTCAATCCAAAGTGGAGACATCCTAAGACAGAAAGTGACCAGGTTAAATAAAGGGGGGAAAAAAAAGAAAAGAAATGTACCTAACACATCTAAGGATTGGTAAGCTACAATATATGACATTTTTGTTTTTAGGTTTAATACTGCTTTAAGTAATGATGTAACAGGGGGTGTGGGGGGGGGGGGGGGGATGCTTTGCTTTTATACTTTGTTCTAAAAGATGTCTGGCATTGCAATGTGCTGTGTTTTCAGAAGTAAAACAAGAACTATTTTTTGCGGGTCCAGTATGAAGCGGCCCTTAGCCTTTTGGTTGAAGGTAGACCAGGTGTGCCAAGTATAACATTTACAGAAACAGCAACAAAGTGGCTCCACCCCAGCTCTCTCGTCACAGAAAATGATTGACAGCAGTGGGAACCAATGGCTCCTTCAACTATCAATATGCCCTGTGAGGAGGGAGAGAGCCGCTGCTCTCATGCACAGCGCTGGATTTCAAATCGGGCTCAGGTAAGTATAAGAGGGTTGGGGATTCTGCAACACACAAGGAATTTTACGACTCTAAAGCCCCATACACACGCTCGGATTATCCGAGGACCATGTCCGTCGGAATTCGCTACACACGATCGGATTTGGTGTGATCGGACTTTGTTGTCAAAAAATCTATCCAGCAGGAGATAGGACTTTGTCCGTCGGACAATCCGATGGAAACTGTCCGATGGTGCCTACACACCGTCGGAATTTCCGACAACATTGTCTGATAGGACAGAATCCATCGGAAAATCCGACCGTGTGTATGGGGCTTAAGACTTGTGGCCACTCATTAAAATTAGAAGAAAAGAGGTTTAACCTTAAACTACGTATAGGGTTCTTTACTGTAAGAGCGGCAAGGATGTGGAATTCCCTTCCACAGGCGGTGGTCTCAGCGGGGAGCATTAAAAGTTTCAAGAAACTATTAGATAAGCACCTGAACGACCGCATCATACAGGGATATACAATGTAATACTGACATATAATCACACACATAGGTTGGACTTGATGGACCTGTGTCTTTTTTCAACCTCACCTACCATGTAGCTATATAACTATGTAATACCTTAATGCATAGAATGCACTAAGGTAAAAAAAAACTTTAAGCTTTAGAATGACTTTAAAGATTGGATTTATTTCTTGTTAAAAAAAAAGATTGGATTTACATTTTCTTTAGATTTTTATACATTTTATTTTTACTGATTTGCAGAGACAAGTGTCAAAACATTATGAATGGCAAACGAGATACCGATAGTTGACATATCTATATAACATAACATTTATTTTCCACCATAAGGCAGAAGTAAGGCATTAAAAAGAGAAGGGAAGAGGGAAAATGTTTAGAAGAGGATTCACATTTAGTGTGTTTGCATTGTGGTGCATTTGCTCACCCAGATGGATGCAGCATTGATCTGATGCTGCATCTGTCCTCCGCTGGCTCTAATGCCCCGTACACACGGTCGAAAATTCCGACCACAAAATCCATCGGATTTTTTCCAACGGATTTTGTCCGACACTGGTGTTGCATACACACGGTCGGACAAAGTTGTCGGAAAATCCGATCATCCTGAACGTGGTGACGTTCGTTGTGTACGACGGGACCATGTAGAGGCTAGTAGCCAATAGCTTTGGTCTTGTAATGTGATCTGAGCATGCGTGGCACTTTGTCCGTCGGAATTCGCTACACACGATCGGAAAAAGGTTTGTTGTCGGTTGTCCGATGGAAAAAGTCCGATGGAGCCCACACACGGTCGGAATTTCCGGCAACATGGTCCGATAGGACATTTTCCGTCGGAAAATCCGACCGCGTGTACATAAGACTGAGAACCGAGCAATCAAAGACTGGCAGTCACTGGCTCTCTGCTGTCCACTTCAGCCCCTACTGAAGTGCTGGGCTGTGGCAGGAGTGGCTGGCTCAGGTTTTCAGAGACTCGCTGAGAGCCTGAGGCAGCTGCCAGTCCTGGCATCTGGGTGGATCTCGACTGTAAGGTCGCTTAGATGGCTGATATCTTCCCCCAGTCTTTCTTCTGGGTTCACGGCCTCCGACTACATGAGTGGCCGGAGGCGCAATGATGTCACTCCCGCGCGTGCGTGCGGGAGCTGCCGTTTCCGGCATGGGCTCCGAAGGTCCAGCACTGTAAGCCGGACCATCAGACTGCATGTGCCAGTGATGTCATTGACTGCATGCACTCTGAATATCTCCTAAACGATGCAAGTTTAGGAGATATTCGCAGTACCTACAGGTAAGCCTTATTATAGGCATACCTGTAGGTACAAGTGGTGTAACAGAGCTTACATGGGCAAGTTGAATTAACAAAAAGGAATTTATCTTAGATGTTTTTTTGAACACAGGTTCATCTCATTTCACACGCTTTTTAATCTGGACCAGCATGCTCAGTTTTAAAGGTGACATCTAGGTTGTGCTTAATGGGGCTGGAACACTGGATGGTTCCTAGACATTAAAACACTGCCATCAACCTCTCTGGTTGGCACATCTTTCCCCAAAACATCTTTCTGTTCCCTCAGCTGCTATTAAATGACAAACACTTTGTGAGCCCATGCTTGTAGTGTGGGACAATGAGCTATAAGTGCTGCTAAAGTTACATATGGACACAGCGGGGCTGCAAGATGAAAAACACTACAAAACGAAAATTGTCACTAAAACTACCCACCAACTGTGAAGAGACACAATGCAAAGACAACACAGACACAGTTCAGTCCCCATAGTAGACAGCTTTCTCTGAAACTAGTTTCAGTTTCGGGTAAATTTTTCATTTTTGCAACTTACTATATTGTACCCATTGTAATGCCCAGTTAGAATATAATTTACGTAGGGATTTTGCATAGTAGACAATCCCTTTGGTCATGTGTCTTTTTGCTTACTCAGATTAGTTCTGTGTAAACTCATTGAGAAATATAGTAGAGAAAAAGAGAGAACTGAAAGTTTAAGGGTTTTTACATACAAATGGGAAAATTACGATATCTAAAATATTCACTTTTAAATAAAGTATATTTTTATTAAGAAGTCCCCATATAACTTTTACTTTTACAATTTCTAAACAGAACTGGAAACAAAGACAGTGTGGAGCTGTTATCCATAATCACCAGATTCTTTGTTTCACTTTCCCAGAGAAAAATGAAGTACAATTGGTTAATCTGAGTCTCCTTTCACACATAGAAATGATATAGTATATGCAGCGCTACGCCTGTAGGACCGACTGGATGGATCCTCTGTTCTTTGCTTCAACCTTCCCAAGAACCTCAGCCCCTCTGACATGCGGGGTTGAACGTACAAACATACAATATCACAGGAAATTACTGAAAGTAATATTTAGTACCCAGTTGTAGTGCTATATCAGTGATGGTGAACCTTGGCACCCCAGATGTTTTGGAACTACATTTCCCATGATGCTCATGCACTCTGCAGTGTAGTTGAGCATCATGGGAAATGTAGTTCCAAAACATCCGGAGTGCCAAGGTTCGCCATCACTGTGCTATATCAAAGAAAACAGGCACCAAACCAGGTGGTAAAGGCAAACTTAATATATTATTCCCCAATATGGTTGGTAACTAGGCATGCATAAAATGGATTAGCAATCGTAATAACACAATTTAGCATACAAAGTGATTAACATTAAGGACTAAGATGACATTTGGCGCCCAGATCAGCATAAACAGTAGCAAGGCCACTTCAAGGGCAGCAGTGGGCAGGAGTAAAGTGTAATCTACCAAGTGCTGGAACTATACTGCCAGAGTGCATTAATGGCTGCGATGCTAGTCCTAGACTGACTGAGTATGTATTGTCCAAAAGGATGGTAATGGAGGGGGCAGGGGAACAAAAGGGGCTTTTAGAATAATTATCACAGGAGGGGCAGTCCTTTGATGTGTTCTTCCAGCTATCGTTGGGGCCCTTTAAGAGCATTGGTGCACATGAGTGTCCCAGTTTGCCTGCATGCATTATAGGTTCAGTATAGGTACAGTATAGTCTCTGCACAGGTGCAAGGTAGATGTGGTTCAGATGCAGTAAATGTTTGGTATAACCCTTTCATGCCTAATGCCGTGTACACACGGCCGGACTTTTCGACAGCAAAGGTCCGATGGAACTAATCCGTCAGACAATTTGATCGTGTATGGGCTTCATCGGACCTTTGCTGTCGAAAAATCAAACGGACTTTAGATTTAGAACATGTTTCAAATCTTTCCGACGGACTCGAGTTCGGTCGAAAAAATCCATTTGCCTGTATGCTAGGCCGAAAACCGACGTTAGGGCAGCTATTGGCTACTGGCTATGAACTTGCTTATTCATCACGGTCGAATCCGTCGGACTTTGGTGTGATTGTATGTGGCCAAGTCTGTTCATTCGAAAAGTCAGTTTGAAGTCCGCCGAAAGTCCGTCGGGAAGACCGTCGGACCTAGTCTGCCGGAAAGTCCGGTCGTGTGTACACGGCATAAGCCTATTTCTGACATTTGGTGTTTAAGTTAAAATCCATATTTTTTGCTAGAAAATTACTTAGAACCCCCAACATTATATATATATATTTTTTAGCAGAGACCCTAGAGAATAAAATGGCGATTGTTGCAATATTTTATATCACACAGTATTTGTGCAGCGGTGTTTTAAACGCAACTTTTTGGGAAAAGGGAAACTTTCATGAATTTTAAAGAGCAGAAACAGTAAAGTTACCCCAATTTTTTGTATAATGTGAAATATGACGTTATGCCGATTAAATAGATACCAAACATGTCACGCTTTATAATTGCATGCACTCGTGGAATGGCGACAAACGACGGTACCTAAAAATCTCCATAGGCAGCGCTTTAAATTTTGTTTACGGTTATCAGATTAAAGTTACAGAGGAGGTCTAGTGCTAGAATTATTGCTCTCACTCTGAGGATCGCGGTGATACCTCACATGTGTGATTTGAACACCGTTTACATATGCGGGTGCGACTTCCGTATGCGTTTTCTTTGCTGCGCAAGCTTGCGGGGACGGGAGCGATTTAACTACTTGCCGACCGCCACATGCCAATGTACTTTGGGGACTATTTATCGTTGTTGTACAGCAGCTAGCTGCCATAACCCCGGTATCCTCGTGATCGGCCGGCGGTCGGCTACAAGATAAAAGTGGTCTCTGCGGGGGATTCACCGCAAGATCACTTTTATCGGTGGCGGGAGAGGCGCCCCTCCCGCCGTGATCCGGTGCCCTCCGCCGCTTACCGGAGCCATCGGCAGCGGTGGAGGTGATCGCATACGTGAGTAGCACCCGCATATGAAATCTGTGTTAAAAGCACACATGTGAGGTATCGCAGGGAGCGAGAGCAATAATTCTAGCCCTAGACCTCTACTGTAATACAAAATATGCAACCTGTAGAATTTTTTTTATCATATAAAGATTTTAATTTATTTCAGAAATAAAGCAAGTGTACAATCAGTAAAGCATTTGTACATACTTGAGCAAAATATATATTCAACTTTAAACAGAACAGATTGCACCATTGAAGTTTTCTATGGCAGATGTCTCAACATGAGAAACATTTCCTAAAACGGTATTATGACAATCAGCTGCTCAGTATACATCAAGAAAACGGAAAATTGTTACCAATACTTACTGAAATTTTCCTTTCCTGGCCTGCCCTCACGTCAGCACACAATGGGTTAACCCCTTCCTCCAGTCTCTCAGTACCACCTTCTCTTAGCTGATAAAAGGGAGCCCCTCCTCCCCTGCCCTTGTTCCATTAACTAGCGGACGACAGGCTTGTAGGGAGGGAAAAAAAGATTGTGTTATTGTGAGGGCAGGCCTCGGGATCTAAAAGACCTTGAATCCCTCCTTTGCACTTCAAAGTATTCAGTTCGCTGAAAACAGCGATTCTGAATACTGTATATTTTTTAAAATCCAGCGCCATTGGCAGCCGAGTAAACAGGAAGTGACGTTGTGACATCGCTTTCGTGTTTACATTCAGGAGACTGGCACGAAGACATTTCCGGCTTTATTCCAGTCTCTCTCTAGCCGCCGGAAGTGGCGGATCGAGGATCCAGTCTCCCGGTGGGACAGGAGGCCCGGTCACAGTGGTGGGAGGGGGGGATGTCCCCTCCCGCTCTTCTGGGATAACATTCGAGCGGCTTTTAGCATTGAATTCTAGATAAAAAACCACAAATACAAATTAATATAGCTCTGTAATCATTAATAAAACTTGAAATTATTTTTTAATACAAGCAGTGTACCTATAGATTCAAACACTAGATACCAAACAGTGGGCATTATAGAGGGTATAAACATTATTCTGATCGATGCTTAACCTCAAAAGAGAACTCCTGGAAAGGCAGGAACCAGTTGGTGACTCTCGGGTTTCATTTTTTGCCCTGGATCCTCAATTGTAGAGGAGAATGGTTCGTAATTAGTCTAAAGCGACTTCCCACTAAAACAACTCTTTCATTACCTTTGATGTAAAGGGAGACCCTTGCTCTTCCCTTGAGATCCCTGTCCAGATAAACAATTAGAACAACTAGCGGTGGTTTTGGGGGAAGTATTTCTTCAAGGAACAGTCTTGGGATACCAGGTAGTATATACCAGTCAAGATGCACTAATAACCTCTAACAATGGGGCATAAGGGCTAACATTTAACATTTGGGACAAGACTCACAATAGTAATTAACTTCTGCAGGTGTCCTGGTCCAAAAATAATGCTGTAAAATACATTCTATCCTCTTTTCATATGTCAAGTGACGTCAGGAAATGTGTGTGGGACAAACCTAATACTATGTTCCCATAATGCCCATCAGTTGTTCCACTATTTCACCTCACATTTTACCAATCTGGTAAAACAATTCATGGACAGCCATATAGGGAAACTCCCTTCTCAACCCCAGGATTTACTGGGTTCACATTTACCATAACTTTTTCCAATACTTTTTCAAGAGGGTGGTAATGTAATTGTACAGTTTCAAAGTTGGACCTCTAGCTCCAGAATACTAGGCATCTTGGAGGTCTCTGGGGACACCTCCAGTTCGCCAAACAAAAAATAGGAAAGCGATACACTTTCATTAGTGTTCACTCCTACGGCTTTATCATTACTGTTATGTTCAAATAGGTCAGGTGTCCACTTCATGGACACTATGGTATTGTCAGGTTTAGGATCCTTTTATTTCCTACTGCACAGTTCCTGGAACAGTGGAAAGCCTCTTCCCAGGATCACTCTGTGCAACAGTGACAGGGATACAGCTACTTCCTGGCACACAGTTACATGACTAGTTTCAAAAGTTGCCAATGCAGTGGGGTAATTTTTACAGTCACCAGGTTTCTGGATTCTATGAGGGCATTCACACTTTCCTACCTTTTTCACCATATACTGTAGTCTGGCATGACAAGATCAGCAACTAGACTTGGGTGCCAAACAAGAACAACTGCCTGACTAGGCCACCCTCTATCGAATCTTGGTTTAGAGGTGACTTGACAGCAATATGACCCCATTCACTACACCAACACCACTGGTGATGCCCATGGTTTCAACCCAGGCATCCTAAGAGGGGCCTCCCAATGAGATGCAGCCCCTCGGATCATTCTTGTCCACCACTCAGTGCCTCCACTTTATGGCTTTGCAGGTTATGGAGCTATTTAAAAGCGCCCTGAGGCGATTCAGTTCACATAGGTGGCGCTATACAAGTCATTCATTCATTCATTCAAAGCTGTAGATTCAGCCTTAGCTTGCCCACGTGCACAGCTCTGGAGGTAGAGCATTTTGGATTGGGAAGACCCCTCTAACTGATGGCTCCAAATATGTACCCACTGTGCCCTTACCAAAGTTGTCATCCCCAGATGTCACTGGATCTGTGCTTTTACTTTGTCATTATCCCGGTTATGCCTGACTAGGCCACACTCCATAGACTCTTGGGTTAGAGGTCACTTGGCAGAAGATGTCACTGGATCTGTGCTTTTACCTTGTCATAATCCTGGGTATTACCTGAGGATAGGCTGTATTTCTTTTGGGAGTCTCCCAATAATAATAGTTTGAAAGCTCTGCCCATCCTTCCTTAGGTGTGGCCTGCCCTTCTGCAGTGCTCTCAAAGCAGGGGCGTAACTATAGGAGGTGCAGCAGTCGCGAGCACAACCGGGCCCTGTGCTGCAAGTGGTCCATGTCGCCCCCTCTACATATGGCCGGTGGCAGCATAGGCGGTTAGGTACCGGGCGCACGGGTGGCTGGAGGTGAGAGGTCACTAGCAGAGCTCCATGCTCGACTACCGCACTGGCTGCTCTTTAGTTGTGCATTCCCCACACATTCCCCTCCTCTGCCGCTCCTCCGGGTCCCCCTCTCCTGCTCCATGCAGTGCTGCTCAGTCCGGTGTCTGTCCTCCCCAGTCCAGCCCCCTGAGTCCGGCTAACACTGCACTGCATGCTTCTCCCGGGCAAACAAACTTTAAGCACACAGATGCAGTGCAGCCCTATGAGAGCCGGCTACCCAAAGGACACCGCAGGCTTGTCTGCCAGCACCCCCCCTCCTCCCCGTCATACACAGATGTTGACAGGTCTTTCTGGGAGATATGTCCCCTAAGGACAGGGACCCCATCTCCCCTGGGGACAGGGCCCAGTTCTCTCTAAAGGACAGGGACCCCATTTCCCTTGGGGACAAGGACCCCATCTCCTCTGGGGACAGAGCCAACTTCTCCCCAGAGGACAGGGACCTAATTTCCCGTGAGGACAGGGACTTCATTTTCCATGGGGACAGGGACCCCTTCTCATCTGAGGACAGAGACCCCTTCTCACCTGGGGACAGGGACCCCATCTCCAATGGGGACCCCATCTCCCCTGGGAACAGGACCCACTTCTCCCCAGAGGACAGGGACCCCATTTCCCTTGGGGACAAGGACCCCTTCTCATCTGAGGACAAGAACCCCATCTCCCCTAAGGTCAGGGACCCTATCTCTCCCCTGGGGACAGGGACCCCATCTCCCCTGGGGACAGGGCCCACTTCTCCCCAGAGGACAGGGACCCCATTTCCCTTAGGGACAGGGACTCCTACTTTGTTGGGGACAGGGACCCCATCTCCCCTAAGGACAAGGACCCAATCTCTCCTGGGGACAGGGCCCACTTCTCCCCAGAGGACAGGGTCCCAATTCCCCTTTCCCTTCTTCCTCTTTGTCTCAAAGGTTTAACATCATAGGTCTGTTTAGACCTCTGATATCTCACCAAAGTCCCCCAACGGGACTCCTAAAAAATTGTAAAAAATAATAAAAAAAACTGCTGATACCACTGGTGGAACTACAGGGCTCACAAAAGTCGTACCTATGACCGAGCCCTGGAGTTCCACCACCGGACTCAGAGGGAAGGACCTCGGCTGGGGTTCAGGGGGGCCCTTTATGGTTTCTTGCACCGGGGCCCTGAAGGTTCTAGTTACACCACTGTCTCAAAGTAAATAAGCAGACCACCACATCATCTTGGGCTGTCATCCTTTGTAAGAAGAGGCTTACTTTGCCCACATGGTGTTTCCAAGGGAAACTGTGGTAACACCTAAATTCCAAACTGGTAGCTGCTGTATCTTTCTACTGCCTGGACCAAAGCAGTCGCATGAACCTCAGTGGTTTTCTGCTAAGCAGCCAACAGTCTATTAGTTTCTTGTAGCTATATCAGATTCTGCTGATAAGCCTATTGTTGGGTAGCATTAGATTGCAGCAATGTCTTTAAAAACCCCAAATGGCGCAAATTCAGGACATAGCAGTGCACAAGTGCACAAGTGGTAAAGCTCCTAATTTTTTTTTCACTTTTTAAACAAAACAGTCTGCTGCTCATGAAAACTCACTGATTAGAAGTGTAAGTTCTACCTTTGTGTAAACAAGTGAGATTTCCCTATTACAGGGATTTGTGCCAGCACAGTCCAGTATAAAACAAAAGATTCAGCCTCCTGGCTAGTATGGAATCATTTGGGTCTGCTTAAGACTACAATGTACAATTAGATTTTTTCTCATTAAGCCAACTAACACTGTGGCAGGAGAAATCACCACTGCCAGCTTTTGTATTCAAGCAGCTACCTGTATATCCAAACAGTGACTGCATCTAATGGGATGTAGTTACTTTTCGACTGATAATTCTAAACCTGGCATATTGAGCTGGATGATGCCAATTTAGGACTCATTGCTCAAGCGTTGCCATACTGTTTCACTCAAGTTAAAATAGTGTATCCAACATGCAGACATGTCATGTGACATGGCTCCAAAACAAGTCAGCAGTAGGGAGGGGTCAAACACCCCCCGGTTCGGTTCGCATCCAGAACATGCGAACCGACCAAAAGTTTGCGCAAACATTCGAACACCGTTAAAGTCTATGGGACTCGAATGTGAGAAATCATAAGCGCAAATTTTAAAGGCTAATATGCTAATTATTGTCCTAAAAAGGGTTTGGGGACCTGGGTGCTGCCCCAGGGGACATGTATCAATGGAAAAAAAAAAGTTTTATAAACTGAAGTTTTTTCGGGAGTAGTGATTTTAATGATGCTTAAAGTGAAAAAATAAAAGTGAAATATTCCTTTAAATATCGTACCTGGGGTGTGAATAGTATGTCTGTAAAGTGGTGCGTGTTTCCCATGCTTACAACAATCCCTGCACAAAATTACATTTCTAAAGGAATAAAAGTAATTTAAAACTGCTTGAGGCTTAACATATATACTAGCAACCCGCAAAAAATTGTACAGAAATGTAAAACTCATTTAAAAGGATATATATATAGAAACAAACACATTTAATACAAATGAGGCAGATTCCTTTTTCTCTCAAATCAATATTCCCCAGATAACTGAATCTCAAAAAACAATACTAGAGAAACACATTACTGATAAAGATGTGGCGGAAGCAATCAAAGAACTGAAAATAGATAAGAGACCGGGACCAGATGGTTATTCAGCTTTAGGGACATTATCTCCCCTATGCTTGCAGAAGTATTTAATGATCTATTAAAAAAGAAATCATTCAGACAAGAATCATTAATGGCTATTATTTGTATGATTCCGAAGCCATTATCAGATGATACTCTCAGCACTAACTACTATGACACATGCCAAAATGTTAGCTATTGAAATGGACATGGACTAAATTTGAAAAAATGTGGAAGCCCTGGATTGCATATACCATGCCGCCAACCTTTGACAACTAAGTACTACTGCCGTGGTAGATGGAATAAGAAAATGTATAACATTTATTCTTTAATTGCAGTACTGGCTCATGGCCTGACCTCGCGGACTCTTCCACTTCTCCACTCTTCTTTCTCTACTTTTTCTTTCTCCTTCCTTCTCTTATGTACTTTCTTTAAGATTTCCATTATTTTTTGAAGTTTTAATTTTACTCACTTAATAGTCTTTTATATAGTCAAGTTTTATAAAAATGATTATTACTCCTATATTAATATATAATACCTTGAATTCTATACACTTACCATTTACAGCATCGTTATTTTGTACTTGACATTATTTATTTTCCTTTAGAATATACTACTAGATTTTTTTTTTTCTTCTCTTTGTATATAAGTGTAAGTGAGCTTCTTTTACATGAATATATTATTTCTATAATATGTTATTTGTACAATGTATTGTCTTTTTTGAACTCTACAATAAAATATTTTGACAAGAAAAAAAAAAAACTGCTTGAGGCTTTAATGTAATGTCGGGTCCTGGCAATATGGATGAAAGTCAGTGAGACAAACGGCATGGGTACTCCCCCCCCCCCCCCCCCCCCCCCCCCCAGCCCATTACCAGGCCCTTTGGGTCTTGTATGGATATTAAGGGAAACCCCACACCCAAATTAAAAAAAGGAAAGGTGTTGGGCCCCCAGACCCTATATACTCTGAACAGAAGTATACAGGCAAACAAGACAGGGACTGTAGGTTTGTTCTTATGTAGAATCTGTTTGTAATTTGGAACAGGTACATTTTGTAAGTGTAGCTCCAGCCAATAAATCTATTTTAAAGCTTTTTGGAAAACATAGGGAAGGGTTATCACCCCTGTAACATTTGTTTTGCTGTCTGTGCCCCTGTTCAGAAGACTTCACCTCACTTTCTGTCCCAATGACAATTGGATTTAGAAAATTTGAGGTTTTTAAGGGAAACAAGGATTGGTGATAAATCAGTGGAGGAGACACCTTTTTCCCATATTAACTCCTACAGGAGAGAATTTCCCTTCCTAGGGGTAGATTTCCTCTCACTTCCTCTTGTCTCCCTCTGTTTGTAAGTAGGAGTCGTTTGTAAGTCGGATTTTTGAAAATAGGGGACAGCCTCTTGCTGGGCGCTGGAATGGGCCCTGCTGTGAAATATTATATCAAGAATTGTAATTACATGCCCCTGTTAAACAGGAGCAGAAAAATTGGGCCTTAGGCGGTGGCGGTGGTGCCACAACACTGTAAAGCCTCACAGATACTCTTGTTGAGCACAGGAACTAGGTGCAGGTGCTGGCTCAGTATGCAAGTGGTATACAAAGAAAAATTTAATACGGATGGCCGCACACCAACTATAATATCTTTATTAACCTCTTCCCTCCCAAGGTACATCATATGACGTCCTTGACTTTGTGCGGGCATATCTGAATGAGCTATATTCATCATTCAGATATCGTCTTTTTCAGTCGGCGATTACCTACGGCTGTTCCACCGCTTGATCGTTCTTACGGGCGGCGAGAGGGGCCCCCCTCCTGCCACCCTCCGGTGCTTCTACTGACTCACCGCTTCCATCGGTGAGTCAGAGACAGGATCCAGATGGTCACCAGAGTCTCTATGAGCGCTCGGAGGCCGATCGCATTGTTATGATGTCACGCCCGGCCTCTGCATTCAAACAAATGCCGCTGCCTCAGCTGAGAAGCCGAGATCATTTATTTATTTATTTTTTATTTCAGCTTTCCCAGCCTAGAGGTGAGATGTGGGGTCTTATTGACTGTTCACGTGTGCTCCCACGCAGAAGCGAACGCATACGTAAGTCCCGCCCACATATGAAAATGGTGTTCAAACCACACATGTGAGGTATCACCGTGAACGTTAGAGTGAGAGCAACATTTATAGCCCTAGACCTCCTCTGTAACTCAAAACATGTAACCAGTAAAAAAAATTTAAAGCGTCGCCTATGGGAATTTTTAAGTAGCAAAGTTTGGCGCCATTCCACGAGCATGTACAATTTTGAAGCGTGACATGTTAGGTATCTATTTACTCAGTGTAACTCGGCGTAACTTCATCTTTCACATTATTCAAAAAAATTGGGCTAACTTTGTTTTGTTTTTTTTTAAAGCATGAAACTGTTTTTAAAAAAAAAAAAAAAAAAAAAATTTTTTTTTAAAAATGTCTGTGCAAATACTGTACGAGATAAAAAGTTGCAACGACCACCGTTGTATTTTCTAGGGTCTTTGATAAAAAAAACATATATAATGTTTGGGTAATTTTCTAGCAAAAAAATTATGAATTTTACAATGTCAGAATTGGCCTGTATGGAAAGTGGTTAAAAGAGCTATGAGTAAGCACCAGTAGTTATGGTGTGGAACATGTTAGCAATCTACTTCATCATTTGCTGTATGGATTTTTGCCAATAATGTAATTATCGTTTTCTTTGTATACAGCAATGACTCTATTCTCATTTGTGAAATTTTAAGCTTCCCCCTTCCACCAGTTTCATTAAACAAATCACCCATTAACTCTCTCTTTTTAGACTTATGGAAGTGCCCGATCCTCCCACATAATAACAGTTTATTTGTTTGTATTGTATTGGTTTCAGTTCTTATTTCCTGACTTTCTGCTCTCTTAGGCCCCTTTCACACTGGGGCAGGAGTGGCGTAGGCGGTAAAGCGGAGCTTTTTTTAGGTTTTAACCCCCGCTAGCATCCGAAAAAGAGTTAAAACCGCCCGCAAAGTGCCACAAGGCAGTATAGCCGCGCTTCCCCATTGATTTCAATGGGTAGGAGCGGTTTAGGAGCGGTGAATACACCGCTCCTTCACCGCGCCAAAGATGCTGCTGGCACAACTTTTTTTACAGTCCTGCTAGCGCACCGCTCCTGGAGTGAAAGGGGACGTTTTTTTTTCAGGCGCTATACAGGTGCTATTTTTAGCGATGTAGCGCCTGAAAAACGCCCCAGTGTGAAAGGGGCCTTAGGCTCTTTTGGGTATCATTATACCATTTAATTTTATTTTTGTCTTTCCATCTCCTTTCTACCCTCTGGATTCCCCTCACAGATCTTTGGGATTTTATCACATGGTCTAACCTAGAATCTTCTTGGGTCAGGACATACTTGTGATGGGTTGCCACATGACAGTGCAGTAAACAAAGCCTAGTTTGTTCAAGAGCAAAATTGGTGGCAATTTTAGTTTTTTTCACGATCTTAGACATAGCCTGTTAACAATACTGTTAATGTATCACAAAGAATCACTTCTTTAGGAAAAAATGTATAAGATAAATATAAGAAAAAAAACTATAAATATTTCCAGTTACAACACCACCACCCCTCCCTAAACTGGTTAAATAATTAGGCAAGGTGAGTCATTGTTCAATCATCATTCGACTTTAAACAAGTGGTCGTTAGATCACCTGAACCCTGATAATGGTGATTGTGATGATGTTTGGGACTATCCATTTCAGCAACTAATATCCACCAGGGACAAGCTTGTCCAATTTAAAATTGTCCATCACTATTACGTCACACCTGAGAGGTTTGGAAAGTTGTCGGTTGACCATTCTGCCATGTGTTTGACATGTGACAGCCCAAATGCAGGTTTTCTTCATATCTTCTGGAATTGTCTGGAAATAAATTTGTCTTACAATTTATTGCAACCATTACTAATATTCAGACACCTCTGGAGTTGGATGTCTGTCTCTTGGGCCTGGTGGAACTACTTGCCCACAGGAAGGCTATTAGAATGCTACTTGGTTTGCTGCTTTATTATGCCAGAAAGACAATTTTCCTTCTTTGGAAGTACTCTGATCCACCTACCCTCAAAAAATATATAAATCTCTTACAAACTCTGCTTTTCTGTTGTATAAAGTCACCTATAACAGCAGGGAACGCCCCACTAAACTTGATAAAATTAATAATATAATTCAGATACAGTGATCCAGGATTAATTACGCTCCTTTTTGGTATTTTACTCTCTAGCTCTCCATTCTTAAGCTTCCTTCCATTCTCGGCACGTAGGCCCCTTTCATATACTTTTTTTTTTTTTAGTTTGAGTTTGCCTCCTCTGTTGTATGAGTAGCACTGACCCCCTAAGGAGCTGCTAATAATTGGGCCTGCACTCTGCCTGACAACCCCAAAAAGTGTCTCGACCCCCTTGGCACAGCTGTATGGTAATGTTAATGCAAGACCCAGTGGTAAAGAGCAACACAGTTATAACACAATATACTGTATATTTACCATCACCCTGATCTCCGTCACTCCACCAGCTGCAGCAACAGACAGAGTCTCACACAAAGTGTAAATTAACCACACTAACAGTTTACTGGGAGAACTTGGTTAAACACATTAATTACAGCGGTAATTCTGATATAGGAAAATGACAGTAGTAACAATCAAATTGTATGAGGAAACTCAAACTCAGTGGTCACTTGGGTTGCATATGCAGACAGGACAGAAGTGGGACTTATGCTCAATATGATAAAACCCTGAAACTGAGCACTTTCCCACTCCTGCCTCAGAGCATACACACATTAAATTAGTAATGCAATATCAGATGCAACACAACGGTATAATACAATACAGATGTATATGTCGCCTACTCAAGGGCTCCCCCTAGGTTGTAATTCAGTTCAAAATTGCTAAAGTGAGTTATAATGCTATATAAACACAAGTAAAAGTCTCTTGTCGTCTTCTTTTTTCAGCTAGCTTATTAGACTGCAGTATTTATAATCCAGATAGCGAAACAAGAAACTGTAGACTATAAAGTGAATAGTACTTTGATGGTTGTATACCGGTGACAAAAGGCAATTGGTATAACTCCTCTTTAGCGGTGGATGTGTTGTAACATTAACTTATAGCACATGGAAAGCAATCCTGCAGTTCCACTGTATATGAGCTATGGCTGAATGGGAACACTTCTGTAGGACCACAAATACCACTAGCCATCTGCAACTTTGCAACACAGAAACAGTACACTCTATTTATCTGGGTAAGTGCCCACTCACCACACCAGGTCACAGATGCTTGTTGAGTTATCCTCCTGGTATCTCAGTCCGGCCCAAGCTGGAGCTTTCATACTGCACCGCTCCTTCTGATGACTGTAATGCAGGGAAAACTTTAGAAATTCTGGGTGTCCGGTTCATCCGCACGCTGGTCCAGCTGACTGTGCTCTGGAGCTCCTTGGAGTCCAAGTGATTCCGCTCTGCGCCTTGTGGCCCGCAGTCCATCGGTCACACACCCAGACCTCCTTGCAGGCAGGCCTTGAATTACGTCCCAAGAGACCGGAAACATGCCACGACTGTGTCTTTTATATGCTTACCCAGCAGGCTGTTCTGTGACTTGGGCTTGTGGGTAAGTGTGCTGGGCATCGTGGGTAGGTAGTTCCTAGACCGAGTTACACATCTAAGTCACTACCTCATTCACTACATCCCCCACAATGCAATGGAGCATGGCTATTGCTAAAGCCAAACAAACATCTTAACAGCACAAATACAAAGAGAAAGGATACTAGAGGGAGCCAAACTCTGTTCAAAGAATATCACATTATCCCTATGGTAAATTAAGAGGCAAAAATCCCTGTGCTACATATGGATGGAACATTTTATGAGATCCAGACTATATTATGTGTGCACTGACTTTAAGCTGTGTCTGGAGTGGGCCCTTCTCTGGTTTGGAATGCTATTATCTTATTTGATGATGTCATGTAATGGCTAGCAGGGTGGAGCACAACCTTGTTGTTGTTGCTTGTTGTTCCCTGGTTGTGACTGGGAACTGTTTGGTTCTTATTTGTACTGCTGTATTTATACCTATAATTTCATAGTTTCATAGTTTCATAGTTTCATAGTTAGTAAGGTTGAATAAAGACATCAGTCCATCCAGTTCAACCTGAGCGAGTGTCTACAATTGTCCCCATCCCTGTACATTGCACACTCACATCAGTCCCTACCCTCAAGGAGCCCACAATCCAAGGTCCCCATTCATATACTAGGGCCAATTTTTGGACAGAAGCCAATTAACCTACCTGCATGTCTTTGGATTGTGGGAGGAAACCGGAGTACCCGGAGGAAACCCACGCAGGCACAGGGAGAACATGCAAACTCCAGGCAGGAAGTGTCGTGGTTGGGATTCGAACCAGCGACCCTTTTTACTGCTAGGTGAGAGTGCTAACCACTACACCACTGTGCCGCCCAGAATTTATACTAGAATTAATAAACAAAACTTTATAAAAAAAGTTACAATGTAGCGGTCTGAACAAGGAGGATATAAGACTGAGGAAATTCTTTCTTCTGCCTGCAGCAGATTGATGGCATTATCTCAGTGTAGGTAAAAATTACTTAACTGGAGCCAAAGGACACATTTTGAATGATAAAGAGTTGAGCAACTTGAGAATTATATTGATGTTGTGCTGTCTACTGTAACATTGCATGAATGTATTCATGTACTGTAGACTAATATAACCATTATAGTTTCCATTTAAATGTGTAGTGAACATACAAGTATGTATTTTATGAACTGTATTATCAGTTCTGAGCTACTTGTGTAGAATTGCTCTTTAGTATTTTTTAGAAAAGTTTGTATCTCCCATGTGATGAAACTGTGTGGGGGACAGGGAGATGCAATTTGACAGAGGGCTATTTAATCATTGTTATCTACAAGAAACTACAGGCAAGAATTCTGAATGTTTTGATTGCAAAAAATATTTGCTTGGTAATCAAGCTTATCGTTATCCAACTTTTTAAACCACAGTTTAGGAAGCAGTTAGGACAATAGATGTATTTTTGATATAATCTGTTGTATTTTCCAAAAGGAAATTGACTGTATATAAAAATTCCCCCAAAATTACAAGAGTGAACAATAGGCAAAAGTAAACTTTGTATTTGTATGGAAGTTCCTCCAGGGTCAACAATATCATCCCATTATCTCAAATGTACTAATGGATTGGATGTCTCATTTAAAAGCTAACCTAAGTCAAAAGAAAAATCATCAGTTTATTTTACATTATATCGGTCTCTGTCTATCTGGTACTGCAAGTAAGCCCCCAAAACCCCTTTAAAGTCTAACTGAACCTTTAGTTCAAATCAGCTAAATACATTCCAGGTGCACAAATACAAAAATTGTTCAAAGTCTTCAGCCGCCCATACATGGGTCGAATTCCAAAAAACTTTTGCGCCATAAGTGAGGCGTAGCAACGGCCATCGAATTTGAGTGATTGGGCATGAGGTGAAATTGAAGGCTTGGTTGGTCGAATTATCAGATTACCAAACAAACAACATTTCTGATTTTCTGATTTTCAAAAGAAAATTTGTTTGGAATTTGACCCATGAATTGCCTGCATTACACCCAGTACAATTTTTTTTTGCAATCTGTGTCCCATTGGGGAGATTTCCCTTCACTTCTTGTCCCATAGTCAAAACAGGAAATGAGAGAAAATCTCTCCATTGTCAGGGAATCCCTGGTTGTCACAGGTAGTCCAAATATTTTAGCTTTTCATCCACTTTCACTTTTTGTGATAATAGAGGACAAATATAGAGGGTGAATCTATGCACAGACAACAATAAAAACTGTTAGTTATACTTTAATCTCAACTTAGCCATATTTAACATTATCCTAAGCATTTTCACTTTAGCTAACAAAAAATTCAACTAATTTGTAATATTTTATACTGTTTCTATGCACAGTTATTACAGTTTAGTTAATTTGTGTAGGGTAGTGCAAAACTACGGTATTTAAAGTGGAAGTCCAGGATCAATCTAACCCTCATTCCTGAACAGGCCATTTTTTGCGACACGGCACTGCGTTACTTTAACTGAAAATTGTCGTGTGATACTGTACACAAATAAAATATATGTCCTTTTTCCCACACAGCTTTCTTTTGGTGGTATTTTCTAACCTCTGCATTTTTTATTTTTTGCGCTATAAACAAAAAAATACCAACAATTAACAATTTTGCTATAAAACATATCCCATAAAAATGTATAAAAATCTAATCTTCATCAATTTAGGCCAATATTTTTGGTATAAGAAATTCCCAATAAACGTATATTGATTGGTTTGCGCAAAAGTTACAGCGTCTACAAACTATGGGAAATTTTAATTTATTTATTTTAATTTTATTTTTTTACTAATAATGGCGATGATCAGTGACTTATAGCGGGGCTGCCATATTGCGGTGGACATTCTGACACTAACTGACATGTTTGACACTTATTGGGAACCAAAAACACTAATACAGTGATCAGTGCTAAAAAATATGCACTGTCCCTATACTAATGAAACTGTCTGGGAAGGGGTTAACATCAGGGGTGATCAAAGGGTAAACTGTGTGCCTGACCAGTATTTTTCTAAACTGTTGCAGGTGCTTTTACTAGGGGAAAACATGACTCCTAGTCCCTGCTTTGCAGAGACACAGGATCCATGCCTTCCCTCTTGTCAGAATGGCAATCTGCCTTGTTTACATAGGCACATTACAGTTCTGTCTCTGTGGCTGATGATCAGAGGGTGTTGGTGCACATCGAGTCCGTGGTACCCACTGATCAGCTCACACTGTGTGTAATCACAGTGGGAGCGAGCTGCTGGCAGCCTGCATTCGTGCCTTCTACCCAGAAGTGCATACGTGATCCTGTGCACAGTAGCAGTAAGATTGCTATAGGGCGGTCGGCAAGTGGTTAAACCTGCTTCCCCCCTTTCTAACTCCTATTGCAACTATCTTGTGAAAGGAAGCTGTGTATAGTTACCTATTCTGTGGAACCTACCTAACAAATATGAATATAACCAACCACCTCATCCCAATTAATTAGGAAAAAACAGGAAACTGTACCCCAGGGATAATATGGGTGGAGGTTAATGCGTAGAGAAATAGTATGAAAATATTGAAAAATAAAAACATTTTATTTGAAATAAATAAAATACATGATTTAAAATCAGTACATCAGTAAATCTCCTGAGACATGGTAGAAAATACTCTAATAACAGAGAACATAATCCGACATGACAGCCAGAGTACCCAACATGTTTCGGAATTTTGTTAGTACAGTTCCTTCTTCAGGTTTTTTTTTGAGAGAATATATTGTATCATCTAGCATAAAGCATAAAAGTACATAAGTATAAGTCACTCAAGAAGAATAAAAGGTAGTTATGAATACTATAAGAACTGTAAGAGAAATGGGGACAACACCACAAGACATGACATATAATAGCAGACAAAATTAGCTCCCAGTGGCCGTGTCAGGAAAGGTGCTTTCTGCAAATGAGTGTATGGGAGATCACGGGTGCGTAAGCATATAGCCTTGGGTCTTTGCCATTTGGTATATTACATTTCCTGATTATCTGCTACCTGTTTCTGTGTTGACTTCCTGTTACTGACTTGATCTGCTCCTGACTCTGCCTGAGCGCTCCCTGTACTGACCCCTGGCTTGTCCTTGGATTTTGTCTCTGCCTGCTCCTTCTGCTTATCCCCCCATCTGTCTGTTGTTATCGATCCTGGCCTGACTTCTGCCTGCCGTTTGTACTTTATCTGCCTCTCTGTTGCTGACCCGGACTACCTAACCCTTCTTACCTGCATCTGAACCTGCTGACTTGTGGCTATCTCCTGTTTCATTCTCCCTGCCAGCACAGCCTGCTCTTCAGCAACTCACTGCTCTTCAGTAACGCACAGCCTGCTCTTTAGCATCCTGCAACGGAACAGCTGTCAGGCACTCGTGCCCACTCTGTGCTCAGGCGCTCCTGTCCCTTTACCAGGGCTCCTGAGCCAGAGGTGTAAGAGAAGCCTACCGCCACATGTTAGGCTCCACCACTGGGTATGTTACAGGCCGGCTTCAGGGAAGAGGAGGGACAGCCGACAATAATGCCCCATAGTAAGCCTATAGGTGATATCATTGCACAGGTATTTCAGCCTTTGTTGGTAATCTCTCCTCTCCCCTGAAGCTGACTGCTGGGGAGATCACGTGACCAGACCAGAACGCCCTAGGGAATAGGTAAGTACAAGCATCTTCATTTACAGGGTAGTTAGAAGGGGGGTAAGTGTAGGTTTAGGCTGAGTTAGATTGATCCTAGACTCCCATGTTATTATGTAAGTAACGTCATGCTATGCTATAAACCAGAGACATCATACGTGATAAACGAGGCAGAGAGAAGGATAATTGTACATTGTATCTACAATAACACAAAATCTATGTGTGAGAAGAGATTGGAAAATATTAACTTTTAATGTTAATGTGTTTTAAGTCTTCTTTGTTTGAATCTTGAAAATACAGGATGCTGCCTCATGTGAAATAAAAAGAGCAGGGAAGGGGTTGCTTAGGGAAACAAATGTGCTGGAATCTGATTGAAACGGCTGATGTCAGTCAGTCATAACCTGATGATTAAGTGGTAGTTTGTGGTCGATGCGATGCAGAATTACGTTTCCTAATGATCTCTCTGGGGGACAGGTGGTTATATCTTCCAAGGTCTGTACACCTATTTCTGCACCTCGCATGAACTGGTACTATAATATAGTTGTGTTACGGAAAGAATTTCAATGATGCAGCAATATTATATTACACATCTGCCTCTGGAACATTTGTAATGGCTGATTTTAGCAGATGATAAATGAGTACAACCAACACATCTGCTTACATTAGTTCTACCACCATCTGCTCACTTACAACAATTAGGAGGATGTTTCCAGTAGTGATGAGCATTATTTTTTAGATGACAGACATGGCCATCATTTGTGAACACCACGCAAAGAGAACACATGAGTAATAGTTTACGTTCTTTTATTATAATTTTTCCCCAAACTTTGTAACTGTTGATCCACATTACAGCAGCGGAACACATGGCTCAGCATGTATCATTGGCAGGCAGCCAGTAGAGTTACTTCCTGAATAAAAAGAAAGTAGTTACAAATGTGCCAGGGCATTGCGTCAAGAAACTCGGAACTCATCAAACAGGCACTTGGCTCACATCATCTGTAACTGAAAGGATGTGTTTTTTATGTGTGTCATTGAAAATATTGTAAGACTGGAAACACTTGGTTCAAATGATGGCAAGTGAACACAATGAATCGTGATTTTAACTATAAACACCTATTAATTTTCATTCCTTGTAGACGTCAAGAGGTTTGGCCTGAGGTAAATATGGAATTTGGTGCTTCAACAGCAAACGGTTCTTTACCTTAATGCATTACTTGCATTGAAGGAAAAGTATAGCCACAGCTTTTTTGGCTATAATAGTCACTTAGGCTACTTTCACACTGGATCGGTGGGGGCGCTGGCGGTAAAGCGGCGCTATATTTAGCGCCGCTTTACCGGCGTTTTAGCGGCGCATTGCGGCCGCTCGCGGGGTGTTTTTACCCCCCGCGAGCGGCCGAAAAAGGGTCAATACCGCCCGCAAACCGCCGCTGTAGCGGCGTTTTGCGGGCGGGTTCGGCGCGCTCCCCCATTGTTTTCAATGGGACCAGGCGCTATAGGAGCGGTAAATATACCGCTCCTATAGCGAGCCAAAGATGCGGCTTGCAGGACATTTTTGAGCGTCCTGCAAGCGCACCGCTTCAGTGTGAAAGCCCTCGGGCTTTCACACTGAAGGAACAGCAACAGCTGTTTCGGGTCGGTTTGCAGGCGCTATTCTTAGCGCAATAGCGCTTGCAAACCGCCCCAGTGTGAAAGGGGCCTTAGGTCTGCGCTCCTGTGACCCGTTTTCAGCCATCAGCCGAAAGACATCACTCAGCCGGTCCAGGCTCCTGATGCCTAGACTGGCAGCTGGCTCAGCCTCTCAGTGATCCACCTAGAGCCTGAGCAAGCCCCTCCCGCCCTCTCAACAACCCAACGCTCCAGTGAGTGCTGGAGAGACAGAGCAGAGTGTTGGTGACTGACAGTCACGGCTCTCTGCTCTGAGTGGAGGGAAGAACTGAGTGATCAGTGGTGTTTGATCGCTCAGTTCTTGCTGCAGAGGCAGCGGGGGACAGATGCAGCATTGGGACCCCAAAAGAGGAGGCTCAGGCCGCTCTGTGCAATACCAGTGCACAGAACAAGTTAGTAAAACCTGTTTTTTATTTTAGGTGAAAAAAAGGAGCCTTTAAAATCACTATACTGAAAATAAAATCACTATAATGATATCACCAAGTTGTCAACAGCAAGAATTTATAATAAAACATTGTTATTTCAATCAGCATGGTTATTATTCAGCCCCTAAAGTATTTGTTAGGCTCTGAATATGCATTTAAATAGAATCTGAGCATGTTAACTTGCCCTATCCATCTTTGAAAATGTAAGAAAGGTAACATATAGAATTAGAGAGTGCCTTACCCCAACCACAAAGAGAGGTATGTATGTCTAAAATCTCATGGGATGGTGGATTGTAGCGCTTAGCTAAATTGATGCAGCAGGTTGCCTTCTTCCAGAAGTTTGTAGTCTGTTTCTCCAGTGATTGAAATGTAATGCAACTTAATCTAGAAATTACCATTCATAGGTCCTGACTTTGAAAGACATAAAAACCAAAGAATGTAGTGCAGACGCCTTCATTTTTTAAAATCCCTGTCTGCAGTTACAGTGCAGAGGCAGACAGGGTTAATATGAATACAAATACGAAAAAATAGTGAACCGCTAAAATCTATACACAATGAAAGTGAAAGTGTAAACCATATGGGTTAATACCCCAAAGATAATATGAAGGGTAATTGCATATGACATGCAACTACTCCTATGAATATTCACCCAAAACCTAGGTGTCAAATAAACCAAAAGAACAATATTTGAGTGTCCAATTAATGAACAAATAATATCTGAAGATATCTGTAAAATAGTCCAGAAAGGGTCTTGATAAATCCGAAAGACTTCACAGGTACTATCCAAATGAGGAGATAAAACACTCTTACCAGAAGTGTTGGACACATCCACTATACGGCAGTGTATCATACGAACTTGAAGCGCTAAACATCTTGCGCTAAGGGGAACCAGACCGAACCAAATCCTGGCGATGAAGCTGAAGGGAGACCTTAAGATGGAACAACGTCTGATCAAACTGGTATCTCGTGATGGAATGGCTCAATGAGAATCCAATATGGTGAGGAAAAGAATGTAAAAACGGAAAAGACTCTGATGGTGCAGGTCAAAAATGGATAACATTTATTCACATCTTAAATGGAAGTAGATCACAGAAATTCATAAAACAGCAATGTGGGAAGCACAAGATAGGCAAGACAGATGCGTTTCGACTTAATCGGTCATCAACTTGGGCATATCCCATCCCCATATGCCCCAGTTGATGGCCGATTGAGCCGACAACAGACATTTGTCCATGGAAAATTTTAAAGCATGCCATCCAACATTTGTCTGTGGAAAATCCGACAACAATTGTCCGATTGAGCATACAAACGGTTGGATTTTCCGCCAACAGCCTATCATCACACGATTCCCGTCAGAAAATCCGATCGTGTATATGAGGCTTAAGGTTCGGTTAACACTGTCGGTGTTCTCTCAAAATTGCCAATTCGTCAAAATTTCCAATCACATCACTTCCGGTTACTCTAAAGCACAGGTGTCAAACACAAGGCCCAAGGGCCAAATCCGTTTCTCCAGGCCATTTCATGTGGCCCTCGCACCTCTCCTGCAGCTGCAGGAGAGCTCCAGCCCTCCTCTGGTCCTCCTCCAGACCCCTACTTTCTGCTTTCACGCAATGCATCCAGCTTTTTCCCAGCAGCAGCACAAGGAAAGGGGGTGCACTGTGATGTTAGGGAGAGTAGGGGACTTAACTTCTGATGGTGGGGTGGCTCTTGACATCTAATGTAAGGGGAGGGGATGCGCTGGATATCTAATCTTACAGATAGAACCGGCCCTTTTGAGGACAATCATAATGCTGATGCGGCCCACGATGAAATTGAGTTTGACACCCCTGCTCTAAAGCATCAGTAATTTGTAAATTTAGACGAGTTTCTGTTTTGACACGAAACCGGCAAGTGTATACACTCCGGTACACAAAGAGTTGTTTATTTTGACAGAACAGTGGCTAAGGAGGAAAAAGTTGTCAACGCCTTGGAGGTGGCCATGTTGTTGGTTAGTATCCGGCGGCCTAACAATATCTGTTCATAATATCATGTACCGGAGTACATACGCTTGCCGATGTTGTGTCAAAACAGCAACTCATCGAAATCTCCAATTACTGATGCTGTAGAGTAAACGGAAAGTGACGTGATTGGAGATTGACAAGTTGACTATTTTGACAGAACACCAGGACTTGGGAGACCCCAAGTCACGTGACATGTGAAATACCATGTTAGTCAATGAGAGCTGTCTTAATTAGCACTACTTAAGTCGTTCTAACTTTAGGAAAGGTGACTTTTATCTGACTCGTGCCCTTAGACTTTAATGGAAATTGCCTCCAAGTCGGATCCTCATCTATATTGATGTGATTTGGATCCGCCGGGAAGATTACCCAGGTATTCCCTGAAAGTTGCTTCAAAGTCAAATCAAGTCATACTCAAGTCACTAGCAAATCATCAGGAAGTCACCTGGCAAAGTGGCACCGTAAGTCGCCAGACTTTCGGATTGCGGTAATGTGAGCCGAGTCTAACAGTCAGTAACTTCCTGAGTAGCAACTGTTGAATATAGTTATCATCCACCCTCTCTTTGTGTACAGGGTATGTATGCATTATTGTTCTAAAATCTACATAAAGTAATGCATGTAAAAATAATTATTACATTATTAATAAATATTAATGAAATAATATAAAATAATTCCTGCACAGCCTACACAATTTTTTCAGTTAACACAGCAGAAGGTTTTGAATTTCTGGTACAGAGCGACAGCATGACATACACATGCAGAGCGTCTTTCCCTATGTAATCTACAAGACTGAGCTCCATAATGCAAATACTAGTCAAGTAGAAAATATTCTGAGTGAAAAAAACAATAAGAGAAAACTAGAAATAAGAAATTCTGTATGTAATCTGTGCGCCCCTTAGACCGGACTTTTTCAGCTCCAATCGGGATATCGTGGAGGATTCCTTGCTGCTGGCGCATATAACCTTGCTCTTTAGGATGTCCACCAGTTCGGGTAAGGGTCCCCACATACCGAGTGTTTTTTTTTGATTCAGGAATCTCCCCCTCTTCTTCTATTTTCTCTCTTGGTGAAGGTGGAAGGAATCTGGACTGTATCACGTTATTGGAATTATCATCTTCAACACTGCTGATTTTTTCTTTCGGTTATGTGGACTTAATTGTCCCTTTTTAATTTTGGCTGATGAAGTGTTCCTCATATAGCCTTTTACATACAGAGTTCCTTATTTCTAGTTTTCACTTAGAATATTTTGTACTTCACTAATATTTGCATTTTTTCATTTATTATATGTGGTCACTCACGTTATATGAACGCAACTTATTTGTATACAATTTATTTTTTTTTCACTATAGAGATATCTGATTTTGTTGCAGATATATATATGTTTAACTCTAGCGGGTATAACTTTACATTGAGCTCCATAATGCAAAAGTAGGAGAGACTCCTGCCTCAGCTGCATCTGCAGACAATAAAAATCAGTGTGCAAACTACAGTGAATCAGGTTAAAAAAAATATATATTTTTTTTTACAGTTCCCTTCAACTACACTGTACTACTTTGCTTAGCATATAGCTAAAAAAATGTATTTGTCCAAAGACGCCTGTACACTCTCTACTCACCCTTGACATTATGTTCATATTAAATGTTAGATAAAAATCAGTTGTGCCCCCAATCTGTCACAATCTATTTAAAGTTGGAAACTCTAATCTTATTTCGTTTGGGAAATTTAAAGTAACATTTCTGTTATTTTTAACAACAGAAATGGTTACATTCTACCTAAGCAGAGTTTCCTAGTTTATGCAACATTTTCAGTTATTTCACTACATATTTATTTTAATTTTATTTCCAGTATGATGAAAATTCCATGCAGGAAGCATATCCTGTTACTAATTTCTCCACATTAATACAAATATAGTTATTTGTTCAATGAGAACTATTCCTTTCCCTTATACTATAAATTTTAAAATAGAGGTAGTCTATAGCTTAGTACAAATTCAATCTTATCCACTTCCAGTCTGGGCCAATTCTGACACATTTTTTTGCTAGAAAACTACTTAGAACCCAAAAAATTATATATATATTTTAAGCAGAGGACCTAGAGAATAAAATGGTGGGTGTTGCATATTTTTATGTTACACGATGCGCAATTTTTGGGGAAAAAAATACACTTTAATGACTTTGAATGCCCAAAATATAATACCCAATTGTTTGGTAAAATATAAAGATAATATATTACGCCAAGTAAATAGATACCAAACATGTCATGCTTTAAAATTGCGTATTTACGATACCTAAAAATCTTCATAGGCAAAGCTTTAAAAGCCTTTACAGGACACTAGTTTAGAGTTACATAAGAGGTCTGGCACTAGAATTATTGTTCTCGTGACATTCTTGGAAATACCTCACGTGTGCAGTGTGATCGCTGTTTACATATGCATGTGGAACTGGCATGTGCATTCGCCTTTGTGCGCAGGGATGGGGGCACTTTAATTTTTTTTTAGCTTGCGATTTATTTTATTTATTATTTATATTTTATTATTTTATTTATTATTTATTATTTATTATTATTTATTATTTATTTTCACCTGACCTAAACCCCATAGAGAATCTTGTCAAGAGGAAGATGAGAGACACCAGACCCAACAATGCAGATGAGCTGAAGGCTGCTATCAAAGCAACCTGGACTTCCATAACACCTCAGCAGTGCCACAGGCTGATTGCCTCAATGCATTGATGCAGTAATTCATGTAAAAGGAGCCCCAACCAAGTATTAAGTGCATACTATATTGTACATGGACAAACTTCTCAGTAAGCCAACATTTCTGTATTAAAAATCCTTTTTTTTATTGATCTTATGTAATATTTTAATTTTCTGAGATACTGAATTTTAGGCTTTCACTAGCTGTAAGCCATAATCATCAAAATTAAAAGAAAGAAATGCTTGAAATATATCACTCAGTGTGTAACGCATCTATATAATAAAATAAATGATCTTTTTGGTGATAGTCAAATTTTTTTGAGATGCACCTGTATATGTCCATTTGGCAGATGGGAAGCAGTTATTTTCCCCAGTGGCTGAATGTCACGTTTTATATACCTCAGTGCCCCCTCTTCATCCTTACAGGATTTTCTTTACTTGTTATTCTAGCTGTTATACCTGCTTTATTTTCTAGGGTGACAACGCTCACTTGCTGCCAATGCAGTGGTCGGTTGTCTCCCTTGCATGTGACCATTGTAAGCATGTAAAAAACATTGTGCCTGTTTGGATCAATGATTTGTTTAAGAGGGAGAAATAAAGTGACTTTCTTTTTTAACAAACAATGCCCTGCCCATTACTTTAAAAAGCCTTTTAAGTAGCACAGAGCAAGCTATTAGGAAAAAAAATAAAATAGGCAGCTAGGAGAAAAATTTAAAACATATTCTAGAAGTTTCTTTTTACTGTTGTAATAAAATGGTTTACTAATCTCCAGTGCTTGCATGTCAGCTATATGTAAAACAGTTTGCAAGTACATCTGTAATCCAATGTGTTTTGGAGGTTCAAAGGGTCCCTCTTCATCAGGGCTTGGTACTGTTGAACAAAGTGTGTACTGGATTAATAAAAGGGATCCTGAGGGGTAATTAGTATGATCGCTCCAGATGCCAGTTGAGTCTCCACCAGTATTTGGAGCGATCATACTACAACGTAATTAAGCCTTAGACAGCCTTAAAAGAGAAGTATAGGAATAGTTTTTTTTCCGAAATCATACTTACCAGGGTAGATTGGTCCGATGCTGCATCTGTCCCCAGCCCGCTATAAGACTGAGAGCCGAGAGATCAAATACCGCCGATCGCTCAGTTCTCAGAGCTCCGTGAGCAGAGAGCTGGTGACTGACACAGGATCACTGGAGTGCTGGGCTGCAGAAGGGGCGGCAGCTCGCTGAGAGCCCAAGACGGGTGCTGGTCCAGGGATGTGGGTGAATCCCAACCATATGGTCGTGATCTTTCCCAAGCTTGGACCGGCTCTGTGACGTCAGCCGACAGCAGGCTTCAGCCTGCTTTCTGCTGAAAATGGGTCACCAGAATGAACTGCACTCCTGTGATCCACAGGAGAAGTACAGCCAAATGAGCTTTGGCTGTACTTCTCCTTTAACGGTCATCTGTGCTGCTCACCACTGTTATTGTTGAAAGTGAGCACTTTGCTGACATACATCATCCAATCACGTGCATACAAAAATGCTTTTTTTTTAAATTTTCCGTGAGTGTGATTGGGTAGTCTTTGTAAAGTGAAGCTTTACCTCATTTATTAAGCTCTGGAGCAACTCCACTTGCAAAAGTGCAAAGTATATTTGCCTTTAGTAAATAAACCCCATGGCGTCATTTATTCTGTTGCACAGCAGAATCTGCCTTCCATAGAAGATGCTACAATTGACATCACAAATATCCTTACAGTAGTGCTTCCATGCACAAAATCACTGAGGTTTCAATAACTGCAAATCACTTGAGTTTACTAAACAGAAGCTTCTGTATATTTATTGGCTGAAGCCACAAAGGCTTTTGTCTTATTGGTTATTTTTTAGGAAAAACTAAATAAAAAGAAGATGTATTGGATGTAGCCTGCTTTACAATCTGCATAGATGAAATAAAAACTTTTAAAAAACATATCTAATCACTTATCACAAGTCGCACAATGGTTGAGCATTCCAGAATAAGGATGGATCACAAGACAAAAATATCCACGTCTGAAGTGTTATAGAGAATTATTCAAAGGGCTTAGTCCACCAAAAATGTTTTTAGCTACAAATGGAGCCTGACTCAGCCCCTGGCCTTTTTATATGCCTTGGATAATACAACAGTGAAAGCTTCCTGCAATAGGTCCCTACTATTTTCCATCTGGACATTTTGGATGTTCACGCACAACTGAGCTTATTTTTCATTCTCCATAATATAGGACAAATCAAAAATTCAGAAAGTGTAAATCCATTATTATGGCCTCAGCAAACCCAGAAATCCACACCATAAATTAGAACTGATAATGTGTGGTTTATTTTTGACATTGGTGGGTTGGTGGTTGTGAAATGTTTTCACTACGTGAATGTTGTAATGTGAAACTGCGCTTTCTCACTCCTTTTACATCCTGCATGACATGGCAGAAATTGAGTTGACATGTTGTAGCATCCTATTTGAGACCAGGATGTGACAAGTGCTTGCTTTTATTTTATTTTAATTAATTTCCACCTAGGAGGTTATTGGTCAGTGATACCTACGTAGGATAATTTACCCAGATTACTCAGTAACTTTTGCAGCCAAGTGCCACAGCCACTACACCAATTCCCTTTCTCACCAATATGCATTGGGTGATAAGAAAAAAAAGTAGACAAAAAGCATTGGATATGGTCACAAAAAACAGATGGCAGTTGGATATGGGCACAAAAACAACTAGATGCCAGATGGATAAGGGCACCAAACCACTAGATACCACTGAATATGCAACAGTGTGGCCACAAAGCAGTATGACTTAAAGGTCCTCTAAATAGTAGGAGTGAGCTGTGTGTTTGTTCTGAACGTAAGTGGCAACAAACCATTGCAAACAATCATCATTGGCAAAAGTTTTGAATCTGACCTTAGGCAGGAAGTGTGTTACTGGCCAGATCATCAGATAAAAACAGAAGGAAAAAGTACTAAAAAGAAAAATAATGCAACCACCACATGGTGCATTGTATTACATTTTTGGTTTTGTGTTTCATACTGTTTAAGTGTTTTTTTCTTTTCAGTTTAAAGAAAAAGTGGTTTTGTTTTGATTGTAGTACTTTAGGGTTAACACTTGTTTATTTTTTTATTTGTTTTTTGTTTTTTTTGCCCAGTGTTTTATTTGCGTTTAATTTTATTAGTGTTTTATCCATTTTTTGTGGGTTCAGAAGCAGCAACAGCAGCGTGAAATTATTGGTGACTACACAAAAACTGGCCTTTATTCACAGCGGAGCACCACATATCATTTTTGTTCACAAAAGCCCCACAATTTCCAGAGCGACCAAGCACCACATCCCCCCATATTGCTCTTGCTATAGCTGCTAATTAAAGAAGGGAATAAGCCCAACATGAACATCATGTCTGGGAGGCCTAAAGGGAGAGGTAGAAGTTGTTCCCATGTAGCTATGGAGGGGCGAGCAACCTCAATATCCACAGGCCAAAGTGGTGGTCAGGGTGCAACATCTAGTGGCAGGACACGAATGCCTTTCCTTTCTGGCAGTGGGTGTGCTCTACACCAGAGCATGTGGAGGAGGTGGTGAAGTGTCCAACCAAGCCTTCATTATTCTTCTTCTCTCTCTCTGAGGTGCAAAGTACCCTGAAGTCCTTGGCAGCTGCTACAGTGCCCTGTTTTGCCTCTTCACCCAAGACCACTAATGCCGTTGCCCCATACAGAGAAGTCGGCAGAACTATTTAAGCAAAGTATCAGCCACTTGCTGGAAGAATATGCACAGCAGTAATTGCATCTGAGGTTGAAGGGGGGAGCAATGAGAGCATATAGGGAGAGGACAATGGGAGCATAGAGGGAGAGAACATTTGGCACAGATGCCTACTGCCAAGTTGACTCCAGCGATGAGGAGAAAGTAATTACATTATACATATATATATATATATATATATATATATATATATATTATATATATATATATATATATATATATATATATATTATACACCTATGAAGAGTTACATCACATCTCACCATGCAGCTCATTGGGAGCAGTACCTGAATGCTAGCAGTCAGCAAGAAAATTTCCACCTCATTACCAACTTCCAGCCATGGCCGAATCTAGGGGCATGCTGAGCTGGGCTGCCCCACCCCAGATTTAAGTTTTACCCCCCAAAGCCCCCTTACCAATCTTCCCCCTCCACACTGGATGCTGTGCCTGGCCACTGAGGTCCTTTCCCAGCCCATCACCACACACAGCTCCTCCTCTCCACAAAACACACAGCTGAGATCATATTCTTTTACACACAGCCACGATCTGCACAGTATGTAGCTGGCTACTGCAGCTACACTACCAATCCAACCAGGGATTTGTACAGGTCAGAACTGCAACATAGCAACCAGCTAAACACTGTGCAGATCGTGACTATGTGTAAGAGAATGTAACCTCAGCAGTGTGTAGTGTGGGGAGGAGGAGCTGTGTGCTGTGCTTGGGATGGGAAAGGAGCTCTGACAAGTGCCCTGCCAGGGGTGATCCTTGTCCTCTGCCTCTTCATTGATGATCTCTGTCCTCTGCTTCTCCATTGGGGATCCCTATCCTTTGCCTCTACATTGGGGATCCCTTTCCTCTGCCTCTACATTGGGGATCCCTGTCCTCTGCCTTTCCAGTGGGGAGCCCTCTCCAGCAGTGATCCCTGTCCTTTGCCTCACTGCCTCTCCAGTGCCTCTCTTTGTACACAGCACAGAGGTCTGTTCGAATAAAATGTCTATTCTATAGTGTTACACTATTTTTTCTATGGGTTGAATAAGCTTTAAATCTTCTGGAAGAATGTTCTTTAAACTTTTTTCTCCTAGCATTGATTGTTAGGGTTTGTCACATTCACCCTGCAAAAGAAAACAAATAGAAACTCACATTTCACACATATATGCTGAGACATTTCCAAATATATACCCCATTATGCCACCTATAAAAGTGATCCAGCGGCTAATTAGCCGTTAGGATCACTTTTACAAAAATGGGCATCGCCTGACAAAAAAAATATAGCTGCAGGCATCATCTTAGTATAACCACTTTAACCTGGTGACGTACATGTATATTAACCAGTCTAAAAGGGGTTAAAATAGATGTGTTATGGCTGAAGTATACCAAATACCTGCCTCTAGAGTTGTCTGTTGACAATTTATATTCTGTTTATAAAAATACTTACAAGTTATACATGTGGTGTCTTTAAAAATACACTTTCACTCCCATAAAAATTGGATGAGATTCTGTTCAGCAAATCTGTGCAGTCTTCATATAGTGTCTTTCTAGAAAAAAGCATTTATAATACACATTTCTGGCTGAAAGTAGCCCACCTTTGGTCTCTAAATGTGCCTCCTATTAGAAAGGATCTTCTGCAAATATGTACACTTTCTAAAAGCTTTGTCTGAAAAAAATTTTTTTTTCAGATGTTAATGGCTGAAATAAGCCTCATGTATGTCTAGCCTCCCATTAATAAGGATATGATTTCCTGCAGCAATTGTATACCATATGTATGACTCATTTTACATTTATTGCTGAAACCTGCCTGCTCCCTCCCTTCAGAAATAGCAATCTATCCAAAAAGGCTTAAAAGATCTACTTAAAATCATTATTATTTTTCTGTTTGAAATGTAAAATAAAAAAAAGAGTATTGTTATTTTAAAGATACAAACTGCCTGCTCTCTACAACAAAACTATTGACCATTGACCTGTCCAAAAGTGTTTAAAAGCTGCTGTGCTCCCTTTTCTGTCTGAGAAAAAATAACCTAATAACCCAATTTGCTTTTTCTATGGCTGACCTATAGCAACCTGTCCAAACATGCTTAAAAGCCATGGTGCAAATATATTTAAATGTATCAACTTGATTCATTCTTTTTTTTTTTTAAGAAAATGGATTCTTATTTCATGCAGCAATCTACTTGCTCTTTTCCTCAGAAAAAGCTGCCTGGCCAGAAAGAATTACAAATTATTAGCAAATCTGTCATTTTTTCCTTAATAAGTCTGTGAAAATGGAGGACAATTTTCTTGCTTACATGCTTACTGTCTCCCTCATAAATTGTGGCGTATCCAATCATGGCTTCAAAGGTGTTATACAATTCTTTATAATAATTATATTTTCAATTGAAAACAAAAATAACCTATTTGTTTTATTTTCAGATGCAATATGTCCACTCAATCTTTCAAAGTTGTAGCCCGTTCATACTGGCTTAATGTCTGTGGTGCAAAACTGTAACATTGTTGCTTTAGACATTTTAAAAGTCCCATAGAAACCTCATATTTAATCCTTTATTGGATAGGCTGCAATTTTTGAGGGAGAAAGCAAGCAGATTACATGAAGAAAAAATTGTCTTGTTTCATCGACTGAAGATGGAAGATTACATGAAGAAAAAATTGTCTTGTTTCATCGACTGAAGATGGAAGAATTATGTATTTGAATCACAGATAGCCTGCATGGAGAGGCTGCAATTTCTCAGTTATTGAGTGGGCATATTACATCTAGAAATAAAAAAGGAATGTCTTCATTCAGTGACTAACAAAGCAACACTCACCAAAGAGGAGCTGGGGACTCCAGAAAAGGAGGACCAGGGCTGCTCTGTGTAAAACAATTGCACAGAGCAGGTAAGTATAGCATGTTTGTTATTTTAGTTAAAAAAAAACAAAGGTTTAATGTCACTTTATTTTTTTCTTTAAAATTTGAAACAAATAGAACTGGAATGCGCTGTAATGTCTGTAATGTCAGAATCCGTGCCCTTTCCTATGTGTTTTGTCATGCAACGTCCTCAAGGAGCTGCAGGTGTCGCATGAGAAAACGCGTAGGGATGGGCAGGGGCACCGACATCACCTCATATGCCGGTTCGTGCTTACAGTTCGTGGATACAAACGACTAAGACAACTGAGCGTGTTTTCCCCAGTGTCAGATAGACACTTTTAACATGTGAGTGGAATGTTTACTTAATTCAAATAAAGCCTTTTATTACGATTTTACACAGTGGGAGCCTCCTTTCTTATTTTTATTTCCTACATTGGATGTTATGACATATGAGATGGGATTCTGATTGATGTCTATTTCGTGAGAGGCGCATATTAAGTGATTGCTGGTTTATAACTTAACCAGCCTATCGTTCTGGTGAGTTCAATTTAGTGAGAGTGGTGAAGGATTCACTTTTTGGTGTTGCAGGACGATGTGGAGGAACACTTTGGTGGACTTTTTTTTACTGTCAATAGGAGTTGGGACTTTAAAGACTGGTTTTGCTGACATCCTTTCTGGCTCCAGATCCTGCTTGCTGTTCCACTACATTGATCCCTGATTTTGGCTTGGCTGACTATCCGTTCTGGCTACTGAACTTTGGCTATGTTTTGACTATGTTTGTTCTTTTTACTTTTATTATTAAACAAGTGTGATTTAACTGTACTTCTGTCTCGGTCTGATTTCATGGTTTCTGACAACGATACTCCTGTCCAGGCCCTATGGGATACCGGCTGTCAGGTTAGCATTATCAATGAGAGCTGGAGACAGCTGGTTCTGCCGCATACAGTATAACATCTTTTGAAGAATTGCCTGGGCCAGGAGTCCTTCTAGGGACTTGAGGTAGTTTTTCAGCTAACAGCGGGAAGTAACACCACCCGACAGCTAATAGTGCCCCTTGTGGTATCGGAGGATGAGAAAGTATCTGAAAAGCCCATCATAGGTTATAATGTCATTGAAGATCTCTTCAAGGAGACAGCTGCCAAGGGAAAGGAAGGGATTCCAGGTTTTGTGTACGTACTAGGGACAGCATTGGAACTGTCGACCACCAAAACAGAGATCCTTGTAAATCTGCTACAAGCCAATCACAGGGAAACCAGTGGTACTACACTAAAGACTGGTGCTAAGAGCCAAAGAATTCCAGCAAACACTGTGATGTATCTCAGGTATAGAGTTTACGCCAAACCAGCATTCCAAGATCAGATAGATTTGTTTACACCCGATGAGGCCCATCATTTGCCTGATGGACTGCATATTGGTGGGACATTAGTATCACTCCAAAAGGGACAATTTTCCAAACTGTCCATCCCGGTTTGGAACACAACTAAGCGAGACATTATTTTACCAGGTCAGAGTAGGATGGGGTGCCTCAAGCTCATAAAGGCAACATACCCAGCTTAGGTGAAACTGATACCCTAAACACGAATCAGTCTCTGGTAAGTGATGCTAATCGGCAACACTGGCATCCACCAGTGCCTATCGAACACCTACCAGAGGAGGATTAACAGGTAGTAAAGACAATGTTAAGGGAGGAATGTAATGCTTTCACCAAAGATGACTCTGATGTAGGAAGTATTTCTTCACTACAATTACAACTTCGCCTCATAGACAACACACCTGTTAGGAGAACTTTCATGCCTGTACCGAAACCACTGCACCAAGAAGTGAAAGAGTACCTGCAGGATCTGCTGAACCGCGGGTGGATTGCAGAGTTAAAATCTCCATACTCATCACCCATTGTGTGCGTAAGAAAGAAGGACGGTAGTTTAAGACTGTGTTGCGACTACAGAGAATTGAACAAGGAGGCCATCCCTGACCGCTGTCCAATCCCTAGGATCCAAGACATGCTGGACAGCCTAGGAGGTAGTTCATGGTTTTCTGTGCTAGATCAAGCTAAAGCCTACCATCAAGGATTTGTGGAAGAATCTAGTCAACCACTGACTGCCTTCATCACACCTTGGGGTCTGTATGAGTGGATTTGAATACCCTTTGGCCTTAGCTCTGCACCAGCTGAATTTCAACGCAGCATGGAAACCTGTTTAATGGGACTGAGGAAAGAGATCTGTCTGCCATACCTAGATGACAACCTGGTTCACAGCAGATCATTCTAAGAACATGTGGAGCATGTCCGTTTTGTACTGCAACGGTATCAGTCAAGTTAACAGCTAGGAAGTGTGAACTCTTCTGAAACAAAGTCAGATATTTGGGCAAAATCGTGTCCAAAGATGACCATTCCATGGATCCAGCAGACACTGTACCTGTGCTGGCCTTGAAGAACAACCAGCCAAAGACTGTTGGAGAATTCAGGAAACTACTAGGATTAATTTCCTACTATCGCCCTTACGTCCAAAACTTTTTCCAGAATTGCAAAACCCCTCTATGAATTACTGTCAGCGGATACAACACCTGCCACAACATCAGCACCGACAAACCAGTCCAGGAAGAAGAAGAAGCCATCACCAAAGCTAAGAGGTAAACTACCCTTCCATCAGTCTATAGTCTGGACTGATCACCACCAGGTAGTGCTGAACTTGCTCATTGAGGTGTTAACTCATCCTCCAGTGATGGGTTATGCTAACTACACAAAATCCTTTGTTCTGCACTGTGATGCCTTGCAAGAAGGACTAGGAGCTGTGTTGCACCAAGAGCAAGAGGAAAAGTTAAAGGTAATTGCTTACGGGTCTAGAACTCTCACACCTGTCGAGAAGAACTATCACATGCATTCAGGAAAACTAGAGTTCCTAGCGATGAAGTGGTCCATATGTGATAGGTTTCGAGACTACCTATACTCCTGTCCATCCTTTTGTAGTATATACTGACAATAGCCCCCTAACTTATGTCCTCACTATGGCTAAACGTAATGCAACAGGCCATCGATGGGTTGCAGAATTAGCTGACTTTAATTTCACTATCAAATATCGTCCAGGAAAGAGAAATGCGGATGTGGATGTACTTTTGCGTATGCCATTAAGTCCTGAACAATACATGCAACAGTGTTCATAAGAAGTGGGCCCCAAAATCATTGGGTGCATAACCCAAGCACTTAAAGTACGTTAGAAAAAAGAAATGCCTTGGCTGTGTCCAATAACCATCGCCCATACAACGTCAACAATAGATGGTGCCCAAAAGAAGGTTTCTCGGATACCCAAAGGGACCATAAGGACAGCCCAAAAGGAAGACTCTGCGATTGGCCCAGTGAGGAAATACAAGAGCCAAAACAGGTTCCTGTCAAAACAGGAACGATAAGGTGGACCAATTGATCTCTTCATACTAATGAAACAATGGACCAAACTATACCTCGACGAAGATGGAATCTTGAGACAGAAAACACTATCAGGTTCTCAACTAGTGTTGCCCAAGTTGTATCATCAGTTGGTGTTGAAAGAATTACACGAAGAAATGGGACACTTAGGAGTCGAAAGGACTGTAAACCCGATCAGAGAAAGATTCTTTTGGCCACATATGCAGAGAGACGCTGAGCAATACATCAACCACCAGTGCACTTGTCTGAAAGACAAATGCCCACATAAGCCTACTAGAGCTCCATTGAACAATATTGCCACCACTTATCCTTTTGAGCTGGTCTCCATAGACTTTCTCCATTTCGAGACTTGTAAAGGTCAAAGAGGTTATGAGTACATATTAGTGGTAATTGACCATTTCACCAGGTTTGCTCAGGCTTACGCAACCAAAAAAAAGTCAGCAAAGATTGTTGCAGACAAGATATTCAGTGACTTTGTCTTGAAGTTTGGATTTCCTACCAGAATTCACCATGACATAGTTAAAGAATTTGAAAACCAATTGTTTTTGGCATTAGGGAAACACTGCCACATCCAGAACTCTCATACAACTCCATATTATCCAGAAGGCAATGAACAATGTGAAAGATTTAATCATACCCTGCTATCTATGCTTCGGATCCTGTCTCCAGATTCCAAGAAAGACTGGAAAAGTCCACTTGCACAGGTAGTACATGCATACAATTGCACCAAAAGTGAAGCTACGGGGTATTCTTCATTCTTTCTACTGTTCGGAAGGTCTCTAAGGTTACCCATAGATAGCATGTTTGACACTCCAGTAACATAAAAAAATACAAGACTCACACTGAGTATGTGAAAACGTGGACAGATAGGATGACTCAGGCCTACCAGGCTGCTACAAAGGTAGCTACTCAAGCTGCACAAAGAGGAAAAGAACACTATGACAAGAAGACTCATGGAGTTGAACTTTCGCCTGGCAGCAGAGTTCCTGTAAGAAATCTTACTGAAAGAGGAGGACCAGGAAAACTGAGATCTTTCTGGAACAATGCCGTACATGTTGTCCTTAGGAAAAAGAGTGACGATAGTCCAGTGTACAAGGTCAAGCCAGAAATTGGAGAAGGCCGAACAAGGATTCTACACTGCAATTTGTTATTGCCATGCGATTACCTACCTGTTGACCGAGGTCAGAAGATACCTGACAGACCCAGTGCCAGAAAACAAGGCAAAGTTCCAAAGACAACTCAACCGTCTACACAGATATCTGAGGGAGTATCAGAAGATGAATCTGACCATGAACAAGATCAGTGGAGATCTCAGATTCCTGTAACTCAGAGAGCCCACACAAGGGAAGACACAGAATTGAATCCATAAGCAGCAGAGTTCTACCCTTGTCAGCTTGAAACGAGTGAGGAAGTTACAGAGAGAAGTACAGAGGAAGCTACAGAGGAAGTTACAGAGGAAACAACAGAGGAAGATACAGTGGGAACTACAGAGGATGAGCCTGTGGGTCAACCTGAACAAACTACATGTTCACCAGGGGATAAAGAAGAAGAAAATCCTTCACCAGGAAAGCCAGCAGAGACAGTTGACAGTGGAGCATGAGGATGCTTCATTTGCCCTTCCTCTACGCAGGATCTGCCCAGCAGGAACAGGAGACAACCAAAGGTTATGATTTATGACACTTTGGGTCAACCCAGTAGTGTTGCCAGAAATGCAGCTTTACAGGTCATAGACTGTATTCATACACTACCTGTTTGCCCTAGCTGGTATTTAAGTCCACAATGTTTTGCTGAGGACTCTGGTAAAAGCTGGTAAAAGTAGTCATGTCTATTATGCTACAATTATGCTAATGGTTACTATGTTAGAGTTGTTTACTTATGTTGAAGATGTTAGGTGTTATGTTAAGTTAAACAATTCCAGCTGGGCACCATGTAAAAATTATTAAATATTGCAAAGTGCATATGTTTAAAAATGCCATGGTATGAAGTCTGTTCAAAACCACAAAATGAATATCCATCTGTATTATAATAATCTATAATGCTATCTGTTCTGTAGATTATAATGTAACGGCTAAAATTTTGTAACATTTATTTTTTTCTGTATAATCTTTAACTATGTAAACATCTAGTAAAGCATGAAAATTATTTTAGCTATTCGTCAGGCAGCAACGAGGCAGAATCCTTCCCATATAGAGCAAGTAAGAGCAAACATAAAAATGACAGCGTAGTTGTAACATTTATTACACTGTCGGATATAAAAATGCAACAGTGTCCTCGTGTGGTTAGATTTATATTTGCAATGTTTACTGTATCGGTATAGGAAATCAATTTAATAACAGTGAACTAACTAGCACAGGGTTATTAAAGCCAGGTCATGTCTAACATGAGCGTGTTAAATGAGGAGGTAAGTTTCAAAATGGATATTGGAAATAATATCAATGGGATATATTTGGATTTTGTTAAAGCATTCATTTCTGACTCACATAATATCATTGAACAAAGTGGGGGGCAGCAAACAAACCAACCCCCAGGTCGGGCTCTGTGTTGGCGCTGATGCAGAGCAGTGGCCAAACAAACCCCCTAACCCCCCCCCCCCAATGGGGATGTTACTGATGCGGTCGGCCTCTGTTTTGGTGCCGATGAAGAGCACTGAGAGATCGCTCCGATGACAGGGGCCATCTCCCGGGTCTCCACGTACATCCTCCCCCCTGCTCGGTGAATGAGGTCGCTTCTCCTCTCGGACAATCGGGTCTCAGGACCCGCTTCCTGATTGGCTGGGAGGAGCAGCAGGAAGACAATAGCGAATATTAATTTGCTTTTGTCACACAACTGGGTGGGCTCAGGGTGCAGTGCTCTGCCCCCGAGCCCACCCTTTAACCAATTAGAGCCTCAGGCTCTAATCACATGCTTCAAAAAAGAAAAAAAAACATTGGAATACATGCGTCCAGCACCCTGCATGTAGATTAGGGGCCAGGCGCATGGATTGGGGGGGGGTGCCCCTGTGCCCCTAATAGATGGGTCGCCACCCCTAAACCCACAACAGTAAAACCAGTCTGTATATGCAGTGCATGCGTGTTATACCCACTGTGGAACTTAAGGGGTTAATCCTTTTCATTGTGTATAAAGGCTGTTTGATCCTGTATGCACAGATCCTCCCCTTCTTCCACTGTCTCAAAAAAAAAAATGATATTTACAGAGCCAGTGGACAGGCTGCACATGCTCAGTTTGGTGTGTATTGCTAGAAAACGGAAAATTGTATCATACTTACCGTAATTTTCCTTTCCTGGTGCCAATCCATGGCAGCATACATGTGATAGAGCTCCGCCTCTACTCCGCCTTCAGGACTAGTGAATAGCATAAATTAAAGGGCATAGCCCCTCCCCCAACATTGTTCGTAATATAGAATACCGAGGGTGGGAGTTTATGCTGCCATGGATTGGCACCAGGAAAGGAAAATTACGGTAAGTATGATACAATTTTCCGTTTTCCTGGTGCCTCCATGGCAGCATACATGTGATAAATAACTAGCTCACCTGGGTGGGTTTAATGCTTTAACAAAAAATAAACTTTAATCAAACACAGACATAGCAGCATGAAGCGCTTTACTCCCGAACTCTACGGTTGTAAGAGCCCCGGGATCAATACGATAATGATTGAGGAACGTGTGTCGGGAAGACCAAGCCTAATGCTTCAAGAGAAACATTTGCCCTCGCTGCCAAGATGCCGATACTGCTCTTGTTGAGGGAGCATTCACCTGAGCCGAAACTTGCTGTGGCTTCCAAGTAGGCCCTGAGAACTTTGGATATGTCTAACTCATAACAGGAGTTTGATTCTGAGTCCATGAAAACTGGTAACGCCCATGGTTCTGATAGGTTTGCCATTGAGGTGACCTTGGGTGTGAAACCTCTGAGAGGGCGAAGTTCTACCCTATCTGGAAAAAAAGGGATATGTGATCATCCCCAATGCCCAGGGAGTGGATTTCCGAAATCCTCCTGTCGGATGTAATAGCCAACAGAAAAGTTGTTTTTAAAGTCAAGTTACAAATTGAGACCTCTTCAACCGGTACAAACGGATGAGTGGATAGGACTTCCAATATTAGAGGAGGATCCCACTTTGGAAAGGAACGTCTGGATGGGGGACACATCTTCAATACTCCCCTGAGGAACGTAACCACTAGAGGGTCTTCTGACCCCCTGGTGTTAGTTGCTGCAGAAGTTGCGGAAACTTGTACCTTGAGGGAACTCTGGCTGAGCCCCAAATCGAGACCAGTTTGCAGAAAACTCAGAACATCAGCAGTGGAAAGAGAGATAGGATCAAATCCTTTTCCTGGGGCATAGGATAAGAACTTGTCCCAAATGCTTGCATAGATTGTGTTGGTTGTAGGCTTTCTAGCTTTTAACAGGGTGGATATGACCTCTTGGGAACAGCCTAACGATTCAAACCTCCTCCTTTCCACTTCCATACACAAAGATCCAGTTTCTTTGGGTCTGGATGGTCCAGCCTGCCCTGGGTCAACAACTGCAGAAAGGGAGGAATTCTGATCGGATGATCCACACTGAGGTGCATGGCTAGTGGAAACCACGGTCTCTTCGACCAATAGGATAGCACTGCTAGCACTTTAACTGGTTCGTTCAGGAGTCTGAGGAGAAACCTCGAAATGAGTGCGCGAGGAGGAGAGGTGTAAGCTGTCTTGAAGGTCCAAGGACAAGATAGCGCATCTACTCCTTCCGCCTGTGGATGTGGAAGGTGAGAGAAGAATCTCCTGATTTTGCAATTCTCATGCGTAGCAAAAGATCCACCAGTGGGGTCTGCCCTAGATTGGAGATTTGGATGAACACATGGGGATGTAGAGACCACTCGTTGTCCCCAAACCTCCTCGATAAGACATCTGCCTCTGTGTTCATCTTGCCTGGGAGATACATTGCCCTGAGGTCTACCAGGTTCCTCTCTGCCCAGAGCATTACAGGTTCCACTTCCCTCAGAAGTGTCTTGCTGTGGGTGCCCCCTTGTTTCTGAAGGTACGAGACCGCCACCTTGGTGTCCAAACATAGAAGTACTCTCTGTCCCTTGACCTGAGATGCAAAAGAGGTTAAGGCTAGAAATGCTGCCCTCATTTCTAGGACGTTGGACACTGTCCCTCTGGTGGGCAAGGACCATCTTCCCTGAATTCTCTGCAATGGGCACCCCACCCCTGGCCACTCGCATCTGACGTAATTGTGGACCATGAGTGGGAACCCAAATGATAGAGCCGGGAGAGATTCTCTGGATTCATCCACCAGTGTAATGACCACTGCTTATTAGCGTTGTTAAACGGATTGTCTGAGACAGATGTTGTCGTCTCCATTGCATTAAGAATCCCGTCTGGAAGCGTCTCAGATGCTAGTGAGACCATGGAACTAGAGGTATGCACGAGGACATCGTGCCAATAAGGCTCAGACACTGCAAGGCTGATAGATGGGATCTCTATGACCTTGGATACCTTCTGAATGATGCCCTCCATCTTCATCTGGGGTAAAGAGACTGTGCCTAGGAGCGTACCGAACATTGCCCCTAAGTAAACCATCTACTGTGTTGAAACTAATTGGCTCTTCCGATGGTTCACCAGCCACCCGAACTCCGACCACGACTGGAGAAGAATCTCCCTGTGGACTAAAGGTGGCTCGAGTTTTTTTTTTTTTGACAGCAAGAGGATATCGTCCAGGTAGTGATAAATTCTTAACCCCCTCTCTCTCTCATAGGGGCCAAGACAGATATCAACACTTTTGTGAACACCAGAGGGTAGGTGCATAGCTCTAAGGGCAGAGCTTGAAATTGCAGGTGGACATGACCCACTGCGAACCTTAAGTATTTTTGGAAGGATGGTAGAATAGGGATGTGGAGGTACGCATCCTGCAGGTCTATCGAGATTAATCAATCTCCTGGTTGTATGGTTTGTATGATCGTTTGGAGTGACTCCATCTTGAAGCTTTCGAGATGGATGTATTGATTTAGCTTTTTCAGATCTATTACAGGTCTCCAGTCGCCTGTTTTTTTCTGCACCAGGAAAAGGGTGGAAGAAAAACCTGTAAAATCGATCTGATGGGGGGACAGGTATTGCTGCCCCTTGACGCTGCAGGGACTCCAAAAAAAAATTGGTTTAAGGCCAGTGCCTTCTGTGGGGAGGCTGGTAACTGTCTCTTTGAAGGACGTGTGAGGAGGCTGCTGAGAGAAAGTCCAGAAGTGACCGTACAGGATCGTTGCTAGGACCCATGGGTCTTGACATTTGGAGGCACAGATGGGGAAAACGTTTTTTTAACCGGGCTCCCACTGGGGGCGTTTCCTCCCCGCTGACGTCAAAAGGATTTTGTCCCCTCCTGGGGAGCAGTGAGGGACTTGTACTTTCTGGCTCCCAGAAAAGAAGTCTGCGTGCCTCTCCACGATTTCTTGTTGTCCCTAAAGGGGCGAGACTGCCTGAAGTCTCTAGAATTTGATTGCCGGAATCGTGATAAATAGGCCTTTGTTCTCCGGACCTTCCTGTCCTGAGGAAGTAAGCCAGATTTGCCCCCTGTTACTCTGGAGATTACTTTGTCGAGTTTCTCAACAAACCAAGATTTTCCATCAAGGGAAATCTTGCATCAATTCTGCTTTGATGCTAGATCGGCTGTCCAAGGCTTTAGCCATAAGGCCCGCTTTCCCATAACAGAGTTGCAGCATTGAATTGGCTGAACACCGGATTGTGTCAATTGCAGCTTCTCCCACGAAATCCGCCAACTTAGCTCCTCCAGAGCTTTGATTATGTCATCTTTGGGAACGTCTTGGTGCAGGGATGTCTCAATATTTTCCGTCCAAGCCCTGATGGCATTGGAAACAGATGTCAGCGCAATGGCTGGTCTGCAAGCCACCCCTGCTTCTAGATAGATGTATTGATCTAGACCTCAAATGGAGCTATCTAGGGGATCCTTGAAAGACGTTGAATCCTCCATTGGCATTGTTACATTTTTTTGCCAGACGCACTACAGCCGCATCAACCACAGTCATTGAACTGAGTATCCGAATCTGCCAGTGGATACATTTTGCATAAACGTGCTACAGAAAACTCTATCAGTTTTGTTCCACTCATCCTCTATGATCTCCCCCATTAATGGGAAGAAGATTTGGTTTCTCTTGAGGAATGAGAAATAGTTTTTTGATTTTTGCGGAGGCCCTTCCGGGTCTTCCCAGGCAATGTCGCTCCTCACCGCTTGTACAAAGGGTTGAACCAGGGAGAAATTGAAACCAGACGGTTCTGTATCATCTGAGGACTCCTTGGATGAATCTACCGGTGGGATTTGTTTAGCTGTTTTTCCTGATGGAGGCAAAGGAGTACTAACAGCTGATGGGCCCGAAATGTCGGGGTCCAAATCCAACACCTGGGCAGCTTGTGAAACCGGGTGAGCTGGAATCATGGCCGTCAGTTCAGAAAGAGAGTCTCTCATGGTTTGCTTAAGCAGGTCAACCACCTGCTGGCCTTCTAATTCCCGGTTAGCTGCGTAGTCCCTGAGACAGTCTCTGCAGACGAGCTTATCAGGGAGTGGAACCGCGCCACAGGCCCAACATTTTTTTCCTTGACGCCCGCGGTGGAGGCGAAGGCGAATGACGACGTCTATAAGATCCTGGTCTTCTGGAAGATTTATGATGAGAAGAGCGCGGTCTTCGCTCAGGACTATCGTCATTGTCATAGCGCCTTGAGGACTTTCTGGACCGCTTTGAAGGAACAGGGCTGAAACAAACAAAGTTTGTCAGTGGCGCACTCTTTTTTTTTTTTTTTGAAATACTCACGTACAGGTGGTCCACATACCTATTGGATATGAGGATCTTGGCTTTGTGACGAATGGCTCATGGTAAATAATGGGCAGGAGGATCAGCTGTAGTAAGGCGAAGTAAGAAGCAAAAAGAAATAGAGTCTATTTGCACACCAAATTTTTAAACGAAGTCAACGCAATAGGAGTGAGATAAAAGTATAAGGCTGGCCATACACTACCCAACCCCCGTCTATAGATCTCCCTCAGATCTATAAAAAAAACATACAATATGTGGTCAAATCTAATCACCCCCAATTTGCATGCAATCAGGCAGGCCCCTGTACCACACAGTTGAAGGCAAACCTAATGGAAATCGAACAAGAAAATTGCATGGTGCATGGCCAGCTCCACACATACCTGTAATGCTGAAGTAATCTGGACTGCAGGGCATACACCTGATATGCAGAGCAGCCCTGAGTCCAATTTAGAGCCAACACTTTAAAGCTAAAAAAGGGAGAGCAGCTTAATTAAAATGACATACCTTATTACTGGCAAAAAAAAAGAAACAAAACCAAGGCCACGGCAAGAGAGTGAGAACCCTGAAGGGTAGTACAAAAAAGCTAGAGAAAAAACATCAGAAATAGCAAGGAAACGCCCGTTCTGCACATGTGCAGACCAGGAATAAATGTCTTAAAGGGGACATTTTTTTTTTTTTTTTTTTTAAAACCTATAAGCTTTAACCACCAGGGCTCAAAAACAGTGCAGACATGGAAGCAAAAGGAAAACCTAACCTGACCAAGAAGGAAGAGAATCTGATCCTCCCGCCGTCATCACCAGCATTCGTTTTTCTGGAAATTCAGCAGACTGCGTTCCTATGAGGAAACTCTGCAAGACCCCAAAAGATCCTCAGAAGGGGTTCCCAGTCTTATCAGTGCATTGAGCGGACCCAAGAACAGGGACTGCGCACGGGAGAGGCTTAACCCGGCGGACGCTGCCGACTGCAGAGGTATGGACATACTGCTACTCTTCACCAGTCAAGAGGAATGAGGAAAAAAAGGAGAATGTTGGGGGAGGGGCTATGCCCTTTAATTTATGCTATTCACTAGTCCTGAAGGCGGAGTAGAGGCGGAGCTCTATCACATGTATGCTGCCATGGAGGCACCAGGAAAGTTTTTTTTTTTTTCCTTGGGAGGATGCATGTGATCAGCACAGGGCCAATCAGCACAGGGACAATCAGCACTGTCCAGACAGGTCCAGACAGAGGATCAGGGGAGAATGAAAACTCCTCCTACGAGGTTTACTAAAAACTGATAGAAGTCACAAGGCTGCTATATACTGCTGATGAGAAAAGGTATTTATCAGTTTACATTTACTAAAATAATTGCATTTTCATTTCTGTGTACTGTGAAAGACCAGACATAGTGAATGCAGGTTCTGGGTTTAGTGACACTTTAAAATGTAAGGATTAGGGGAGAAGGTTTGTACATGGCAAAGAATTGGGTATAAGATAGAAGGCAAAGTGGATTTACAGAACATATTCTAAGTAGGCTAAAGCCAGCAACATTGTTCTGAAGGGATCAGTGCTGGGTTTAGTTCTTTTCAATTTATTTATTAACTGCTTGCCTATTTGGGCACATATACCCCCTTTCTGCTCAAGCCAATTTTCAGCTTTCAGTGCTGTCGCACCATGAACGACAATTGCACGGTCATGCTACACTTTTTTAAATTTTTTTGCTAAACAAACAAAAACAGACCAAAAATATTGAAAAAAAAAAACATTTTTCATAGTTATAATGCCCCGTACACACGGTCGGAAAATCCGACGGGAAAAGTCCGATCAGATTATGTTGTCGGAAAATCCGACATCGGACTTTTTCCATCAGAAAAAATTTGAGAGCAGGATCTCAAATTTTCCGACAACAAAATCCGATCGGACTTTTTCCGATCGTGTGTCAAGAATTCCGACCGACAGAGTGCCACGCATACTCAGATCAAATTACAAGACCAAAGCTATTGGCTACTAACGTGAACGTAGTCCCGTCATAACGAACGAATGCCATCACGCTCGGAATGATCAGATTTTTCGATAACTTTGTCCGACCATGTGTATGCAACACCAGTTTCGGACAAAGTCTGTCAGAAAAAATCCGACGGATTTTGTGGTCGGATTCTCCGACCGCGTGTACGGGGGCTAACATTTTGCACACAGGTAATTTTTTTCCTTCATTAATGTGCGCTGATGGGCACTGATAGGCTGTACTGATGGGCACTGATAGGCTGCACTGATAAGTGGCACTGAAGGGCACTGATAGGTGGCACTGATAGGTGGCACTGATAGGCACTGATAAGCACTGGGAGGTGGTACTGATAATGAGGCACCGATGGGCACTGATTGTGAGCACTGATCGGCACTGATAGGTGGCACTGGTGGGCACAAATAGGTGGCACTGGTTAGCAGTACTGATGGGCACTGGTAGGTGGCACGGGTGGGCACTGGTTAGGAGCACTGGCGGTCACTGTGTGGGACCAATGTCCCTTTTACAGGCACTGGTAATCGGCTTGTTTTTTTCCACTCACACTGTGAGCGTGATGGAAAAAAAAAGCTGATTACTGGCTTCTGCTTACATCATATGATCAGCTATCATTGGCTGACAGCTGACCACGTGGTAAAGGGCTGGGATTGGCCCTTTACTCCGATCTGTGATCAGCCGAGTCCCAAGGAGTCAGTGATTACAGAGTGCACCGCAGCGCAGCGCGAGCACGAGAGGACATCCATGTACAATTTAATCCTGCGTTGTAGCTGTCTTTTGGTTATAGCGAGGGCACCAAGTGGTTAAAAGAGAAGTATGGGAAATATTATTTTTCAAGAATCATACTTACCTAGGTGGATGCTGCATCTGTCCCCCGCCGGCTCTAAGACTGAGAACCGAGCAAACACCACATATCACTTGGTTCTCAGATCTCCATAAACAGAGAGCTGGTGACTGTCAGTCATCGCTGTCCGCTCCTCCCCCCACATTCACTGGAGCGCTGGGCTGTGGAGGGGGCGAGAGTGGCTTGCTCAGGTTCTCAGCAAAAGGCTCAGTCAAGTGCTGGTTCAGGGTTGTGGGCGGATAACAACCATATTGTAGCAATCTTTCCCTAGTCTAGACTGGCTCTGTGATGTCAGCCGACAGTGGGCTGAGGCCGGGTCACCATAGTGCAGAACAAACTGCACTCCTGTCATCCACAGGAGAAGTACAGCCAAACGAGGAACAATGTAAAGCAGTGAGTGTACAGCGTATAACAGTGTAAATTTGCTGTCCCCTCAAAATAACTCAACACACAGCCATTAATGTCTAAACCGCTGGCAACAAAAGTGAGTACACCCCTTAGTGAAAATATCCAAATTGGGCCCAATTAGCCTTTTTCCCTCCCCGGGGTCATGCGACTCGTTACAAGATCTCAGTGTCATATTCACAGGTTGTCTTTGGGAAATAGACGCATGAGTGCTGCCAGCATTGCTGCAGAGGTTGATAGGGTGGAGGGTCAGCCTGTCAGTGCTCAGACCATAGGCTGCCCACTGCATCAAATTGGTCTGCATGGCTGTCATCCCAGAAGGAAGCCTCTTCTAAAGATGATGCACAAGAAAGCCTGCAAACAGTTTGCTGAAGACAAACAGACTAAGGACATGGATTACTGGAACCATGTCCTGTGGTCTGATGTGATCAAGATAAACTTATTTGGTTCAGATGGTGTGAAGCGTCTGTGGTGCAACCAGGTGAGGGGTACAAAGACAAGTGTGTCTTGCCTACAGTCAAGCATGGTGGTGGGAGTGTCATGGTCTGGAGCGGCATGAGTGCTGCCGACACTGGGGAGCTAAAGTTCATTGAGGGAACCATGAATGCCAACATGGACTGTGACATACTGAAGCAGAGCATGATCCCCTCCCTTCAGAGACTGGGCCGCAGGGCAGTATTCCAACATGATAACGACCCCAAACACACCTCCAAGACGACCACTGCCTTGCTAAAGAAGCTGAGGGTAAAGGTGATGGACTGGCCAAGCATGTCTCCAGACCTAAACCCTATTGAGCATCTGTGGGGCATCCTCAAACAGAAGGTGGAGGAGCGCAAGGTCTCTAACTTCCACCAGCTCCGTGATGTCGTCATGGAGGAGTGGAAGAGGACTCCAGTGGCAACCTGTGAAGCTCTGGTGAACTCCATACCCAAGAGGGTTAAGGCCAGGGCCAGATTAAGAACATTGTGGGCCTGGTGCTGAGGATTTTGGTGGGGCCTTTTATAAACAAAAAAATAAATAAATAGAGAGAGAAAGGGAATGGAAGATGGTGTGAGGGGTAAGGGAGGGAGGATGAGAGAGAAAGGGGGATGAGAGAAAGAGGATGCACATGAGCATGCGTGGGAATGACATCAACGCAGCCCGGCCAAGGCAAGTGACCGAAGGCACAGAACCCGGAAGGAAGACCGGGTGAAGATGGAAGCGCCCGGGCCCCACCGGATTGATCACAGCACAGGACTGGAGGGTTCAGTCTGACAATTTAAGTGTACCCTAATGTGCTAATATGCTGTGCATACTTGTACATTATGGCATAACCTACCTTAGGGCCTCTAAAAAATAGTAATGTTAGAAAGTTTTACTACCGGTTTAATATCACAGGAGCCTCTCATGGGGCCCCCTACTGACCCTGTGGCCCTTGGGCAGTGCCTAAGTGCATAGTTGCCAACATTTCAAAAATATTTTCAGGGACACTTTTTTTTACAAGTGCTATATTTAGAGTAGCTGACATCCCCTATGTTCCTCTATACATCATAATAGTAATTACAAAATTAAATAAGTACTAATAATGGGGCAGAATAAATATGAGGACTGAGATTTCCTTTAGTTAAACTAACAAAAGTGGGCTCCAATAGCCCCTATGTTAATCCGGCCCTGGTTAAGGCAGTGCTGGAAATTAATGGTGGCCACACAAAATATTGACACTTTGGGCACAATTTGGACATTTTCACTTAAAAAGATATAATAAAATATTTACAAAAATGTGAGGGGTGTACTCACTTTTGTGAGATACTGTATAGAGAGAGATAGAGCATAACCAATAAAGGTGAAGTACACATCGGTAATTGGTTTCAGTGCAAGGCAATTAGGCCTTCCCAAGGACCTTATATTTAAAAAAACAGAGGGATTGCTGCACGTAAAATTTAATGAAAAAATTAAAACAATCCAAAAATTTCCACAGTGTTCAAAGTTAACAGTTTTGGGCTATATTGATAACGCCCTTCTTCAAAACCGAACACATCCAATTACATGAACATACGCATAAATATTTATATCAATCAGATAATGTGAAACACTTTCTGACACATCCAATTACATAAACATACATAGAAATATTTTTATATCACATAGATAATCTGGAACCAATTAAGTGAATAATTAATCAAGACTTTTTTAAATAGTATACTACACATTGGTGAAACGAAAAAAAAACACCAGATGCTAGGTTTTATTTCAACAATATGTAGTATACTATTTAAAAAAGTCTTGATTAATTATTCACTTAATTGGTTCCAGATTATCTATATGATATAAAAATATTTATGTGTATGTTTATGTAATTGGATGTGTCAGAAAGTGTTTTACCAGTGTTGGTGATGAATATTTGCTTTCCTAACACCTCTCCAACAATCAGGTGCTCAGATCTGTTACCCGTCACCTGATTGGCTAAAACGACAGGCGCTGTGATTGGATGCATATCAGGATGGGAAGAGAGGATGGGAGAAGACATTGAGGAGCTGTCCCACCACCACCGAGACAGGGTAAGTACAGACGGTGGGCACCCTGGCAACATTTGATATGGCACAGTGGCTGCGTTTGATGGGGCACAGTGGGAGCATTTGATGGGGCACAGTGAGGCTGCATTTGATGGGCCACAGTGAGGCTGCATTTGATGGGCACAGTGAGGCTGCATTTGATGGGCACAGTGGCTGCATTTGATGGGCACAGTGGCTGCATTTGATGGGCACAGTGGCTACATTTGATGGGCACAGTGTCTGCATATGATGGGCACAGTGTCTGCATATGATGGGCACAGTGGCTGCATTGGATGCTGCACAGTGGCTGCATTCGATGGGGCACAGTGGCTGCATTCGATGGGGCACAGTGGCTGCATTCGATGGGGCACAGGGGCTGCATACGTTGGGCACAGTGACTGTATTTGATGGGGCACAGTGGCTACGTTTGATGGTACAGTGGCTGCGTTTGATGACACAGTAGCTGCATATGATGGGCACAGTGGCTGCATATGATGGGCACAGTGGCTGCATTCGAAGGTGGCACAGTGGCTGCATAAAATGGGCACAGGGGCGTCATAAGATTGGCACAGTGGCAGCATTTGATGGGCACAGTGGCTATGTTTGATGGCACAGTGGCTGCGTTTGATGACACAATGACTGCGTTTGATGGTACAGTGGCGGCAATTGATGGGCACAGTGGCTGTGTTTGATGGCACAGTGGCTATGTTTGATGGCACAGTGGCTGCAATTGATGGTACAGTGAGGCTACAATTGATGGTGTTTTTTTTCTGAATTTTTCAGTTTGTTTGTGCCCCCCCCACCAAAAAAAATAAATTTTGAGCACCAGCCGCCACTGTGTTTTACTGAACAGACCACAAAATGAAAATAAAGCAAAAAGGCCTTAAAGAGGAATGGGTTTACTTCCTCTTTGTTTCCCTGCAAAGGTAAAGCATAATGGACTACTATGCATCGCATAGTAGCCCATTATGTGTCACTTACCTGACACAGGAGCCTGTGATGTCACCACTGTCCCCTTGTGTACGGAGCCTCCATCTTCTTGGTGGGTCTCGCTGCTCTGGCGCTGTCATTCGATGAAGCCATGTAGGTTTAGGAGATATTTCTTGGACCTACAGGTAAGCCTTAATCTAGGCTTACCTGTAGGTCAATGTGGTTTGTAAATGTTTACAACCACTTTAAGGGGACCGACATACAGCTACATCGATTTGTGCAGCCGAGCCAACCTGCCGCAGTATAATGACGGCGGCTGGTCGGCGAGTGGTTAAAGCTCAACTCCAGGATGATAAAAAAAAACACAAATTATGCAAACATGTGTTCAATTAATATAATTTCTTTGTAATGTCTTTCTCTGATTGGAGGAGTTGGAGAGGAAGGGTGGTAATGTTACAATCTCTACCTCGTCCAGTCAGAGAATGTTTTGTATTCAGTAACAAGAATACAAGGCATTCTATGAATGGCAGCAGTGCCAAGTGAGCAACCCCATTATGTCTGTGTGCAGAGGGGAAGCCGCTTGCACAGGACCCAGAAGATCGCAATTGTCACTGTAGTAGTGCCGACCAGGGCCGGGTTTAAGGGATGGGCAAAAGGGATGGCTGCCCTGGGCGCAGCGTGTATTGTAGGGATGGGGCGTCACAAGTTCCTTCTACTTTAAGGCTGAGAGGGGGCTGACAGTGGCATTACTACAGCTGTCAGCCCAGCGCTGGAAGCAGCAAGGAGAGGAGGAGAGATCTGGGAGGAGGTGTAGGCTGTGCTCTCTCTCCCCCTTCTCTGTATAAACTTGCACACATTGCCCTGAGCACTGGATGATCGTGTCCCGGCACTGATTCTGACTAATACAGTGATAGTCAGCTTCCCCAAAGGTCCCTCAGGGACATTGGCCAAGGCTGGACCAATATAAGTATGCAATAAAGATCATGCCAGAATTCTGCCTAATGATTTCTATACACATACGCATGGATTAGCAGGCGTGCACACACATACATGCCCCTCTGCGGCAGCTCACATGCTCGCACTATTTTTGCTGATCTGTGCACATGAAGGGTTACGTTTTGCACATACCTCCATAATGGAAAAAATGCCTCCTAAATAATATTGGAAAAAATCTTTCAGAAACAATCGAAGAGTAATGGATAATATCCTGATAATTTATATCTGCCCGGGGAAAAGGCCAAGGTAATTATGGGAGCATTTTATTTTTATTGTACCAACTGGAAAAAGAACATATGTGCCAGATATCCATTGGCTGACAGGAAGAATGTATATATCCATATGTTAAATATAAAGCTGAGCATTTTCTCGCAAATCTGGATGTTTGAATAATGGATTTTTGCCAGCTTTGATGGAAGAGACCTTCAGTCTGAGAAGTACAAACTGAGGATATAACCCGAGTGGAAATATATTTTAGACTGTGCTAATCAGCTACATATCAGTTTTGTTTGTGATTAAACTAGGAGTATTCCATAGAACATTCTGCATTCTACATGCCACATCCCCGTTCCTGTCTCTGCTGTAGTAATAGATTTTCTATTGCTGCTTCTCTAGTAAATATTTTTTTAGATTGTAGATTGTAAGCTCCTTGTAACAGTACTGTCTCCTTTATACTGTAGAGCACTGCGCAAACTGTTGGCGCTATATAAATCCTGTTTAGCACTACCCCCACAGGGGCTGCTGGGGCGTGGTTCCCATACTACTAGTGCACAGCCAGGCAACAAGCATTTTCCACTCACATCCAGACACAAGGAACAGTCTTTGAGCTTGGTTTTGTTGTTTTATTAGGGGTGATAACTTGGATGAAGTAGATGGATTATGGGATGCCCAACTGAAAAAATGGATGGGGACAACTTCCTCCCTATGTACAAAAATCCTGGACTGTTCTTCCTCCTGGCCTCCAACAGTCTTTAGTGATCAAAAGCAAAAGTCCCTTGAGGACTAGGAACTCTCAGCCCCTTTAGAATATAGCACAATGTGTTGTAAGCTGCATACAGGAGTATCTCCTCTCCTATGTAGAACTGCTCTCGGCTCTACTGCCTGCAGGAACTACCAGCTCTCCTGGCTGCTTCTCCACCAGCCCCCCTGGCTACTCTGAAGATCTTCCAGGGCAAGGGATAGGTAGGTTTAAGTACAGCGCTGTCCTCCTGAAAGCTTGCTACATGTGGCAGTCTCTCCCCTTGTGAATCACTGGGTGTGCTGAAGTACTCAGTCTGTCCTCTTTGCTCCCTGCTGCTCCTTAGGCAAGATTCCTTTCCAAACCCGAATGCTGTCAGGATCTACCCAAGCCAACCCAGCCCCCCCCCAAGATCCAGGGGTCCCTCCTAGGCCACCAATAGACCCTTCCGCACTCCATCTTCCACCTGACTCCCCTGCTGGCAATACTCTCCAATATTTAAGGGCTAACCTAGCCACCCTACCAGGACAGTCTGCCTGGGGATTGGTCAAGTTCCCTCAAGTATGTAGATCAGCCCACTAACTTCTAGAAATTTCTCCAAACTACCAGATCCAAGGGGAGGTACCAGAGACCTGCCTCTGTGGAGCTATCCAGCCTGACCTTCAGTAAACCCTGACCTGATTTCTGACTCACAAACCACGAGTCATAACATAAATTTACCTGCAGTAACACTAGTAGCACACTAGTAGATGCTACACCTGTAAAATAATATTCCTTTGTGTAAAAAATCTACACGCTGATGTTAGATATTGCAAATATACAGTGACAGCTACAGTATGTCATCACCCTAAAATCCATAAAGTCACATTTTAATCCCTCTCACCCTGTCACTCTGCATGATGTAAATATCTTCTGTGCTATTTCTCTAGTCTCCTAGACCTAATTTGTATGTATAGATACTTTTCTTGTCCTGTGTACCGAGTGTAATTCTCAGTATCTGTTCACACCTATGCTTCTGCTTCTTCATGCAATTTTTGGTGCATGTTTTCACACATATGTTTGAACATTGTGATGCATTGCAATGTGCTTTTATGCTTTTTTGATTTTGGCCAATGGCAAGCTTTAAATGTTTTTGTGCATAGTGACAATGCAGAAGCGTTATTCTCTCTCACTCTAACTATTCTTAAGAACTTTCCCTCCGCCCTACTCCTACCTTTCCTACATACCCTGTGTAAAAAAGATCTGCATACTTACTGTTTTTAACCACTTGACCTCCGGAAGATTTACCCCTCTTCATGACCTTCGGCGCTCCCGGCCCGTGCTTCCTCCAGCCGCGAACATACACAGACTTCTTCCTCCTTTCCAGGATGGCCCTGGGTGGCCAACGCACACACTGGTCTTTATAGAATTCAAAGCCTGTATCTACGTTTATCATATGAGTGGCTAGCACACAGCCTGTTTTAATAAGTGTTTTTTTGGATAATACACTTAGAGGTGCTTTTCTTCTTTCCTTTCTTCGGCCGCTAGTTCTAGCGTCGCTTTACCGTCGTTTTAGCACCGCTTTTCGGCTGCTAGAGTTCGATTTTAATCTATATCAGTATCATTTTAATCAGTATCATGATCACAAGCAGGCCAGCAGTGGCACAGAGAGAGATACCCTGCTGTTGTTGTACCGCGGCACCACGCAGCTGGCCTGGTCTCTACTGCCCGCTGCACTGGTTGCTGGCGCCTGTGCCGCCTGGCATCTAGCAACCTGTGACGTCAGTCACGTCCGATCCACTGCCGAGGAGGAGGAGAGTGAGGCCTCAGCATTCAGAGCGGAGCTTTCTTCCTCCACCGTACCTAATGTGAGATCCACCACCTCCTCTGTCCATGATCTTTTCCAGGCTCCAGCGTGGCGTGAAGACAGGCTGAAGCAGTGCCTGTGTGTCACAAGATGCTGCCTGCAATCCCGGATCCTGCTTTTCACTATTGCTCCTCCATGGGAGCCCCTTCCCACACCAGAGCAACAAAATATATAAATGAAACTGAAAGTGAGTACTTTATTAATGATTGTATATACAATTAATATTTAATATTATATATAATTATATTAATAATATATATATATGAAACAAACTTCTTGATCCCCTTCAGTCTGGATTTCGCCCTCAACACTCCACGGAAACTGCTCTCCTTAAACTCTCAAATGACCTACTAATGGCTAAAACCAACAGACACTATTCTGTACTACTTCTTCTACACCTCTCTGCTGCCTTTCACACAGTGGACCACCCCCTCCTCCTCCTCAATAAACTCCACTTCTTTGGTCTTCGTGACTGTACTCTTCGCTGGTTCTCATCCTACCTATCCCACCGCTCCTTCAGTGTCACATACAACTCTACTTCATCCTCTCCTCTTCCTTTCTCCATCAAGGTTCCCCAAGGTTCTGTTCTGGACCTCTTCTTTTATCAATTTACACCACCTCCCTGGGTCAGCTGATTGCCTCCCAATATCATCTCTATGCTGATAATACCCAAATCTATCTCTCCACCCCCCAGCAGACATATCAGCCTGGATCTCACATCACTTCCTCAAACTCCACCTATCCAAAACCGAGCTCATGATATTTCCTCCCCCAGATGCCACTTCCCCTGATTTCTCCATCAATATCAACGGCTCAACTATCAACTTGTCCCCTCACGCCAAAGTCCTAGGTGTAATCCTGGACTCCGAACTAACCTTTTCACCCCCACATCCTCTCGCTATGCAAAATTTGCCGCCTCAACCTATGCAACATCTCCAAGATACGCCCCTTCCTAACCAATGTCACCACAAAGCTTCTAATCCACTCCCTGGTCATCTCTCACCTCGACTACTGCAACTCCATCCTCATTGGCTTCCTCTAACTAGGCTATTCCCACTTAAGTCCATCATGAACGCTGCTGCCAGGCTCATCCACCTCACAAACTGCTCAGCGCCTGCTATACCCCTCTGCCAATCCCTCCATTGGCTAGCACTCAGCCAACAAATTAAATTCAAGATACTAATTATAACTTACAAAGCCATCCACAATCTGACCACCAGCTACATCACTAATCCAGTCTCAAAATACCAACCTAATCATTCTCTTCGCTCCTCCCAAGACCCCGTGCTCTCAAACTTCCTTGTCACCTTATCCCATGCTCGCCTTCAGGACTTTTCCAGAGCCTCTCCCATCCTCTGGAATGCTCTACCCCAATCTGTCAGACTTTATCCTACTTTGTCCACTTTCAGACGTTCTCTGAAAACACATCTTTTCAGAGAAGCCTATCTGGCCCCCACCTAACAACTGTACGCTTATTTTCTCCATCCCCCAAAGTTATTACCTCTTGTATCTCTTGACCTTCCTTATTCGATTATAAGCTCTACAGAGCAGGGCCCTCTGATTCCTACTGTATTAAAGTGTATTGCATTTGTATTGTCTACCCTCAAGTTGTAAAGCGCTGCTTAAACTGTTGGCGCTATATAAATCCTGTATAATAATAATAATGTATTAATGCCATTGTTTGAATGAAATGCTAATAAGAATACTTTTCAAATATCTTACACTAAATTGTGCTATATGGAAATTAGAAATTAAATAAATGATGTAATTTTTAAAGTACAAGGGCCCTTGTGGTTTTTGAAGCAATGAAGCAGACACATACTTTTTATTTATTTTTAAGCCTATGAATGCAACTGCATATTATTAAATGTGGCCATGCACATGCAGGCGTTTATTTGTGTATTTGTGTGCAGCTTTTAGGGGCATAAAGAAATGCCCCAAAGCTGCATTTGGAGAGGAGTATATGAGCATAATTTATGCACAAAGGTGCATACACAAATCTAAACACGCTCAAACACGCATGTGTGCATGTAAATGTTTTCTACTTGCTAGAATAAGTGAATATTCTAGCCAATAGAATGAGTTTACACTCATAAGCTTAAATGCCATACGCCTGTAAATGCGTGCATAAAAACAAGAGATTAGAGGCTTTTTTTTTCCAAATTCTGGAAGCATATTTAGAGCTTAAATTCTTATGACCAAATGCATGTGTAAAACAATTTGTTTTTTTAGGGGGTGTTGATACACAGTTTACCAGTAGAGGGCAGTGTTGTTCATACATTGAGTCCCATATACAGCATATTGCACCCTCTTCATTGTAAGGCTCATTCACTAAACATGTCTGATAAAATGTTATGTTTTATTCATATTAGTTTTGGTGAAATGCACTTTTGAAAATAGCAAAGTGTATGTATAGTCCAAACTTTTTTTTTATAGTTTAGGATAGATTAGGTAAGAGTTAAACACCTGTCAGCTTAATTTCTTTGCTGTCTGTTAACCATTGGGGGAAATTCCCTTTTGCTTTCTGTCTCAGAGACGCAAAAATAGAGGGAATTTCAAATAATTGTTCCTGGAACAGGTGTCCCCTTTTGAAGATTTCTCCTCGCCTAACCCTCCTACACTCTATCCAATACCTCCCAAATGTATGAAATGGGAATGATGGACACCTGCTAGTAAATGAATGCAGGCACAGGACACACCCCCTGCCACACCCCCCTTAAAGAAGAATTGTACAAAAAAAAGATTGGTTAAACCCACAAATGCTTTTTTTTTACCATTACTATTTCTTTATATTGGCTTTTAATATTTACAAATGCAGCAATTTAGATTTTGGATGAAATGTTTAGCAATGGGAAACAGTTTTTGATAGATAAGAAGTGCATTATATATACAACTATATGGATCAGACCAAAATGAGGGACAAATGAGGGGGAAAGAGGGACAGAGGGACATTGCTCCAAGTGAGGCACAGTCCCTAAAAATCAGGGACAGTTGGGAGGTATGCATATTCAGGGCCGGACTGGCCTACCGGGATACCGGGATATTTCCCGGTAGGCTGCCTGCCCTGGGGCCGCTTTAATGCTGCTGTGCTCCCCTGTTATGCTCCTGTGAACACGGAGCAGGGGGGGCGGGCTGCATATAGAGGATATGAGCTTTCTATAGTCCTCCATGCAGCCGCTGAATGCTTGGAGGAGGGAGAGGAGGAGAACCAAGCATTCAGCGGCTGCATGGAGGAATATAGAAAGCTCATATCCTCTATATGCAGCCCGGCCCCCCCTGCTGATCCCCCCCCCTATCCAACTTCTTTTACTGCCCCCCCCTTCTCCTTGTGCTTCCCCCCAGTGCTCTCCTCCCCCACCAGACTCTCCAGCCCCCCCCCCCCACATTTCCCTCAACCCCTGTTCTTTCTGCCCCCCCTGCTCTCCCCATCCTTCTCTAGCCCCCCCACAGTGCTCTCCAGCCCCCACAGTACTCTCCAGCCCCCCACAGTACTCCCCACCCCCCACAGTACTCTCCAGCCCCCCGTGCTCCCCCACGGTACTCTCCAGCCCCCCGTGCTCCCCCCCACAGTGCTCCCCACCCCCCACAGTGCTCTCCAACCCCGCAGTGCTCCCCACCCCCCCACAGTACTCTCAGGCCCCCGTGCTCCCCCCACAGTGCTCTCCACCCCGCAGTGCTCTCCACCCCCCACAGTAATCTCCACCCCCTGCAGTGATCCCCACCCCCCACAGTACTCTCCAGCCCCCCGTGCTCCCCCCCACAGTGCTCTCCACTCCCTGCAGTGCTCCCCACCCCCCACAGTACTCTCCAGCCCCCGTGCTCCCCCCCACAGTGCTCCCCACCCCCCACAGTGCTCTCCAACCCCGCAGTGCTCCCACCCCCCCACAGTACTCTCCAGCCCCCATGCTCCCCCCCACAGTGCTCTCCACCCGCAGTGCTCTCCACCCCCCACAGTGCTCTCCACCCCCCGCAGTGATCCCCACCCCCCACAGTACTCTCCAGCCCCCCGTGCTCCCCCCCACAGTGCTCTCCACCCCCTGAAGTGCTGTCCAGCCCCCCATGCTCCCCACCCCTGTTCTTTCTGCCCCCCTGCTCTCCAGCTCTCCCCATCCTTCTCTAGCCCCCACCCCAGTGCTCTCCACCCCCCACAGTGCTCTCCAGCCCCCTCCGTGCTCCCCACCCCCACCTGCTCTCTACCCCCCACCGTGCTCTCTACCCCCCACCGTGCTCTCCAGCCCCCGTGCTCTCCACCCCCGTGCTCTCCACCCCTGTTCTTTTTGTCTCCCCCCACCAGTGCTCTCACAAGCTCCCCCCAGTACTCTCCACTCCCCCCTGCATTTTGCCCCCACCCATGTGCTCTCCAACCCCACCAGTGCTCTCCAGTCCCCCGTGCTTTCCACCCCTGTACTTTCTGGCCCCCATGGGTGCTCTCAAGCTCCCCCCCATTGCTCTCCACTCCCCCCTGCTCTTTGTACCCCCCAGTGCTCTCCAGCCCTGTTTTTCTGCCCCCCCCAGTGCTCTCAAGCTCCCGTCCAGTGCTCTTTGCCACCCCACACTCTTACCCCCCCCAGTGCTCTCAGCCTCCTGTGCTCTCCACCCCTGTTATTTTTGCCCCCCCCCCAGTGCTCTGCACTCCCCACCCCTGTGATCTTCACCCCCCTGCTCTTTGCCCCCACCCATGTGCTCTCCAGCCCCGCCAGTACTCTCTGCTCCCCCTTCTCTCCAGCTCCCACCTAGTGCTCTCCACTTCCCCAGGACCAGGGGACAGGCTGACTGGGGCCGGAAAGTGAGGACGGCTGAAGGTGCAGGTGGCCCGGGACCACTCCATCTCACAGCAAACAGATCCTCTGGAAGGAACACTGTCCCCATCCAAAACGAGAACAGCCCCTGCCTGCTGCTGGCCATCATGGATATCCTGCTGCATGCAAGGTACTGTACCCGAGCATCAACAACACACCTTCCCACAGACTGGGACTGCAGACTGGGACATGGGGCACAGGAGGGGCTGCAATGATGGGCACAGTGAGGCTGCATTCATGGGCACAGTAAGGCTGCATTCATGGGCACAGTGAGACTGCTTTCACGGCACAGTAAAGCTGCATTTGATGGGCACGGTGAGGCCGCAATGGTGGGCACAGTGAGGCCGCAATGGTGGGCACAGTGAGGCCGCATTCACGGGCAGAGTAAAGCTGCATTTGATGAGCACAGTGAGGCTTCATTTGATGGGCACAGTGAGGCTGCATTTGATGGGCACAGTGAGGCTGCATTTGATGGGCACAGTGAGGCTGCATTTGATGGGCACAGTGAGGCTGCATTTGATGGGCACTGGCGAGGTTGCATTTGATGGGCACTGGCGAGGCTGCATTTGATGGGCACAGTGAGGCTGCATTTGATGGGCACTGGTGAGGCTGCATTGAGCTCTTGTATCATGTCTGCAGTCTCTGACCATCTCCTCTCCTGTATCTTGTCTGCAGTCTCTGAGGGAGTCTGAAGAGGAGTCAAGAGTGGGAGCGCCGCCAGGATGGGGGTCATGGGAGAAGTCAGACGTGTGTGGACTGTGGAGAGGAGACTATAGGATAGAACCAGAGCCACCAAGCTGGAGCCGACTGACTGAGCCCTGCTTGGTGCACCTGTGAGGGGGCCAGTGACAGCACCGCCAGGCCAGTCTGAAGGGGGGTCACTGATGTAAGGGGGGAGAGAGTACAATAATGTAAGGGGGCACTGATATAAAGGGTTTCCCCCTTATATCAGTAACCCCCCCCCCTTACCTTAGTGTATTCTTTCTGCGGAATGTGGTCCCCCCCCCCCACGTTCTGAGTTCCTGGGGTCCCCCTTGATGATTGACCACTTTTAACTGGAATATGCTTATATATATATCCCTATGTGATTTCATATCTGTCTTTTTTATATATAATACACTCTTCAAATGTGCTTTAAAATGTATGGTTTTCCCTTTCTTGAACCAGAAAATAATGACGTTATGCTGTTGCGCTGGTATAATAATGCTGTGGGGCTGGTATGAAATTTTTTCCAGGGCTGAATTTTATTCCCAGTCCGGCCCTGTGCATATTGCAAGTTCAGGAATGCATTACGCACAAGGTACAAGGTTCAGGAGTGCGTTTTGTACAGAGTGCAAGGTTCAGGAATGCAATACATACAGAGTGCAAGGTTCAGGAGTGCGTTTTGTACAGAGTGCAAGGTTCAGGAATGCAATACGTACAGAGTGCAAGGTTCAGGAGTGCATTGTGCAAGGAGTTAGGGCCAGTTCACATGACAAGCAGTCCAGTGTGTTTTATTTCTGCATCAAAAATGCATGGAAAGTATGTTATATGGTTTCCAATGGCGTAGTTCACACCAGTGCTTGCAGTTCCAGTGCGTTCCAATTCCAGAAAAAAAAAAGTAGATCATGCTGAATTTTTCCTGCACTAGACTGTACTGGAATGCTGTAAAACGCACTGGAACACACCTAAACGCACAGAAACATACTGGAACACACATGTCCTTATTTAAGATTAGGAAAAATAGAGGGGGAAAAAATGCACTGGATTGCATCAAAAATGCACTGGAACGCATCAAAAACGCACTGGAACGCATCAAAAACATGCATGCATAAAAGCATCTGGAACGCATCTGAACTGCGTTTCTATGGTGTAAACTGGCCCTTAGTTAAACTGCAAAGCCCCTAAATAAGTAAACATAGTACACTTACCTTCTAAAATCTCCAGCATACAGGAGCCGAGGCAAGAATGGCGGCATCAGATGGATAATAAATGAGTGCAGCCTAGCAGGACATGAAGCAGTGTGAACATCCATCCAGCACAGCCAGGGAAGGGTGAACAACCCGGCGGGCGTACAGCCACAATGAGAGCGAGTGCACCTGTCAAATCAAAGCTCTGATGTCGGGGATGGGCGGGGCTGATGTGGGGCTCCACCCCTTTGTTCCTTGCATACAAAAAAACAGCTGACATTTGCACCCACAGTGGTGTATAATACACATATGTGGGTGTACATACAGTACTTACAATTGATCCTGCCCCCTGCCACTTTCTTCCCTGGCCGGCAATGTATAAACACCGGCTGTTTTGGTTATGCACGGAACAAAGGGGCGGTGCCCCGCATATTAGCCCCGCCCATCCATGACATCAAAGCTTTGATTTGACAGCTGCACTTAATTTCACTCTCACCTGTATGCCCTTAGCTTGCCCACCAATCCAGCTATGCTGGATGGATGTTCACACTGCGGCATGTCCTGCTAGGGCTAGGCTAATACACCGGGACAAGGATTGGAATGCGGGAAAGTCCCACCCAATCCGGGACTGTTGGGAGGTATGCAAACTCCAGATTTCCCCTCTTTAAGCAGTTACAGCAACATTTTTTATTTGGGGGGGGGGGGGGAATAAAGGTTTTTACATGAATGAAAAAATAAATAAATAGTTGTCTTAAACCCCCAACTGCTATTTTGCTGCACAGCTTGGTCTGTTAAAATGATACTAAACACACAATGTGTACTTTACATTATCCCTAGGCTGCTCAGATATAATACGGAGGAAATGCTCTGGATAGAAATACACTGAGCGTGTGCATTAGCTACCAACACTGCTCTGCAAAATCCCCAACTGCAGTGAGGACACGGACAGCAGGGGGAGACAAAGAACAGCAGGATCAACCAGTTTTTTTTATACAGAATATAGAAAACGAATCTCATAGTGACTGAGTGAGTATGAACAGCATGTTATACAACATTTGATAGTTTTTAATGATGTGGTTTTATTGACACTTTAAAGGAAGTTAAAAAATAAAAGACTTACTGGCAGAATCACTAGGTGAAAAAAAAACTTTAAAGGAAAATGAAGGCAGAAACAGTAAGCAATCAGTAAGCTGCAATTTAAGAAATATATGGTTTAAGGTTTAATGCTGCTTTCGCTTTATGCATACACAGACTTACACAGTATTTCTATAAAGCTTTTAAGCAGCTATTGCACCAAATCGATCAATGGGCGCTCAATTTAAAGACAATTTTTTGTAGAAAAGGGTGACTTGTCTGCAAGTGTGAGCTTAGTCTGGAATCTTAATGTAACCTGGAGGTTTATTTAAAATCTGTACTTCATGAATTATATTTTGTGCAAACTTACATTGGGCCAACTTTGCTTAACCTTCTGGCAGCGGCACCTCCTGGCCCTTTAAGAGGTTTAGGATGCTGGGAGGTTGGGCGGGGTTTATGACTGGCTGTCATGGCGGTCACGCGATGGGAAAGTTTCCGCTCACAAGCAGTGATCGGGAACGTTCCATTAGCCGCCAGTAACTGTGGTGGGAGCTCTATTTGCCTCAATTCATGCAAATATGCGGCCGTTCGGCCACCAAGGCCCACCCACCGAGAGGCCGCATATATGTGTATATCCGAATCTCTGAATAAAGAAAAATTTGTCCAAATAATAATTCAGACCGAAACGAACTGCACATGTCTACTTAAAAGCAACATGCATAGATGTGAATCGAGCCTTAATCACTCTAGCAGTACAGGCTGCATACAGTGAGAACTGTGATCTTTCAGTTCTGTGAGTGGCTTTGCCTCTGTACACTGACCACAGGGGTTTTCACCTTTAGCACCTCTGCCATTCATAGAACAACCTGTATTTTTGTCAATGAATACATGAAGTTCTCTGGATGAGGTCAGTGGCAGCTGGTGCTCAATATTTGGGGGGACGGCAAACCACGCCAACCCCATACCATGGGATACGGACGGGAAGGGGGTGATCTCCCCCCCACGCGGCAGACGGACAGGAAAGCAGCGGCGATCAGAGGCCTCCTTACCTTAGGAAGAAGGCAGGTCAGGCAGACATGGATCCAGGCTGCAGCTCCTTGCTTCAGGGCCATCGCTTCTCCTCCAGGCCAAACAGGAATTGGGTCCTGACTGAGATCCGATTGGCCAGGAGTCTTAGGCCAATTGGGTCTTAGGAACTGCTTCCTGATGGGCCGAGAGGAGAATCAGGAAGACAATAGCAAATATTAATTTGCTATTGTCACACAAGTGGGTGGGCTTGGGGCACAGTGCTCTGTGCCCCGAGCCCACCCTTTTTTGAAGCCAATTAAGCCTCAGGCTCTAATCACGTGCTTAAAAAAAAAAAACCCCATTGAAATCCATGCGTCCGGCACCCCGCAAGTAGATTAGAGGGCCGTGTGGCCTGCATTAATGGACAAGGTGGAGATAGTGACATCCTGTAGAACAATGATATGGAATGTTGAAAATGCCACAAGCCCTTAAAACAAATGTTGATTAAAAAAATAAAAAAAATGAATAGATAAAAAAAAAAAAGTCACTGTTTTGTTTTGCAATGATTAAGATATACAGTATGTGGCACACCTATTGGCAACCTGTTGGGCTTGTCATGTCATCATTTGTAAGGAAAACAACCGTAGGGTATTCAAGGACACAAGATATGATGGAAGTGTGAAAAATCTGCACAAATACCTGGACTCCATCCTTTAGTGGGTGGGTGTTGTGCTTTCTGACATAAAACAAATCTGTCTACATTTGTGTATTCTGTTTTATTATAGCAAACTGAAGACATGTGCAGACACCACCGCCTATCTCCATCTGCACACTGTCAGACACCTTGTACTGCTCATCTCATTTGCCTTCTTTGATCCTGTTTCAGGGTCAGCACTTATACTGTATATGCAATTAATTCTGTTTGATGTCACTTAGTTTTGCCACCATGTTATATCTGTGTTTTGGATAGAAGAAAAACTCGATCTTTGAGGAAAGACTGTAATGTCATTTTTTTTATGTTCGATATTTTTTTCAGTTTTTTGTGCTAAGATGTTTTCTACTTTGTTAATTTAGCCATTTTACATAGGCCTTTTATAATGCATTATGTAGCACATATTTTTTGTGGCACTGCGTTATTTTACCTTAGAATTGCGCGGTCATGCAGCGATGTACCTAAATAAAATTATGTCCCTTTTTCCCCACAAATAGAGCTTTCTTTTAGGTCTGATTCACACCTATGCAAGTTGCAGTTTGCATATTCCAGGTGCATTTTGCGTTTTTCAATACATGTTTTTGATCCATTGAAGTCTATGGAACCAAAAAGTCCCTGGCCCTTTCCATAAAATGCATAAAATGGAAAATTGTATCAAATACTTACCGTAATTTTCCTTTCCTGACGCCAAACCATGGCAGCATACTAGTGATAGAGCTCCGCCTCTTGACCACTCCCTTAGGACCAGTGAATAGCATAAATATAAGGCCTAGTTAGGCCCCACCCCATTCTCTGTAATTAGCTACATACCGAAACGTATAAGGGTGGGACCATATGCTGCCATGGTTTGGCGTCAGGAAAGGAAAATTACGGTAAGTATTTGATACAATTTTCCATTTTCCTGACGCCAACATGGCAGCATACTAGTGATAAATAACTAGCTGACAGGGTGGGATCTACTTGTCAAACCAATCTTCTAATTAGGATGAGACAGAGGACTGAATAGTCCTTCCTACAAAGTCCCCTGATGACAAGGCCCCCGGATCTATTCCGTCAAGTTTGAGTAGGAATGTTGGAGCGACCGCGTACCCCTGTACAGATGGACACCATAGATTCTCTTGAATGTGTTGCCTATGAGGCTTTAACCGCTCTGGCGCCGCTAACGAAGCTCGTGACCTCTATCCTATACACAACCAAGCTTGCTAGGATCCAGGCAGTAACCTCTTTCCCTTGATTCCCAACTGGAATGACAAAGGGTTTATTTAGATGACCTGAAAGGGACAATTCTGGAGATACTCCTTTAAAGTTCTGAAAACGAACGGCCAGCTGAGGTGAGGATAGCTGAAAAGTGTAGATATAGGAGAAAAGGATTCCACTTTCCTTTTTTTTTATTTTTTTATCTACATATACTTACATATGTACACATATACAAACATACCTACACACATATAGGGTCAGTCTGGGGCGGGTTAGGAAAGGGTTAATTAAAGAGGGTAGGAATCTTCAGCCCTGATTAAGATGTCAGAGGAGTTGTGTGTTTGGAGAGAGAGAGACACACAGCAGCATTCAGTGTAAGGATTCATTTGCTGTGTGAGTAAAAACATATATAAAAAAAAACTGTATCTCAGACTAGAGCCATGCACTTTGTCTATACATCAGCCTGTTGGTTAAAGAGACTGAACCTTTCCTATCTCTGCACCTGTGTGGCAAGACAAGCCTGTCTTTTTCTTCTGTTTGTTTTGCTGAATAAAGCCATTTTCATTTTACTGAACTGTCTGAACTGGCCTTTCACCCCTCTGATCCCCTAAAATACATACATGTATTTACATAGACCCCCACACATATGCATACCCACACATACACATTTTTTTTTTTTTTTTTTAAACGTGTATATACATATACACACACCCATATCACATATACATACATACATACCTATACACACACATGCAACACCTGCCAAGGACAGCAGTGAATGGGAAAGGTAATGAAGGACATGACAGGTCCGCATTTTTGCCTGAATTCGGACCTGAAACTGAGCCAAAGACGCACAGGACTCTTCTGCAGTGCGCTCCATGGCTGCTCTGGAGGTGGGTGAACCGGCTCCATTGAGAGACAGTCACAGTCTCCTGTCATGCGAATTGGATGCGGATAAACCCACATCTAATTCGCATCAGTGTGAACCCATCCTAAGTGGTTAAAAAATAAAATTGGATTTGTTCACACAAAACATGTGCACTCGCCTTTGTTCCAAATAATAGCACCTGGTACATTTTTGCAGAGCTTCATTTTCAATTTAGTTTATCTAAGGGTTAAACTACACTGTCAATATTATCTTTTCCCACTGAGAGATTTAACCAATCACTGGCAGTCATCTCATTGGACTAGAGCAGTGGTTGTCAACGTACAAGGTATAAGGGGGTATGAACTACAGTCCTTGATGACAATAAAGGGTCACACACAATATTCAGCATATTCAATACTAAAAAAGACCTGAGAGAGTGCACACATGCTTTGTCTTTAAAAAGGTGAAACGCATCGGGTAAAGAGTGACCTTACCTTTTTAGTGTCTCTAATAACACTGTTTTCTGTGATCCTTGTTTATTTATCCACAATCCTATTTACATGCTTATAGATCTTCTTCAGATGTTAGGCCTGGTTCACACCTATGCATTTTTTAGTGCATTTTTAGTTTTGCAGAAACACACTACAGTCCATTTAATATGGTTTCCTATGGGTCAAGTTCACATCTGTGCATTTTATGGCAAGGGCCAGGGACTTTTTTTTTTCTGGTTTTTAATTCCATAGACTTCAATGGATCAAAAATGTGTATTGAAAAACGCAAAATGTACTTGGAATATGCAAACTGCAACCTGCAAAGGTGTGAACCAGGCCTTAATCAACAAATTTTATGCTCGGCCCAATAAACAAATTAGTGTCCGATTATCCATATTGTACGTAGATGTCCTAAATTAGACAATTGGACTTCCAACCACTCAAATCTTTTATAGTAGATACAGACAAACCAGACCAAGAAGCTTCCATTGCAGCTGCGAAAGGAGTGGCATTTAATATGTAAATTACCCAAAGCTAGATGGCAAAGGCATTTTTTTAAGGACAGCCCTGAACTAATATTGTGTGAGAGGTTGACCCGCGCTGTGGATCAATAGCTGTATCCCAGATTGAGGGTAAGACAACAAATAACGGAGTCTGACGAATAGTTATCCCTCCTTTTCCCAATTGATCAGTCTTGCTATAATGCAACAAAATTTTAGCGAAAGTAGGACCCATAACAACATCGGAATAGAACAAACCAACCGCCAATGTCGAAAGTTTCGGTAATAATTCCGAAAATGCTGCAATTCGGCCATTTGCATTGCCCCTCGTGGAAACTAAAACACAATGCTTTTTTAAAAGGGGTGGATTGTGAAGTCTGTGTGGTCACAGGCATCCTCCAAGGAATAAGGAGATTCAACCATAAACCTAAGTCCTTAGATCCCCAATTGAGATTTTTATGAACTGAAAGCTTTTGTCGGAAAGGATTCATCATAAAGGAACCAGGTCAAACCAGGGAGGTTCTTATAAGCTTCCATAATTATTTCAAGATGACGAAACAAACTGGTGTTTCTCACCCATAACGCTGGCAAAAATACAAAAAGCTTGGAGCCAATTATTGAAAGTGCTTGGAGCGTTTTTCTTCCTATCATCTTCTTGTTTTTCCGAATCCTTTTTTATCCAATCGATTCTCTCTAAAAGATGGGAGTAGATAAAGGAGGTCAATATAATCACCCCTCCAAATCTTCTCTTTAATTGTATTCGCTAAGTGAAAACCCAGCGGCGAGATCTTGCAGGCCATGGCCTATTTGAGGCAGTGATCAGCAACCAAAGGCTGTATAGAAAGAACACTATGCTCCACAGGACTATCCACAATACATGGGGCCAACAAAATCGGCCCACCTTGTTAAGTTGACAAAGACCCAGGCTGTGAAGGGAAAGTGGCAGACACATTTTTCTTAAAATCATCAGCCCATGCAGCAAAAAAGGACACCCATTGCAATAATGAATGTAAGTGTGCAGACTCACCACCAGGGGTATCATGGGATATTGGAGAAGTGGATGCAATAGGAACTAAAAACCGTGGCTGATCAGTGGAAACATTCTGCAATACAGGCGCACCACCTAGTGGAGGAACTACAGAAGACATATGATCTACATTATTATCACTCAAATACATATTAGAAGATAGGGAAGGATCATTTATACAGCTCTGCAAATATTTAGAGGTAGAAGTCTGAAAATTATTATTACCAAGCTAATTCTCCATGACAGAAGGATAAGGAGACAGCATAGAAGTAGAAGGCATGACAGTAGTAGGCTGGAGGAAATAGAAAATTAATTCCCCCTTCCATCAAAATGTGCATTTGTGATAATTTAGACAATATATTAACCTTCTTTGGCAAATTCTTACCCTTTCCTTTCTCCTTTTTAGCTGGAGGAGGCTCCCGGGATTCGATCCGGCGAGCCGTCTGTACAATTCCCAGTATGTCACGGCCAGTATCAACTGTGCCTGTGCTGGCCCCTTCGGTAGTCTCAGGGCCTAATGCCGATGCAGGCCGTGTCACCGCCAAAGACATCACAGGCGGTGCAGGAGGAGCTGGAGCGCTGTCAGTCTTTGGGGCTGCCCACGAAACAAAAACTCCTGTAGGAGGAGCCCTCGGAGGTAAAGACGGGCCCGCTGGAACTGGATGGGATGGCACTTGGGCAGAAAGAGTACATGGAGCAAGAGGGAAAGAAAAAGGGGGAGGGAAAGAGAACGGAGGAGGCACCGAGGAAAGGAAGCCCGCTCCATCATTTGGCGCAACAAATTTTCCATGGTGAGCCCAACACGAGATGCTTCTTCTTCGGTTGCTGCCATTGTTCTGACGACCGTTGTAACTTCTTGTTTTTCATAGGTTCTTCAAGTCACCTGACCACTGCTGAATTTTCCAGAATATTTGAATAAAGATTAACAAGTAAGTAACCAATCAAATTTTTTTATTTTTTTATTTAAAATTTCAACTGCCTCCTGTGTTGTTCCTTGGTCCCATAGGCAGGGGTCGCTATTTAGCTTTCCCTGCCTTTTAATCTTGAGGTCTATGGACCTCAAGTCGCATCAAAGTCAGACCAAAGTAGTGCAGGGTCTACTTTGAAGTCACACAGATATGAATGGTACTCATTGGAAATCATGCGGTACAACTTGCAGTCCCAAGTCGCACAAATGTGGAAGGGGTCTCATGGGCTCGTTCACACCATACGTGCATCAAAACTGATGGGAACACTGTGCAGACTTCCCTTGCAGAGACATGAGTTTACATCAGATTCACATGAGTTTACCTTAGTATTCATGCACGACAGTTATTTGCCCTATTCCCACACATGTTGATGTCATGTCCCGTGCAGAAAACTGCATACACATTGCAGATTCCTGCGCAGAAACAATCCACACGATTTGATGTGAACAGGGCACATAGAGAACCATTGTTTTTTTTTTTTTTTTGAGCCCTTGCAGAATGCATACAGAAAAACTGACATCTCTGCACCATGGTGTGAACAAGGCCTAAGGGATAAGTCCACCTTTGGGAACATGTTACATGTCCCCCCCCCCCTGATTTTAGGATATAACATGTTCCCAATGCTGCAGCCGCTGCCCGATTTCCCCCCCCTCCTCCCTGTGACAGCAGTACAGGGAGAAGTTCCCCGTACAATCTGTTAGTTTTTTAAATCAGCGTGGCTGTGCGGAGCTTCCCCAGGTACTTTAACTTGTTGCTAAGGTAGGTGCTTATGCTCCAGGTTCTCTTGGCTGCTGGCTGCTGTACTGTCTCTCTTATGTTCACTTGATGGTTACTTTTCAGTTACTGAGCTAAGCTGCTATTGATATGTCACGGCCCCCCCTATGGCCAACCCTTGCGCTGCAGGTATATGGCCATTTGCATATGGCGCGTGAAGATAAAGACCTAGGTCACAATGCTGTCATTCTATATCAAGTTCTAGACGTCATAGATAATCTTCTAGGTTTAGACTTCACACAGAAGCTTCCAAAACTGCATCTGGGCACCGCCCTCACCGCCACTCTAGCCGCTCTGAGAGGAAAGCTTATTGGGGATGTGGGTCTCAGGTCCCTGAAGGTAAATCGCTCTGCTTGTTCAATTAACACTTTTATGGCGCATAACTGCATTGATCCGGCCTCTTTATCTTCTGTTAACTTTATTTTACATATCCTGTCTCTTGACAGTGCCAATTAAACCTTTTCTCTTTTGTCCAGCATTTGCCCACCTGGGTGTGTATGACTAGTTATTTCCCATACGTATGCTGCTATGGAGTCTGTCAGGAAAACAGAAAATTCCCTATCAAATACTTACCGTAATTTTCTTTTCTGATGGACTCCATGGCAGCAGGAGTTCCCTCCCATTGGCTGGAGTAGGCTAAGGTGGACAGCAAATTTACACTGTTATACAAGCTGTTCACTCACTACTTTACATTGTAGCAAAGTGTAATTTTACTATGGGCCGGTCATCAGGTGGTTAAGGGCTTGTTCACACCATGCCTGCAGATGAATTGCAAAGGAACACGATGTGCCTTCAAACTGCATGTAAAAAGCAGTACATTTGCGGTCTGCAGCAGGTGTCAATAAAAAATTAACAACACCCCAAATGCGGATCGTAAACGCATTATGTTTGCCTGCACCGGATCGCATGGTAATTTTGCACCTTGCAATCCAGTTGCAGTGCATCTTAAAAAGTGGTGCATGCAATATTTTAGTGTGATGCAATTTTAGCCCATTCAAAATGAATAGGCTTGAAATTGCACCACACAGAACCGCATGTGAATCACACAGGAAGGCACAGTTCCTATGTGATTCAGCTGCGGGCATGGTGTGAACCGGCTGTGATGGCAACCCAAGCGCAGGTAGCAAACATGCATTTTTCCATTTGTTTGTTGCATGCCAAAATGCAGACTGAAAAAACACCTGACGCTCCACAACCAAAAAGGTTCTGGACCTACTCTGGGGTATTTGTCACACATACAGCAGCCCATTCAAGTGAATGACCTGCCCTAGGTGGGTGCATGTTAGTTTGTGCAAAATGCACAAAAAAACACCCTAATACACACAGCCTCCTCTATGTACTATCCTGGCTACCTGTCCTCCCTATAATATACACACGCATGATGCCAACTCATAGGCATCATGGTGGGAAGGACTCGCGGCCACATCTGGTGCATAAAACACCCCCAGTTTGTACAGACAGCCCTTTCAGGTTTTTCTTGGATACATTGTACTCCACACGTGAATCATCAAAGATTTTAACATGGAGCCCTTTATCCTGGGGTTATGTTTGTGTGCGCCTTAGTTTCCGCGGGTCTGTTACACCACAGCTCCCGGGACAGACACTCCCATTAGCCCCCATTTTCGAGTACAGGGGGTCCCCGACTTACAAACATCCGACTTACAAACGACTCCTACTTACAAACGGAGGGAGACAACAGGAAGTGAGAGGAAATCTACCCCTAGGAAGGGAAATTCACTCCTGTAAGTGTCAATATGGGAAAAAGGTGTCTCCACTGATGCTTTATCACCAGTCCATGCTTCCCTAACAACCCAAAATTTTCAAAATCCAATTGTCATTGGGACAGAAGGTGAGGTGAAATCTTCTGAACAGGGGCACAGACAGCAAAACAAATGTTACAGGGGTGATAACCCTTCCCAATGTTCTCCAAAAAGCTTAAAAAATGATTTTTTTGGCTGGAGCTACACTTAAAAAATGTACCTGTTCCGACTTACAAACAGATTCAACTTAAGAACAAGCCTACAGTCCCTATCTCGTTTGTAACCCGGGGACCCCCTGTACCACATGTTTGAACTGGGATCCGGTTTGTAAGTATTTAAAGACAGATACCTTATTTTTCTTCTCCCTCCTACAATACCCTCCTTGTTTGTGAAAACAATTATACCATATTGGCATCTATATATCTTTTTGCAGATTTGTATCATGCATACACTCCTGAGGAAGTGGAGCAAATCCACGAAACACGTCAAGATTTTTAGATGCAGTGATGTTTCAAACCTACGTATATTTTAGATCTTCTATAGTAGATTCCACTGTGATGTTTTTGCCATTGTAATAATCATATGACACTGCAGTGTATTATGACGATATTTATGTGTGTATATACATGAACTGCAATATGCCATATGTCATTGGTGTGTATATATATATATATATATATATACATACCTTTATCAATATCTGTGTGTGTATTAAATGCAATGTGCTACGTGATCTGTTTTTGTACCAATAAATATGTCATCATGTTTTGACTATATTACCAAGTCATGTGTCATGTGCCTCATATAAAGTCCCAAATCCTCTCTTTCTACTTTAGATATAGGGATGGAGGTGCATGACTATTTTGTCATGCGCTTCATTTAAAGTCCCAAAAACCCTTTTACCCAATTTGTCACTGTATGAATGACATGACCTGGGAAGGGGCTAACATCAGGGGCAATCAAAGGATTAACTGTGTGCCTAGCCTGTGTTTTACTGTAGTGTGGGAGGTGCTTTTACTAGAGGAAGGCATAGATCTGTGTCCCTGCTTTGCAGGAACACAGGATCCATGCCTTTCTTGCTGACAGAGCAGCGTTTCTGCCTGTGTACTAAACGATCAGCGGATGCCGGAGAACATTGGGTCCACGGAACCTGCTAATCTGCTCCCATTGTGTAAAATCACAATGGGTGCGAGCCGCTAGTGGTGCGCACACGCGCCCGATACCCAGAAGTGCAGGATCACGTATATATACACGTGATCCTGCTCAGCGCGACTGCCCTGTATCAGTAAAACTGCTATAGGGTCATCGGCAAAATGTTAAAGTGATGGTAAAGATCACCTTGCAAAACAACCCATTCAGTTTAAAATAGAAATGAAAGGCAAAACTGATAGATATAAAAAAATATATAAATATCTTTTTTTATACGTGATCACCTTCCCTCTCAGCTGCATAAGAGCTGTGGGGGATGGGAGGAGGAGCAGCAGCACACTAAGCTTCCCAGTGAATGGCTGTGCAGTGGGTGGAGGTGTATCAGGACAAGTCTGATCATTGGAGGAGAGCAGGCTGAGTTCCCAGCAAACCTAGAGAACTGACCACGGTGTGCTCTCCTGCTTAGTGTGGTCAGTTTTTAACAGGAAAGCAGAGGGACTGGCAGGAACACCAGGGATTTCACACAAAGGAAGCAATACAAAGAGAACAGGATACTTTCTCATATTAGTACATGGTACAGCAGGCAGATATCAGGAATATAATGTGTTGGGGTAACAAATGCTTTAAACAGTGGCAGATTTCCTTCCAAATTCACCTTGATGGTGCTTGCAGAGTCAGAGGCGTGGGACCAGTAGAGGCTCCCCTATCATCGCTCAGATAAGTAACCACTGACACCAAAGACCCTTATAGCTTTCTCAAGAGTTTCATTCTTCCAAGTGACCACAATTGAAAGAGGGAATAATTCTTCTTTTCTTATATCAGAAATATAAGCGGGCCCTTCTCTAACAAACCATAAAAATAAGGTAGACTGACAACCAATGTCAGGGGAATATCTTCCACTGACCACCAATGTAAGAATGTGCTTTTTCACTGATTGTCCAATATAAGCAGGATTTTTTCTACTGACCAACAATGTAAGGGGGCAATGCCTGCCTGACCACCAATATAAGGGGTTACTGCACTAACCATCAATATAAAGGGGAACTACACTGATCATTAATATAAGGGTACACCATCATTTTCATTGTCTTATTTCTTTTGTTATTATTATTTGCTAAATTTAAAATTTCATGAATATTACTAAAATTATTTGCTACACAGAGGAGAGGGGTGTTAAAAAAAAAAAAAAAAAAAAAAAAATATCCACCTTGCATGTCACTTCCTCCCATGCTCACCTCCAGGACTTCTCCCAAGCCTCTCACCCTATGGAATTCCCTACCCCAATCTGTCCGACTATCTTCTATTCCACTTTTAGGGGGTCCCTGAAAACCTTTCTCTTCAGAGAAGCATATCCTGCCTTCACTTAACAACTGTACTTTTATTTTCTCCATCAGCTTATCTCCCACAGTTATTACATTTTGTATCACTTGACCTTCCCTTTTAGATTGTAAGCTCTAATGAGCAGGGCCCTATGATTCCTCCTGTACTGAATTGTATTGTATTTGTACTGTCTGCCCTCATGTTGTATAAATGCTATATAATAATGTCAAAGGCCCTATGTGCTCCACATTCTTTATTATATATACAACTTACTGATCAGGCTAATGCAGGGCTTGACTTGGACAAAAATTTGGCCCTGGACTTCATCCAGACCGGCCCACTTTACTCCAAACACCTGGTGTTGGAGCTTCAATCATCATGGCATGGTTGATATGGTGTCAGGATGATTGAAGCACATTATTTCTATTATTACATTGTAATATAACATGAAATAGTTCAACTCACCATAATGCAGAATCAGTGGGAGCCCTGAGTGTACCACCTGTCATGTCACTTGCCACATCGCCTGCCATCAGATGCCGCATATCACTTGCCACATCGCCTGCCACCAGATGCAGTGCGTCACTTGCCACGTAACTTGTCAGCAGAGGCAGCTTGTCACTTGGCACGTCGCCTGCCACCAGATGCCACATGTCACTTACCACATTGCCTGCCACCAGGTGCCGCATGTCACTTGCCACCATTGCCTGCCACCAGATGCAGCGTGTCACTTGCCACGTCGCCTGCCACTGATGCCGCATATCACTTGCCCCGTTGCCTGTCACCTGCCAAGTCACTTCTCACCAGATGCAGTGCTACTACAGGACTTGATGGGCACCTCCAACCCAGACCTGTACCCCCCCAACACGCAACATGACAGGGGAGGAGAGAGAGATACACAGCACCAAATGTAGCATTAAAACAACTTGTATTCCACTTAAAGAACGTTACTGACAAAGTTAGTAGGGTGAAAGGCATTACGACACTGTGCAAGAGTCCAGGCTTGTCATCAATCTGAATTAGGAGCCGCCACCGGGAACCGATCGGGCCAGTAGATGCAGAGTATCGGTGTGTACTACTACTTCCTGGTAGCGGTGGAACGCATGATGGGGCGGACGTGATGTCATCAGCCAGAAATGATGCAGGATGTGGGAGGTGACGCATCCTTCAGGCCATCATTCCTCCGCCACCAGGAAGTAGTAGCGCACACCGATGCTCTGCATCCACGGGCCCACCGGGAAACTCCCGGTAGTCACGATGGCCAGTACATGCCTGGGGTGTACTCACTTTTGTTGCCAGCGGTTTAGACATTAATGGCTGTGTGTTGAGTTATTTTGAGGGGACAGCAAATTTACAGTTATACAAGCTGTACACTCACTACTTCACATTGTAGCAAAGTGTCATTTCTTTAGTGTTGTCACATGAAAAGATAGAATAAAATATTTACAAAAATGTGAGGGGTGTACTCACTTTTGGGAGATACTGTATATGAAGTTGACATATCCTAAAGAGATCACTCCTTGAAACAATGGGGGAGATTTACTAATACTGGAGCACTTAGTCACCGAACCTTCTCTGCCAGAAAAATCACACTGAAAATGTGTCCTCAATGGTGACCCCGCCAAACCCCACAGCTGCCAGAATGAGGAAGAATGCATGAAGAGCGCCAACCTACAAAATGAGTCCAAGGAAACCTTAACCACTTCAGCCCCGGAAGGCTTTACCCCCTTAATGACCAGAGTAAGGATGGGCCCGGTGCTCGATGCGAACCCACGTTCGCATCGAGCACCGGGCGTTCGCTCGCTCGGCGAGCCAGAACTATTTTGGCCGCTCGCATCACGTTCGTGTGATGCGCGCGGCCCCGCAATGCATTGCGGCCGGCGCGGCCGACGCAGTGCATTGCTGGCTGATGATTGGCCAAGCATGCACTGTGACCCCGCATGCTTGGCCAATCACAGCCCCGGAAACTCGAAGAGCCATAATTGGCTACAGGCAGGACGCCTGTAGCCAATTACAGCTCAGGGGCTGTAGTACACGCCCCCCCTATAAAACGCCGCCACGCCGTCTGCGCCGGTCACATGCTGTTCCGGCGCAGATTGAGCAGGCTGTTTCTGTGACACTCTGCTGCATTTAGATAGTTAGAGAGATTCACTTACAGAGATTGAGTTAGATAGATTCAGTTACAAAGATTGATTGACAAAGAGGGGCTTGTAGTGTGCTCGTGGCAGGCAGGCAGAGCTCCTATATTTTGTTACCAGAAGCACCTATAGGACTTGTAGTGTGTTCGTGGCAGGCAGGCAGAGCTCCTATATTTTGTTACCAGAAGCACCTATAGGACTTGTAGTGTGTTAGTGGCAGGCAGGCAGAGCTCCTATATTTTGTTACCAGAAGCACCTATAGGACTTGTAGTGTGTTCGTGGCAGGCAGGCAGAGCTCCTATATTTTGTTACCAGAAGCACCTATAGGACTTGTAGTGTGTTAGTGGCAGGCAGGCAGAGCTCCTATATTTTGTTACCAGAAGCACCTATAGGACTTGTAGTGTGTTCGTGGCAGGCAGGCAGAGCTCCTATATTTTGTTCCCAGAGGCACCTATAGGACTTGAAGTGTGTTAGTCCCATTACACACACAGAGCTATATTTTCTTCCCAGAAGCACCTATAGGACTTGAAGTGTGTTAGTCCCATTACACACACAGAGCTATATTTTCTTCCCAGAAGCACCTATAGGACTTGAAGTGTGTTAGTCCCATTACACACACAGAGCTATATTTTGTTCCCAGAAGCACCTATAGGACTTGAAGTGTGTTAGTCCCATCACACACACAGAGCTATATTTTGTTCCCAGAAGCACCTATAGGACTTGAAGTGTGTTAGTCCCATTACACACACAGAGCTATATTTTCTTCCCAGAAGCACCTATAGGACTTGAAGTGTGTTAGTCCCATCACACACACAGAGCTATATTTTGTTCCCAGAAGCACCTATAGGACTTGAAGTGTGTTAGTCCCATCACACACACAGAGCTATATTTTCTTCCCAGAAGCACCTATAGGACTTGAAGTGTGTTAGTCCCATCACACACACAGAGCTATATTTTGTTCCCAGAAGCACCTATAGGACTTGAAGTGTGTTAGTCCCATCACACACACAGAGCTATATTTTGTTCCCAGAAGCACCTATAGGACTATAAGTGTGTTAGTCCCATCACACACACAGAGCTATATTTTGTTCCCAGAAGCACCTATAGGACTTGAAGTGTGTTAGTCCCATCACACACACAGAGCTATATTTTCTTCCCAGAAGCACCTATAGGACTTGAAGTGTGTTAGTCCCATTACACACACAGAGCTATATTTTGTTCCCAGAAGCACCTATAGGATTTGAAGTGTGTTAGTCCCATTACACACACAGAGCTATATTTTCTTCCCAGAAGCACCTATAGGACTTGAAGTGTGTTAGTCCCATCACACACACAGAGCTATATTTTGTTCCCAGAAGCACCTATAGGATTTGAAGTGTGTTAGTCCCATCACACACACAGAGCTATATTTTCTTCCCAGAAGCACCTATAGGACTTGAAGTGTGTTAGTCCCATCACACACACAGAGCTATATTTTCTTCCCAGAAGCACCTATAGGACTTGAAGTGTGTTAGTCCCATCACACACACAGAGCTATATTTTGTTCCCAGAAGCACCTATAGGACTTGAAGTGTGTTAGTCCCATTACACACACAGAGCTATATTTTGTTCCCAGAAGCACCTATAGGACTTGAAGTGTGTTAGTCCCATTACACACACAGAGCTATATTTTCTTCCCAGAAGCACCTATAGGACTTGAAGTGTGTTAGTCCCATCACACACACAGAGCTATATTTTCTTCCCAGAAGCACCTATAGGACTTGAAGTGTGTTAGTCCCATTACACACACAGAGCTATATTTTCTTCCCAGAAGCACCTATAGGACTTGAAGTGTGTTAGTCCCATCACACACACAGAGCTATATTTTGTTCCCAGAAGCACCTATAGGACTTGAAGTGTGTTAGTCCCATCACACACACAGAGCTATATTTTCTTCCCAGAAGCACCTATAGGACTTGAAGTGTGTTAGTCCCATCACACACACAGAGCTATATTTTGTTCCCAGAAGCACCTATAGGACTTGAAGTGTGTTAGTCCCATTACACACACAGAGCTATATTTTCTTCCCAGAAGCACCTATAGGACTTGAAGTGTGTTAGTCCCATCACACACACAGAGCTATATTTTGTTCCCAGAAGCACCTATAGGACTTGAAGTGTGTTAGTCCCATCACACACACAGAGCTATATTTTCTTCCCAGAAGCACCTATAGGACTTGAAGTGTGTTAGTCCCATCACACACACAGAGCTATATTTTGTTCCCAGAAGCACCTATAGGACTTGAAGTGTGTTAGTCCCATCACACACACAGAGCTATATTTTCTTCCCAGAAGCACCTATAGGACTTGAAGTGTGTTAGTCCCATTACACACACAGAGCTATATTTTGTTCCCAGAAGCACCTATAGGACTTGAAGTGTGTTAGTCCCATCACACACACAGAGCTATATTTTCTTCCCAGAAGCACCTATAGACTTGAAGTGTGTTAGTCCCATTACACACACAGAGCTATATTTTCTTCCCAGAAGCACCTATAGGACTTGAAGTGTGTTAGTCCCATTACACACACAGAGCTATATTTTCTTCCCAGAAGCACCTATAGGACTTGAAGTGTGTTAGTCCCATCACACACACAGAGCTATATTTTGTTCCCAGAAGCACCTATAGGACTTGAAGTGTGTTAGTCCCATTACACACACAGAGCTATATTTTCTTCCCAGAAGCACCTATAGGACTTGAAGTGTGTTAGTCCCATCACACACACAGAGCTATATTTTGTTCCCAGAAGCACCTATAGGACTTGAAGTGTGTTAGTCCCATCACACACACAGAGCTATATTTTCTTCCCAGAAGCACCTATAGGACTTGAAGTGTGTTAGTCCCATCACACACACAGAGCTATATTTTGTTCCCAGAAGCACCTATAGGACTTGAAGTGTGTTAGTCCCATCACACACACAGAGCTATATTTTCTTCCCAGAAGCACCTATAGGACTTGAAGTGTGTTAGTCCCATTACACACACAGAGCTATATTTTGTTCCCAGAAGCACCTATAGGACTTGAAGTGTGTTAGTCCCATCACACACACAGAGCTATATTTTCTTCCCAGAAGCACCTATAGGACTTGAAGTGTGTTAGTCCCATTACACACACAGAGCTATATTTTCTTCCCAGAAGCACCTATAGGACTTGAAGTGTGTTAGTCCCATTACACACACAGAGCTATATTTTCTTCCCAGAAGCACCTATAGGACTTGAAGTGTGTTAGTCCCATCACACACACAGAGCTATATTTTGTTCCCAGAAGCACCTATAGGACTTGAAGTGTGTTAGTCCCATTACACACACAGAGCTATATTTTGTTCCCAGAAGCACCTATAGGACTTGAAGTGTGTTAGTCCCATTACACACACAGAGCTCCTATATATTCTTCTCAGCAGCACCCACAGGACTTCTAGTGTGTTAGTGGCATCACACAGAGCTCCTCTATTTTCTTTGCATAAGCACCCACAGGACTTCTAGTGTGTTAGTGGCATCACACAGAGCTCCTCTATTTTCTTTGCAGAAGCACCCATAGGACTTGAAGTGTGTTAGTCCCATCACACACACAGAGCTATATTTTCTTCCCAGAAGCACCTATAGGACTTGAAGTGTGTTAGTCCCATCACACACACAGAGCTATATTTTGTTCCCAGAAGCACCTATAGGACTTGAAGTGTGTTAGTCCCATCACACACACAGAGCTATATTTTCTTCCCAGAAGCACCTATAGGACTTGAAGTGTGTTAGTCCCATTACACACACAGAGCTATATTTTGTTCCCAGAAGCACCTATAGGACTTGAAGTGTGTTAGTCCCATCACACACACAGAGCTATATTTTCTTCCCAGAAGCACCTATAGGACTTGAAGTGTGTTAGTCCCATTACACACACAGAGCTATATTTCTTCCCAGAAGCACCTATAGGACTTGAAGTGTGTTAGTCCCATTACACACACAGAGCTATATTTTCTTCCCAGAAGCACCTATAGGACTTGAAGTGTGTTAGTCCCATCACACACACAGAGCTATATTTTGTTCCCAGAAGCACCTATAGGACTTGAAGTGTGTTAGTCCCATTACACACACAGAGCTATATTTTCTTCCCAGAAGCACCTATAGGACTTGAAGTGTGTTAGTCCCATCACACACACAGAGCTATATTTTGTTCCCAGAAGCACCTATAGGACTTGAAGTGTGTTAGTCCCATCACACACACAGAGCTATATTTTCTTCCCAGAAGCACCTATAGGACTTGAAGTGTGTTAGTCCCATCACACACACAGAGCTATATTTTGTTCCCAGAAGCACCTATAGGACTTGAAGTGTGTGTTAGTCCCATCACACACACAGAGCTATATTTTTCTTCCCAGAAGCACCTATAGGACTTGAAGTGTGTTAGTCCCATTACACACACAGAGCTATATTTTGTTCCCAGAAGCACCTATAGGACTTGAAGTGTGTTAGTCCCATCACACACACAGAGCTATATTTTCTTCCCAGAAGCACCTATAGGACTTGAAGTGTGTTAGTCCCATTACACACACAGAGCTATATTTTCTTCCCAGAAGCACCTATAGGACTTGAAGTGTGTTAGTCCCATTACACACACAGAGCTATATTTTCTTCCCAGAAGCACCTATAGGACTTGAAGTGTGTTAGTCCCATCACACACACAGAGCTATATTTTGTTCCCAGAAGCACCTATAGGACTTGAAGTGTGTTAGTCCCATCACACACACAGAGCTATATTTTGTTCCCAGAAGCACCTATAGGACTTGAAGTGTGTTAGTCCCATTACACACACAGAGCTCCTATATATTCTTCTCAGCAGCACCCACAGGACTTCTAGTGTGTTAGTGGCATCACACAGAGCTCCTCTATTTTCTTTGCATAAGCACCCACAGGACTTCTAGTGTGTTAGTGGCATCACACAGAGCTCCTCTATTTTCTTTGCAGAAGCACCCATAGGACTTCTAGTGTGTTAGTGGCATCACACAGAGCTCCTATATATTCTTCTCAGCAGCACCCACAGGACTTCTAGTGTGTTAGTGGCATCACACAGAGCTCCTCTATTTTCTTTGCATAAGCACCCACAGGACTTCTAGTGTGTTAGTGGCATCACACAGAGCTCCTCTATTTTCTTTGCATAAGCACCCACAGGACTTCTAGTGTGTTAGTGGCATCACACAGAGCTCCTCTATTTTCTTTGCAGAAGCACCCACAGGACTTCTAGTGTGTTAGTGGCATCACACAGAGCTCCTCTATTTTCTTTGCATAAGCACCCACAGGACTTCTAGTGTGTTAGTGGCATCACACAGAGCTCCTCTATTTTCTTTGCAGAAGCACCCATAGGACTTCTAGTGTGTTAGTGGCATCACACAGAGCTCCTATATATTCTTCTCAGCAGCACCCACAGGACTTCTAGTGTGTTAGTGGCATCACACAGAGCTCCTATATATTCTTCTCAGCAGCACCCACAGGACTTCTAGTGTGTTAGTGGCATCACACAGAGCTCCTCTATTTTCTTTGCAGAAGCACCCACAGGACTTCTAGTGTGTTAGTGGCATCACACAGAGCTCCTATATATTTTCTTCTCAGCAGCACCCACAGGACTTCTAGTGTGTTAGTGGCATCACACAGAGCTCCTCTATTTTCTTTGCAGAAGCACCCACAGGACTTCTAGTGTGTTAGTGGCATCACACAGAGCTCCTCTATTTTCTTTGCATAAGCACCCACAGGACTTCTAGTGTGTTAGTGGCATCACACAGAGCTCCTCTATTTTCTTTGCAGAAGCACCCATAGGACTTCTAGTGTGTTAGTGGCATCACACAGAGCTCCTATATATTCTTCTCAGCAGCACCCACAGGACTTCTAGTGTGTTAGTGGCATCACACAGAGCTCCTCTATTTTCTTTGCATAAGCACCCACAGGACATCTAGTGTGTTAGTGGCATCACACAGAGCTCCTCTATTTTCTTTGCATAAGCACCCACAGGACTTCTAGTGTGTTAGTGGCATCACACAGAGCTCCTCTATTTTCTTTGCAGAAGCACCCATAGGACTTCTAGTGTGTTAGTGGCATCACACAGAGCTCCTATATATTCTTCTCAGCAGCACCCACAGGACTTCTAGTGTGTTAGTGGCATCACACAGAGCTCCTATATATTCTTCTCAGCAGCACCCACAGGACTTCTAGTGTGTTAGTGGCATCACACAGAGCTCCTCTATTTTCTTTGCAGAAGCACCCATAGGACTTCTAGTGTGTTAGTGGCATCACACAGAGCTCCTCTATTTTCTTTGCAGAAGCACCCATAGGACTTCTAGTGTGTTAGTGGCATCACACAGAGCTCCTCTATTTTCTTTGCAGAAGCACCCATAGGACTTCTAGTGTGTTAGTGGCATCACACAGAGCTCCTATATATTCTTCTCAGCAGCACCCACAGGACTTCTAGTGTGTTAGTGGCATCACACAGAGCTCCTATATATTTTCTCAGCAGCACCCACAGGACTTCTAGTGTGTTAGTGGCATCACACAGAGCTCCTCTATTTTCTTTGCAGAAGCACCCATAGGACTTCTAGTGTGTTAGTGGCATCACACAGAGCTCCTATATATTCTTCTCAGCAGCACCCACAGGACTTCTAGTGTGTTAGTGGCATCACACAGAGCTCCTATATATTCTTCTCAGCAGCACCCACAGGACTTCTAGTGTGTTAGTGGCATCACACAGAGCTCCTCTATTTTCTTTGCAGAAGCACCCATAGGACTTCTAGTGTGTTAGTGGCATCACACAGAGCTCCTATATTTTCTTCTCAGCAGCACCCACAGGACTACCGACTACAATGGCTGGAAGACCGCCAAGGGGAGGCAGAGCGTGCAGAGCCAAGAACACAGGGCAGGCAGGCTCTGTTTCTAGTGGACGTGGCCGTGGACGTGGACGTGGTCGTGCATCGTCATCAGCACGTGGCCATGGGACACGCGCGTCTTTGTTTTCGGCAGCTGGACATGTGGAGCCGCATCATGCTGAAGGCTTGGTAGAATGGATGACCAAGCCCTCCTCATCCTCCTCATCCTCTCTCACCCAGGCTCAGGGTACTGACAGAGCATCATCAGCCACCCCTTCCCTAGACCCACCATGTCCTCCTGAGGAGTCCCCCGAACTCTTTGAGCACAGTGTTGGGTACATGCTCCAGGAGGATGCCCAACGATTCGAAGGCTCGGATGACGATACCCAGCTTGAGGAATCTGGCAGTACAGTTCCACCAGCTGCAGCTTACTGCCAGGTTTGCTCTAGTGGTGAAGAGGGAGGGGATGATGAGGTCACTGACTCCACGTGGGTGCCTCAAGGGAGAGAGGATGAGGAGGAGGACGAGGAGGAGGAGGATGCGGCGTCACATGTCCAACGAGGCAGGATGCCCCCTGGAGGCCAGGTAGAGGCCAGCACAGCAACTGTACAACACCGCAGAGCTCCGCCTGTGCAGGGCGCTGCCTCTGCACGTTATCAGAAAAGTTCTTTGGTGTGGGCCTTTTTTGAGACGAGTGCAGCAGATCGCACCACTGCTATTTGCAATATTTGTCTCAAGCGTATCTCGCGTGGCCAAAACATCAGCCGCTTGGGCACGACAAGCATGACCAGACATATGGCGACCTGCCATGCAGCTCGTTGGCAGGCACACATAAAAGACCCACACCAAAGAACTAAGCGGACCTCTCCTTGCTCCTCCTCAGCTGGGATCTCCATCCCCACTACACCTTCAGTCCTCTCTGAAAGCTGCTCTGAGAGGACTGAAGGTGTAGAATTCGGTGTGTCACAACCAAGTACTTGCAGTACACCGACGTCCGAATGCAGCAGGCAAATTTCCCTGCCCCAGCTGCTGGACCGTAGAAAGAAGTACACTCCCAGCCATCCACATGCCCAGCGGTTGAATGCTAGCCTTGCTAAATTGCTAGCACTTCAACTGCTGCCTTTTCAGTTGGTAGACTCGGCCCCCTTCCGTGAGTTTGTTCAATGTGCGGTTCCTCAGTGGCAGGTTCCCAAACGCCACTTTTTCTCGCGGAAGGCGATTCCGTCTCTCTACCGGCATGTGGAGGGCAATGTCCATGCCTCGCTGGACAGGGCGGTCAGCGGTAAGGTGCATATTACCGCTGACTCATGGTCCAGCAGGCATGGACAGGGACGGTACCTTTCTTTCACGGCCCATTGGGTCACTCTATTGGCAGCTGGGAGGGATGCAGGACAAGGTGCAGTATGTTGGAGGTTGTTCCGCCACCACGCCTCCAAAACGCGACTACTGCTACTGGTTGTGACACACCTCTCTCCTCCACCCCCTCCTCTTCTTCTTCCTCCAGTGCTCTGTCCTTGGAACCAGCGGTGCTCCGTAGGCGTACAAGGGGCTACGCAAGTACGCAGGCAAAAAGATGCCATGCCGTGCTTGCGCTGGTGTGTTTGGGGGACAGGAGCCACACTGGGCCAGAGGTTCTGGCAGCTCTGCAGGGGCAGGCCGAGAGGTGGTTGACGCCACGTCAGCTTAAGCCAGGAATGGTCGTTTCTGACAATGGCACCAACCTCCTCTCCGCCCTGCGACAGGGGCAGCTCACCCATGTGCCCTGCATGGCTCACGTCCTCAACCTGGTGGTGCAGCGGTTCTTGGGCAGGTTCCCAGGCTTACAGGATGTCCTGAGGCAGGCCAGGAAAGTCTGTGTGCATTTCCGCCGATCTTATAATGCCAGTGCTCGGCTGACTGAGCTGCAAAAGGAGCTGAACCTGCCCAAGAACCGCCTAATATCTGACATGCCCACCAGGTGGAACTCAACGTTGGCCATGCTGCAGCGACTGCACACGCAGCAGAGGGCCATCAATGAGTACCTTTGCGACTACGGCACCAGGACAGGGTCAGGGAGCTTGTTTTTTTTTTCCCCACGTCAGTGGAGCATGATCAGGGATGCATGCACTGTCCTCTCACCATTTGAGGAGGCCACGAGGATGGTGAGCAGTGACAGTGCATGCATCAGTGACACTGTCCCTCTTGTCCACCTGTTGGAGCATACGCTGCGTGGGATAATGGACAGGGCACTTGAGGCAGAACAGAGGCAGGAAGAGGAGGACTTCCTTGCCTCTCAAGGCCCCCTTTATCCGGACAGTGTTCCTTCTGTCCCACCCATCACACAGGAAGAGGATGAGGAGGAGGAGGAGGAGGAGGAGGAGGAGGATTGTGTGAGCATGGAGGTGGAGCCTGGCACTCAGCATCAGCAGCAGCAGTCTTTTAGGGATGATGTACAGTCCCAACAAGCCAGTGGACTTGTACGTGGCTGGGAGGAGGTGGCTGGCGATCATGTCATCCTCAGTGACCCAGAAGACTCCGGACCGAATGCCTCAGCTAACCTACGCTGCATGGCCTCCCTGATCCTGCAAAGCCTGCGGAAGGATCCTCGTGTTCTTCGGATCAAGGAGAGGGACCATTACTGGCTGGCCACTCTCCTTGATCCGCGGTACAAGGGTAAGGTTGCGGACCTTATCTTGCCGTCGCAGAGGGAGCAGAGGATGAGACATCTCAGGGAGGCCTTGCAGAAAGGTCTGTGCAACGCGTTCCCAGAAACTGGGAGGCTACAAACTCCTGGTCCTGGGCGACGAGTTGCTGAGGCTTCGGTCAGTGGCAGAAGGAGCGGTGGGGAAGGTGGACGTCTGACCGATGCGTTCAGACAATTTTTTAGTCCGCAGCCCCAAGGTATGATCGGTTCCAGCAACCATCGCCAGCGTCTGATATACATGGTGCAGGAATACCTTGGGGCAAGGTCAGACTTGGACACCTTTCCCACCGAAAATCCTCTGGCTTACTGGGTCCTGAGGATGGATCACTGGCCAGAGCTTGCACAGTATGCAATTGAGCTACTGGCCTGTCCTGCCTCCAGCGTTCTTTCCGAACGCACATTCAGTGCTGCTGGAGGATTTGTGACTGATCATAGGGTGCGCCTGTCCACCGCCTCGGTTGATCGACTGACATTCATCAAAATGAATCAGTCTTGGATCACCACCAGCTACCAGGCACCTGAGGCGGATATAACCGAATAATTTTTAATGTCACATCCCTTCAAGACTGCCTATGCTGATGCTGAGTGACTGTCCTCTTATGTTCACTGACTATCCTCTTCCTCCTCCTCAATGATCCATGCCACCACACCAGTGCCTAAGGCACAATTTTTCAGCCCCTGTTTAACAGGGGCGTGTACTTACAATTTTTTAAAAAAAATGCTTCGCAACACGTGTGACTGCTGTGCTCCAAGTACAGTCTCTGTGAGGGCCGTGTTGCAGTGTTGTGGCACCAGCACCAGTGCCTAAGGCACAATTTTTCAGCCCCTGTTTAACAGGGGCGTGTACTTACAATTTTTAAAAAAAATGCTTCGCAACACGTGTGACTGCTGTGCTCCAAGTACAGTCTCTGTGAGGGCCGTGTTGCAGTGTTGTGGCACCAGTGCCTAAGGCACAATTTTTCAGCCCCTGTTTAACAGGGGCGTGTACTTACAATTTTTTTTAAAAAAAATGCTTCGCAACACGTGTGACTGCTGTGCTCCAAGTACAGTATCTGTGAGGGCCGGGTTGCAGTGTTGTGGCACCAGCACCAGTGCCTAAGGCACAATTTTTCAGCCCCTGTTTAACAGGGGCGTGTACTTACAATTTTTTAAAAAAAATGCTTCGCAACACGTGTGACTGCTGTGCTCCAAGTACAGTATCTGTGAGGGCCGGGTTGCAGTGTTGTGGCACCAGCACCAGTGCCTAAGGCACAATTTTTCAGCCCCTGTTTAACAGGGGCGTGTACTTACAATTTTTTAAAAAAATGCTTCGCAACACGTGTGACTGCTGTGCTCCAAGTACAGTCTCTGTGAGGGGTTGCAGTGTTGTGGCACCAGCACCAGTGCCTAAGGCACAATTTTTCAGCCCCTGTTTAACAGGGGCGGGTAATTACAAATCTTGATCTAATAGTTCACAGCAGGGCCCATTCCTGCGCCCACCAAGAGTAACTATGAGGGCCTGCAGTCTTGTGGCAACACCGTCCACCACCACCGCCAAAGGCCCAATTTTTCTGCCCTGTTCATCAGGTGCTTGCAATTACAAATCTTGATCTAATAACTCACAGCAGGGCCCATTCCTGCGCCCACCAAGAGTAACTATGAGGGCCTACAGTCTTGTGGCAACACCGTCCACCACCACCGCCAAAGGCCCAATTTTTCTGCCCTGTTCATCAGGTGCTTGCAATTACAAATCTTGATCTAATAACTCACAGCAGGGCCCATTCCTGCGCCCACCAAGAGTAACTGTGAGAGCTTACAGTCTTGTGGCAAAACCGTCCACCACCCCCAATTTTTCTGCCCTGTTCAACAGGTGCATGCAATTACAAATCTTGATCTATTAACTCACAGCAGGGCCCATTCCTGTGCCCACCAGTCTTGTGGCTACACCAACATCTAATAGGGCAAATTTCTGCAGAGTATATACGCCAGGCCCCTACTTTCAAACATCCAACTTACAAACGACTCCTACTTGCAAATGGAAAGAGAAAACAGGAAGTGAGAGGAAATCTACCCCTAGGAAGGGAAATTCTATCCTGTTAGATTTAATTTGGGAAAAAGGTATCTCCTCTCTACTGATACTTTATCACCAATCCTTGTTTCAATTAAAACCCCACTTTTTCCAAAAACATTTGTCATTGGGACGGAAAGTGAGGTGACATGTTCTGAACAGATGTGCAAAGACAGCAAATGTTACAGGGGTGATAACCCCTCCCTATGTTCTCCAAAAAGCTTAAAAATAGATTTTTTTGGGATGGAGCTACACTTCATAATGTACCTGTTCAGATTCTACTTAAGATCAAACCTAAAGCCGCAAGTGGTTTTAAATGGCTTCTTTTTTTCCTTTACAAATGTCATTTTGTGCAAGGACAGTTCTAAACACGGGAAACACATGCCACTTCACAGGCATACTTTGGACACCCCCCAGGTACCATATTTAAAGGAAAATGTCACTTTTTTTTTTTCACTTTATGCATCATTAAAATGACTGCTCCCGAAAAAACGTTAGTTTTTAAAAGTTCTTTTTGCATTGATATATGTCCCCTGGGGCAGGACCCGGGTCCCCAAACCTGTTTTTTATGACATTAACATGCATATTGGCCGTTGTAATTAGCACTTTTGATTTCGAACGTTCGCGTCCATTATAACGTATAGGGTTCGAAAATTCGCGCGAACTTTCGGTCCGTTCGAAGGTTCTGGTTCGAACCGAACCCGGGGGTGTTCGGCTCATCCCTAGACCAGAGCATACATTTGATTTTTTAAAAACAAATTTCTTCATCAGTTTAGGCCAATGTATATTCTTCTACATATTTTTGGTAAAAAAAAAATCGCAATAAGCGTATATCGATTGGTTTGCGCAAAAATTATAGCGTCTATAAAATAGGGAATAGATTTATAGCATTTAAATTTTTTTTACTAGTAATGGTGGTGATCTGATTTTTATCGGGACTGCGACATTGCGGCGGACAGATCAGACATTTTTTTGGAGAACAGTGACATTTATAAAGCGATCAAAGCTAAAAATAAATAGCCACTGATTACTGCATAAATGTCACTGGCCAGAAGGGGTTAACACTAGGGGGCGATCAAGGGGTTAACTGTGTTCCCTATGAGTGTTTCTAACTGTAGGGGGGATGGGCTTACTGGGACATGACAGAGATCACTGTTCCCGACCACTGGGAATAGTAGATCCCTGTCATGTCACCCGTCAGAACAAGGAAATGCCATGTTTACATAGGCATTTCCCCCTTCTGCCTGTGTACAAGTCATGCGCGCGCCCTCCCGCAACTGAGCCTACGCGAGCCGCCATACAGCTACGACGATTCACACAGGAAAGCCATTGTGCCCCTGTCAAACGGCAGCGGGCCGGTCTTAAAGCGGTTAATTGTTCATCAAATGACCAAAAAAAAAGCAGAAAAACAACAGACTCCCTCTGAACTCCCCCCCCCCCATGCAATGGGAGAGATTTACTAAACTGCAGCACTCAAAATCTGGTGCAGTTTGCATGGGAGTCAATCAGCTTCCAGGTTTTATTGTCAAAGCTTAACTGAACAAGCTGGAGTTAGAAGCTGATTGGCTCCCATGCACAACTGCACCAGATTCTGAGTGCTCCAGTTTTAGTAAATCTCTCCCATTGTATAAAGGGGGGGGGGAGTTCAGATAGTTCCCTCTTCCTGCGGAATGTCAGGGCTTGCTCCTCCCTCTGACACTTTAGGGGCGGATCTGACACTTTATATATCATCTGCTGGAAGATTGGGGGGGGGGGTCATCTAACGACAGCATGACCCCAAAAAACAGATACAGATCACTTCCTGCCTCCGGAGACTGGCTCAGCTATCGTGGGACTTACAGGGAAATGTTACACGGCAATGACAGAATTATCAGATTTAGTTTTATTTGTTGGAATTGGAGGTGTAAAAATCATCTGAAAAGCGAACCCGGACACTTTATATTGTGATGAGATTTTGTAATAAAGATTATATGGGAGGAATATGATATTGACTCCGGATTGGTGTATGTGCACGGCCAGGATGATGATAAACTGTAATTGTATAGTAAATTCCACGACAAAGATCGATGACAAACCCCTCCCCCCTGTCATTCCCCCCACAATGGAGAGCTGTGAATGGCCCTACCTTTTTTTTAAATGAATGGATGAGAGGTATAAATGGGTCTCTTATATCTCTTATATCTGCCTGTAGTTCTGTTTTAACACTGAACTCCAGGCAGACATCTAAATACAGATTATTTCCCTGTGACAACCCCCTCAGAAATTACATACATGACACACAGGTCTGTCACAGGTTACATACATGACACATGACGGTCAGAGATTACATACAACACACACTGGAAGGTCAGAGATTACATACATGACACACAGGACGGTCAGAGATTGCATACATGGCACATGGGACGGTCAGAGATTACATACATGACACACAGGACGGTTAGAGATTGCATACACAGCACACGGAACGGTCAGAGATTGCATACGTGACACACGGGACGTCAGAGATTACATACACGGCAAACGGAGCGGTCAGAGATTGCATACGTGACACACGGGACATCAGAGATTGCATACACGGCACACGGAACAGTCAGAGATTGCATACGTGACACACGGGACATCAGAGATTGCATACACGGCACACGGAACGGTCAGAGATTGCATACGTGACACGCGGGACGTCAGATATTACATACATGACACACGACGATCAGATATTACATACATAACACGCAGGAAGGTCACAATTACATACACGACATAAGATCGGTCAGAGATTACACACATGACACACAGGACGGTCAGAGATTGCATACATGGCACACGGGACGGTCACAGATTACACACATGATAGTCAGATATTACATACACAGCACACGGGATGGTCACAGATTACATACATGGCACACGGGATGGACAGAGATTACATACATGACACATGGAGATGGCACACGGGACGGTCACAGATTACACACATGACAGTCAGAGATTAAATACATGACACATGGAACGGTCAGAGATTACATACATGGCACACGGGACGGTCAGAGATTACATACATGGCACACGGGACTGTCAGAGATTACATACACGGCACACTGGACGGTCAGAGAATGCATACATGACACACGGGGCGGTAAGAGATTACACACATGACACACGGGATGGTCAGAGATTACAATGAATGTGTGCGCTGTAATATGATCGCTATTGTTTGTTGGTCTTACGGCAGCACCATCTTGAATCTAAACACATTAGGGTGTGCTTCTCAAATATGTTTTTGTATGTTGTAATAAACCCTGACCAGTTTTTTTTTTGGGTTAGAGCACCCCTCCCCCTTCATTACCTCTTATTTAGTGGCCACCAGTGTATAGGAGGAATCCCTTCAGTTCTCCCACATAGAGGAGTTTGGCTCCCATGGTTGAGACGCAGGATCTTTCATTATATTACTAGGGTAGGACCCACTAATTCGGGGTACTTTGTCACAGTAAGTGGGCTTAGCACTATATAACCATATAGTGTGACCAAACCCCCGTATTTTTTGAATATGTTCAGGTGTTTCTAACTAGCCCTGCAGGAAACGTCATTCTTGAATGTGTGCGCTGTAATATGTTCGCTATTGTTTGCTGGTCTTATGGCAGCACCATCTTGAATCTAAACGCATTAGGGTGTGCTTCTCAAATATGTTTTTGAACACTGAAGAAATTACACTTTGCTACAACGTAAAGTAGTGAGTGTCCAGCTTGTATAACAGTGTAAATTTGCTGTCCCCTCAAAATAACTCAACACATAGCCATTAAGGTCTAAACTGCTGGCAACAAAAGTGAAAATGTCCAAATTGGGCCCAATTATCCATTTTCCCTCCCCGGTGTCATGTGACTCGTTAGTGTTACAAGGTCTCAGGTGTGTTAAATTTGGTGTTATTGCTCTCACTCTTTCATACTGGTCACTGGAAGTTCAACATGGCACCTCATGGCAAAGAACACTCTCAGGATCTGAAAAAAAGAATTGTTGCTCTAAAGATGGCCTAGGCCAGTGATGGCGAACCTTGCCACCCCAGATGTTTTGGAACTACATTTCCCATGATGCTCATGTACTCTGCAGTGTAGGTGAGCATCGTGGGAAATGTAGTTCTAAAACATCTGGGGTGCCAAGGTTCGCCATCACTGGCCAAGGCTATAAGAAGATTGCCAAGACCCTGAAACTGAGCTGCAGCATGGTGTAGTATATTATATCTAATATATATATATATATGTATACATATATATATATATTATATATATACATATTTATTATATGTTGTGTTGTTATTTAGGCATTCTAAAGACAAGTTTATTCTAGGCATGCCACTTTGGTAGCTGTTAATCTAACTGCGCATATTAAAAGAGGGTTTGTTGGTCAAAGGACAAATGGCCAGACCAGACTTACTCCATATATGAAAGGGAACAGATAATGATTATCTTAATCTAATCAGTATTCACACATGTCAAAGGGGGAATATGCAAGAATGTAAATTGGGGCAGCTTTATAATTACAACTATTCACAGCTTGGGGTTGTCTCCTGTCACTCTGAAAGACCAGGCCAGATATAAGTTGACAATGTTATCTGTTACCCTTTGATGTGTAAATCTTATGCAAGTTGTGTGTGTGTGAGGAATAGCCTTTTAACCTAGTATTTATTGATGGTAATTAGACCTTGAGGTCTAACCCGGGGGGGGGGGGGGGGGGGTATTCATGGAAAACATTTGGTTGACCCCCCCCCCAGTGTCAGATCAGTATATGAGAAGACAGGCAGGTTGTCAGCTAGTCTAGAGAAAGATGGTCTGAGAGAAGATTCTGTATCCATGAAGGCATAGGTACAAGAGGAAATATTCGTTGTCATGAACTCTGTTGGATTTTGTCGTCTGTAAGAATGTTCTGTTTTGGAAGCCAATAAAGTGTTTCTCTCTGGGAGAATCGGGTTTTGCTGCGGGAAGTACTTTTCAATAACTATATACCATCTACGAGGAACGACGATTATATTAGATCACTACATTGGTGCCGTTCAAGAGACCAGAAGAGCATTTTCAGGACTTTGTAACAGAAGTCAGTGATAACAATCCGTGAGTTGGACAGAAGTCTGATGGAGACCCAAGACCTGTGCTGTGACTCTAACGTCTGGTTGTGACATAAGAGAGTCTGATCTACAAAATCAAACAAGTTTGGAACCCCAGAATTATTCTCTGGAGACTGGAAACGAAGAAAAGGACTGTATCGTGTACCAGAAGACGTGAGCTGGAAGCTGAAGGAGTAATTAATGCGGTGAGTAAAATATTTCTCTCTTTTTAAATTATTAATAATATAGTAAAAATGCTTACTCAGTGTAAAGCTAGTGTCAGTTCTGATAAAGTTAACAGATGGGTGTTAAAATGTATTAAGCGTCATGGCGGTCCTTATGAAGTGTCAGAAAAATATAAGCAGACATGGACTATGATGAATGAATTTTTAGAAAAAACTGTTTTTGATAGTAAAATTTCAGAAAGTAAAAGAAAAGGTTGTATTGTACAGGGCTTGTTATCTTGCTGTTTAACAATGGAAAGTTCTTTGAAAGATAAGGTTGAGGAAATTACCCAGTTACAGAGTGCAGTTAATAATAGCAACAAGGTTTGTCAGAGGTTACAAAACCAATCAGAATCTGAGACTGTAAATTTAAAATTGCATGCAGTCACCATTGGGGAAGCTCTGCTTGAGAAGTCTAAACGTTGTAATGAATTATCAGAGGAAAATGAGAGATTGAAATTAAGAATTATGGAATTAGAGAAGAGATCTCAGGAATGCAGATATGCATTGAATCGTGGATTCAGCAATCTGCAGCAAAATGCAAATACAAACATTCTATCAAATGAAACAGAACCTCATATTAAATCTGATAATTCATTGCCAGCCGCACCCACTGTGACCACCACAGTTTATAACAATAATAATAATGCAGGTGAAGTTCAGCTTGTAATGAAGCCTTTGAAACCAAAAGAATTAGATGCAATTCTTAAAGAAATAGGAATGATTCCCTGCCATGATTTAAACAGATTTTTAAAATGGTTTTGTGACTTGCAGAATGTCAGAGATATGTACAATCTCAACCCATCTGATTTAGACAGAGTTATGCAACATTCTATAGGAAATAGTCTTTGGGTGAGAATTAAGCAGATCTGTACTCAGCCAATGAGGACAAGGGACATATTGATGGAATTGTTATGTGTTTTGTATGGTGTACGTTCTGATGTTACTGTTCATGGGAAGATCAAACAAATGAAAAGTGAATCTCCCTACGAACTGTCAGAAAGGATAAAATCTATTATGGAAATATTGGTCAGTAATAATCTTGCATTTGAGCATGGTGGCTTGTTACATATGAGTATATTTGTACATGCTTTAAATGAAGAGATTAGACAAAATATTTTACTAGTTACCCCAAATCCTCATGATTTAAAAGACGTATTGTTGAAAGCAGACAATTTATGGAGAAAGTCAAATGAGCAAGCTGTCAAAATTAATTTAGCGACATTGTTTAGGACAAATACTGAACATAAAGATCAAAAGATAATGTCTTATGATAACAATCAAAGAGGAGACACCAGGTCAAATATAGGTGATATTGATATGAAAAACAGAGCTGACCAAAATCATAATAAAAAGGTATCTAAGGCTTGGATACCGTTTTCTCAGTTAAAACAGAAATATGACCACCTAAAGATTGAGTACGATAAGATGAAAATGGAACATTACACATTGCTGGGACAGCTAAACAGATTACATTATCCAGATCTGTTTTTAAATACAAGTGACATTTCTCTAACAGTGGGGGTGGTTTAGTTTCAACCTGGGGATGTGTAAATAGTCCTTTGTTTTAACTTCAAAGAATGTTTAAGGACCTTGCTAATTAGTTTTGTTGGAGAGTTTTTTTGTCTTTCAGATATATTGGAGATACTGCATGTAAATAGCATGTGAACTGCAAGCTGAAATTTCTGGCTAGTGGGGGAGAAGCGCTGAATAAACAATATCATGGACTCTCTCAATATTCATCAAGCAATTGACTTATTTTTTTTTTTTGTCCTTTTGGACTTGGACAAGGGACTTTTCTCTATATTTTATTTTTTATTTTTCACCCTTTCCCATTTTTATTCATCAAGCCCTATTTTTTATTTTTTATTTTTCACCCTTTTCCATTTTTAATTTTTATTTTTTTATTTTATTATGTTTTATTTCTTGAACTTTATCTTAAAACCAGAGCGAAACATTTAAACCGAAAATAATTTTCATGTTACATTACATGTTGCATATTACATATTGCATATTGATCAATATATTTGACATCTAAGGTGAGATGCTGCACAATGGCTTGGCATAGCATAAATTATAGTATGTTGGGTGGTTTTCCTAAATTTATAAGAGGGGTGAGTGAAATTCATCACTCCAGTCATGATTTGAAACTTTGTTGAATCAGTCATTGATAATATTGACATATGGATGAAAAAAGACCTAACTTTACTGGCAAGATTTTCCACTGCTGCTTTGTCTGGATAGAAGATCTGATAAACGCTGATGTCAAGCTGATTCTATCTGAAAGTGGGGGATTATATATGGATTATATGGATATATGGATTATAGATTGGTATATAGATTGTTATACCATTCAGGTGGAATTATGGACTGAATGATTCAAGTAACTGCTCTATTATGGAGGCAATGAGGAGTCGGCCTACAGCAAATTACAAAGTACAGCAATAGCAGTTTTTTTCAGCCGTATCCAAACCTTTTGAACTTGAAAGTGAGAGCTGGTACATGGATGGTTCTTCTTACTATAAAGATGGAAGTAGAATTTCGGATTTGCTGGTGTTTGTGCAAAAGCATCTTTAAGAAAATGAAAACCATGAGCCTGGAGAGGAATCCTGGATTTATGTGGATCGGAGCTCCCAGCACACCAAGCACACCAAGCACACCAAGTCTACTTTCAATGAGAGATGTGATGAAGTTGAAGTTGAAAATTGAAGAATGGACTGTGACATCCGCTCGTTTTTGTGCAATATTCAAGATCTTGATGTGATATAATAAGGATGTTTACCGAATCCTTTTCCAGTCATGGTCTAAAGCTATATTATCTAATGACTGTTTCATGGGGATATTTTAGAGGCTGGTGAAGAGAGATGTAACCAGTTTCAACTTTATATTTCATATGAGCCATTGTGAAGCATCCAATACCTCAAGTCGGTAATGCTATGTTTGTTGCTTGATTTATGGGTCAGTTCTAGTAGTTAGAACGACCCAAGTGGGGGTATATGTAGTATATTATATCTATATATATATATATATATATATACATATATATATATATTATATATATACATATTTATTATATGTAGTGTTTTTATTTAGGCATTCTAAAGACAAGTTTATTCTAGGCATGCCACTTTGGTAGCTGTTAATCTAACTGCGCATATTAAAAGAGGGTTTGTTGGTCAAAGGACAAATGGCCAGACCAGACTTACTCCATATATGAAAGGGAACAGATAATGATTATCTTAATCTAATCAGTATTCACACATGTCAAAGGGGGAATATGCAAGAATGTAAATTGGGGCAGCTTTATAATTACAACTATTCACAGCTTGGGGTTGTCTCCTGTCACTCTGAAAGACCAGGCCAGATATAAGTTGACAATGTTATCTGTTACCCTTTGATGTGTAAATCTTATGCAAGTTGTGTGTGTGTGAGGAATAGCCTTTTAACCTAGTATTTATTGATGGTAATTAGACCTTGAGGTCTAACCCGGGGGGGGGGGGGGTATTCATGGAAAACATTTGGTTGACCCCCCCCCCCCAGTGTCAGATCAGTATATGAGAAGACAGGCAGGTTGTCAGCTAGTCTAGAGAAAGATGGTCTGAGAGAAGATTCTGTATCCATGAAGGCATAGGTACAAGAGGAAATATTCGTTGTCATGAACTCTGTTGGATTTTGTCGTCTGTAAGAATGTTCTGTTTTGGAAGCCAATAAAGTGTTTCTCTCTGGGAGAATCGGGTTTTGCTGCGGGAAGTACTTTTCAATAACTATATACCATCTACGAGGAACGACGATTATATTAGATCACTACACATGGTGGCCAAGACCATGCAGCGGTTTAACAGGACAGGTTCCACTCAGAACAGGTTTTGCCATGTTCAACCAAATAAGCAGAGTGCATGTGCTCAGTGTCATATCCAGAGGTTGTCTTTGGGAAATAGACGTATGAGTGCTGCCAGAATTTCTGCAAAGGTTGAAGGGGTGGGGGGTCAGCCTGTCACTGCTCAGACCATACGCCGCACACTGCATCAAATTGGTCTGCATTGCTGTCGTCCAATAAAGGAAGCCTCTTCTAAAGATGATGCACAAGAAATTCCGTAAACAGTTTGCTGAAGACAAGCAGACTAAGGACATGGATTACTGGAAACATGTCCTGTGGTCTGATGAGACCAAGATAAACGTATTTGGTTCAATGGTGTCAAGCGTGTGTGGCAGCAACAAGGTGAGGACTACAAAGACCAGTTTGTCTTTCCTACAGTCAAGCATGGTGGTGGGAGTGTCATGGTCTGGGGCTGTATGAGTGCTGCAGGCACTGGGGAGCTACAGTTCATTGAGGGAACCATGAATGCCAACATGTACTGTGACGTACTGAAGCAGGAGCATGATCCCTTCCCTTCAGAGACTGGGCCGCAGGGCAATATTCCAACATGATAACGACCCCAAACACACCTCCAAGACGACCACTGCCTTGGTAAAGAAGCTGAGGGTAAAGGTGATGGACTGGCCAAGCATGTCTCTATACCTAAACCCTATTGAGCATCTGTGGGGCATCCTCAAACGGAAGGTGGATGAGCTCAAAGTCTAACATCCCACAGCTCCATGATGTCCTCATGGAGGAGTGGAAGAGGACTCCTGTGGCAACCTGTGAAGCTATTGTGAACTCCATGCCCAAGAGGCAGAGGCGTCACTAGGGGGTGGCTATTGGGGCCAAAGCCCCGAATCTGGGGCCCATAGCCCCGTCTCTTGCTGCAGGGTCCCTGCCTAACCACCAGCGGGCCACAGCCGCAGATGGCAGGCTGGCTGCATGAGAGAGGCGGAGGAGAGGAGAGAAGTGAGCGGCCAGACGAGCAGAGATGACATAATCTCGCTCCGACCGCTCCACATCAGCGCTCTTTACGGCTGGGCCTCTTCATTGTGGGAGCAAGGTGCAGAGAGAGATGACATAGTTTCTTACTGCCGGCCACACATCAGTGCTCTTCCACCCTCACAGCGTGGTTGAGTGTAGGTCACATGCTTCCTGTCATCGGTGGAACTCGACTCTGCAGCCAGACCCTCTTGCTTCAATGCGGCGGTGAGCAGCGAGATGACATCCTCTCTCACTGCCCATCCCGCATCACAGCTCTCCTGCCCTCACTAAATGGACTAAATGGAAAATAATGGCGGCCACACAAAATATTAATCCTTTAGGCCCAATTTGGACATTTTCACTTAGGGGTGTGCTCACTTTTGTTGCCAGCGGTTTAGACATTATTGGCTGTGTGTTGAGTTATTTTGAGGGGACAGCAAATTTACAGCGTTATACAAGCTGTACACTCACTACTTTACATTGTAGCAAAGTGTTTTTTCTTCAGTGTTGTCACATGAAAAGATATAAGAAAATATTTACAAACATGTGAGGGGTGTACTCACTTTTGTGAGATACTGTATATGCGATTTCACAGGTGTGCACAATTTTAAGGCTTGACATGTTTGGTTTATTTACGTGACGATACCCAATTTTTTAATTTAATTATTTAATAATTTATTTTTTTTACAAAAAAAATTGGTATATTAGTGTGTGTTTTTTGCAATAAAATGTATTTTAGCGTATTTTTTTTTGTGTTTGATAAATAGTTGCACAAATATCGAGCAACATAAAAAAAATTGCAACTACCTCCATTTTATTTTCCGGGGTCTCTGCTTTGAGAAAATGTATACTTTTTGGGGGATTTACAATAATCTCTTGCAAAAAAATTAAAATAAATGCAGATTTTAATCAGATTTATGTGTGCAAAAAAATTGCCCTGCTAGCAAGTGGTTAAAGCCCAACTCTGCCCAAATCTTTTATGCAAATCACTGGTGCACATTTGGAGTGAATGGATTATAGTCAATCAGGGCAGACAGCATAACTGTGACTTTTACAGGAACAACATTTAAACATGAACACTAAATGGAGAATTCTGATTTTGCATTAACAATATTTGCACAATTCTGTGCCTAGTCACCATGTTACCCAGAAATGGTAGCATCTGTGCACATTCAGTTTTACAACTCATATTTTTTTTTTTTTTACATAATTGTCAATGTAGTAGTTAAACTCTTTAGCCACAGTATATTCTGTTTCCCAGCTACATTTCCTAGAAATACTTTCAGTTATATTGGGGAGGTAAAATAAACACATCTAATTCAGCTTATTGCTAACAAATTAAATTATTCATTAGTGTGTTACTTGTAAGGAACAAAATCTGTTTTTAATTATGACAAATTTGTAGTAAGGGGAAGTTGAATCTGAACAGTGCTGAAAAGAAGATTTTGTTTCATCAGACAGGAAACCTGCTGTATCCTTTATGAACATGAATTCAGAATAATAAAATAAGGAAATAGATGTTCCCAGAATGAATATAGCTTTTTTTTTTTTTTATTATAGGCAACATTTAACTCTCATTTAAACTTAACGTAACTTTAAATTTAAAGGGTTAGTCCTCCCAAAAATGTAATTTTCATTATAGATTTTTTTCAGTGCGCAATTAGAATTCAGAGAATACCTAACAGTTATGTGCAAACAAGTTGTTTGCAAAAAGTGCTGTCTTGTCTGGAGTTGCAGGGAATCTTTTTCTTCTCCAGGCCACTGGATAATAGCCCATTAAAAGATGAAATAACAAAATCAACTTTTGCAGCAATGCTCAGCTTAAATTCAGAGATTTCCTCTGCCTATTTGTTTCTGCCACTAAGCCCTGGTTCACACTGGAGCCTTTTGACATGCGATTTGACATGTCAAATCGCATGTCAAATCGGCGGCAGTTGCTGTCAATCGCACCATCCTAACCGGTGTGACACCACATCTGCGGCGCTGCACCAATTTCAAAAAGTAGTTTCTGTACTACTTTTTGCGATTTCGGGCTGCGATTTACATTGACATCTGTGCAGAAACCTGCACAGATGTCTATGAAATCGCAGCCGAAATCGGGACTGACATGCGAAAGTGAAATCATGCGTGTTCAGCTGAACTCGCATGGCTTCATTCCCGCAGCCCAGTGTGAACATGGGCTAAATGTCCTCAGTCTGATAGCTAGCATCATTCATCCTATCTCTTTTTGAGCCTAGGCTATCATGGATCCTTTCCGCACAGTGACCAGAAAGCAGAAGTGGCACAGTGATGAACTCATCTCTCTGTCACATCTCTCAGCTTTTTCTTGCTATCAGCATGCTTGTTGTGAGCACATGAACTGATTGGATCCAATGGCTGCTCCTTCTCAACCTCCAGTCCTGATGTTCAGGGGCTGCAATAGGCTGATACCAGGTCAAATGCAGGTACTTACACTGTTTGCGTTCTAAAAACACATTTAATACATTAATGATTAAATCACTGCATTAATTTGTGTCTTTTATATCTGCCTAGAGTTGGTGCCCTGAAACCACATTCAATAGGTCTACTTGAAAAGTGGAAAGTATTAAGCGTTGTTCCTACTGTGCAGGTACTTTCTTTTAATGCCTATAGGACATTAGTAGGCAGGCACAGGCAGTCCAGACACTAGGTATTTACCATCTGGGAGGACGTATGTAGGGATATGTAGAGGGTATCACAGTTTACTGTATTGAGGGGGGCTGGTGGGATTTTTGTGAGCATGTCATTTAAAGTACTTTTTGCTTCTAGAGAAAGGGGTTATAGTATATTTTAGACTTAGAATTATTAATGGCTTCTCTTCTGTCTGTCTCCAGTTTGGCCATCACTTTGGCAGTAGTAACGCGTAGTAACAATGTAACAATGTAGTGATATAATATGTCGTGGGTAGATGAATAGTAGTTATTAAAAGTATTGTTCCGCAGCAACCCAATTCTTCCAGAGAGAAACAAATTTATTGGCTTCCAACACAGAACAGTCTTGCAATAGATGACAAAATCCAACAGAGTACATATGACAACGAATATTTTCCCTGAGGGCCAGGTACAATTGCTAGGCAAAACATCAGAAAACATCACTACCATAGACTTGTCTTAGTAAATTATACAGAGAAAGGGGTGATGTCTTAATTGTGCCAATTTCGCTGTTAATTTAAACCTTTCAACATTTCGTAATGCGGTAATAATACTTACGTGCCAGCAGGTACCTGCCATTGCATTATTCAAGCTCACTGGGATCTGAACAACCCAGGGCACTCTGAAAAATGAATACCAACTTTCTTCTCCAAAGTCAGTGACAGGCATGTACTTTCCTACCTTCTATACTTTGTGGCTATTGAGTCCACCCTTCATGCCTAATAACCGACAGCTAGCAATGGGAAACTAGAGAAGAAAGACTAACCATCGACTTTGTGGTGAAAAGACAGAATTTGCATATCAGTGGGGGCCCCAGGAATGTTGAGAATCTTTACAGACAACTAAGGGTATCTGCTTTTAAATTATATTCTAAGTTCACAAAATGTTTTGAAAGTAAAGGTTAACTTTAGAAAAACTTTCCAAAATGCATATAAACCTTTAAAAAAATAAAAAAGGTGCACTGCATGTCTTGCAGCCCTTGTGACATACACTGTCTTTCACCTAATGCATTCTATCAAGCCCTCCTGAATCTTATACCCCCTCTTTCTGTGTACATAGGAGGAACACCTCCAACCTAAAATTAGTTTAGAAACAGCAAAATTACATTATCTACTTTGCTCATGAGGCCATCTCCAGCAGATTTCAGAAATCTGGTTACAAACTCCTAACTAGATGTTACAAGGTCCTGGCCACCCTACACAAGTATTACCCCAGTGTATCTCTGAAATGTTGGCAATATCAAAAAAAAGAGGGACAAAAGGAATCTAGCTTAATATTTTTTTGATCTTGCCTCTTGCCTCTTGCTGCGCCCTTATTGGGAAGCATTAAACAATTACGCAACTAACAGGAATATCTGTAGATAACAATCATGCACAGATTCTACTACCCTTGAGCCCACTCTCTAAGAAAAGATACAAAAATTCTCTCCTAATATACAGTATCTATTGAATGTCACAAGAGCCTCCCTGAACCTTGTCCCATTGCCAGTCCTTCCTGTCTATATTGGGGCTACTGATTCCCAGTAGTGTTGAGAAAGATGGACTGAGTTTAAACGAAACGTTGACATGAAGAACACTGCTGTTTTTGATCTTCTTCCTCTGCAAGACCCGTGAGTGCCTCTAAACCAGTTTTGGATTTATATGGATTTCTTTGTGGGTGAGCACCTGGGCATTTACTTCAAGCCTAGAGTACCATGGCTACCCTTGGAACTGGGAATGGATATCTATATATTGTATACCCACCAGATGGAAGGATCCTATCCCACCATTGGTTGGTCAATGGCTCTCAGCAATATAATGAAATAGAGAATGGAAAACCTCACTGCTTCTATTAATCACCAAAAAGAAAAGTTCAGAAAGACTTTGTTCAATTTGCGCAATTTTAAATTTGCAGATAAATGAATAAAAAGCACTGCGTCAGAGATAATTTCTTAATGTCATTGTGCTGTATGCACCTGCACTTTTAGCTTATGTTGCTCAATCCACGATATATTTTTATCTCACCTTGCACTTTTTTACCACCCGCCACCATATTCATCTGATTTTAGCAATTTGATCTGCACATCAGTCACATTAGATTACACTTTATACAGTGGTGTGAAAAAGTGTTTGCCCCCTTCCTCATTTCCTGTTACTTTGCATGTTTGTCACACTTAAGTGTTTCGGAACATCAAACCAATTTAAACAATAGTCAAGGACAACATAAGTAAACACAAAATGCAATTTGTAAATGAAGGTGTTTATTATTAAAGGTGAAAAAAAATCCAAACCATCATGGCCCTGTGTGAAAAAGTGATTGCCCCCCTTGTTAAAACATACTATAACTGTGGTTGTCCACACCTGAGTTCAATTTCTCTAGCCACACCCAGGCCTGATTATTGCCACACCTGTTCACAATCAAGGCATCACTTAAATAGGAGCTGCTTGACACAGTAAGGTCCACCAGAAGATCCTTAAAAGCTACACATCATGCCGAGACCCAAAGAAATTCAGGAACAATTGAGAAAGAAAGTAATTGAGATCTATCAGTCTGGAAAGGGTTATAAAGCCATTTCCAAAGCTTTGGGAATACAGCGAACCACAGTGAGAGCCATTATCCACAAATGGCGAAGACATGGAACAGTGGTGAACCTTCCCAGGAGTGGCCGGCCGCCCAAAATTACCCCAAGAGCGCAGCGACGACTCATCCAAGAGGTCACAAAAGACCCCACAACAACGTCCAAGGAACTGCAGGCCTCACTTGCCTCAGTTAAGGTCAGCGTTCATGCCTCCACCATCAGGAAAAGACTGAGCAAAAATGGCCTGCATGGCAGAGTTCTAAGGAGAAAACCACTGCTGAGCAAAAAGAACATCAAAGCTCGTCTCAATTTCTCCACAACACATCTTGATGATCCCCAAGACTTTTGGGACAACATTCTGTGGACCGATGAGACAAAAGTGGAACTCTTTGGAAGGTGTGTGTCCAAGTATATCTGGCGTAGAAGGAACACTGCATTTCAGAAAAAGAACATTATACCAACAGTAAAATATGGTGGTGGTAGTGTGATGGTCTGGGGCTGTTTTGCTGCTTCAGGACCTGGAAGACTTGCCGTGATAAAAGGAACTATGAATTCTGCTGTCTACCAAGAGATCCTGAAGGAGAATGTCCGACCATCTGTTCGTGTACTCAAGCTGAAACGAACTTGGGTTCTGCAGCAGGACAATGATCCTAAACACACCACAAGTCCACCGCCGAATGGCTGAAGAAAAACAAAATAAAGACTTTGGAGTGGCCTAGCCAAAGTCCTGACCTGAATCCTATTGAGATGTTGTGGTATGACCTTAAAAAGGCCGTTCATGCTCGAAAACCCTCTAATGTAACTGAATTAGGACAATTCTGCAAAGATGAGTGGGCCAAAATTCCTCCAGGACGCTGTAAAAGCCTCATTGCACGTTATTGCAAACGCTTGGTTGCAGTTGTTGCTGCTAAGGGTGGCCCAACCAGTTATTAGGTTTAGGGGGCAATCACTTTTTCACACAGGGCCATGATGGTTTATATTTTTTTTCACCTTTAATAATAAACACCTTCATTTACAAATTGCATTTTGTGTTTACTTGTGTTGTCCTTGACTATTGTTTAAATTGGTTTGATGTTTCGAAACACTTAAGTGTGACAAACATGCAAAGGAACAGGAAATGAGGAAGGGGGCAAACACTTTTTCACACCACTGTATATATTTTTATTGTATTTTATGTGTATTTAGCTATTGTGTCAACTTCTTCAACGTTTATTTATACTGTGTACAATCGACATCTTAGTTCAATCATTTCGTACACTTTTTTGGGAGCGCAACACCACATATTGATTTATTCCATGCACCTGCACTGAACCCCTCCTCATCCCACCCCACCTTCCTTTACTACTACACTCCCCCCCGCTACCCTTTCTTTTCCATTCCCATCAGTCTCCCTCACCTATCCCATCACTTTAATCTAACCTTACCCTGTCTTTCTTCATTACAACAAGAAAGAAAGGTCCCTACTGAGATCAGTGCACACTTCATGTCTGTTAGCAGCCACTGGAACGAAACAACGACATATCACTCTTTATGTCAACTTTTTTTAGACTACAACTCTCATGAGTTCAGACAATGTTTTACCTCAAATTTCCTATGTATATTTGTTAAATAAGCTGTACACAGATTTTATTTATAAAAAATAAAGGCAGCACATATGAACCCTACTCTTCTACTTTGAAGCATGTTATGCAATAAGACTTAAAGCGGAGTTCCACCCATTTAAAAGTCAGCAGATACAAAAAGTGTAGCTGCTGACTTTTAATAATCAGACACTTACCTGTCCCACGGTCCAGTGATGCGGGCACATGAAGCCCTGATCCTCTCCTTCTCCTCTCCGCAGCGCCGACATTCTAATGGTGGGTGCCCGGCTGTTGCTTCACAGCCTAAACTTCACAGCCGGGAGTGCGATAGGCTAAAGTGCAGAGCGTATGCGCGAGCTGCGCTGCATGCTGTGAATGGCCGGGCAATCTTCTGGGACCTGTGATGCAGAAGATTGCAGGAAGGGAGGGGGGAGAGGTGATCTTCCTTTCTGGTGCCGCGGCACCATGGGAGGAAGTGGGAGCTGGGTGTCTCTGAAAACAGGGTACCCGCTCCCCCCCCCCCGAAAAAAATTACATGCCAAATGTGGCATGGCAGGGGGTCACCAACACTTAAAGCGGAAGTTCCATTTTTGGGTGGAACTCTGCTTTAAAGGTGTTATTTATTCCTAATTTCTAACAGTCCAATAAAATGGAGTCCAGTAAAATGCCCATGCAATCCTCTGCAATGCACCAAATGATCTTGCAGGTTCCTTGAAAAACAGCTCAATGAATGCACATAAAACCTCAAAAATAAAAGAATAAAAAGAGCACATAAATCTAGCACAATAAAAATGACCGGAGCCAGCAGTGTTTCTAATATGTCAGCACAATTCTCCTCCTTAACCTCTGGAATTGCTATCAAAGTGGGCAGGAGTATGGTGAACACCTGGGCCTGGACAGTACTCAAAGGCACAGCAACACAACAGCTACAGTCCTGGCCCGCTTGTGTTTTTGTCCATGTCAGAGAATTGTTTGCAGAAGAACTGGCACATCTGCTAATGCCCAACGGAATCGCAGATTGGCACATAGAAATTTGCGAAGATTAATGTGCAACTGTGTAAGCAATGCATGACAGATTCTGGTGCCCAGTGGCGTATTTAAAGCCAGCAGCATTATCCACTAGCTGCTGGATGATCTTCAGGTTCCTGTGCTCTGCTACTTCTGTTATTGGATTCCCTGTTACTGAACCGGCCAGCCCTTGACCTGTCTTGTCTCCAGTCCCAGCTACTGATTATTGGCTTATTCTACCGACGACACTTCTGCTTGTTTACCAGTGTATGACCTTGGCTCACCCTCCTGACTCCGTTGCTGCCTGATTTCCAGTGTATGACCCCAGCTTGTTCCTGATTCTGCTTCCTGCCACTGCTATCGGCTGATATATTCTGTGTATGACTACTGGCTTCACGTCTGACCTGGCACTCGGCTCTTCCCAATATCAAGTACTACCTATTGAGGATGCCTTTTGGGGATTTGGCCAATCCTGTGGTGGGCGGAGTAAAATAAAAAATGAATAAGAATATAAAATAACGATAGGTGTTGTGACTCTAATTGCTGTGCAATTACTACACCTTGCTGTGAAAGGGTGAATGATTTTATACAATCCTGTAAGAAAAAATTCTGCAGGAAAAGTGCTACAACAGACTCCCAATCCTGTGAAGAAAAACAAACCTCCCAATCATACAATCCCTATCCTGCAAAGGAAAAACTGCAAAAGAATTTGCAAGAAATATTTGCAAAAAATATATATATATACACATGTGTATCTGTGATCCTGTAAAGGAAGTTTCTGTGTTGCAAAGCCACAATTTCTGTAAGGAACAAAACAGTAAAACCACAAATCTGTGAAAGCAGAACCCCCCCCCCCCCTTTTGTGATCCGAATTCTGCAAGGAACTTCAAAAATAAATGTATTCTCAAATTCTATGTGCCACAAAAATCATAAAAAACATATGTGAAACATATATAAAACATAGAAAAGTCCATGTGCTGACACCGCTTTCATTCAAATCAATCCGAAACGGTTTAAGTCCTCTCGGATACACCCCTAGTGTTTGATACTTTCAAAACTTGTGTACATCGCCATGTGAATCCACCACCATTAAAAAAATGGCCACTCACCAGATTTAGGTGAGTTTTAGGCGTTTGGTTTATTAGCCGGATAACCACTCCTTTTCTCTGGTTACTCTTCACTCAAAAGATCCAGATTACTTTAATACAAGGGACATCCTCCATGCTCAGGGGAAATAATAAGAAATGCTCCCATAGCGTAATACGTCCAAAAAAAATTATTTTAACAAATAAAAACAATAAAAGACAAGAGAACTTTTGCACTCACATTTGCCTGTGCCCTCAAAGCCAGCACTAAGCCTCTCCAGCCATGTACAGGGGGACCTCAAATCACAAAAAGCCACTGTGCTGTATCGCCTATCCCCTCATAGGTTTGCCAGCTGACCAGTTTAGCGTTGTCAATATTACCCAGCAGCCTCTACGCGTTTTGCAAGTCTGTCTGCGTCATCAGGAAGCTGACGGGGATCCTCAGTCTTTAGTGTTATATAACAAGCTCTTTAAACGTAGTGTCTAAAGGATACACAAGAAATTTTGATTGGCGCAGCTCTCCTAACTACTACAATCATAACTAGTAATTAAACATATAGTCCTTTTACTTTTTTCAGAGTACGGCCTTCATATACGTAAATCAATATAAGAGTTGGCGCCGGTACCTCCTTTCTTTGCATTTTCATCAAGTACTACCTGATGCATTTAAGGGACTCCTGCCTTGCAAGGCATTTTGCTTGTCTTGCCATCATTCGATGTACATCACTTCTGCACTTTAGCCTATCGCAGCTGGTGACCTCTGCTTCTTTGGGCCTAGCAGTCCCTGTTACCGTCTTCAGGGGTGCTTTGCACTCAGCTGCCAGGAAAGCCCTCTCAGCACTCCGGCCTCTGACCAGGTACATGACAGTCCACTTCCTGGGATTCTTTGCAATGTGTTTCAAGAGCAGGTCCCGGGTTGTCAAGCTCTCTGGGACTATAACTGTTGTGGGGAGGTAGCTAAAATATGAAGTACTGTCCAGGCAGAGGTGTGCACCATATTCTTTCCTGGTCAGAAAGTAATCCCAAAGGTGGAGGAGGAGGATTGCCCAGCTATCTAGCAATACCACTGGCTCCAGTGATTGCTCCCACTTCTACACAGAGGCTGTGTCATCATATTACATGGGTACATGCAGTGTATGTGTAGTAAGATAGGTGCACTTCAAGTTTTGCCTCCAGACCATAACAGTAAATTCTGTGTCTGCCTTTACCATTCATCTGCCTACTTTTGGAAGTTAAAAAAATTGTCGTATAACCCGATAGATATTCGTAAATGTATATAGGCAGTGGGGTATGTGCAGCTGATCTCTGACTTTATTATTATGTCATAGGGTATTTATTGCACAATATCATTTTAACAACCTTACCGTCACAGTTATTTTGATACACCTAAGGTGGGAGAAAAGGCCCTTTTTGTATTATGGCATAGAAGCAGAGGAAGGAAAATGGTGAGAAATGCGATACTGTTGTTTTAAAGAGACAGACTTAAGTATCCAGGAGGATGACAAATGATCTGATTAGAGCTCTGATTAGTTATTAAGAATGCCTTTGATTTAGGGGGAAGAAATCTTCCTAAATGAACTTTTCATGTGGGACTTGGCAGCAGCCCAAATGCAGACTTTAGCAAAAGAAGAATATTTACATACTATTACACAAAAATTACTCCAATAACATTCCACATATATTAATTCAATGTGCACTGATATTTAAGCTTAATGTAACCCTTAGGGGGACATGTCAAGGCTACACATGGTTTTCTGCTAGATGTGTCATTTTCAAATCTCAATTTACAAAAGTTTTAATAGGCAAATTTTTCTTTGGTCAAGTTACTGAAAAACAATAATGGCATCAAATGATTTATACATCTCATTTTAAAAGGAAAGGAGCAGTGTTCATTGAGTTGTGTGCACTCAACAACTCAGGGAAGTATTTGAGACACTGCAATTGAATTACATTAGCTTGGAACAGTATTTCAGGTTTTGGGGAAATTCGTCAATGGATTTCAGTGCCTAGGCAGTTTTAAGAGACACATTAATCCTAAAAGGAAAACTGCTTTTGACAAGTTTTTATGCAGATTTAGGTTCAGGCAACCTTGTACTTTAACAGTCAGCTCGGAATGATATCACACCTAAAGCGGTTGTATAGTCTTTTTTTTTACTTTTACCTACAGGTAAGCCTATAATAAGGCTTACCTGTAGGTAAAAAAAATATCTCCTAAACCTGTATGGTTTAGGAGATATTCCCCTCGCAATGAGCCGCTGACTGCAGCGGCGCATGCGCACAGGGGATTCTCGGCTGCAAGCCCGGCAGATGCCAGACCCTACAGGGGGGAGTGACGATATCGCGGCTCCAGCCACTCACAACGCCGGAGCCGCGATACCCGGAAGACACGCCAAGGGAATATGTCAGCTCCATCTGCGTGGATCGGGCGAGATGTCGGGGCCTCGTTCTAAAGTAAGTATTTCATAATGAGCTAGTATGCGGTGCATACTAGCTCATTATGCCTTTTCCCTTTCAAGTCTGAAAAAAAAAACGTCAGCGGGTCGACTACCGCTTTAAGCCCCATACACACGATCGGACTTTCCAACGGGAAATGTTCGATGACAGGCTGTTGGTGGTAAATCCGACCGTGTGTATGCTCAATCGGACAATGATTGTCGGACTTTCTGCGGACAAATGTTGGCTAGCAGGTTTTAATATTTTCCGCGGAAAAATGTGTGTTGTCGGATTTTACGAATGCTCGGAAGCAAGGACGAGCCAGAAGCGGTCGGTCTTGTAAACTATCGTTCGTAATGGAGAATTAACTTTCGAGACGTGGCAAATTATGAGCTCTCGAAATGCAGCACACATTCTATTTTTTAATGGGATAATAATGAAACAGCTTTGCTGGTGATACTGATGGAGTTATTGCAAATTATTTTTCAAAAGCTTTTTTTTTCTAGTGATATCAAGAATAATATTATTATGCTTTTTTTTTTTTTATTTGGGCAAGTTACCACAACACCATTATCCCGTAGTTTTTAGGATCAAAGATAAAACTATGTTGGTGTTCCTTGTCAATTTTACATTGTATTTTCTTAAATGTAACTGCCTACTCCCAAATTGTCATTTGAAGTAAAACACATAGCCAAGTATTATTCTCCACAATTTTTTTTATTGTGCATTAAAAAAAGAAGACAAATAAAATTAGACATGCTATCTGCCAATAGAACTTAACCAAAAAATGCAGTAAATTTTTCAACAGTAAGTTTTCTGCAGCTTTTCAGGCCCACTTTTTCATCCATAGTACAAACTCATTTGGGAACCGCTCTTCTTGTTCCTGGACTTCGCTCCCCACTGACACCATTATTGTAATCCAGTAATTGAAGCAGGAGTGGGCAGGATATGGCTACCCAACTCCTAATAGGCTCTGTGAGGCCTGAAGAACAGAGAATCCCCGGGCTCTGTCTCAAGTCTCTGATTCTAATTGGAAATTATATGCTAAAGGTAAAAACTATTTTTATAGACTGCTTCGCTACGGTAAACTATGCTAATGAATCCCTATTAGATAGCCAAACATTAGATGATAAGCATAGGTTTGCTTTAATGGCCATTAACCTAATATAAGATCTTATGTACAACCAATTGTTGGTTCTATGTCCTCATGTTACATCACTGTTTTACCTTGAGGTATAAAACTCCAGTTATCTGAGAATACAATTACTACCCTAAAAATGTTTAAACTCTCCCCACAGGAATATATTTAGTTATGTATAGCAGTCAAAACTCTGAGTCTGGCACTATTGGTACCAAAGGTGCACTGCACAATACAGCTTTCTTAAAGCGGTTCTGCACCGGGGTTTTTTTTTTTTTTTTTTGGGGGAATATGCTAAGGGGTAATAGGAAAATTGGGGGACTCACCTGTTTCATCTCCATTCGTGATCGCTGCCGGTTTTCGTCCGATGAAGTTCTTTATCTTCTTCTTTTCTGCTGGGGGCCATCTTGCCTGTGGGCATGTGAAACCCCACAGGCACTTTAGATGGCCCAGCATGCACCGCCGTTACTGCGCCGAGCTTGCGCGTGCGCAGTAATGGCAAAGTGCAGCTCACGTTCTCCGAAATCTCGCGAGATTTCGGAAGATGTGTCCGAAATCTCGCGAGATTTCGGAAGATGCCCGCACAGGCTCCTGGGATCAATGACACCAGATCCCAGAAGACAGTGCGTCGTGACGAGGATCCCCGCACAGACCCCGCCCACCCCCGCAGAGACAGAGGACCGGAAGTCATCGATTACAAGGTAAGTGAAAAAAAAAAAAAAAAACACATTTCATTTAGTACTCTTTGCCTGATTTGGAAGGCAAAGAGATTTACTAAATAAAATGTGTGCAGAACCGCTTTAAGGCAGTGAAAATCACCGACCATGAAAAAAAAAAAAAACACTTTCTTGGACAAATGAATATAAATTTGTCAGCTTTATAATTAAATTGACAACTGATAACAGCACACCAGTGTTAATTTTTAAATCAAATTTAGATTTAGTTTCAGTCATAGTCTTTTGACTAAAAGGCCTTTTTAGTTTTATTTTTATTTTAGTCATCTGAATTGTAATGCATTATTTACCCATTTCTCTACAATTGCCAAACTCATATACTCCTGGAGTAAAACATCTAATAACATGTTATTATTTATGATTGAGCATGCACTACAGACACAGATTTAGCAAGGGTGTTATTTACGAAAGGCAAATCCACTTGGAAGTGCAGTCGCTCTAAATCTAAGGGGTAGATCTAAAATGAGGGGAAGCTCTGCTGATTTTATCATCCAATCATGTGCAAGCTAAAATGCTGTTTTTTTATTTTCCTTGCATGTCCCCCTTGGATCTAGCGACTTTACTTCCAAGTGCACTTGCAGTGCAAAGTGGATTTTTCTTTAGTAAATAACCCCCAAAGTTTCATAAACAAACAAAAATGTTGCTTGAAAACCTGTAAATGGCAATTTCAGAAAACCGCACCTTCACAAATCGCATGAAGCTTTTCGCCCAAAAAGGAGCAGGAGCTTCTTTGGTGCAAACGCACATAGAGCAACCAATTCAAGTGAATGGGCTGCCTTGTACAACACCAAGAATCACGTCATAAATCCCAATGTCAAAACCCCTTAGCTATGCGATGAGGTGAACAGGGCCTTATAGTGCTTCGACTTATCTGAAATTCTGATTGGTTGCTGTGGGTTTTAATTGAATCACTTTGCTTTTTTGCCAAGCTGGGAAATACAATGGTTGAAGTTAGTGGCCTGGTCTTAACCTTGCTTCAATTGTAGCTTTTGCAATGCATTTCATTGCAGTACATTCTTGTAACAGTGACATCTATCATTCTGCTATGTTTAGAGAGTTTTAATTCCTCTGTACAGGTCAATGGGAATGCAGTGCGAACAGGAGGCAAACACAGACAAATGTATATTAAACAGTAAAGACGAATGAATGTCTGAAAATTTCAATCAGCCGTGGTTAAGTTGAATGTTTTAAACGTTTGCAAACCTCAGAAATCCTAAATTTCTGGATCAAAAATCCCTTATAGTCAATGGAGACCTGAACTAGGCTCCAAAATGTGTGCTACAGATTGAAAGGATTCAAAGCTGTGCTGTGCTTTTGGAAGATCCTGGCAGCTCTACTGATGGATCCAAAACACAGTCCGATCCACTTCAATTCCACCAAGGACACTAAGATAAAAGGGTGGAACCTGATGATACCCTCAGCCAAGCTAAGGTTTTTCAGGCAACAGCAGAAGCAAACACAGTGTAAGGTCCCTTTCACACAAGGCGGACTACGCTTCCACGGAGTCCGCCTCTGTCCGCCGGCTCAGCAGGAGATCTCTCCATGGATCTCCACTGAGCCGGTGGATGACAGATCCCTCTCTGCTCACTGAGCGGGGAGGGTCTTGTCCAACGCCGCTAGTCTCTATAGAGAGATCGGATGAAAACGGACAGCGTTCCGACAGAAAAAGTCAGACGGAAACTTTTCATCGTATATTCCGATTGTGTGTATGCCTCATCGGATTTTTTTTCCCGAAAATTCTGACGGACCTAGAAATAGAACATGTTCTAAATATTTCCGACGGAACCAATTCCTATCGGGGAAATCGCTCGTCTGTATGCTGTTCCGATGGACCAGAGACGGTACGAGACGGCAGCTATTGGCTACTGGGTATTCCTTTTTCTATACCCGTCGTAGGTGTTGTACGTCAACGCGTTCTAGACTGTCAGACTTTGGTGTGATCGTGTGTACGCAAGACAGTTTCAGCGGAATTCTGTGGGAAAAACCTTCAGAGTTCATTCCGATGGGAAAACCAGTCGTGTGTACGTGGCATAAGGGATACCAAATGTAGGCACCCAGAAGCATCCAGAAGCAGCAGGAATGACCAGTTCAGTGTAGCTCTTTTTAGGTTACTGGAATCAGACTGAGTAGAATTTAAAGAGAAACTGCAGTCTGTTCACATAATTTGCCATTCTGAAGCTTCCCTCCAACCTCCAAATTTTATAAATACCATGATTCTGTACTTGCCAAATATTGCCAAACTTGCCAAACATGCTGCAGAAATATCCCTCTACTAAGTCTGGCTGCAACCATTTTAACTGTGGGCAGCTGAAGCTGCTGCCTGTTCACTTCCTGGATTTACACAGACACACAGAGGCACACCTCCAGGTCTGCAGCTCTCATTGGCCCTCTTATGACTAACCCTCCCCCTCTCTTCCTGGCAAACTCTCACGAGAGTGAGAGCTGTGTATGATGTCATAAACCTAGGCTTTTTACCAGACAAGAAACAGGAAGTGGGCTGTATAAGGTATTTACTGGCAGGAAAAAAAAAAAATAAATAAAAAAATGTTTTACTACCCAAAGTTAAAACAACAAGGGCAGAAGATTTAATATATAGAAAGATGACTTGACTGAAGTTCTGCTTTAAGTAAGATTTAATAATAATGGAAAAAACAACAACAAATCTAACAGAGCCCTTTGTGAATAAGTAATGCTCAAGTAAGATTTGTCATCCTCCAGCATCCACACTAGAGACTCAACCTGAGATATACTAAAAGGAGAAGAGAAATCATCATGGTCTTGAGGAATAACAGAAAGAACTAGGTCAGAACAAATTTAAGTCAAAGGCTGCACTTCACTAAATAGAAACCTGCCCTGATCGATTAAGGAATGTACCACCTGATTATATGGCAGCAGCTTCTCGCTAGTGCAATCCTGCAAAAACTAACTAACACCAATTTCACACAACCTATATCCTAGATGCATCTTAACATAAAAGGACAGAAAATACTAAGAACAGATACCTCCTAATACCCAAGTGCAGCTGATCTGGTTGTTAGTGGGTTTCACTGTTATGTAAGGGATACCGAATGCAGGCATCCAACAAAAACAGGGATGGCCAGTTCAGTGTAGCCGTACTTAGGTAACAGGAATCAGACTGAGTATGATTAAAGTAAGATTTATGAATAGTGAAAAAAAACTATCCAAAAACAGCAAACAGGCAAACCTGAAAATATATGTGAACACTATATGTGAACAAAGTGAGAGAAAACCTAACTAGCACATTAAATATGCTACAATATATACAAGCAAAGGCGAATCACATATAAGCATGGCATACCCAAAAATTGAACTGGAAACAAGGGGAGTAGAGATGATGTAACAGGGTACAGGATAAGGTAGGGATCAGGTTCACCAGCAAGCAGGTAGGTGGTTAACAGGCAAAACACTGATGCAAATCAAGGAAGGGGTTACATACCTTTGCATCAGGTGGAGTCTAATTACTGGGATCTGCTGGCTGCTGGGAGACACTTTCTGGTGGCCAAAAGAACTGCACCCTTCCAGCAGGTGATCCAATTCCTGATAAACAGTCAGCTTTTATTAATTTATGTAAAATATTTTTTCTGGCCAGCCTCACGTCAGTACACATGGGTTTACTCATCCCCATGAACCCCCAGGACCACCTTTCCTAGTCAAATAAAAGATGAGATCCTCCCCTCCCATTTAGTTTTCTTTTTTTTTTTTGGTCAGACTCCAGGCCATCAAGCGCACGATTGAAGAGAGTGTACGTGTATAATGTAGAGCAGATCTACCCCCCCACGAACTTTCATCACATGGTTCAGCCACTTTTGGGGTTGGAGGGTCCAGGCTGGAGGTAAACCCTCCCAAAAACTGGATGCCCTGGGTGCCAGGGCTGTGAGGTATAATGCTTAAACAGCATTCATTGCTGTGCTCATGGCAGGCTGCTGGTGTGTTCTTGTCTATTTCATGCTCTCAAAGGCTCCTGGGGGTGCCTATGCTGCCTTTAGGGAGCCCCGCTGGCTGCTCTTTTTCTTTGAGCTGGCTCTGGTGTCACAGGGGGGTAGGATGCAGCGGTTGTGCAGCCGCCTGTCACCTAGCAATGTCCCAAGCTTAAAGCCAGAAGCCGGCTTCGGTGCTGGGTGCCACAGTCATTGCAGACTGCTCTCTGCTAAGAGTCCTGCTGGCTGGGCTGCTGTAAACTGTGTGATATACTTTCCCCCCTTGATTCTTTTTTTCTCTGCTTCCTACTGCTCCTCTAATCATGAAGGTCTTGCTGAAAATCTTGAAGGAGAAAGTTCATGCCCCTCCAATGCCTCTACCTCTCAGGAGGGATTTACCACAGCAAGGTAACTGGCGCCATCTCAATCTGGGGAGATTGCAGTTGATGGCATTGCTCTTGAAAGTAATTAGGACACTGTTAAAGGCAAGGAAGTCAACAAATGCTACATACTCCAGAATTTGGGAGAAATTTGTATCCTTCGCTTCACAAAGAGGTTTTTCCCCACTGACTCCAATAATTTTGAATATACTACAGTTTTTGCAGTCAGCACTTGATATAGTTTTGGCATACAACTCAAAGTGTCCGCAGACTAGCCCTTGGTAAAACAATTCTTTGGAGCGGCTATAAGAATGGCACCTCCTAAGAAGACTTGGGCATACGAATCAGTTAGTCCTCAGACCATTAGACATGGTCAGTTTGATTCCAACATACCCAACAAATATGTAAGAGTGACAGCTTGTTCATTTTACTATCCAGCTCTAAGAAAGGGGAGGCAGCGCCATCGAGAATCATAGCTACCTGGATTACCAAGGCGATTGACGTGGCATTTAAACAACAAGGTCTTGCTCCACCGCAAAATGTGCAAGCTCATTTAACCAGAGAGGTGACAGCCTTATGGGCGGCATTCACTAAGGTGTCGGTTGAAGACATATATAAGTCCAGAATTATAAGTTGGACGTACTCTCCTCTAGTTCGACTAGGTTTTGAGCAGCGGTGGTGGCAGTGCCTTTCCAAACTAAATACATTTTCATGAAGCAGCATTTTTCTTGTTGAGTTCTCTTCTTTTGCCATCCCACCATAATCTGTCTATATCATATCCTATATCATATCCCATGTCTGCTGACTTGAGGCTGCTCAGGTAAAATGGAAAATTGTTACTAATACGTACCATAAATTTCCTTTCCTGGCCTGTCCTCATCTCAGCACAGTTCCCCCCCCCCCCCTAGTGGCCTGTTGCCTGCTATATTATAGAACAAAGCTGGTAGGGGAGGGTGTAGCTTTTATTTGGCTAGAAGAAGGTGGTCCTGAGGATTCGGGGGGAGGAGTAAACTCATATGTGTGGATGTGAGGATAGGCCAGGAAAAGAAAATATTTAGCGTTATTCCAAAAGGAAAAAGAAAACTGTTGGTGTAACTGCTTTAAAAAAGTGCCAGCCGGAGGTCAGCTTTAATTTGTTAGTCAAGTCCATCTAAATTTACTAGTTAGATGCACCTAACACTACCCTCTCCCCAGACTGACAATGCTGCTGTCCAAGGGTGTGATTGTTGCTCCTCTATCCAGGATGGAGACATTTTAAAGCAGGAAGCGGGTTCCTGGCCAGACCACCATGTGGAAACTATGTCTAAAAAAAAAAAAAAAGAAGAAGAAAACAAATGAAGCCACCACATTTAAAGTAGAGCAAACAAAGAGGTTCCACCAGCACTGAAACTGTGGGTCATGCCATAAGGATTGAAATAAAAGCAATGAAGAAAAACAGACGAGCCTGCGTTCCATGCTGGTTCCTGGGTCCCTTCTGTTTCCGCAGTCCTGTCGAGCTTTGCATGTTAGCCACACGAGCCTGCTCCAACATTGGCTCGCTCCTCCCGTCTTCCGGATCTGGGCTCAGACTGCCCCACCAGCTGATTCGCCCTCCACCACACCAGCGTCAGCCACACCACATCCACAGGCTTTGCCTGGGCCACCAGCGGTCTGTTACCATCCAGCGATTCGTGGCTATGTTTCCCACTCCACGCCAGCCAGCCCAGTAAGCATCGGTCAGTGGATTTATTCCTTCCCTCTTGTGCAACATGAATATCTGCGCCACCCATGTTCCACCAACAACAACTATGGATGTCGTTAGCTCCTCACTGCCCCGGTGACCTCCATGGTATCGTAGGCTCTCTTAATCATACCTATATATGTACTGGTTATTACTTTGACTTGACTTGATACTCATCCTGTTATTAACCCATTGAGTGCTGACATTTAAAGTAGAACTAATGGCAGAACTTTTTTTTTCACTTTGGATAGAGTAAGGGAGGGTTATAACCCCTCTCAAATTTTTTTCTGACATCTGTGTCCCATTGCAGAGATTTCCCTTCACTTCCTGTCCCACAGCCAAACAGGAAGTGAGAGGAAATCTCTGCAAATTAAGAGAATTCCTTGGGGATCCCCAGATCACCAAAACTAGTGTACCCATTGGAAGATTTCCCCTCTATAACTTTTCTGGGTACAAACCAAAATTTTAGATTTTCTTTTACTTTCACTTTTAATGATAATAGTAAATAGAACAAATACAGAGGGTGAATCTCCTTAATTGGGGCACAGTCAGCAATAAAAGCTGACAAGCATTTTAATCCCTCTCCAATTTATCCATAACGAAAAAAAAAGATTTGGCTTTAGTTTTCTGCCTTTAACCACTTCCAGTCACAGAACGCCCGCCCCGCACGACCGCGTGGCGCGCAGCGCAGCAAAAGCGGCTGCGCCATGTTCCTAGGACACGGCATGACCCTGATCTCGGTAAAGAGCTGATGACGCAGCTTTTTACCCATGTGATCGGCTGTGTCCCGGTCACGAGTAAACAAGGAAGTGCCGTTTATCACCTCTTCTCGCCTCACACTGACAGTGTGAGGCGAGGAGAGCTGATCAGCGGCATCCCCTTGCAGGGGAGACCTGTACAGGTAATCAGGGCACTGATCATCAATGCCTTGATTACAGTACAGTCCCAGCAGTGCCCACCAGTGCCACCTATCAGTGCTCACCAAAGCCCCCTATTAGTGCCCATCAGTGCCACCTATCAGTGCTCATCAGTGCCACCTATCAGTGCCCATCAGTGCCACCTCATCAGTGCCCATCAGTGCCGCCTCATCAGCGTACATCAGTAAAAAATGACTTATTTACAAAAACTAAGAAACTTTTTTAAAAAAAAAATCTTGGTCTTTATTTTTTTTTGTAAAAAAAAAAAAAAACCCAGCAGTGATTAAATACCACCAAAAGAATGCTCTATTTGTGTGAAAAAAAGATAAAAATGTCATATGGGTACAGTGCTGCATGACCGCGCAATTGTTATTCAAAGTGTACTGTAAATTGGCAGGAGGGGGGTAAAAGTGCCCAGTAGGCAAGTGGTTAAGGATTGGTAAGCCATAATATACTGTATGAAATTTTTAATTTTGGGTTTAATGCCACTTTAACATCATTTAAAACTCTGAATCAACTCCAGTAAATGGATTGTAAGTCCATTTTTCCCCGAAAGCACCATAGCAGAGAGAGGAAAGTGCTACATCTAACAGCTATAAGGTGATATTAATGCTTTTTGACAATAGCACTGGCACACTTTTTCTTTTGAATAATGCCAATACTTTCCCATGGAAATGTTGATTTCTGTAGCTTGAACAAGCTTCACTGCAGGTATTATATTCCTAGATTTCTCATTATACTTTGTTTAAGTAAGGATTAGTTAAAATAACTCTGGACAATCTCTATAGATTTCATACTGTCTGTCAGTCTGGCTGCTGACATGACATTCTTTCCCTTGTGCTCATCCCATATATTTATTAACCCTCACAGTCTACAATGCTGCAGTGCTGGGACATCTCTGGACAAACTCAACTGTTTATTTTCCAAGTAACAATGGACACAAACACATTTACTGTACCAAACACGAAAGATGCAAAACAAAAATACCACTGCAATTAATGGTTACAGTATAGGGGACAAAAGAACCTATGAAACTGAAATGGTGAGCTTTGTACACTATAGTAGTCTAATATCTAATCCAACTTGTCAAACATATCTTTACTAGCTGGTCACAGGCTTAACCTAAAACATTTCTAAGGTAACAGTATTGAAGCTCAGACACCCTGTGGTGTATGCAAGTTCCTGTGTTAGTCGTTGAATCGAACCTTGAGTCTTTATGAATCGTCTTCAGTCCATGGCCGATAAAGAAGAGCCTTGTCTTTTTCTCAAGTCAATATTAAAGTGGACCTTTAGTCAGAAAATGAAGTCCTGTTAGTTCACTTCAGGCTGGCCCCTTCTGCAGATATAGATAGCTATGTAAAACATTAAAAATAAGTGTCTATACTGTTTAAAATCCAGTAATACACACTGTGTCCTGATGGTTGAAATGCTAGCCCAGCAAGCCACCTTGGCATCCTCATTTAACTCTCATGCCGCGTACACACAACCGGAATTTTCGACCAAACTGGTCTGACGGAACAAATCCGTCGGACAATTCGACCGCGTGTGGGCTTCATCGGACCTTCAGTGGACCTTTTTTGTCGAAAATCAGATGGACTTTAGATTTAGAACATGTTTCAAATCTTTCCGAAGGACTCAAGTGTGGTCGAAAAATCAGTTTGTCTGTATGCTAGTCCGATGGACAAAAACCGACGCTAGGGCAGCTATTGGCTACTGGCTATGAACTTCCTTATTCTAGTCTGGTCGTATGTCATCACGGTTGAATCCGTTGGACTTTGGTGTGATTGTGTGTAGACAAGTCTGTTTCGACGGAAGTCCGTCGAAACCCCGCTTAAAAGCCCAACGGAATTCAGTCTGTCAAAGTCCGGTCGTGTGTACACGGCATCAGGGGTAAGGGGATGCTACATTTTCGGCATCCAGAGTGGGGTCTGGAGAGATTTGTGCTGCAGTTACCCACAGCAGTTTGCGTCAAGTACTGAGAATTTAATCTTGGCAGCGTGGAGACTGAGTGCAAGAAGCAAAAAAAACGACTGTATTGCTGCTATCCAATTGGGGGAAGAATACCTTTATTTTTGGGAAGGTTTGTCACTGGTCTTTGTCATTTTTGTAAGTGGTTAGAGAGTTAAAAACAGAGTTAGTCGTTGAATCGAACCTTGAGTCTTTATGAATCGTCTTCAGTCCATGGCCGATAAAGAAGAGCCTTGTCTTTTTCTCAAGTCAATATTAAAGTGGACCTTTAGTCAGAAAATGAAGTCCTGTTAGTTCACTTCAGGCTGGCCCCTTCTGCAGATATAGATAGCTATGTAAAACATTAAAAATAAGTGTCTATACTGTTTAAAATCCAGTAATACACACTGTGTCCTGATGGTTGAAATGCTAGCCCAGCAAGCCACCTTGGCATCCTCATTTAACTCTCATGCCGCGTACACACAACCGGAATTTTCGACCGAACTGGTCTGACGGAACAAATCCGTCGGACAATTCGACCGCGTGTGGGCTTCATCGGACCTTCAGTGGACCTTTTTTGTCGAAAATCAGATGGACTTTAGATTTAGAACATGTTTCAAATCTTTCCGACGGACTCAAGTGTGGTCGAAAAATCAGTTTGTCTGTATGCTAGTCCGATGGACAAAAACCGACGCTAGGGCAGCTATTGGCTACTGGCTATGAACTTCCTTATTCTAGCCTGGTCGTATGTCATCACGGTCGAATCCGTTGGACTTTGGTGTGATTGTGTGTAGACAAGTCTGTTTCGACGGAAGTCCGTCGAAACCCCGCTTAAAAGCCCAACGGAATTCAGTCTGTCAAAGTCCGGTCGTGTGTACACGGCATCAGGGGTAAGGGGATGCTACATTTTCGGCATCCAGAGTGGGGTCTGGAGAGATTTGTGCTGCAGTTACCCACAGCAGTTTGCGTCAAGTACTGAGAATTTAATCTTGGCAGCGTGGAGACTGAGTGCAAGAAGCAAAAAAAACGACTGTATTGCTGCTATCCAATTGGGGGAAGAATACCTTTATTTTTGGGAAGGTTTGTCACTGGTCTTTGTCATTTTTGTAAGTGGTTAGAGAGTTAAAAACAGACTTTAAAGGATCATCAGTGTAGGCTGTGATTCTTAAAGCCTGGTCCCTACATGTCTGAATGCTACATATGTTGCTCTGTAGTGTAAAGCTGACCTGCACACTACACCAGGGGAGCTTGACGTGTTTAGCAAGAGAGAGAGAGCATGGTTTCCCAACTATCGCTGCTACCTTTATGTCTAAGGTAAGGTGCGTGCACCTGGCATTACTGACAGCCCAGCTGTGTCTGGAGCAGGATCAGTTACTGGCATGGGTTGAAGGCTACAATATCTGTTACTATCTGACCCTGGGCCAGATGCCTTCATTATGTAGAATTTCAGATGGTAGTTCTGCCCCCAACTTACCACCCTGAGCTCTTTGAGTAGATTGGGCTACTGGTGTAGGTACAGAGAAGGTGGTGGTCACCATGCCAGCTACTACATCTGTTAATGAGAAAACCTGACTTACATCAGCCATCTACAAGCTGGGAAATGCACCTCCTGCAGCCAAAGCTTGCAACATGCTGTACCAGAGAAGGAACTAAAGAGTCACTTGTATGTGAACAAACTGGGGTAGTGGGAGTGGATGATGCTGTGGAGAGTCCCATTAGCAGGATAGCCAGTCATGTGCCCCTGGAGACCCTGGTTCCTTCAGTCACCAGACTGGACCTGTTCACATACAGCTCTTTGCTGTTAAGGCCAGTTATAGGTTGGGACAGTTGCTGTTTGCTTCTACCATTGGTTATTTGGTGAGGGGGCACACTGGACACTTTCACTGCCATTATGCTATTTTCTGGGTTTCCAGTGTGCCCCTGTGCTTTTAAGGAGGAGTGGGCTCCTTCTAGGCATAGCTGCTCTCAATCTATCCATTATTATATGCCGTATGTGCTCCTACTATGGAGGTTCTCAAAATTTAAGGACTGCAGACAATACCGGGGTGCCTTGTCGCGGCCTCTGCAGCTTACGCATGTATTTGCAAATGTGTGCAAACTAAACCCCTGTTTTTAACGTGAACTGTTAGACAGGACAATTTGGTTTATTGCAGGCTGGCTGGTAAGTTGAGCTGGGAATTTTTCTTTGTTGTTGTTGACTGCTCACTTACATGCTGCTACATGATTAGCTCAGACACACAGGTCTGTTCATAATTTACCTCTCTTCCTTCACAATATTTAACTTTAAGACATCAGTCTCACTTGATGGCTTGCTGGCCTGGGCACATGCTCCCCACGTGTAAGGCTGCAGGCTACTCACACAGCATATAGACAGACTAGAGTACTGTATTTTGCACAACACCCATCTGTCTCTATTCAAATTTAAACCCGTGCAGAGGCCTTTCCTTGCTGAAACAGGCATCTGCATCTTTAGATAGTGACAGGCCATGTATCTATCACACTACACATTTGCTTGGTGGGGTTTTAAAGTGTATGTAAACCAAAACTTTTCTTTTGTATAGAATAGGAAAGGTTTAATCCCTGTCAGTTTATTTTTTGCTGTCTCTTTTTCCATTAAGGACATTTCTCTTTACTTCCTGTCCAAGAGATGCAACAGGAAGTGAGAGGAAATCTTTGCTAAGTAATAGGAATTGCCCTTTTTCGGAGAGTTGGCACCAGAACATTTGTCCCAAATGGGAGCTTTACCACCTATTCTTGTTCTGGTGATAACTCCAAAAATGTGGATATCCCCCAGTGTTGCCAACCGTCAGTATTTTTACTGGCAGCCAGTAAAAAATAGTCAATTGTCTCCTGCCAGTAAATGCCAGTAAAAAGAAAAGGTTGCCAGTAAAACATATGGCTCTGACGTGCGACCCGGAGCCAGCCGACACAAGTGCTTGCTACAGTGTGTTGGGGCGGCTCTGGTGGAGGCGGTGCCTGAGCATGTCCTGTGATGTCATGGTGCAGGGGAGCCAAGCAGAGCAGCCAGAGCCTTGTGTCTGCGGGATGGGAGCAAGGCAGGTCCATCAGTGCTGTTTGGACTGGAGGGACCACCGGGCTTGGAGAGAGACTGTCACTGTGACTGGAGGGGACATTTCTTGTCGGTAATCTGTACTGCTGCACACTGCTGTCAGTATCACTGTGAGAGTCCATTTCATGTGTGTGCTGCTCATTCTAAATTTCTTGCCCTCCTGAGTCCTGTCCCTGAGCCACTTACTTACTATATCAAAAATAAAATAAGAAATATGTTTTTTGCCTTATTATCTACCTTAAATCACATTGCTAATTACATATTGTACTTGTTTGTAGCCTAAATAGTGACATTTGTACTTAAATCTGTAATTTTGTTTTAACTTTTGGAATGAAATGCCAGTAAAAACGTGGCTGTGCCAGTAAATTCTTGGTGTTGTGTCAGTAAATTTCAATCTGTTAGGTTGGCAACACTGATATCCCCTCACTTCATCCCCTCTGCATCAATGACAATGGTCACAAGAATCAATAGCAGCAGTGACACAAACAGCAAGAAAAACCAAATGGGGTTCTAACTACTCTATCCAAAACTACAAAAAAATGGAGTTGTATTACGTGGCCAGTTTAACTAAAAATTATTCTTGGCTGAGTTCATACCTTTAGGGGCTTATGTAAAAGTGTACTGCCCATAAGAACCAAATACAATCCTTGCTAGCAGGCTTCACATACACAATTCCCAAAGGACTCCGTGCATTCTGTGCTGTATATTAATGAAAAGTGCTGCATATTGCTATTTCAAATTCAACAGCTGAAAATAGATTGGCAATCATCCAAATGAATGTTTTTTTTAACCCGCTAGGCATAATTTTTCATCCTCGTCTACAGTAAGATTATAGTATCCATACCACACACATCAGGAAATGTCATGCATGGGTGGAGTTTAACAAAGCTGTGAACATGAGTTTCTGTTAGTTTAGTTTGATGAGTTATAATCTTCTTGGAAAAAGGTTTAATGTTTGAAGCTATGTTGCAAATTTAACCACTTGACCCTCGAAACTTGCATACCCCGTTATGGACCAGCGCAATTTTTACTTTAAGATATATGACTATTGATTGGACAATAACTTTGCTCATGATGCTGAAATAATACATACATCAGTTTCGGGGGACATGCAAATCTTTCTTTTGGCAGTATTGAATTCTGAAATTTTATTTTGTACATATTTTAAAGAATATGTATATTTTAAAAAAGAGCAAAAGTTTGTCGTAGTTTTGCAACAACTCGTGTTATTGTAGATAGGAAGTGAGGGGGAAAAAAGTGAGAAGGAAAGGAAGGGATTCTTTTTGGGTTAACAGTTAATAAAGGGTTAGATAGGAACAGTTTTAAAAAAAAATTACTTTTTACTTTACACTTACGCTAGGCTGCTGGAGCTCCTAAGATGCGAAGGACAAGTCTTTGATCTGCACATAAATATGCACCAAAATTTACTATACCTATATTGTACCGTGTATTTATGAATGAAGCTTGAAAGCAATGACAATTTAAATATTGAGTTTTTATGATTTCACTGGGTAGCCATTGCTGAAAGCAGAGAATTTAGAGCTTAAATTATATCTTTACTAAAGAAAAAAAATGTCAGATTTTTCTTTGGCCACACATTTTTACCAAAAATCCCCCCCCCAAAAAAATCAAATTTTTATGTAAGTTTACGTTTTTGTGTTGGGCCGCATTGATTGATGTCTTGGGCTTCAGTTTTAACACCCCTGTTTAAAGTGAATCTAAACCCCAAAACAAAAAATGTATATATTTCAGGTTAACAGTAATTAGTGAAGGTGGTTGCATTAGATTCCCTCTTATTTTTTGTTGTAGTGACCCTATCAGTAATACAATCTGTCCTTAGGTAACAATGCCAACTCAACCTTCTGTATCCCTGGAGGAGCAGTGCTGTCATCCTAGGTCAGTGATGCCGAACCTTGGCACCCCAGATGTTTTAGAACTACATTTCCCATGATGCTCAACTACACTGCAGAGAGAATGAGCATCATGGAAAATGTAGTTCCAAAACATCTGGGGTGCCAAGGATCGCCATCACGTCCTAGGCTGATCTCCTTCTTTGGATTACAAACATCTTCCTTTCTTTCCATCTCTCTAATGCCGCGAACACACGAGCAGATTTTCCGTTGGAAAAATCTTGGATGGTTTTTCCGACGGAATTCTGCTCAAGCTTGGCTTGCATGCACACGGTCATACAAAAGTTTGCTGAACTTTCGACCGCCAAGAACGCAATGACGTACAACACTACGACGAGCCGAGCAAATTAAGTTCAATGCTTCCGAGCATGCGTCGAATTGTTTCTGTGCACGCGTAGGAATTTTGCACGTCGCAATTGCTACAGACGATCGGAATTTCCGATTGGAACTTTTTCCGACCGAAAAATTCTGAGATCCTGCTCTCAATCTTTTGCTGGCTGGAATTCCGCCAGCAAAAGTCCGACGGAGCATACACTCGGTCGCATTTTCCGACCAAAAGCTCTCATCGGACTTTTGATAGCGGAATTTCCGATTGTGTGTACGCGGCATTACATAAGAAGGATTGCTTGTGTAGTTCACAGAAGATAACATTTTAAGATTTAATTTTTAGTACACATAAAGTTACATGGATACTGGATATCTATCAGGATTGCCAGGTATTTTTATGTGCTTGCAGAAAATGTACTAAACCTGAAAAAAGAAAACCAATGCAGCCAACACATCTAAGGAATGGGAAGCTGTTATGTATAACAGTGTCTCCTTACTGGACTTTTATACGTTTTATCTTCCCAAAGAAAAATCTCAGACTTTTTACAATCGCACTTTTATTTGTGAGCATGTACAGTATCATTGGCATGTTGCAGGATAGGTAGGGTTTGGTATGGAGGGGTTGATATAGGTGGGGACTGGCCTTGTCTTCTGTTGTTATTGGTTTCCTGCATTCCTAAAATGTAAATCTATTTACCATACACACATCAGTGTTTGCACCTATTTTCACATGCAATATAACTGCCCAAAATACATTGCTTTTTTACTATTAAATCATGTGCCATCCTTTGGTGCCTGGGTAAATTAAAACCCCAGCAACACTCCTAAATTTAGATCTTGTTTCACATAGGATTAAATGCACTCCTAAAAGTTGGATTTATGAAACAGTGATTGGATAAATTGGATTATTCAGTTCTAAACAGATTGTAGAACTGGCCACACATGAACAATCATTTGATTTATCTTTTTGTACCTAATTTATGAAACCTTCCTTGAGAAATAATGTGCAACTGCTAGAGGATGCATGTAGATGGGAAGTGGCTGCAGGACATAAGCAGTGAAGATATGATATACTGGAGCCATTCTCAACCTCAGAGCCAGGAGCATAACACTTGTGATCTTTTTGACTGTCTGCAAAGGTGGTATTATGACACCGTTGTGCGTGGGGGTGGGGGCATTCTTTCCAATGGCCACTAATGTAAGGGATGAATTCAGCCCAAATCCTCAATAAAATTGTTTTAGCAGGAGTTCGCTGAGACCTGTCAATTGTTGGATTGGATTAAGAAAGTCTCTTTTAAAGGAAAAAAAAAAAAGGATTTTATTAACCACTTGCCGACCTCTGTCGGCATATATACGTAGGCAGAGTGGCACGGCTGGGCAAAGTAACGTACCCATACGTTACTTTGAATTTCCCGCCATGCGCGCGCTCACGTGCCTGCTGCGAGCTCCGTGACTGTACCCACGATTGTGTCACGGAGCTCAAGAACGGGGAGATGCCGATGTAAACAGCATCTCCCTGTTCTGCCTAATGACAGCACACTGATCGTCTGCTCCCTGTCATCGGGAGCAGCGATCAGTGTCACGTCATACACAGCCCATCCCCCAGACAGTTAGAAACACGCCCCTAAGACACACTTAACCCCTCCCCGCCCCCTAGTGGTTAACCCCTTCACTGCCAGTGACCAGGGCCGATCCTAGGCAGGGTGCATGGGGTGCTCCGCACCCAGGCGCCGCAGAGGTGGGGGCGCCGAAGCTCCAGAGTACTGCTCCCCTCCCTCCTCCTTGTCTGTGTCCAGAGGCGGAGGTGGAGCGCATGTAGAGGGTGCTGTGGTTCCCCATCCTGCCGTCAAATGACAAGAGCGCATACCGCTCCCACTGTACCCGGAATCCGTGCTGTCTGAGTACTGCTGTGGAGCCTAGTACCGGAAGGTGTTAGTATGTCTGCAGTCTCTGACCATCTCTTGTACTATGTCTGCAGTCTCTGACCATCTTTTTTACTATGTCTGCAGTCTCTGACCATCTCTTGTACTATGTCTGCAGTCTCTGACCATCTCTTGTACTATGTCTGCAGTCTCTGACCATCTCTTTTACTATGTCTGCAGTCTCTGACCATCTCTTGTAGTATGTCTTCAGTCTCTGACCATCTCATGTATCATGTCTGCAGTATGTCTGGGGGCTCTTTCTAACAGACTCTCTAACAGAAGGCCTCTCTGTATGCATTAGAGTGACCCCCCTCCAGGTCCCATGAGTGTACTCATTTTCTTTATTGTTAAAAGATCATGGGAGGATCCTAGGGTAATGAAGACTTCTTAGGGCAGCATATCTGTGTTTGAGTCATAGCCATAGAAACATTTGTAAAGGGGAGGAGTTGGTAAGACCACGCCCACGTGGGGGCGCCAGAAATATTTCTGCACCCAGGCGTCTGTGACCCTAGGATCGGCCCTGCCAGTGACATTTTTACAGTAATCAATGCAATTGTATAGCATTGTTTGCTGTATTAATGCCAATGGTCCCAAAAATGTGTCAAAAATATCCATAATGTCGCAGTCACAATAAAAATCACTGATCCCTTCCATTACTTGTAAAAAAAAAAATTATTAATAAAAATGCCATAAAACTATCCCCTATTTTGTAAACGCTATAACTTTTGTGCAAATCAATCAATAAACGCTTATTGTGATTTTTTTTTACCAAAAATATGTAGAAGAATACGTATCGGCCTAAACTGAGGAAAAAAAAAAGTTTTTTTTTATATATTTTTGGGGGATATATATTATAGCAAAAAGTGGTTTTTTTTTTAACCACTTGCCTACTGTGCACTTAAACACCCTTCCTGCCCAGACCAATTTTCAGCTTTCAGCGCTCTCGCACTTTCAGTGACAATTGCGCGGTCATGCAATGCTGTAACCAAATGAATTTTTTATAATTTTGTTCGCACAAATAGAGCTTTAGTTTGGTGGTATTTATTCGCGACTCCGTTTTTTATTTTTTGCGATATAAGCGAAAACATAGCGGAAATTTTGAAAAAAAAAAACAATATTTTCTCCTTTCATTTTTTAAAAGAAATCCAATAAAATCAAATTTTGTCATAAATTTAAGCCAAAATGTATTCTGCTACATGTTTTTTGTAAAAAAAATTCCGTTAAGTGTATAATAATTGGTTCGCGTGATCACGGACATATGTACGCAAATGATCATGTAAAAGGGGTGTGCAGGTGATCACGGACATATGTGTGCAGATAATCACTGGCACATGTTATTTTACTGGGACATATGTGAGGGACATGTGTTTTTATTATTTGGGGACATGTGTGTTTTGGGGGACATGTGTGTTTTTGGGGACATGTGTGTTTTACTGTGGGGACATGTGTGTTTTACTGTGGGGACATGTGTGTTTTACTATGGGGACCCTAGACTGGTGATCAGTGAGTAAAAAAACAGCTAATACTCACTGATCACCAGCCGGCTGCAGCGATCCGCTCTCCTCTCCTCACCGACGACTTCCGTGTGAGGAGAGGAGGGCCGATTGCCTAGCAACCGGCTGTTTGTTTACATCGACACGGCCGTCATGTGATCAGGATGGCCAATCACCGAGCCCTCCTGCCGATCCGAGATGCGCCGTGTCCGGGTGACACGGCCGCATCGTGATCGCGCCGCTGCGCGGGCACGCGCGCGCGCGATCCCTCTACTTCTGAAGGACGTTCCTGAACATCCACTCAGAAGTAGACGGCTCCCACCCGGCCGTATATCTACATTGGCCGGGTGGGAAGTGGTTAAATTGTCGCTATGCTTTTGTTTATAGCGCAAAAAATTAAAACCGCAGAGGTGATCAAATACCACCAAAAGAAAGCTCTATTTGTCGGGAAAAAAGGATGTTTATTTTTTTTTGGGAGCCACGTCGCATGACCGCGCAATTGTCAGTTAAAGCAACGCAGTGCTGAATCGCAAAAAAGTGATCTGGTCAGGAAGGGGGTAAATCCTTCCGGGGCTGAAGTGGTTAAAGCTGAAGTTTAAGTATGGCAAATTTTACATCATTACATTGGTCCAACTTCAGCCAAAGTACCATATGCGTGGGATCCCTATAGAAGCTGGAAATCACTGTAATATAAAGCCTTAAAGAGGTACGAGCACAAAGCGGAAGGAAGACTGTGCAGGAGCCTGATAATGCACCCGCAATCTGCTGATCACAGGTGCAATGCTTTTCAGGCTCCTAAAAAAAAAAAAAAAAATCTACATTTTTTTTACCTGCAAATTCTCGTGCATTTTTTATTTTTTTTAAACAGGGAATTTAGCCTTTAAGAGGAAATCAGACAATATTGAATGTAAAAATGTACCCAGCTTAAGTGCCGTTATGACTGTTGCTGATCCCAATTGTTTTGCAAATATCATAGTTTGCCCTGCAAACATTATTGCACAATAGCACGGAAAAAAAATGGCAGTTAACATCTATGTCCCATACCAAAGTTCAGATAAGTTTTTAATCGTTCTGACGTAAGAATGCTGCTCCAGATAAACCGTAAAGTTAGCAGTGTGAGATTCCTGTGTGAGATTTCCAGATTCCAGGCTGGATGAGAAATAAAATAAGGAGGTAGAAAACAAACATTGGGCTCCTGCCAAAACACACTGAAAAGCTAGAATTTAATGACTGCCTGTGAGTATGGCTTTCTTACAGCGCTATGACAAAGGACTGATTGCTGCCACGGATTCAATTGTACCGCATTGCTTCAGACTTCTCATGTCACGCAATTTCCCTATTGTAAGTAAATTACACAAATAATGGGATAATAGGGGGCAGTGTTAATATGGGACACACAAAGACGGCAATCTATGGCATTAAAAGTAGATTTTAATTGCTGTCTAATTGGATGTGGCAGCATTGAAAAGAACTACTATAGTAAAAATTTAGTATTAGTGGCTGAATAAATGGCACATTGAGTTCAATGTGTAAGGGCCCCTCGCGCTTGTACGATGCACTGTGGTGCATTAATGCACACGTATTAACATGCTATATTTTGAACTATTAAGTTTATTACGCTAAGACTGGCCATTTATTTTGAGTTGGCTTCAAATGCAGCACAAAGAATATTTTAATGGCCATGCACTATTTTCTCAGTGCAGTCCACCATACCACGAGTCTGCCTGTTTTATTTATTTATTTTTTATACTTTTTGTATTGTTGTTGTTGTTTTTTTTTTATAGATCTATGTTTGCCTTAGGCATGGTTCAAACCGTACAGTCTCATACATGTATACTCGCTCCCAGAAGCTGGTGTTAGCATTTTTTATTTGCATTTTTTTCTGCTCCTAGAAGCTAAAAAGTTTTATCCTATGTGTCCATGCACTCTACTTTAGGCTATTAGCGATTTTTGAGCTTCAGCATCTAGGAGCAGAAAAAAAATAGTTTTTGTAGAGTTTCTTGGAGCATTTTTCCAGAAGAAACACCCCTAAATGCTACTAATAGCATTTTTTTAGCTTTTTGTTTCCTAAAATGGAATTTTAAAAAACGTGAATAAAATTCAAACAATGCTGTATGCTCCTAAATGCTACTAAAACGCTACAAAAAAAAATGCTATTACCAGTGTTTTTTTATCCAGCTTTTTTTTTAGCTTAAAAAAAATGCTAGTGTGCATGGGCTTTTGCGCAAACCAATCAATAAACGTTTATTGTGATTTTTTTTTTACCAAAAATATGTAGAAGAATACGTATCAGCCTAAACTGAGGGAAAAAAAATGTTTTTATATATTTTTGGGGGATATTTATTATAGCAAAAAGTAAAAAATAATGCGTTTTTTTTTTTCAAAATTGTCGCTATGCTTTTGTCGCTAGGCCCGAGCATCTGGAGATTTCTTTTGCCGTCTTACACTCCAGAATGTGGGCAGGCCACCATTGTCCTTGCTGCAAACGAGTTTCAAAGTTGCAACCAGCGAGGCAGTGAAGTAGCTTTAGGGGACCAGTTGCATGGAGATGAGCCAGCTGGCTAGGGCGCTGTATGGGTGAATTCAAATGCAGCTCAGTGTTGGACTTTAACTCTCTAATATGAAATGTGTATTATTTTAAGGATTTGAACTTTATTCAGACTTTATTTATAATTAAAAAGGAGTCCTTGAGCTCTAGTCAAGTCACTTTGCCTAAGCTGTTAGTCTGCTGCAGATAGGAGAAAACATTTCATCGGTCTCCTCTCCCCCATTGATTCGACTGCAACATTGTAAATTTGTAACACGTTACAAGTCGGGATGAGCTCAAAGTTGGACCGAACTTTGGCTATTCGGGCATTCATCTGCATCACTGGAAGGTAGGTATGATTGACAGTTTTACAATTGTTTGACCTTTTTTTAAATGATAAGACTGTGTGTGTTTATTTACTTATCACTTTTTTGTGACTATGTGCCCCTTACTCATTCACATGGGAGGGAGAGGTAGTATGGTACCCTCATGTTTAGGGTATGTGAAATGGTATGGTTCATGCTTGTCTTCCCCTGTTCCTGGCCTGCCAGGCTGTATGCTTGGATAAGGGTCTGGTATGGATTTTTAAGAGAGAGACCCTATGTTTTTTTGTTTTTGTTTTTTTTTGGGGGGGGGGGGTCCCCATTACAAATTAACTTAGTTTTTAATATAGTTTTTTGTTTGGTGGGTCCCCCATTAACATCTATATGTGACCCCCAGCTAGGATAGTAAATAATGATAGGAAAGGATAGAATAGGATAGGAAATTAAATTATTTGTTTAGAATCAGTAACTGGCTTAAATCTGATCTTTGCGGGCAATTTAAATGCCATTTTTTTATTTGTAAATGTTAGTTTTGCTGCAGTAGGTTGTATACATCATACAGATGTACTAATTCACAGGCAGATTAAAGGTATCCCTAGGTAAGTTATTTAAAGGAATTTTTCATTTTTTAATGTTGCCCTTTGCTTTCCACAAAAAGGAATTTTTAAACTTTCCCTGCCCAAGGAGCGTCCCCTCTAATGTTTTTTACCCAGTAGGGCCTAAATGTAGAAATTATATGAACACGAATTTTATACTCAAACCTCTCATCTATTTCTATTGACATTTGACTGAGTCTGGAATAAGATGTCACTAGTAGTTAGGTGACCAGATTGATCGAAGACACAATAAGCGCTTCTGTCTGGAGGCCTAACTTTTCTGGGAGGCCTTGGTTCAGCTTTTGCATTTGAAGAAGTTGGTTTGGAAGACCGGGCAGTCTCTAAATACATGCTTTCAGGTTCTTGAACAGGCAAAGAATTTTCTTCTGCCATGAGTCAACATTACCATGTCTTTCATTCTTGATACAGTTCCCAGGAAAGTAGAAGCTGCTTCAGAACCAGGAAAGTCTTATGCCAGGTACACACGATCGGACATCCCATGTTTTTTTTCCGACGGATGTTGGCTCAAACTTGTCTTGCATACACACGGTCACACAAAGTTGTTTGGAAATTCCGAACGTCAAGAACGCGGTGACGTACAACACGTACGACGAGCTGAGAAAAATTAGGTTCAATAGCCAGTGCTGCTCTTCTGCTTGATTCTGAGCATGCGTGGCACTTTGTGCGTCAGAATTGTGTACACATGATCGGAATTTACGAGAACGTATTTTGTTGTCGGAAAATTTGAGAGCCAGATCTCAAATTTTGTGTGATGGAAATTCTGATGGAAACTGTCCGATGGAGCCTACACATGGTCGACATTTCTGACAACAAGCTCCGATCGCACATTTGCCGTCGGAAAGTCTGACCGCATTTACGCGGCATTAGAGACTGTTTGCTGTTTAGTTTGACAAGAAACAAACTGGGGTGATTTCACACTATAGTTATTTTCCCTTGGCTCTCCACAATTTCAAGAAAATTAGGAGAATGACAGCAAGCAAGATAGTAGGTGGATAGGGTAGTAGGTAGAATCGTGTTAAGCCATAGTAAAGAGTTAGCCATGGTCCAAATATTAATCATTAGTGATCAGCTTAAGGTGCTGTTCGGGCATTGTGACAAATTACTGGACAATTCCCCTTATTTAGTGGGAGCCAGACATCATGGATAATAGTGACATTACTACAGCTATTATGGACGACAGCTTCCTGATGTCAGAGGTAAAGAACAAAGGCGGGCTCCGGCACTGCTAACTATTTAACAGCCAGTGGCGTCACCAGCCACCTTCACTTATGTGGCTTGGATTTCCCAGCCTAGTAAACAATTGAGCCTGAAAAAAATAAAAAAAAAGCATGGGGGTTCCCCCATAATTCATACCAGGCCCTTCAGGTCCTATCATATTCTGGAAAACTCCTTTTTTACAAAGCTCTTAAAGATCCTAAAAACTAAAATAATGTCCCACGATGTACATCCACTATCAATCACGTCGTCCAGTGGCATATGTCATTGTCAATCAATTGCCTGACACCCACTGACTCTAAATGACCGCCAAATGACAGGTTTGGCAGATGACAGGTGATATATTCAAATCGGCAGGCTCTCCAGGGTGATGTCATTGACCATTTGGACATGAGCATATATGGTCAATGACATCATTGGTACCCCAGATTTAAATAAGCCCCGCAGCTGCAGACCCCCAACGACTATAGGTTGTGGGGAAGAGGTCCTTGTCCTCATCAGCATTGGGACAGGATGCTTTGCCAGGGAGGTCCCCCATGTTGGGGATATGTCACCTGGTATTGTTTCAGGGGGGGGGGGGGTGAATTCTCACCCTCCTTACTTGACCTTTCAGGCTACTTGTTTAGGAAGGGTCTGGTGGGGATCCATGGGGTGACCTCCCACTTTTTTTTATTTTTGCAAAATCTATATCAAACCCGAGTGGTCTGGTATAGTTATTAGTGGGGTTTTAGGGGGACCTTATGCTGCTGTTTTTTTGTGTGTGTGGTCCCCATTAACATCTATATTAGACCTCAACTATGGATGAGGAGAATCCCTGGCTGCTTTGTATGTAGCAGGTGTCATTTTGCAATTGGCAATTTAAACACACTTTTTTCTTTCTTTGTAAATGTCAGTTTTTCTGTAGTAGGGAGTATGCATCACACAGATGTGCTACTTCACAGGCAAGGTAAGTGTGACCTTTCACCAAACAGTGCTTCCTGCTCTCCAAACCCTTCCAGCAGATTGAGAGCTAATACCAGCCCTTTTACCCCAAGCATCGTACACAGACAAGATGTTGAGGTAAAATCCAAAGGAATGAACATAAATACAGGTTTTATACAATTCAAAAGTAGGCCAGTCACCACATTAACAATAAAACCAAATATTTACCCAAAACATCGCATAATGGTTAGAAAACTATGTAGAGTTGGCACAAGGCTAATTCCATCATAAGAACCTTCAAGAGTTAGCCAAATGGAGCTAACTCTAACACAATGGGAGAGAGACATACTTAATAAACAGACTATAACAGACGACCCCCAGCATCAAGTTGCTTGAACTGATTATATTAACATCTGCTCTGATTCTCACAGTCTAAAGCAGTCAATGCTGGTTTGGGCATAGAGTCCCCAAATATGTAACTGGGTCCTCCAGTTCCCAGAGTCTGTGTGGTTTGGGGAGACATGGACTTGAATACAAAGTTAAATTACTCCAAAGATCCCCCAGGCACACACCTCCTAAAGAATAGAGCCCCCCCCAAACATCAGGGTCCATAGTCAGTAGGCAAGAGGCTAGCCTGCAGTCCCCTCCAAAAGCCTCTATCCTGGCTGGGTCTGTCATAGTCAAGGCATCCCACAGCTATGGAGTTTTGCACTTTAATGCTTAATTTTAAACATTACTAAAACCCCTCCTCCCAGACAAAGAGAATTAAAAACAATTTTTATTTTTGATTTTGTATACAGTTGCAATAAAATATATGTGAACCCTTTTGGAATGATATGGATTTCTGCACAAATTGGTCATAAAATGTGATCTGATCTTCATCTAAGTCACAACAATAGACAATCACAGTCTACTTAAACTAATAACACACAAATAATTAAATGTTACCATGTTTTTATTGAACACACCATGTAAACATTTACAGTGCAGGTGGAAAAAGTATGTGAACCCCTAGACTAATGAGATCTCCAATAGTTAATTGGAGTGAGGTGCCAGCCAACTGGAGTCCAATCAATGAGATGAGATTGGAGGTGTTGGTTACAGCTGCCCTGCCCTATAAAAAAAAAAACACACACCAGTTCTGGGTTCGCTTTTCACAAGAAGTATTGCCTGATGTGAATGATGCCTCGCACAAAAGAGCTCTCAGAAGACCTATGATTAAGAATTGTTGACTTGCATAAAGCTAGTTATAAAAGTATCTACAAAAGCCTTGCTGTTCATCAGTCCATGGTAAGACAAATTGTCTATAAATGGAGAATGTTCAGCACTGCTGCTACTCTCTTTAGTAGTGGGCGTCCTGTAAAGATGACTGCAAGAGCACAGCGCAGACTGCTCAGTGAGGTGAAGAATCCTAGGAGTGTCAGCTAAAGACTTACAAAAGTCTCTGGCATATGCTAACATCCCTGTTAGCGAATCTACGATACGTAAAACACTAAACAAGAATGTATTTCATGGGAGGATACCACAGAGGAAGCCACTGCTGTCCAAAAAAACATTGCTGCACGTTTACAGTTTGCACAAGAGCATCTGGATGTTCCACAGCAGTACTGGCAAAATATTCTGTGGACAGATGAAACCAAAGTTGAGTCATTTGGTAGAAACACACAACACTATGTGTGGAGAAAAAGAGGCACAGCAGACCAACATCAAAAATCATCCCAACTGTGAAGTATGGTGGTGGGGGCATCATGGTTTAGGGCTGTTTTGCTGCGTCAGGGCCTGGACGGATTGCTATCATCGAAGGAGAAATTAATTCCCAAGTTTAGCAAGACATTTTGCAGGAGGACTTAAGGCCATCTGTCCACCAGCTGAAGCTCAACAGAAGATGGGTGTTGCGACAGGACAACGACCCAAAGCAAATAAGTAAATCAACAACAGAATGGCTTAAACAGAAGAAAATACGCCTTCTGGAGTGGCCCAGTCAGAGTCCTGACCTCAATCCGATTGAGATGCTGTGGCATGACCTCAAGAAAGCGATTCACAGCAGACATCCCAAGAATATTGCTGAACTCAAACAGTTCTGTAAAGAGGAATGGTTAAGAATTACTCCTGACCGTTGTGCACGTCTGATCTGCAACTACTGGAAACGTTTGGTTGAAGTTATTGCTGCCAAAGGAGGTTCAACCAGTTATTAAATCCAAGGGTTCCCACACTTTTTCCACCTGCACTGTGAATGTTTACATGGTGTGTTCAATAAAAGCATGGTAACATTTAATTCTTTGTGTGTTATTAGTCTAGGCAGACTGTGATTTTCTATTGTTGTGACTTAGATGAAGATCAGATCACATTTTATGACCAATTTGTGCAGAAATCCATATCATTCCAAAAGGGTTCACATACTTTTTATTGCAACTGTATGTTCCCTGTGGCAGTGCCAATTGCCTGGAAAATGGGCCAAACAGTTTTTTAACATTCAGCTCCCACTGATTTCAATGGGGTTCGGATTCTGCACCCAAACTCATGTTCACCGAACCCTGCTCAAACCAAACCCATATTTGCCTCATAACTAATTAACCGAGGCAAGCTGTAGTCATAAGAAACTAGCCAAGATGAAATTGGGAATTAGCAAAGACAAGTTGTGGTCAGGAACTAGCCGAGGTCAAACTGGGAATCAGCAAAGATAAGCAGTGGTCAGGAACTAAACAATGTCAATATCAGGAAGGCAGAGTGAAGACAAGTTCAAAGGAAGGCTGGGCCAGTAGTACGTCTCTGGAAAAGGTTCAAGAAAACAACTGAAGACCATCCAGCAACTCTGTGGCTGTCAGGGCTGGGTTCAGCCCTCCCTTCTCAGTGCTCAGGTTGCTCAGCTGTCGGTTAATTGCCAGCACTCATCGTTCCACAGTGGCTCACCTGGTGATCATTTCCTGCTCGTCAACCAACCCCTTTTGGTTATTTAAACTGCCTGGTTAATTCCTTCGGTGTCTTGGTCAAACATATCTGTAGACTCTCTGGTGTGTTCCGGTTGAAGACTTGCCTGGCTGACGTCCCTTCTGGTTCTTGAACGTGTCTGCTGCCTTCGACTATGCTGATCTCTGGCTTCCTGATTTACTGGCTCGTTTTGACTACCCGCTTTGGTTACTGTACCCTGGCTATGTTTTGACTACATTTACTATTTGTACCATTTTTACCATTATATTAAAAGGTGTGATTTTTACTGCATTTTCTGTCTGATTCATGGTTCCTGACAGTAGGCGAAAGCCATGAATTCAGAAGATGCAGGCAATCCACCTAGTGATAATATTTTTTCCAGATTGAATGAGCAGGACCACCGCATGGATCAGTTTGCCATAGCGTTACAGACGCTCCTGATTCGCACTGCTCAAATGGATCCTCCCACTGTGGCTGTTCCGTTACAACCTGTGTTGCAGGCCGTCCCTGCTGCTGCTCCAGTCTCTGTGCAGGCACCCATCTCGAATATTACCCCCGTAAGAGGTATGAGAGAAGCAAAGTAGGCTTCATTATTTCCTTGCTTTCTGATAGAGCCTTGGCTTGGGCCTCTATAGGAGATGCAAAGCCCCATCATCCTAAATTAACCCTGAATTTGTGGTTTCCTTTAAAAGGGTATTTGATGATCCCGCAAGCTCCACTTTTGCTGCCAAGAGCCTCATGTCTATCAAAGTATGAGAACTGTTGCCAATTACGCCATTGAATTCCATACTCTGGCAGCAGAGGTCGCTTGGAACAATGAGGCCCTCATGGCTGCTTTTTCTCATGGTCTCTTAGATAACATGAAAGATGAAATAGCAGCCTGAGACATACCTACAGATCTTGAAAAGTTGATCACGTTTGCCATTCTCATTGACTCCAAACTCTGAGAGACCTTCCTTTAAGGAGAACTTGCAGAAGCCTCCTGTATGTTTGGCTCCAAGATTTGCAGTCCCACCCTTGCCTCCCTTACCTCCCATGCCTCCTGGTACCGAGCCCACCAGTGAAGCAGAACCCATGCAGTTGGGCTTCACAGATCTCTCTGCGGAGGAGAGGGCCTTTAGAAGGAGGGATAGATTGTGCCTTTACTGTGACCAGGCAGGTCACTTTTTGAAGTCTTGTCCTACCCATCTGGGAAACGCTTGCACCTGAGGTCCTGTAGGGGACAGACCTTGGGTGGCATTGTTACATCCCCAGTTATCCTGATGGATAAGCCTTTAGTTCCGGTTACCATTTCTTGAGCTGAGTTGTCCATCGAGACACAGGCTCTATTCAACCCTGGGGCTGCAGACGTGTTCATAGATAGTGCCTTTGTGTCTAAGCACTCAATTCCACTGCAGCTTTCTCGCCACTCCACTTGCCATTGAGGCCATTGATGGGAGACCTCTACAGCGTGCCCATGTGACTCATGAGACTGCTCCTTTGACTATGGCCGTAGGGGCTCTTCACCATGAGATAATCTAATTTCAAGTCATTTCCTCACCCCATTACCCAGTGGTTATTGGTTATCCTTGGTTTTAGAGGTACAACCCCTCTTTTGATTGGCTTTGTATTGAGGTTATTTTCTGGTCGCCACAATGCAGTAAGACAGAAAGTGGCCAAGGTCTTGTGCACCTCTCCTCCCTGCCAGAGGATTACCGCAAATTTGCCGATGTCTTTGACAAAGGTCAAGCCGGTAGTTTGCCTCCACAACGGTCTTGATTGCCCAATTGACCTTCAACCTGGTGCCATGCCCCTTCGTGGCTGGGTTTACCCTTTGTCTGTCTCAGAGGATAAAGCATTGGAGGACTGAGTGGTGAAGTGGTGAACTGAGACCTTGTATCTATTATAGAGGTCTCAATCACATCACGAGTAAGAACGCGTATCCAATTCCGTTGATTACAGAGTTATTTGACCGCCTCAAGGGAGCAACGGTTTTCACAAAGCTTGATCTGAGAGGGGCATACGATTTTGTGAGGATCAAGGAGGGCAACGACATTTAATACTAGGACAGGACATTACGAATACCTCGTAATGCCATTTGGTCTTTGCAACGCTCTTGCAGTTTTTCAGGAATTTATCAATGATGTCCTCCAAGATATGTTGCAGCAATATGTGGTGGTTTATCTATTTACTTGTTTTCATTATTTTACATTTCTTCAGTTACTTCCTGGTTTCCATGCCTAGGAAAATGATGTCATACATCCCAGGAGTCTTTAGGAGGGGGAGGGGGTTTTCTCAGCTAAATACACCTTCCTGCCTGCATGCCTAAGCTAAGGGCGGATGGATTAAAGGAAGTAAATGCTACATGAATCATCTGCCCTTACTTAAGATGGCCACTGCCAGAAATGCTAGGGGGTGGTTTTCAAAGTGATTTCTCAGCAAAATAAAGCATGGGGACATGGATGGATGGGGGAGTTTGCTTTGAATATTAAAAATTAATTAAATAGTGTTTTTGATTTGTGGTGCTCAGATACAGTGTAGTTCCACTTTAAAGTGGAACTGACATCTTTTTTACAACAGACTGTAAGTAGGGAGGCTATTATCACAAAAGAGACATGCTATATCTCTTTTGCAATAAATTGCACCTACCTGCCTGGTCGCAGTCTTCTGCAGGATGTAACCTGAGCTGTGCATGCGCAGTTCAGCTTAAATTGCCAGCACGGTCCTTGTGTGCCGGGATTACTAACTGTGCATGCGCAGTAGTTACATTGTCCTATGCCACTGAATGGAGATCCCTGGGGAGAAGGTGCAGGTGATGGCGAGGGACCCGGCCCATTACAGAGGTAAGTATAGTGTGCTTTTAGTTCTGATTTAAAGAAGGAGTATAGCCAATGCTTTTTTGGCCTTACTTACTTTGGATCCAGTACTCACTGGATCGATCACAACTTCATAGTCGGGATCCACCCAGATGTCTGAACCAATCGGCATGTGGCTCAGCCTCTTAGTGAGCCTCTGGGAGACACCCCCCAACACACACACGGTCCAGTGCTCCAGTGAGTACTTGAGGGGCAGAGCAGAGAGCCAGTGACTTATAGGCACCAGCTCTCTGAAGACTGAGAACCGAGCAATCATGAGTCTTTGATCGCTCAGTTCTCAGTCCTAGAAGCAGTGGGGGACAGATGCTGCATCGGACTGATGCTGCATCCCCTTAGGTAAGTATAACTTTTTTTTTTTTTAAACCCCATACTTCTCTTTTAACAATAGGAAATGGAAAACAATGCATCAGGATGTCTGCCTGAAGTTTCTCTCACCTACCCTAGAAAATTCTGATCTCTATCCTCCCAGGCTGTGCTGCAGAACATTTCCTCCCCTGATGTCACATCCTCCCTCCAGGCTGCCTCGTGTGCCCCTACTTTCTGTAAATATCTCACAAATTGCATAAGGTCATTTTGGGTTAGTCTGAAATCCACTGCATTGCTACATTGCTGGCAACCTGTTAACAGAATGTCTTTTAGTGGCAGGAAACTAGGTCTGTGTGAAATAATAAACAATTTCTGCCACACAACAGGTGAAAATGTCAGTTTTGCAACGTGAAACAGTTCTGCTGTACACCTACACAACCACCAGCATAGCAAATGTCTCTGGGGTGATTACAACTGCAAAAGAGCTTTAATATTTGACAAAAATGTATGAAACAATGTGAGCTATTTCTCATACATTGGTTGTCACCTGTATTTATTATTGTAGTAAAAGGAAATATATTCAGTTCTTATCAATCCATGATATGGCATTACTAAGTATAGTAGAAGACAAAAGAAGGCTTCACAAGTATTGATGTGGTTATCACCTTGTAAAAGTGTGAAGCCGCATTATACTGTGCACTCAGCTACTACTACTTATGATAACTTGATGAACTTGTGGCCCCAGTCTTCCCCGCTGTGCCCCAAGACAAGGTCCCAGATGCTGAGTGCTTAGTACCATACTGGAATTCCCCAAAGTAGAGCCTAATGGAGCCCATGAATCAGCGCTGTATAAAGTAAAAAGGCTGACCCCTGAAAGCTTTTATGGGATTTCCTTGTTTTATATAAATATACATGCAGTAAAGAAAATATATAATTATAATTCAAGTAACCTATACTGATCAATAATAACATGATCAAATAATTATTATTATCTAGGTTCACATCTATGCGGCTACCCTTGATGTGTTTTTCTGGCGCGTTATGCAGTGTGTTTTGTTATGTGTCTTTGCATGCAGTTTCCATGCATTTTGCATTTTTATTTAAACACACTGTATATAGCTGGTTGATAAGAAGTGGGCTGAGGAGCCAGATGCCACGTCCTTAACAACCAATGAGTTATCAGCTGTCAGCAGGTTCCCGCTGACAGCTGAATGTAAAAAAAAGAATTGCTGTAAAAAATAAAAATAAAAATCAGGAAAAAAGGCGTGGGGTTCCCCTGAAATCCATACCAGGCCCTTTGGGTCTGGTATGGATTTTGAGGGAAACCCCACATCAAAATAAAAAAAAAAATGGCGTGGGGTCCCCCCCAAAATCCATACCAGACCCTTATCCGAGCATACAGCCTGACAGGTCAGGAAAGGGAGAGATGTCACCTGGTGGCCCTGTCCATTGTGACATCAGCCAACTGATGCATGCTGGGTCAGTGATGTCACAAGGAGCTGACCAGTTAACATCACCAGGTGCCCCCTTACCTATTTAAGAACTGTCAGACAGAGGAGCGGGCAGCCGGCGGTTAGCCTTCAACGAGTGCGGAGCTTTTTTTTCTTTCCGGTTCCGGCTGTGTGGTGGGACAGTGTGATTGATGATGAATCTACATCGGGGGATGTAGATTCTGCCCTAAAGCAATACCCCATGTTGACGGCATGGGGCCTGGTATGGTTCAGAAGGGGGGAGCTCGTTCGTTCTCTCCCTTTCCTGACCTGCAGGGCTGCATGCTCGGATAAGGGTCTGGTATGTATTTGGGGGGGACCCCACGCCATTATTTTTTTACATTCAGCTGTCACTGGGAACCCCATTGACAGCTGATGACTCATCGGTTGTTAAGGATGCGGCGACCTGCTTTCCAGCCCACTCCTTAGCAACCAGCTATTCTAAAGCCCCATACACACGGTCGGACAATCCGCGGACCAGGTCGGTCGGATCCTGTCCGTCATACTTTGTCTGATGTTGGTTTTGCGTACACACGGTCGGACAAAGTTGTCGGAAAATCCGATCATTCTGAACGTGGTGACGTTTGTTGCCTACGACGGGACTACGTAGAGGCTAGTAGCCAATAGCTTTGGTCTTGTAATGTGATCTGAGCATGCGTAGCACTTTGTCCGGTCGGACAACCGTACACACGATCGGATTTGGTGTGATCGGACCGTGTTGTCGGCAAATCTTTCCAGCAGGAGATAAGACTTTGTCCGTCGGACAATCCGACGTACACTGTCCGATGGTGCATACACACGGTCTGATTTTTCAACAACATTGTCCGATCGGACAGAATCCATGAAAAAGTCCGACCGTGTGTATGGGGCTTTAAGTGTGTTAAAGGGAAAAAAACAAAAATGCAAAACGCAACACGCCAAATGCATCAAAAAATGCAACACTTGCGTTTTTAGAGCAACTCAATTGAAGTCTATTACACACAAAATACAATTTGCTGTGGGAAAAAAAGTCCCTGACCCACCGCTAAATGCACAGATGTGAACTACATCCATAGGAAACCATAATAAATGGTCTTTAGTGTGTTTCTGCAAAGTGAAAAACACGCTAAAAACTGCATAGGTGTGAACGTAGGGTAACAGCATGTTGTAATGCCCTCTGTATGCAATTTGCTTCTTTGTATGGGGATGCTAAGAAAGTATTCTGATTGATTACAGGGCTGATGCTGTTTTCCTAGTAATGTGGATTTAGAATTATTTAAAGACTTATCTTGGCACTCTGAGGGCCTGTATTATTTCTATTTATGTTTTATATTATTGCATTTGTCAAAGAACCAACTTGGAATTTTTGTATCTGCCTTGCAGAAGACAGAGTGTTCTTGGCATTAAATACATGCTCGTTTTGAAGACAGAGCATTATATTGGGGATTGTATAAGAGCAAAATGGTTGCTAAACAGCAAATAGACACTGCAATTCCTTCCATAGATCCTTATCCAAGGTATGTACTTACTGTTTTGCAGTAAAAAGACATTTATGTCTAGAATCTTTTATAGGGATGAGATTCAAAATGTTAATTTAGGCCAAATTCATGGTTGGTAAATGTTGCACTGACCCATACAGCAGTCAGTAAGGTGTGATAACCAGGATAGAGGGCAGAGAGCTGAACGCAGCCAGGGTTTCAGTATGTTGGAACTCTAATTAGAGAGCTCCTCAGCCCCAAAAGACCACCAGAAGAGGCTCCTAACCTTGTTGGTGCATTTAACAACCTAAGTCATGGGACTGTACCTGGGAGAGGCTGAACGCAGATGGACTTCGACTTAGTTGGCCTGGCAGAGACCAATCCCTAGGTCACTGTCTTGTGGGTTTAGATCTTTAGGACAAAACGTAGACTGGGGGAGGTTGCTCTAGCTTTCCTTTTACAGATTTTAACAGGTCCTGTGGGTGGATATAAGAGCGGAGCTATATCACATGTATGCTGCCATGTTGGGGTCAGGAAAAAAGTGTGGGATAGCAACAAAAAAAAAAAAGACATACATACTCACCTGTATGGCTGCAGCATCAATCCAATGCTGCATCTGTCCCCTGCTGGCTCTCAGACTGAGAACTGAGTAATCATATGACTGCTGATCGCTCTGTTCCCTGTCTACAGTGAGCAGTGACTGTCAGTCTTCAGCTTTCTGCTCCGCCCCTCCGGCACTCACTGGGATGTGGATGAGGTAGGAGTGGCTGGCTCAGGCTCTCAGCGGCATGCTGAAAGGCTGAGCCAGTTGCTGATCAGGCATCTGGGTGGATCTCGACCTTAAAGTTGGGATCTCTGCAAAGCCTGGACTGGCTTTAGCCTCCTGTCAGCAAAATTTGGCTCACAAGAGTGAAGAAATAAGTGCACTTCTGTGCAGGGCTGCCATCATAAATTGTGGGGCCCCTTACACAGCTTTAGGCCTGGGCCCCCCCCAAGCCTGACCACCAACCTTCCCCAGGGTCCCACCCACAGGCCGTCCCACCAAATCTGCCCACTAGCCACCCCACCAAGTCCTTCAGTGCCTCAGCCCCTCTCACACCTGTACGCTCTGAGCCCCCTCACACATATATGCTCCTAGCACCACTCACATGTGTGTATATGACAAGCACGTACACACACACAGGCATGTATACACACAGAGACATGCAAACACACACACACAGGGACATGTACACACACACAGGGACATGTACACACAGAGAACTGTAGACACACAGGCATGTACAGTACACAGTCACACACACAGCTGCCTTTACTTGTAATGTGGTCCTAGTCCCAGCTCTTGTTTCCATATGCAGAGGGGTACACATGCAGGAAATTGCCAGAGGTGGCAGCAAAGAGCACGATGTCAGCTCATGACAGAGCAGCAGCTTTCCGACTCACACAGATACAGGAGCATCCACGGAGCTCCTCTGCACCCGATCCTGCCTTCTCACATCCCCGCCAGTCGGCCGAGCCCATCCAGACGCTGGGGCCCCCTTACAAGTGTATGGGCTGTACCCCCCTGATGGTGGCCCTGCTTCTGTGGCTCACAGGAGAAGTATGACCAAAATATCTTTGGCCATTCTTCTCTTTTAAGTCTCCTCCCTTCTTACAACACACAGTGCATATACAGGCTACATTCTGTTTATGCAACATTGCATTTAGTAGACACCCTTTACCATTTTTACTTTCCTAATTAATATGCTATTGTAATATATATATATTTTTTGTTGTAAATATAATTAATAATAATAATGATAATAATAAGACATTATTGTTAGGGCGTCCCTAATACCACCAATATACCTTTGAACTACTGCACAGGGCAATCCTTAGCCAGGTATTTTACAGTCAACTGTATACAGTGGTGTGAAAAAGTGTTTGCCCCTTCCTCATTTCCTGTTCCTTTTCATGTTTGTCACACTTAAGTGTTTCGGAACATCAAACCAATTTAAACAATAGTCAAGGACAACACAAGTAAACACAAAATGCAATTTGTAAATGAAGGTGTTTATTATTAAAGGTGAAAAAAAATCCAAACCATCATGGCCCTGTGTGAAAAAGTGATTGCCCCCTAAACCTAATAACTGGTTGGGCCACCCTTAGCAGCAACAACTGCAACCAAGCGTTTGCGATAACGTGCAATGAGGCTTTTACAGCGTCCTGGAGGAATTTTGGCCCACTCATCTTTGCAGAATTGTCCTAATTCAGTTACATTAGAGGGTTTTCGAGCATGAACGGCCTTTTTAAGGTCATACCACAACATCTCAATAGGATTCAGGTCAGGACTTTGGCTAGGCCACTCCAAAGTCTTCATTTTGTTTTTCTTCAGCCATTCGGTGGTGGACTTGCTGGTGTGTTTAGGATCATTGTCCTGCTGCAGAACCCAAGTTCGTTTCAGCTTGAGTACACGAACAGATGGTCGGACATTCTCCTTCAGGATCTCTTGGTAGACAGCAGAATTCATAGTTCCTTTTATCACGGCAAGTCTTCCAGGTCCTGAAGCAGCAAAACAGCCCCAGACCATCACACTACCACCACCATATTTTACTGTTGGTATAATGTTCTTTTTCTGAAATGCAGTGTTCCTTCTACGCCAGATATACTTGGACACACACCTTCCAAAGAGTTCCACTTTTGTCTCATCTGTCCACAGAATGTTGTCCCAAAAGTCTTGGGGATCATCAAGATGTGTTGTGGAGAAATTGAGACGAGCTTTGATGTTCTTTTTGCTCAGCAGTGGTTTTCTCCTTGGAACTCTGCCATGCAGGCCATTTTTGCCCAGTTTTTTCCTGATGGTGGAGGCATGAACGCTGACCTTAACTGAGGCAAGTGAGGCCTGCAGTTCCTTGGACGTTGTTGTGGGGTCTTTTGTGACCTCTTGGATGAGTCGTCGCTGCGCTCTTGGGGTAATTTTGGGCGGCCGGCCACTCCTGGGAAGGTTCACCACTGTTCCATGTCTTCGCCATTTGTGGATAATGGCTCTCACTGTGGTTCGCTGGATTCCCAAAGCTTTGGAAATGGCTTTATAACCCTTTCCAGACTGATAGATCTCAATTACTTTCTTTCTCAATTGTTCCTGAATTTCTTTGGGTCTCGGCATGATGTGTAGCTTTTAAGGATCTTCTGGTGGACCTTACTGTGTCAAGCAGCTCCTATTTAAGTGATGCCTTGATTGTGAACAGGTGTGGCAATAATCAGGCCTGGGTGTGGCTAGAGAAATTGAACTCAGGTGTGGACAACCACAGTTATAGTATGTTTTAACAAGGGGGGCAATCACTTTTTCACACAGGGCCATGATGGTTTGGATTTTTTTTCACCTTTAATAATAAACACCTTCATTTACAAATTGCATTTTGTGTTTACTTGTGTTGTCCTTGACTATTGTTTAAATTGGTTTGATGTTCCGAAACACTTAAGTGTGACAAACATGCAAAGGAACAGGAAATGAGGAAGGGGGCAAACACTTTTTCACACCACTGTATATAATCCAATCACTACAACGTACACATCATGTGATCTTATTATGTGCACTATATAACAAACAACTGTATGGCCATTTGTCAGGAAAAATGTGCATAGATTTGTTTTGCTTTTTTTTTATCTAAATAAAGTTGCCCAAGTGCATGGTCTATAAAATATTATGTATTGCTTTTGTCATGTTCCAATGGTTCATAACTTATATTAGTGAAATATTAAAGTGGTTTGTTCTCACGAATGTTATGTTCTATATAGTTCTGCGCAGGCCTTTTTTTCTGCCAGTACTATAATCTGTAGGCACAGTTGGGCTGTCTAATGACAGCCTCATACAGTACTACTCTTCCTCTACTGCCGGCTAGCATCAAGCTCTTGGAACACGTACACTGCACCTCTTGTTGGCTGCTCCAATCCTTATGCTGGGCCTGACTGACAAATTATTCTGTTGTGGCAGGGGTGCAAGTGTCCCTGAGCCAGTTGAGCTGCTGGCTTCCACAGTTGGGAGACAATTTGTTGAATGTCGTATCCCACGGGTTGGAAACTAATTATAGAAAGTCTTATTCCACAAGTGGGAGACTATTTATAGAAAGTCATATTCCACAAGTGGGAGAAGTTTTGTGGAATGTCATATCCCACAAGTTGGAGACTATTTATAGAAAGTCATATCCTACAAGTGGGAGACTATTTATAGAAAGTAATATCCTACATGTGGGAGACTATTTATAGAAAGTCATATCCTACTTGTGGGAGAAGGTTTGTAGAATGCCATATCCCACAAGTGGAAGACTCTTTATAGAAAGTCATATCCCTCAGCTGGGAGACTATTTATAGAAAGTCGTATCCCATAAGTGGGAGACTTTTTACAGAAAGTCTTATTCCATGTGCCGTATTTATCGGCGTATAACACGCACTGGCGTATAACACGCACCCCGAGATTAGGAGGGAATTTTAAGGAAAAAACTTACATTTAAATGCCCATCAATGCAGCCTTATCAGTGTCATTGCAGCCTTGTCAGCGCCCATCTGCAGGCTTGTCAGCATCCATCTGCAGCCATGTCAGTGCCCATCTGCAGCCTTGTCAGTGCCCATCTGCAACCTTGTCATTGCAGCCTTGCCCCAATGTCATTTATGTTTAAAAATGGCGCCGCTGAGATACAGACCTGGATGTCCTGTGTATCTCGGTGGCACTCGATAGCTTTCGGCCGCTCTCGCCGACTTTCGACCGCTTTTGGCCGTTGTCGTGGCTCTCGGCAGCTCTCGGCTGTTCTCGGCCGCTCTCGCCGGCTCACGCGGGACTGCGCGAGCCGCCAAGAGTGGCCGAAAGCGGCTGAAAGCCAGCGAGAACGGCCTAAGGCCGCCGAAAGCCAAGAGAAAGGCAGAGAGGCTTACAATCGGCGGGGGCATCGGCGTATAACACGCACCCACGATTTCCCCCTGATTTTAAGGGGAAAAAAAGTGAGTGTTATACGCTGATAAATACAGTATTTATAAATCATATCCTACATGTGGGAGACTATTTAGAGAAAGTTTTACCCCACAGGTGTGAGACTATTTAACCAAATACATGAAAGTAGGTGCTACTACCTCCCAATATTAGAATGCGGGTTTATCACTGGTGCTCTGGCAGGAGCAGCTGACTTTTCATCCGCACAGTCTGAGTAAGCAAAGAAAAGCAGGAACTCTGGTGTACACTCTGCAATCTTGTGTTTATTGGAGAGTAACAAATGACAGCCACAAATATTATTTTTCGCTGTCATTTGTTACCCACCAATAAACACAAGATTGCAGAGTATATACCAGAGTATCAACTTTTCTTTGCTTATACAGGAATTCATATTATAGCAATTCATATCCCGCAGGTGGGAGACTATTTATGGAAATTCATATACCACAGGTGGGAGATATTTATAGAAAGTAATTTCCCACAGATGGGAGTCTATTTATGGAAAGTCTTATCCCACAGGTGGGAGACTATAGAAAGTCATGCTTCCCAGGTAGTTTAGCTGTGGGCAAGAGTGATAGGTGTCCCTGAAGCCGCACATCAAGTCAAAGCCTGCTGTGTGATAGTGAATGGCAGTCTCAGCTTGGACCCCAGCCAGGCCATGCCCCCCTAGAGTGGGTTTCAGTGGTGGAGTGAGGCGTTTTAGGGGCATGGCCTGGCATGGGTCTAGGCTGAGACTCCCATTCACTATCACAAAGCAAGCTTTGACTTTATGTGTGGCTTCCAGGACACCTATCACTCTTTACCATTATCTGTGTATAGGCGAGTCCCCTTCCCGGCCAGCACTGGTGGACACAGGACTTCATTTCCATACCACCTAAGTGGCTCACACACATATCTTATTAGCTGTGGGCACTACAGTAGTATTGCATAATTATGGTCTCTATTATTTTACAATGGGAGTTCTGGCATACATTTGTAGTGGCAGTGGCAAATTTGTGATTTTTATCATAGACTGCAGTACTCTACAAGGGAAATTTTATAAATAGCTTGTGAACAACGTCTTTTTCCCCTATAATATTGGCCTTATTTATTATTGTCACATCTATCCACAGTATTTTATTAAAAGCACTGTGCAGTGCTGCTTTACAATATAGTGCTATATAAATGGCTACATAATACTGTAATTTGTTTCTTTGCTCTTTCAAAAAAAAAAGGAGTCAGTGTTTGGGAGCCGAGGCAATTTTGGACGGTGTTTAGGAGGTAGGACAGGAGAGTCCCGCCACCTCTAGTAAGACGAAAAAAGCCCTAGTTCTGCATGTAATGTCTATCTGAAATTACAAAATGTGTACAGATCTGGTGTTCCACATGTCTTTAGTGCATGCAATGACAAATGTAATCAGGCTTGCCAAATATGATGATCCCACCCATCACAGGATCTTGGCATTAATAGTACTGCCTTGCAAAAAGCAGCAAACAATCCTTTTAGTTGGCTGTTGGACTGCATGCCTGCCTAGACTTGATACGTGGAAGACACTGTAGAACTTGTTAACCACACGGTGGCCATGACAACATTATTGTTAGATTAGTGTTAATTGTTACTTCCACTTCCTAAGTCTTGGCAGTATCCTATTTTTTTAAGCTAAAAGCAGTAAAACAAGTAAACTAAACAAAACTTGTCTCAGTACTATAGATTAAAATTCTAAGTGGCTCGTTATAGTTTTCATTGAGGGTTCTATATCATGAGTGAAAGCAATTATGTCAAACACAAAACAGGTAAAAATCCCTTTACAAAGAAAGGACAGAAAAAGCAAACTAACATAAAAAAAAACACTGAGCTGTCTCATTCATAGCACACAAACCTGTTTGGGCACAGGGAAACACAACCATTTAACTGTAAATGAGGAAAAAATATATGTTATACAGAGACTGGTACAAAGCCTGAACATGGGTCCTGTCATACGTTTGCACTTAGGGTCCTACACATTACATGAGTGACTTTAAAGTGTTATTAAACCCAGGACCCTGCATTCACAATATCTGGCCTTCCTGAAATGGGTTGTCAGGGTTCACACAGGATTTAATTATGTAGTCCATTATCTTTTTGACTTCCTCTGCGTCGGTCCTTGCGGTTCTCAGATTTGCACTCCTGCTGCGTAGCCTCACACGCATTTTTGCACAATTTGGGGTACCCATTGCCTCCAACAAGACCGAGGGACCCTCCACTGTCATAAAACTTTTGGGAATTTAAATGTATTCTGTCAAGGGTGTCTGTAGATTGTCCGTTGACAAAATCTCAGATCAGAATTAGCCTTAAAGGTTGGGAACGTCACCCTACGACAGTTACAATCGCTGCTGGGTAAACTCAATATTGCTGGCAGAGTATTGCCGTGGGCCGAATTTTCTCACGCCGTTTGTCTTTGGCCGCGGCCAGGGTTCAGGAGCCGCATTTTATCAGTTTAACATCTCAGCATAAGAATGATTTACGGATCTGGCTCAGTACTTCTTATTGGCTGGAGTCCCCACAGACTAATGCGGACTGTCATTTGGTTTGTTCACTGATGCGCCAGGATCCTTGGGTTTTGAGGCTTTCTTTGCAGGTAGGTGGTGTGCGGCTGCATGGCCTCAGCGTTGGGTTGATGCAGGTTTTACAAAGAACCTGACACTTTTAGAGCTCTTTCCCTTGGTGTTGGCAGTTGAGATTTGGGGTCCTCTGCACTGCAATAAATCCATGCTATTTCATTCCGACAATGTGGGGGTGGTTTCCTCTGTCAATACTTTGTTGGCCTCCACCAATCAAAATGAATAGCCCATTAAAAGATAAAATAACAAAACAAGATTTTGCTGGAGTATGCTTCTTGTCAGCACATAAACTTGAATCAACTAATTAACTGCTTGTACGGCTTCATCCTTTCACACTCCAGCCCTGCTCTACAGCTGATATCAGGTCAAATTTAGATACTCGTATATACTTGTAGATACTTTTATTGCTGACATTTACAAATTTCCCCTAATGACGTACTAATAATTACAACTTCCCCAAGATGGGAGAAAGTTCACGAGGTTCTGTTACCACAGCAAAGGAGAAGTGCTGAAAGCCTGACCCATCCACTGGTTCATTTGGTGAGAGGGCAAACCCCAGCTCACCTCTGGCACAGATAAACAGGTCACACACACATGAGTGACCTGTAGACAGGACAGCTCCCCATCTTATGTCAATTGGTGGAAGGGCTCCCTGTCCAAATTATGTGAAAGTGTTGTTCCGAGAAAAGTTTGTAGTTTGCAACACTGTCCTTTGGGGACAAAGATTCAAAGTTGGGGGAGTGTGTAGCGGGTCGTACCCTTTTTAGGGAAGAGACTACATCCCCCATGATTCCCCAGGCTCCCGGGCTGCTTGTTTCCGCCGAGAGGCTGTGGGGGAGGTTATAAAAAGGAAGAGGAGAGACCGCCTCTTCCTCTTCTGACACTTCCTCTTCTGAGGCCTCACCTGACTGGTCTCCCTCTCCTGACGGAGCGTGTGACGCGGAGATTTGGTTCCTGAGGGACATCCCCGTAGCGGACCGTGACTGCTGAAGGCCTGAAGACTGGGCCTCTGCAGCAGATGGAGTGAGACTCTCATCCCTCAGTAGTCAGGCAGCTGCACGGAGCGGAGACTCTTACTCACGCTCCCACAGTCGGTCGGTCGGAGCTGATGACCGGAGCGCAGGGGCTGTGACAGAGGCGACCGGAGCCGCCATTGGAGGGACCTGAGCTGAGGAACGTACCCAAGATTGGTGAGAGAGCTGATAGCCGCATCCAGCATTGATTCACACGTTTTATGCCTATTGGATTGGCTGCCTATGCCAATTTTACTTCATAGCAGCAAATGTTTCCTTTCCTGTGGATTACAAAGACAACCATTTAAAGCTACATGTTGCTCCACCTCTACAGATTTATGCCGTGAAGAACAGTACTGGTCAAGACTGAGCTCTAATGCCTAGGAATCAGGCCAGGTCCTTTGGCTAGGCGCAGTATAGGTTTCCTGCAACCTTCAGGGTGCATAGCAACGGTCGCAACATTTGGCGCTCCGTTCCCCCGATTGCTATTTGATACATATGTGTGTACATGTTAAAGATGCATAATGCAGGGATCATTCTAGAGATTGTAAGTCAAATGTTTAAATTCATGTTGCTATTTCTTTCCTTACTGACAAAGTAAGCCAGTTATTCTATTTCACAGTCTGCTTGTGAGTTTCATACCCTTTACACTTAGATATAAGTGATTGTTTATTTGTGCATAGATTCCTTTACCCCTTACACTGTGCCAGAGGGGGTAGAGGCAAATTGGTGCCGGGGTTGGTGGAGCAGTACTTCCAGGACCCAATACACAAACAGCGGCTCTCTTAACTGGGGGTAGCGCTACACGTAGGGGGCACTGCGTAATCCCGGGATCCTGAGTCAGAGCGTGAAAAGCCGCCAGAAGTCTGGCATGGACCCAATAGAAGTGGGACGGTGGTCCCGCAACATGGGCCACTGCTCCGCAGCAGCAGTCATTGACCTGCCATGGATTGGCAGAGAGAGGCAGTCAAGTTAGCTCATAATGTCCTTATCCCCATGCCACAAGTCAATGGATGCATGCTGGGTACACATACGCCTTAATAAATGGAAGGAAAGACTCCAAGCAGTTCCAGGAGCCCAAAGATACAGCACCGAATGGCCATGCCTATCAAGTGCGTGCAAGCGCTGCCGCGTAAGGATACGTTCTGCCTGTGAAAACTGCTATCCCCCAAGCGAGAAGAACAGAAAGGCGCGGAAAGCCCCCGCACTAGACTACTCTTAGTGCAGAACTGTGTGCTTCCTAGGGAAATTTGTGACTCCAGGTCAGAGAGACCCCGGGGACTACACCCTAGGTCGGGATACAGGAAACTACCGAATGTCTCAGGGAGACACCTTGTATCGGGAGAAGAATGGATTTAATAGTGTTTAGATGGTGCCACGCAGCCCCTAAAGAATGGGAGGGTCCTCAGGAAGGAGGCAGAAAGAAGCAAAGGATTGTTGATAGCCTAAAAGGGCCCCTGCCTTTAGAGGCCAGAACGAATCTGAAGACAAGCAATAAAGGATTGCACTGCACAGGCATAGACATCCTGGAAGAGTTTATTGTGGACATGAAAAAATCACAGAACTTACCTATCAACTGACTGGTTACCAGAAGAAGGGAGAACTGTCAGATATATGGACGCATAGACAAATATCCTGCATAGGATTATCCTGAAGCAAGGGATTAGATCCAGGGAAGGAAGATTGAAGCCCGTGCCCAGCAGGTGAGGAGGGGGCCCAACCCCTTGGACCCGTCGCACTAATTCTACTAACAGGATGGAAGAGCCTGACTATACCCTGATCACATTCGAATGGTCAGAGAATAAGAGGCCCATGTAGAAAGAGGAAAGGTGGAAAAGCAAGAAGGGTCTACAAAACTTCCAGTGGCCACGGAAGGTGCCTTAACCCCTGAAAGAGACCACATAGGTAATGCCCTGAAGTTTGCAGATGTCCCAGATGATGGAGATACAGACGTCTCTAGTGCGAAAGAGACGCCCAGTTCCCAAGAAGAAACAAGCATGGGGAATTGTTTCCAGCTGTTTCAGCACCAGATCCCCGTCTGACTACGGTGAGATGATCACTTTAATTGGAGTGAAATGGTCATATTGCAAGCAGTATTCCAGTCCCAAGAAGAAGAAAACAGAAAGCCGCCAGCCGCGGGAAAACGCCAAAGCCCCGGTGAAGGATACAACCGGTTCCGCATTCACCTTCAGTGAGCTCCAAAAAGATATAGCTGGAAAGAGAAAGGAGATCAGACCCCTCGGAAGGAACCCAGTTGGGATCCTTACACTCAGAAGAAAGGGGCAAGACCCTCCGTAGGAATGCAGAACCCTAAACGAAACCCCCAAAAGTGAGAGATAACAATGTCCCTCAACGGCTAAGAGGAGAAAATTAATCATACAAGGCACAAGAAAGGAGCAAGTGCAGATCAGTGATAAAGAAAAAGAGTCCCGCAGAAGAGGACAGCATCAACTGTACCCAGAAAAGCTGGTTGGTCCATCCCCTTCTGTACCCATCCAATGGAAGGATGACACACAAAGGCCCCTCCTGACACTGGAAGCACAAGTGACCCAATAGTACAGGTACATCTATGTACAGATACCTGATCCACTTCGCATACAGAAAGATAGAAGAGTTGGAAATAAAGGGGATTGGGAACTCAGAGTTTCCCCTATATGGATACCTACCTACCTACATAAACGGCTGACGTTGATGAACCCCATCTAGCTGGAAGACTTGAAGTGTTTGAACCTTAGGCATGGTGTGTCCCCGCCCACCAGGAACCAGCAAACTCCGCAGATCAAGGGACAACACAGAGTCAGAATGCTTTTAGATCCATCCCATCTCGAAGGCAGCCTACCAGCGTTGGTCCTAGAAGCAGAAGACCCCAAGTGAATGGAAAGGAAGGGTATGGAGGCCTTGAAAGAAGGAGGCATTTTTTACACCTGGAGAGGTGACCTCCATGAAGCCACGGTTGCTTGGAGGCAGCCTGGCCCCTTTGTAATGTTGGAGCCCGACCCAATGAGGTCTGGAAGGTGATACCAGAAGAGGAACCTAATAAGCTAGAGGAAGAGTCCCTGACGAACCCCACTTACGGCACTGGAGATCCCTGCCAGGATGGCTGCGGGAACGAGGGTAGTCCTGCTGTAGTTGGCTGGTCAAGAAGTTAAGGGGGCGGGTGAAGGAGAAGAGGTTATGGAAAGAAATCTCGCCATGGAAAAACCCAAAACCTACCTGAGCTTGGAAAGAGAGAGCCAAGGCCCACTGACAAGATGGGAGAAGAGTGCCACCCATCGAATCCGCATGTCAAGAGGCAACCATTCAGAGAAAGAGTCAGGCGATTTCCTCTAGCAGAATCTGGAGGATCTGAGGGACACTTGCGAAACTGAAGAAGTACGGGAGTGATTCGGAGCTGATTCTCCCCAATTGTGGTAGTCAGGAAGATAGAATGGGTCATTGAGCTCTGCATTGACTACAGAACTCTATCCCTTCCACGCCAAGATAGAAGATGCCTTTGCAGAGCTGGAGGCCAAGTGGTTCAGTGTACCTCAAGAGTGGGTTATTACCAAATCCCCATGCAGTCCATAGGATAGAGGATAACCCCCATTGGGATTCTTTTGATTCACAGATGTCCCCAGGCCGAACAGGAAGCTCCTGCTACTTTCAACGCCTCCATGGAAAGTCAGTTGGAGACCATGAACCTCATAGAAAACGATGATTGTCCATTGGGAAAGACCTTTGGAAGAGCATGAAGCCAGATGGGAGAAATACTGAAGAGGCCTCCAGTGAAAAAAAGGGACTCAAACTTTCTCTCCGAGAAGTTCGGTTCTACAGTCCTCTGAGAACATCTGGACACATAGTGTCTGAAAAAAGGAGTGGCTACAGAACCCTGAGAAGTTTGGAGGCAGTTATTCTGGCCAAGACCCACAACAGTTCAGAACTACGGTCTTCTTGTTTTGCTCCTACTACCCCGCAGGTTTGTGATGGTTGCCCGCTTGCCAAACCCCTCAACGAGCTGCTCAAGACAGAAAGAGGAAGATGATTGGGGCCTAGGAGGCCTGGTGAATCTGTCAAGGACCATGGAATTCAAGGTGTAGAGAGGCTTTCAGGACCTTGAAGAAATCTCCCAAGCCCCAGTTTGGGGCCTACGCTGATCCCACTAGACCCTAGAGCTACAATGATGCCAGCCATGAGGGCCTAGGTGGGAGTACTCTACCCGTAGTATGAAGACCAGCTAGACTCAGTGGCCTATGTGACCGTAGCCGACCCCCACCGAGGAAGAACTAACCCCACCCACAAGTTGAGTTCTTACAAGTGGGCAGTAGTTGACAACTGAGAGCCTATCTGTATGGGGCCGAGTTTACTGTAAAGACTAACACCCCTTGACCTATCTACTCACCACCGCCAAGGCTGGATGCAATCTGACACAGATGGTTGCGGGCGTTGTCTGATTCAATTTCATCCTCAAGTACAGACCAGGGGCTGGAAATAGGATGCAGATGCCCCTGTCCGAAGATCCCATGTCATGGTCTATGACTGGGAGAGACTGGACTCAAGTGGCACCAGAATGAGTGCGAGCCCTTTGTGAACCTGAAGAGGTAGGAGTTACCCACAGGGATTCCAGAATGTACTGTGGGGAACTCAACAAAGAAGAGTGTCGACCGAAGCTGTCCAAAAGGAGTTTAATTGGACTTGGAAGATCCCATGGGGAGAATTGAGGTCCAGGAAGGAGACAAGACCTGAGAGAGATTGGACAAGTTACAGGTGCATCAGGGGTAGTCTACCGAAGGGGCCCCTCTAGCCCAGAAGAGTAAGTGCAGTTGTTCTCCCTTGAAAAGCATCGTACTGTGCTGGTTTCCTTACATGACCACATGGTCACTTGGTAGCAAGTGAACCATTCCAACTTGTCAAGACCCGGTTTTAATTGCCCTGCATGAGGGCCGAAGTGGAGGAGTAATTGCCCATTCTGTGCAAGATGCATACAGAGGAAGACTTTACCACACAACGCCCCAATGGGCCACCTACATATCAAGGCCCAATGATACTGGTATGCAAGTGATAATTCATGCCTTGAACCCGATTTGATGGATTGGGAAATGTTCTGGTGGTGAACCGCATTCCACTCGTTATGCTCCGCTTTACCAAGGACCAGAAGGCCTCTTACAGTAGCCAAGGGTACTTTTGAGAAGTACTTTGTTTCACTATGGACTGCCACAGAGAATCCATTCAGACCAAGGAAGGGACTTTGAGATCGCCTGATCAGGAACTACTGATTCTCTGGGAGTAAGAATACTAGAACCACACGGAGCCTGAAAGTTCAACAGGAACCCATTGAACATGTAGGAACTCTATAAACGAGAAGAAGCAACATTGGAGTCAACACAATATCACTCTGTGCATGCCTACATTTGCTCCACAAGTTATTGACATGTTTTCTCTCCTTACGACTAATGTTTGGGAGAAAGCAAGATTGCCATGGATTTTGACTTCGCATTCTTTATGACCATGCCGTCTGCTAGCCTCCCACAAAGGATAAGGACAGACAGAGGCAACAGTTTGAAGATAGCTTATGAGAAAAGCTCAAGCGCCTCTACCAAGGGGGGCGCCGAATAAGAGAACTTTGATTTTGAAAGTTAGAGTACAGGACCTACAGCCTGGGACCGTGTACTTGTACGAAATCTAGGAGCAGATAGATGGAGAACAAGCCATACAATCATCTGTAGGAAACTTCCAGATTGCCTGTCTACAAGTTGCAGACCCATCCACTGTTCATTTGGTGGAGGGCAACCCCAGCTCACTCTCTGCACAGTTAAACAGGTCACCCACACTGAAGTGACCTGTAGACAGGACAGCTCCCATCTTCTTATGCGAGAAAGTTTGGTAGTTTGAACACTGTCTTTGGGACCAAAGATTCAAAGTGGGGGGTGATTCCCCAGCTCCCGGGCCTGCTAGTTTCCGCCCGATGGAGCAGCTGGGGGAGGTTAGAGGCCTCACCTGACTGGTCTCCCTCTCCTGACGGAGCGTGTGACGCGGAGAGTCAAGTCGCAGCAGGCGAGCGAGACCTTCCCTACAGTCGGTCGTTCGGAGTCTGAGGACCCGAGCGCAGGGGCTGGACTGAGGAGACCGGAGCCGCCATTGATGGAACCGGAGCTCCTGCACCTCAGCCTGGTCCGTTAGGTAGGCGCAGATAGGTTTCCTGCACCTCAGGGGTGCATAGCAGACGGTCGCTACATTTGGCGCTCCGTTCCCCATTGCTAGTTTGATACATATGTGTGTACATGTTAAAGTGCATATTGCAGGGATCTGCTAGAGTATTGTAAGTCATATGTTTAAATGCATGTTGCTATTTCTTTTCCTTACTGACAAAGTAAAAGCCAGTTATTCTTATTTCAGAAGTCTGCTTGTGAGTTCATACCCATTACACTTAGAGTATAAGTGATGTTTATATGTGCATAGATTCATACCCCTTGACTAACTGTGCCAGAGTGGGTAGAGCAAATTGCCGGGGGTTGGTGGAGCTGTACTCAGGGACCCAAAACAAATCAGCGGCTCTCTTAACTGGGGGTAGCGCAACACGTGGGGGCTCGTAATCCGGGATCCTGAGTCAGCGGGAAAAGCCGCCAGAAGGTACTGGCATGGACCCAATAGAAGTGGGACGGTGGTCCGCAACATGGGCCACTGATCCAGCCGCAGCAGCAGTCATTGAACTGCCAGGGATATGGCAGAGAGAGGCAGTCAAGCAGCTCATAATGTCCTTATCCCCATGCCACAAGTCATGGATAATGGACATGAGAAATGATGCAGGGTACACATACGCCTTAATAGAATGGAAGGAAGAGACTCCAGAGCAGTTCAGGAGCCAAAGCATACAGGCACCGAATGGCCAGGCCTATCAAGTGCTGCATGCGCTGCCGCGTAAGGGAGACTGTTCTCCTGTGAAAACCATGCTATCCCCCAAGCGAGAAGAACAGAAGGGCGCGGAAAGCCCCGCACAGACTACTCTTAGTGCAGAACTGTGTGCTGTCCTAGGGGAAATTGTGACTCAGTGCAGAAGAGACCCCGGGGACTACCCTATGTCGGGATACAGGAAACTCCGGATGTTCTCAGGGAGGACACCTGTACCCTCGGGAGAAGAGGGATTTGAAGAGTGGTTAGATGGTGCCACGCAGGCCCTAGAAGAATGGGAGGTCTCAGAAGGCAGAAAGAAGCAAAGGAATGTTGAGAGCCTAAAAGGGCCTGCCTTAGAGGCCATACGCAATCTGAAGACAAGCAAAAAGGATTGCACTGCCCAGGACTACATAGACAACCTGGAAGGTGTGTTTGGTGGGACAGAAAAAATCACAGAACTTACCTATCAACTGGAACACTGTTACCAGAAGACAGGGGAGAAGCTGTCAGAGTATATGGGACGCATAGACAAGATCCTGCATAGGATTATCCTGAAGAAGGGGATAGATCCAGGGAAGGTAGATGAAGCCCGTGCCCAGCAGGTGATGAGGGGAGCCCAACCCCTGGACCCTGTCGCACTAATTCTACGCACCCGCCCGGATGGGAAGAGCCTGGACAAAAAAAAAAAAAAAAAAAAAAAAAAGATAAACCTAAAAAAAAAACTGAAAAAAAAAAAAAAAAAAAACCTAGAAAAAAAAAGAAAAAAAAAAGAAAAAAAAAAAAAAAAAAACAAAAAAAAAAAAGAAAAAAGACACCAAAAAAACAAAAAAAACACAAACAGAAGAAAAAAAAAAAAAAAAAAAAAAAAAAAAAAAAACAAAACAAAAAAAAAAAAAAAAAAAAAAAAAAAATCATTCGAATGGTCAGAGAAGAAGAGGCCATGTTGGAAGAGTAAAAGAGGAAAAGCAAGTGATGGGGTCTACAAAACTTCCAGTGGCCACGGTCAGGTTGGCCTTAACCCCTGAAAGAGACACAGAGGTAGATGCCCTGAAGTTGCAGATGTCCCAGATGATGGAGATACTGACGTCTCTAGTGGCGAAAGAGACGCCCAGTCCCAAGAAAGAAACAAGCAGGAGGGAATTGTTTCCAGCTGTTTCAGCACCAGCATCCCCGTCTGACTACGGTGAGATGATCTGCTTTAATTGTGGAGGAATTGGTCATATTGCAGCTGTATGTGCCAGTCCCAAGAAGAAGAAAACAGAAAGCCGCCAGCCGGCGGGAAACGCCAAAGGCCCCGGTGAAGGAGTCAACCGGGTGCCCATCACCTTCAGTGAGCTCCAAGAAGAATAGCGGAAAGAGAAGAGGAGATCAGACCCCTCGGAAGGAACCCAGGGATCCTCAACCAAGGTACACTCCAGAGAAAGGGGCAAGACCCCTCCGAAGGAATGCAGTACTCCTAAACGAGAACCCCCAAAAGTGAGAGATAACAATGTCCCTCAACTGGTTCACACTCCCACTAAGAGGGAGAAAATTAATGCATACCAGGCTCAAGAAAGGAGCAAGTGCAGATCAAGTAAAAAGAAAAAGAGTCCGCAGAAGAGGACAGCATCAACTCGGCCTTACCCAGAAAAGCTGGTTGGTCCATCCCCTTCTGTACCCATCCAAGTGGAAGGAGTGTACACAAAGGCCCTCCTGGACACTGGAGCACAAGTGACCCTATTGTACAGGGACTTCTATGACAGATACCTGAGCCATCTGCCAATACAGAAGATAGAAGAGTTGGAAATAAGGGGATTGGGAACTCAGAGTTTCCCCTATGATGGATACCTACCCATACGGCTGACGTTTGACCCATCCGTAGCTGGGAAGACTGAAGTGTTTGACACCTGAGCAGTGGTGTGTCCCCGCCCACCAGGAACCAGCAAGACTTCCCTGATCATAGGGACGAACACGGACCTAGTCAGAAGGCTTCTGACCCCCCTGGTGAAGAAAGAGAATCTTTCAGCCCCCAAGATCCATCCCATGCTGAAGGCAGCCTACAGCGGTTGGTCCTAGAGCAGAAGACCCAAGTGAGGGGATAGGAAGGGTATGGAGGCTTGGAAAAGAAGGAGCAGTGTTACAACCTGGAGAGGTGACCTGCATGAGAGCCACGGTGTGAAACTTACTTGGGAGCAGCCTGGCCCCATTGTAATGTTGGAGCCCGACCCAATGGAGGGTCACTCAGGTCTGGAGGTGATACCAGAAGTAATTTCACTGAAGGACCTGAAGAAGGCTAGAGGAAGAGTCCCTGTCAGTGTGAGGAACCCCACGGAGCGGCCCGTGGAGATCCCTGCCAGGATGCTGCTGGGACAGGTGAGTCCTGCTGTCCCAGTTGCTGGTCAGAAGTGAAGGGGGCGGGTGAAGGAGAAGATGTTTGGAAGAAACTCTCCATGGAAAACCCAAACCTACCTGGAGATTGGAAAGAGAGAGCCAAGGCCCAGCTGACCAGATGGGAGAAGATTTTCTCTAAAGATGAGTTTGATGTGGGGTGTGCGAGGAGTGCCACCCATCGAATCCGCATGCAAGAGGACAAGCCATTCAGAGAAAGAGTCAGGCGAGTCCCGCTAGCAGATCTGGAGGATCTGAGGGAGCAGCTTGCGGAACTGTAGAAGACGGGAGTGATTCGGGAGTCCAGAAGCCCCTATGCCTCACCAATTGTGGTAGTCAGGAAGAAGAATGGGTCATTGAGGCTCTGCATTTGACTACAGAACTCTCAACAGGAGGACCATCCCTGACCAGTACACCACGCCAAGGATAGAAGATGCCTTACAGAGCTTATCTGGAGCCAAGTGGTTCAGTGTGATGGACCTCAAGAGTGGGTATTACCAAATCCCCATGCATCCAGAGGATAGAGAAAAGACTGCCTTCATAACCCAGTGGGATTCTTTGAGTTCAACAGGATGCCCCAGGGCCTATCTGGAGCTCCTGCTACGTTTCAACGCCTCATGGAAAGGACAGTTGGAGACATGAACCTCATAGAAGTCCTTGTGTACCTGGACGATGTCATTGTCTTTGGAAAGACTTTGGAAGAGCATGAAGCCAGATTGGAGAAAGTACTGAAGAGGCTCAGTGAAGAGGGACTCAAACTTTCTCCCGAGAAGTGTCGGTTCTATCAGTCCTCTGTGAACTATCTGGGACACATAGTGTCTGAAAAGGAGTGGCTACAGACCCTGAGAAGTTGGAGGCAGTTACTTCTTGGCCAAGACCCACAACAGTTACAGAACTTCGGTCTTTCTTGGGGTTCTGCTCCTTCTACCGCAGGTTTGTGGATGGGTTTGCCCGCATTGCCAAACCCCTCAACGAGCTGCTCAAGACAGAAGTAGAGGAAGATGGATTGGGGCCTAGGAGGCCTGGTGAATCGGTCAAGGACCAGTGGAATTCAAGGTGTGAAGAGGCTTTCAGGACCTTGAAGAGAAGTCTCACCACAGCCCCAGTTTTGGCCTACGCTGATCCCACTAGACCCTATGAGCTACATGTTGAAGCCAGCCATGAGGGCCTAGGTGGAGTACTCTACCCGGAGTATGAAGACCAGCTGAGACCAGTGGCCTATTTGAGCCGGAGCCTGACCCCCTCCGAGAAGAACTACCCCACCACAAGTTGGAGTTCTTAGCCCTCAAGTGGGCAGTAGTTGACAAACTGAGAGACTATCTGTATGGGGCCGAGTTTACTGTAAAGACAGATAACAACCCCTTGACCTATCTATTCACCACCGCCAAGCTGGATGCAACTGGACACAGATGGTTGGCGGCGTTGTCTGGATTCAATTCAGCCTCAAGTACAGACCAGGGCTGGAAATAGGGATGCAGATGCCCTGTCCCGAAGATCCCATGTCATGGTCGATGACTGGGAAGACTGGACTCAAGTGGCACCAGATGGAGTGCGAGCCCTTTGTCAGGGGGCCGAACTCCAAGCCAGAGGAGGATCCAGAGCTGAAGAGGTAGGAGTTACCACAGTGGGAGTCCAGAAGTGTTACTGTGGGGTAACTCAACTAGAAGAAGAGTGTCTACCGAAGCTGTCCAAGACGGAGTTAAGGTGTGACCAATTGGAAGATCCCATGGGGAGATTGGTCCTGGAAGCCCTGGAAGACAAGAGTCCAGAGGGACTTCGCCTTCACCCTTCTAAAGAAGCTCGCCTACTGAGGAGAGAGTTGGACAAGTTACAGGTGCATCATGGGGTAGTCTACCGAAGGGGCCCCTCTGAAAGCCCAGAAGATAAGTGGCAGTTGTTTCTCCCTGAAAAGCATCGAGAGACTGTGCTGGTTGCCTTACATGACCAGCATGGTCACTTGGTAGCAGAGAGAACCTTCCAACTTGTCAGAGACCGGTTTTATTGGCCCTGCATGAGGGCCGAAGTGGAGGAGTATTGCCATTCCTGTGCAAGATGCATTCAGAGGAAGACTTTACCACATCAAGCTGCCCCAATGGGCCACCTACAGAGTCAAGGCCCAATGGATCTGGTATGCATTGATTTTCTCTGCCTTGAACCCGATTTGAGTGGATTGGGAAATGTTCTGGTGGTAACCGACCATTTCACTCGTTATGCTCAGGCTTTCCCAACCAAGGACCTGAAGGCCTCTACAGTAGCCAAGGTACTTTTGGAGAAGTACTTTGTTCACTATGGACTGCCACAGAGAATCCATTCAGACCAAGGAAGGGACATTGAGAGTCGCCTGATCAGGAAGCTACTAGATTCTCTGGGAGTAGAGAAGACTAGAACCACACCGTATCACCCTCAAGGTGATGCCCAGCCTGAAAGGTTCAACAGGACCCTATTGAACATGTTGGGAACTCTAGAAACAGAGAAGAAGCAACATTGGAGTCAACACATATCAGCTCTGGTGCATGCCTACAATTGCACCACAAGTGTTGTGACAGGTTTCTCTCCTTACCGACTTATGTTTGGGAGAGAAGCAAGATTGCCAGTGGATTTGGCCTTCGGCATTTCTTTAGACCATGCCTCTGCTGCCTCCCACAAAGGATAAGTGGACAGACTGAGGCACAGTTTGAAGATAGCTTATGAGAAAGCTCAAGCGGCCTCTGACCAGAGGGGGCCCGAAATAAGAGGAACTTTGATTTGAAAGTTAGAGTACAGGACCTACAGCCTGGGGACCGTGTACTGTTACGAAATCTAGGGATCCCTGGGAAACACAAGATTGCTGATAGATGGAGATCAGAGCCATACATCATCTGTAGGAAACTTCCAGGATTGCCTGTCTATAAGTTGAAGCCAGAAGGAAGAGTGGGGCCCTTGAAGACCTGGCATAGGAATCACTTGCTCCCACTCACTGAAGCAGTCAGAATGCCTCCAGCAAGAGACGTACCTGAATCTGTTTCCATTCTGGATACCCCAGGCCTAATACTCGGTCTCAAACATCCCAAGCTAGGGGTGGACAGGACCCCCAACCAGAAGAAGAAAGAGGAGAACTTGAATGGCTATGGCCTTCCTCAACTCCAGGAAATTCTGCCATAGATCTTCCACCTACTGAAGATGTGGAAGATGGAACATTGAACCCAGAAGCCACAGAGTTTGTGCCATTCAGTGTTGTGCCTGAGTGCTGGGAAGATATCCCTGGTCTCTACTCAGAAGAAGAAGAAGTAGATGTTCCAGAACCAGAGATGATGCCAGAATGTGTTCCTGAAGAAGTCCCAAGAGAACAGAGAGCTCGCAGAAGTGTGAAGCCTCCCAAGAAGTTAACTTACCCCAAGATGGGAGAAAGTTCAGAGGACTCTGTACCACAGCAAGGAGAAGTGCTGAAAGCCCTGACCCATCCAATGTTCATTTGGTGGAGGGCAACCCCAGCTCACTCACTGGCACAGTTAAACAGGTCACCCACACTGAAGTGACCTGTAGACAGGACAGCTCCCCATCTTATGTCAATTGGTGGGAAGCTCCCCTGTCCAAATTATGTGAAAGTGTTGTTCCCGAGAAAGTTTGTAGTTTGAACACTGTCTTTGGGGACCAAAGATTCAAAGAGGGGGGAGTGTGTAGCGGGGTCGTACCCTTTTTAGGGGAAGAGACTACATCCCCCATGATTCCCCAGGCTCCCGGGCTGCTTGTTTCCGCCCGAGAGGCTGCTGGGGGAGGTTATAAAAAGGAAAAGGAGAGACCGCCTCTTCTTCTTCTGACACTTCCTCTTCTGAGGCCTCACCTGACTGGTCTCCCTCTCCTGACGGAGCGTGTGACGCGGAGATTTGTTCCTGAGGGGACACCCGTGCGGACCGTGACTGCTGAAGGCCTAAAAAGAAAAAAAAAACGCCTGGGCCTTGCAGCAGATGGAGTGAGACTCTCATCCCTCAGAGTCGGCAGCAGCGGAGCGGAGACTCTTCCCTACAGTCGGTCGGTCGGAGCTGAGGACCGGAGCGCAGGGGCTGTGACTGAGGAGACCGGAGCCGCCATTGGAGGGACCGGAGCTGAGGACGGTACCCAAGGATTGGTGAGAGAGCTGAGAGGCTCATCCTGCATTGATTCACACGTTTTATGCCTATTGAACTGCCTAGGCACAATTTACTTCAGAGCAGCAAATGTTACTTTCTGTGGATTACAAAGACACCATTTAAAGCTACATGTGCACCACCTCTACAGATTTATTGCCGGTGAGAACACTGTACTAGTACAAGGACTGAGCTCTATTGCTAGGGATCAGGCCTGTCCGTTAGGTAGGCGCAGATAGGTTTCCTGCACCTCAGGGGTGCATAGCAGACGGTCGCTACATTAGGCGCTCCGTTCCCCATTGCTAGTTTGATACATATGTGTGTACATGTTAAAGTGCATATTGCAGGGATCTGCTAGAGTATTGTAAGTCATATGTTTAAATGCATGTTGCTATTTCTTTTCCTTACTGACAAAGTAAAGCCAGTTATTCTTATTTCAGCAGTCTGCTTGTGAGTTCATACCCATTACACTTAGAGTATAAGTGATGTTTTATGTGCATAGATTCATACCCCTTGACTAACTGTGCCAGAGTGGGTAGAGCAAATTGCCGGGGTTGGTGGAGCTGTACTCAGGGACCCAAAACAAATCAGCGGCTCTCTTAACTGGGGTTAGCGCTACATATATATATATATAAATATATATAAATTTATTAAAATTTTTACTTCAGTTCATCTACCTCATACCTCAGCTGCTTCTAGATTGCAGGATAATTTTAATTCTTTCATGTTATAAAAACGTTTTTTACTAAACCCCCCTCTTTCCACCTTTGTTTGTATTATCTCTATTGCAATGTATACCATGTTTTTGGTTTCATTTCAATGCTTATATTTCTGTTTACATGAGCTCAACCTGCCAAATCCAGCCTGACACACCAGCGCCCACTCTGTAATTAGATGTCTGTTCTGCGAGCGGTTGCCATGGCAGTGCATCAACATCACCTGGTAAAATGGACTATAAAAACCACTTCAAACATGGCCACCGCTAATGCCTGATGAAGGAGCACGCATGCTCCGAACGCGTGCTCCTCGCCACTCTCTCACCATCCGGAAGTGACGTGTCCAGCCGCCTCTGAGCCGATTCTGAGAACCAGGAAGCGCTGGGAGCCACCAGCACCGCCGGGAACATCAGCTACCTCTCCATCTGCGAGCCTACCGCCTTCCCCCAGGAGTGGACCTCTTATACCTCTTATACCTTCCTACATGCGCTGTGATCTCTACGATCTTGTGAAATTGTCTTTCCTATATTAAAATGTTTTAACATTGCTGCACTTAGATGGCGCTGCTCTCTTTTGTATTTGACTGTTCAAATTGACTGTCTCTGAGCTGGCTAGGCTACATAGACTTCTTTGGGCTGCCTGTATCTATACTTGAGCTAATGTGTGGGCAGCCCATAGAAGTATATAGTTTACCACCACATGTGCAGTACTGCACTCAGAAGGCTTGGAGAGAGCCACTGTATACAAAGGTGATCTACTAGAAGTTGCTGCAAAAAATCATCTAATCTGAGGTTTTGTTGAATTTTTCAGTTTTCAGTGCTGTCACACTTTGAATGTTAATTACTCAGTCATGTAACACTGTACTCAAGACAATTTTTATCATTTATATGAGACTGCTAGAGATTTCTTTTAGTGCTATTTCATCACCACAGTTTTTTTTTCTGTGTGGCAGTGATCAGGAACACTATTGTTGTCATACACTGGTCTGGTGACACTGCGATTAGTATGGCTGTGATAAGGAGCACTGTTGCTGGCATACACTGGTCTGGCAACACTGTGACTGGTGAGATGGATGCACTATTAGGGCTCGTTTACATGGGGTGGTAAGACCTTGCGGCTGAACTGCGGTCTTATGGACCTCCCCCCCAACCACTACCCTATATAGCTGCAGCCGTAGTGGCCGGGGTTGTACACAAAAACCTGGAGGCTGATTGGCTACCATGCACAGCTGTACCAGATTTTGCACTCTCCAGTTTTTAGTAAATCAATCCCATATACTCTTCTGCAATAAAGGATTTTTACCACCCTGTTTGTGATCTTCTAGATAATGTACTGTATACATACAGTAGATTAGTGTGCAATTGCATACAGGCACAGCACTAGTTCGAGTTAGGACTCAGTATACAGAGGGGTGAGGAGGTTTTTACCTTAATGCATAGAGCTGTATTCATTTTTGTCTTTTATATCTGCCTAGAGTTTAGCTTTAATGTCATATCTGGTGTCTGATACTGAGCAATCTGTATATCTTGTTTCTGTCTTAGTAACAGTGCCATATTACCAAGGCCTAACCTATGAGAAGCCACAGCTAGCGCATGCACCATTCACTAAACTTGGGATGCTTATTACATTATTCAGGCAAAGGCTGACTCACAAGTTTATTGGCAGGAAGCAGGTTACTTGATAACCAGTCAGATTGCCAAATTCCGTCAATGGGCATGGCACTCCCTGTTTCTTCTACCATAATTTATAAAAAATTTACTGAAGAACATAAATTTTCAGTTTTTATTACTGAGATGAGGATGACTTTGCTTGCCAAAAACATTGCATACTGCAGCAATAATTGGTAATTATTTCTATTCTTTTGACAAATATATTACTACATTTAATGTTGGCAGATAATTCACACACAGGTTTCTACACATTATTTTATAATAAATGTTGCATCAATAAAAAAGGTATATAAGAGAAATTTGCTTTTAAGCTCTCTTTCTTAAAATGTTAGTTGTTTGGTTGTCATGCTTGTAAGGGTAGGGTGCATGTCTTGTGATGGACAGGTGATTTCACCTCCATGTGTTCCACATTAACTCGTTGGGTGACAAGTGTATGGGTCAAATAGGAAGCATACCCTGGGTTGGGTTCTTCTGGGCTATGCCAGGCGACCAGAAGGATCATGTGTTGTACCATCGGGTCTACACCTTGCCTGAGGGTATGTGAAGAACCAAACATTAAGGCAGTCATCCCACTGATAGATGAGCCACTTGTGTGCAGTGTTATGTGAAGGGCCTTCCGAGGACGTATGCTACACACTTGTACATGTGTATGTAGTGCATTAGGAGGGACATGCAGACCCATGCCCACTCCACCAGTCAGCGTACTCTGCCACCACACTCCCAATAGCAAAATGGGGTCCCTCCAAGCACATAGCACAGACCTCATGCATGCTTACTTAGCCCTTCACATTCAGTACCAGGTGACCAGGCCATGACTCTCCATTATGAGCTCATCTGTTTGTTACAAGGTACTTCACTTATCTTGTCCAGTTGAGAGGACTGCGTTACTGAACAGCAGTAGAGAAAAATGGGTCTCCTGCCCCACTAGGCAGGGCTGTGCTGTCTGACAGAGCTCTGTAAATCTCTGAAATGGATGGACAGATATACAAAACCTTTTGCAGGTAAGACAGCTTCCATATATGTATTCTGTTTGGCCTTTAATTTCCTTGGATTTTTAGGTGAAATGCAGTTGGTATGAGTACATGAAGTTGTCTTGATACCTACTATATTTACCTGTACAGCAGAACTCAGACAAGAAGAGGGAGGACCAGCACTCCAGGGTCTGCAGCTATGCACATACAGTTCAGTGTTAGAATGACCCAGTCAAAGTCCACACCTAAATTCAATTGAGAATCTGTGGCAAGACTTGAAAATTGCTGTTCACAGACGCTCTCCATCCAATCTGTCAGAGCTTGAGCTATTTTGCAAAGAAGAATGGGCAAAAATGTAACTCTCTAGAAGTGCAAAGCTGGTAGAGACATCCCCAAAAAGTCTTGCAGCTGTAATTGCAGAGAAAGATGGTTCTACCAAGTATTGACTCAGGGGGGCTGAATACAAATGCACACCATACTTTTCACTTATTTATTTGTAAAACATTTTGAAAACCTTTTATCATTTTCCTTCCACTTCACAATTATGTGCCACTTTGTGTTGGTCTATCACATAAAATCCCAGTAAAATACATTCATGTTTTTGGTTGGAACATGACAAAATGTGGAAAATGTCAAGGGGTATGAATACTTTTTCAAGGCACTGTATACTTACTGGAGGAAAGCACAGAGCTGCAGTGAGTAAGCAATGGTAGTCTAGGATAGGAAGTTTGTTACGGTAGGATCACCAGGTGAAGAAACAAAAGCCTGACAAAGAAAAACTAACACAGCCACCATATCTAAAGCCCCATACACACGCGCGGATTATCCGAGGACCAGGTCCGTCAGACCATGTCCATCGTACTTTGTCTGATGTTGGTTTTGCGTACACACGGTCGGACAAAGTTGTCGGAAAATCCGATCATTCTGAACGTGGTGACGTTTGTTGCCTACGACGGGACTAAGTAGAGGCTAGTAGCCAATAGCTTTGGTCTTGTAATGTGATCTGAGCATGCGTAGCACTTTGTCCGGTCGGAATTCGCTACATACGATCGGATTTGGTGTGATCGGACTTTGTTGTCAAAAAATCTATCCAGCAGGAGATAGGACTTTGTCCGTCAGACAATCTGATGGAAACTGTCCGATGGTGCCTACACACGGTCTGATTTTCCGACAACATTGTCCGATAGGACAGAATCCATCGGAAAATCCTACCGTGTGTATGGGGCTTAAGGACTGGTAAGATGCAATATATTACATTTTTGTTCTTGGGTTTAGATACACTTTAAGACCTTTAGAGGAAAGCACAATCAGGAATTACAATGGGGAATCTGACCTTTGGAATCCCTGAGAATTAAAAGATTAATGTAAATGGTTCAGCTAAAAATAAACAAAATATTCATTTTGGATAGACCGATCCTTTACTTTATATACCATTTGTGCATATTTTTTTGTTTATTACACAGCAGATGTATTTTATCTTTCCGTTTTAAGAATCCGTCAATTGCAGTGTGAAGATGAGGTCAGTTTAATGTTTGGCTGCAGGGCTTCTGATTCATTTCATGTTGCGTGTGTGTATTAAACTGTTTATATCTTTGTATAAAATGTATAGCAGTGAACCATTGTAACCTGTCACTTTCAAACACTTTGTATCGTTAAGATCCCAAACTCCATGTTACAATTTGTACATCAGTTACATATCTGTAAAATACGCAATTATGTTACAAATTTATGATAACGCTTATAATTGTTAATAAATATGGCTTCAACAGCTGTGTAGTAGTACACAGAGCAATGCAGCAAGCGCAGTAGCTCATATCAACCAATCAGAATAAAGTCAAGGCGTTACAACCTGGATTCTGTTTGCTATAGACACTGCGCTTTGTACTAAACTTTGCTTCCTGCATTGTTTTTATTTAAAAACCCTGATTGTGTTTAGTATTGTTCATGTACAGAAAAGGGTTGTGTATTAAAGGTACATGTACTTAAGCGGTAAAAAAATAAAATAAAAACGAGAGAGAGAGAGAAACCAAGAGGTGAGGTGCACATCAGTCACAGTTGGTTGTGCTTAGCAATCAAGCCTTCCCACAGGCTTCGATATAGAGAAAAAGATGCAAAATGCAAAAAAAATATTGTTTTTTAACCTTTCATATGTTGTAATGTCTATGTCAGTACCAGGAAAGTCCATTTGCCAAAAAAATATATATATATATATATATATATATATATATATATATATATATATATATATAACATTCAGAAGATGGGATTGCTGCACAAACACTTATTTATTAGAAAAAGTTCATCAAGAAGACATCAATATGACATCCTAAAATCAGGCATACATGTTGTGTGCCTGAATTTAGGATGTCATATTGATGTCTTCTTGATGAACTTTTTCTAATAAGTGTTTGTGCAGCAATTCCATCTTCTGATTTATATATATATATATATATATATACATACATTTCTTTTTTTTTAGGCAAATGGACTTTCCTGGTACTGACATAGACATTACAACATATGAAATGTTAAAAACCTATATTTTTTTTACAACATTTATTAAAATAGATAAAACACCATTCCAAAAATATCACAAATGTCTTCCTCAATGCTGGACTATTGTTTCCACAGAAAAAGGTACTAAACAGCACCAAAGACTTAAGCCCCATACACACGCGCGGATTATCCGAGGACCAGGTCGGTCGGATCCTGTCCGTCGTACTTTGTCCAATGTTGTTGTTGCGTACACACGGTCGGACAACGTTGTCGGAATTTCCGGCCTGCAAGAACGTCGTGACGTAAGTCGTCTTCCACGAGACTAGAAAAGGGAAGTTCAGCACCACGTCAGGCACCCGTTGGGCTCCTTCTGCTGATCCCGTGTTTATCGCGAGTTAGTCGAAGTTTGGGGACTTAAGATTCGCGCTTCTCAGTTTTCTGACTCAGATCGTTACTGCTCTTCAGTTTGTGCTTGTCGTGCGTATCTGTTTATTAGTACGTGTAGTCAGTTCGCATTTGTTGGTCATTGTGGCCTATATCTTGATATAGGACGCTTTGATTTGCACTGCTTATTGTCTGCTCGTTTCTGGTATTCATTTCGTTCTTCCAGGCCTTGCTGTTTATCGGTGCTTTCTGTTTGTCCGTTCTGACCAGCCGACCTTTTGTGAGCTTGTGAGCGATGTTTCCCATGCGTACTCGTCGCCGAGTTCGTGCTGTACGCGGAATTGGTGTCGGGCTTTTAGCTTTGACCCAAGACCCGTCCATGAACAGAGTGACGAGGAGTATGTGGACCAAGAATTGGTTGCTTCAGCGTGATCAGTTCTCGCACATGCCTTTGCTTCGTGAGATCCGGGAGAATAATCCTGATGATTTCAGGAACTTTCTCCGGATGACGGACCCCGTTTTTCACCGTCTTTTGGCTTTGCTGACCCCTTTTATCAGCCGGCAGGATACCTGCATGAGACAAGCCATCACTCCAGAGCAGAGGCTTGTTGCTACGTTGAGGTACTTGGCGACAGGGAGAAGTCTTCAGGATTTGAAGTTCTCTTCAGGTATCTCTCCCCAGGCCCTGGGAATCATTATTCCAGAGACCTGTTCTGCCATCATCGAGGTCCTGCAGGAGGACTATATTAAGGTAACATTTCTCCTTTACTATTCCATTCTATGTATGCTCTGTTTGCTAATGACTTTTATTTTTGTCCTCCTTCCAGAATTACCATGATTGCAATATGTTCTAATATGCTGTGCCCCTTTTCTCCTTCATGCATTTTTCCCTTCACTTACCTCCCCAGCATGCTCTTCTGGCCCAATAGACACCTATGGCCTAGTCACTTAAGCAATGTATTTTGTCTGCTGCATAGTATTGTTTGCCCCCAAACACCCCCTAAAATATGCACAAATGTTTGCTGTGTGGTTTACTTCATGTAGAGCCCCCTTTTTTTTTTGTGGGGGGGGGGGCAAACTCATTAGGAACCCCCTCCCCCAACTGCTCTGTCAGATGTACCAATCCTCTATCTGCTGGCTTTCCAAAGGTCAATACACACTATATACTTACCTCTTTATAGTGGGCATCTTTAGGGATGAATTCAGCAAAGCATGTAGTGCAAGGGGCTGTCTCCATACTTTCCATTTCCTCTTTTTTGGTGTTCTTTCCCTCCTATTAGCTTGCTTGGTAATTTCAGAATGTCCAAATGTGCGTTCCTTTTTTTTTGGGGGGGGGGGGGGGGTTTGAAATGTTATTTTATCTTTCCTGGGGGCTGCCAATAGTGTTAAGTAAGGAGGGTCTGGCCAAACTAGCACACATTATTGAGCCATTTGGCAATCAATGAAGTGCAGAGGGTTAGTGTGGGTGTCATTTACATAAGTCAAATCTACTATGCTCTACAAGTGCAGTGCAAAAGTGCCCTGGAAAAGAAACTTGCAGTGCAAACTGGACTTGCCTTTAGTAAATAACACCCATTGCCCCCCAAATCCTTTACATTTGACATACATAATGCTTGTTTGTATTTAAATAAGGAAGCCACACATTTAGAAATGTCAAAAAGTTTACTTGCAACACATTCAAAAGTGCGTTTACAAACTTCTTGCCAAAACTGACAAGATCTGGGTTATTTACAACATTGTTTACAAACATTCCGCATTTGGTAAAACCAGGCATGGAGCAAAACAGAACCTAGGAACTCGGAAAGATCAACTTTCTAAAGTGAAGCCAAGATCAGACATGACTATATGTTCAAAGTGTGTTTGATCTTGCCTTCATCACATGGGGGGTCACCCCTGGAAACTGGAATTTTAGAACATGCACACAATTTGGTTCTGAAAATGGTTATTAGATGGTAAAACACATGCCTAGAATCTTCAAAAGTGCCATTTTCCATCATGGGGATGAATGGACGTTTTTTGGGGGTGCAACCCCTTCACCACAACCACTTTAGTAGTTCGTAAAGTGGTTGCACCCTCAAAAAAACGTTGGCATTCATCCACCATGATGGGAGCTAGCACATGTGGACACAATGTGTGCATGTTCTAAATTTCACACAGTTCTTAAGTTGCAAATGTGTTCAGAAGCAGCCACAAATGTGTGTGAATTACTTGGTGCGTTTTCAGATTTTTCCTAAAACATCAATGATGTTCTTCAATTTTTGTTGAACATCATTGATGTTTTGCTTTATGTCATCTAGATCTCTATTGCAGACCATTATCTCCCCGATGAGTACGTGGGCACTCTCTGTGGTAAAGTGCGATTCTTCTTCCACAACATCCACGTCACCTAAAAACAAACAAAAACCAAAAAAATGTCTTGGAAATGAGGCAGGCATACATTGATTAGCTTACCAGTAGCTGTGTTCTCCCACACTCACCTGTTGTGGTGACAAGTTCTCCAATTTCTATGATCTCTCCTTCCTCCTCCTCCTCCTCCTCCTCTGCTTCTGGTCTTTCCCCTTCTTTGGGAGGTGTTGGTTTGGTGGTTTCCTCTGACGTCACGTGTTTTCGCTCCCCTATGAGAAGGTACAAAAGGAAGATTTAGCAACACAATCTATTGATGGCAGAAATAGGAAATGTCAAACATTGCTTGAAAGTGAGGGACAATATTTTTGTTGGGCCAGTTACAAATGACAACAACATGAATGGAGTCACTTTTTAAAGGTGCAAAACCAATTAGCTTTTTGGTAGAATTTTTTTTGATGGAGACCCCCCTCTAGTATCCACTGGAGCACATGTGTAGAAAAGCATAATAAAAAGTGGGTTTGGGTGTCCCAGCACTAGTGCTCTAGAGTCCAGATGGGTAATCAGCTACTGGGTGACCTCTCCTTTACATCGAATAAATTGGCTTTACATTCTTGATGACATTTCTAATGAGAACAAACTTCCTTTCTCCAAAAAAAACAACAAACACAACAAAGTGTCTGAACGATCGAGGTTGAGTACGATCGAATGGACACACACGAACATGACAGTGGCAGAAAGATCGAGGTTGAGTACGATCGAATGCACAGACGAACCTGAAAGTGGCCATTTTGGAATGTACAACTTTGTAAAAATCCTAACACATGGAGCAGTATGCAAGCAAGAAATCAAACACAAAACACAACTACTTACTTTTTTGAAGAACTCGCTTGATCTTTCTGTACTGATCGGCCTCCCTCAGTTTCAGGTCTGACCAGCGTTTCCTCAGTTGCTCCTTGGATCGTTGTACCCCAAAATGATTGTACAGCCTCCTCACAACTTTAGACATGATCTTGGCCTTGCGGACATTGGGGTTGAGGTAAGGCCCATACTTCCCATCATAGTCGCTCCTCTTTAATATTTCCACCATCTCCAACATTTCTCCAAATGACATATTGGAGGCCTTGAATTTCAGGCTCCGGGATCGGGACGTTTCTGCCTTCGCCCTTTCCTCGTCCTCCTCCTCGTTGGTGGGATATTTGGGGCGCACCTGCTGTGTCCCCGCCATGTGCTCTCCCCACTGCGCCGTAAAGAGAAGGGGTGGGGAATAGACGAGAAAGATTGTCAGGGGCGGGCGGAGTTTGACGCATGCGCACTGTATATAAAACGTCACACGCCTGTGTCGTAGCCACGATCTGTGAGACGAGGGGAGAGAAAGCTCACGCACGAGTCGATCGCTATAACGAAGGTACAATTTGACGTTGGTACATAACTAGCCTAGACTGATTAGACCTTGAGGCTTCTTTATGGAGAAGATTAGGAGACTTTTGCCTGACATTATTTATAGTGTTTTGTGTGGTGTTGTGTCTTGCAGAGATTATGGACGGCTTCAACCATGTGAGTTTTCTCCCCCTCTTCATTGATAAATATAGGGAAATGCCCCTATTATGGCAGGAAAAACACTGCGACTATAGCAACAGACCAAAGAGGTACGCAGCCATGCTGAAACTTGTGGCATTTGCAAAGCCAAGGTTCCCCACGGCAACCGTGGCGAAGTTAAGAGTAAAAATTGATAACCTGAGGACTACCTATTTCCGGGAGCGCAATAAGGTCCGGAAGTCCCAAGCATCTGGAGCTGCAGCAGATGATGTCTGTGCCCCCACGCTCTGGTACTATGACAGGCTCCATTTTCTCAAAGACCAGGCTAATGTCAGGAAGTCACTCTCGACTCTTCCTTGCACGCGTCCTTCCGCGCACGCCACCCCTGATGAGGCTTCCGAGGACCAACCTGGGCCTTCCAGTCTGGAAGAGGTGGAGGAGCCCAGCTTGAGCCAGGTATAGTAGTTTTGTTACCATTTTTGGGAATAATAAATGATGTTCAGTTAATTCAGGATCCCCAATTGCTTAGTTCCTAACGTGTTTGACATATCAACAGACAGTAGTGTTGGAGACATTTAGGGCAAGAATCTAAACTGCTGGGCTGAGAATTGTATGGTTTTCTATTTGTAAACATTTTGCAACAGTCACTAGATGAAAATTGTGTGTTTTTGATGAACAAATAACTGAAACTATGTCCCTTTTTCATACACAGGAAGACCTCAGCCAGGAGGTGGCTGTGGAATGTGGCAGTCAGGAGGAGGCAGGGGTTAGTGGCAGCCAAGAGGTGGGTAGTGGCAGCCAACAGGGGGGTAGGCGTAGGAGCCTGACTGTCTCCCAAGTCCCTCCCCTCCGCCTTCCCTACAGAAGGGCCAAAAGGATGGGGGAGGTGGGAGAGTCAGCACTCCAGCTGATCCGAGATGCTTCAGCCTCCCTATATGCCACACCCACCTACGAGGAGGCCTTTGGCTCCTTGGTTGCCAATAAAATGACGGGTATGGAGGCGGGGCAACGCAGCATGTGTGAGGATGTCATCCTCAAAGTCCTAAATGAGGGGATGGCTGGGGGGATTACCCCACTCACACATGTTTGCCATAGTGACCTTGCTCCGCCTCCTCCTTCTGCCACCCCACCAGCACCAGCACCACGGCGTGGAAGGAAGCGTACAAGGAAGACCTGAGAGTGACGACCTGGATTCAGTCTGGTCTGAGAGAAGATGGAGCCTCTCGTAGGACCAGAGCCTGGGGACCTAGATGGCATCTGCTGCAGTTCCGGATGTTTTGGACTTCAGGACCAGATTGCACTCCCTTATTATTTAGATAGGTACTCCTCAGGCCCCCAATTTTCGACGCTTCAAAAATGATGGTTGCCGTGGGGGTCCAAGGCTTTGCAAATTCCCCAAGTTTCTTCATCGCTGCGTTCCTCTTTGGTTTGTTGCTGACACCTAAATAAAGGTCTTTTTGATTTGAAATAATCATTGCCTATGTGTTTTACTTTTCTACAATGACAGTTTATTTGTGAGTAGGCAGGTACATTTCACTAATCATAAAGTATAATTAACAAGGGGCACCAACAACCAACAAACTCCTAGTAAATTTAAGCAACAAATACAAATGTTAATAAAGTTGTTTTGCTAAGTTGAGACACAACCCCCCTCCAAAAAAAATAAAAGCTCCTTAAAATATGTCTTCCAACAAAAATAAATAAATGACAAAGCATCCAAAAAAAATAACAAAGATTCTTTTACGATCTGAGTACAAATAAACATGTAGTGTAGAAATCCTGAAAACTAATAAAGAACTAAGTTTGTGAGAAGTGCGGGTGAATAGGAGCAGCTAAAACATGTCATTCTTCTTGCATTGTAAAGAAAAAGAGAATGCGCTGCATTAAAGACATTTTAACATTGCAGCGTGACGAATGTGCTGTGTCGATTAGGAAAGGTAGTTTTACCTGACCGAGCGCTTCCGTCACAGAATTTCTTCTGAGCATGCATAGCACTTTGTCCGTCGGACTACCATACACACGATCGGATTTGGTGTGATCGGACCTTGTTGTCCAAAAATCTATCCAGCAGGAGATAGGACTTTGTCCGTCGGACAATCTGACGTACACTGTCCGATGGTGCATACACACGGTCGGATTTTTCGACAACATTGTCCGATCGGACAGAATCCATGCGAAAAACCGACCGTGTGTATGGGGCTTTATTGATGCAGCATGACAACATGTGAATAGCCAGCTCTTCTCAACATGTTTTGCAGTTTAGCCTCTTCTTCAGGATTATTTGAGAGAGTAAATTTCCAGTAAGTAAATAGACATAACATTACAAATATACAATAGAGAGCAATATGGAACCGTCTTGCTCTAAACTTACCAAAATACAAACAATCTAATTGAGATGAAGGGAAAAGCCGAGTAACTGTAACTGCCTAAAAAAATGTTAGCAGGAGTTTGGCTAAAATTTTGTTAGTCAAATTCCTTTATATCGGCTAGCGCAACCAACTCTACCCAGATTGACAATGCTGCTGTCCATGATGTCTCCATTGTTCCTCCATCCAGAGTGGAGACACCCTCAGACAGGAAGTGTATTAATTACTGAATTACTTGGTGAAAATAAAGAAAAAAAGGCCTCAAAAAGAACACTAAAGCTGGCTATAGATTGTTTTTTTTTTTCTTCAGCCATTGGGCTGAACAATAAAAAAAAAAACTAGCAGGTTCCTCCATCAACTCAAACAATGTGGGAGCAGGCATCCCCCCTGCTGAGACATTGTATTCTGACAGAGGTTACTGCTGCTTTCAAATGGGCACTGTTGGGACTGCACTGATAATAAGGACACTGATGGTCAGTGCCCTGATTATCAGTGCAGATGTCCCCTTTTATACTTGCTGGTTACCGCCTCTTTTCTCCTCAGGCTGTCACAGGATAAGGAAAGGAATGCGGATAACCGGCAAGTGTGTTTAGAGTGTGATTGGACACAGCTGTTCACGTGGTAAAGAGCTGCTGTGATAGCCTGTTTACCCCAATCACAGATCACAGATCGGGATCGTTCACGCCGCAGCAGGCATTGTTCTGGGAGGACATCAATAGACGCCCTCCCAGAACTGGACTACCACGCTATAGACATAATTTGGCTAAAGCGCTTCTGCTTTGGGAGCAGCGCCTCCCCCCTGAAAAATTCTGCCTTGTTTGCCTCATGGCAGATATGCCCCTGGGTGTAATATTACATAAACCTATAGCTAACCAACCCAAACCCACCTCTGTTCTAAGGCAGTCCATGCATTGATAATTTTTTTTCATTCAACCCCCCCTCCCTTCCCCCAAACATCTTAATTTCCTTAATTCCATAAAACAATGGTCCGTTGACAATCTTCCTCACTGTAGCACAAACGTCAAATTGGGTTGGCTGTATTATTCCAGGTTCTATTCCCCGTGAGGCACATGGCAGCAAGGCACACTGTAGTTCATAGTCACTCAACTCAGGAAACACATGCAGGCAGTGCATCGGACAGTACGGTGACGCAAGCCTTGAGATAATCCAAACTAGCAGATATATGATGGAGGACACCTCTAACTGTTCTGTCTCTTAAGGGTGCAAGCATCCTCTTGTATTGAGTATTTGATGAACTATAACTCAAGGGACCCCTTACGAAGGTATACTGTAGCTTGAGTCAGTAAATTGAAGTGAGCTCGCTCAAAGGTGACATGGACAATCTCTAGGAGCTTTACGGCTTGTGCTTACTGTGCCCTGGGTATTTTATTGCTCTCTTGTAGTACCAGCCAGCCTTTGTACAGAATGCCTCTAGGTCAGATACTCTGTGGACTTCCTGCACTGCTTTTAGGGACTTTGGTAACAAACAACTGGCCACTGCCCCCACCTATAACTGGCCTTCACAGCAAGGAGCACATGGAAGGGCAACACATGCAAAACAAAAGCAGCCAGTCTGCAACCAACCAACTTATCCTGTCTAACACTTTGCGTTACAAACAGGGGTCTAGTTATCAAACATTTTCAAAATATATATGTAAGCTGCAGAGCTGCTCCAAGGAACTCTAGTATTATCTCTAGTCCTAACTCTTTTTGGGACTTTGCACATGGGTCCCCTAGCTCTAGCTGGAGCTGGGACTCTTCATATTTGTATCAATCACCACAGACAGCCTCAGCCCTCAGGCTGGGTCTTCTCCCATAGAATTAAGGACCCTGCTGTTCTAGGCCCAACTATTTATGCACACCTGAGCCACCTGCTGGTCACCCTTTCGACCAGGGATTGGCTTAGGCTGCATGAACATTCAGCCCAGGGTCTGCCTCTCCCACCCACTATATTGCAGAACTTACTGTAATGCAGGGGGGAGTAGGGGAATCTGCACCAGCAGAACCCAGAACAGCCAAAAGCAACTGAACGCTGCTCCTCTTTTACAGAGGAGCAAAAAACTTCCTGCATGACAAATTGATCTTTTTTGATTATATACTCTTCACGGAACTTCTGCACATTTATAATTTATCCCATATTTTATATTTGGGGACAAGGTAGTTTTTACTTCAGCTTTGCTGTATAAACTATTCGTGCAAGTAAACTCTTAATTGGTTGATGTTTATAAAGACATTATTTTAGCAATGCAACAAGGAGACAAAATACAAACACCAGAAAAGCGATCTATAAACTGTAATGGGAAGCCGGCCTACAAACAATAAGCAGGCTTTACATGTTGCTTTGATGTTTGTCATAATGTTCTAAAGCAAATGGTATAAACATAAAAACATATGTTAACATTGTATTGATGTAACCGTATTATTTTGCCTCGACTCAATGTAAAATATCAATTGATGGCACTGGAAAACTACCAGCAAGCCGACTATCATAGGACAAAGATAACATCACACACTGGCTCTGTATTACATTACTGCATGTAATAAGGAACTCGTCAATGTGACATGTAGCATGTAAAACCTGGTAACTAACTGGAATGGTTTTCATTTACCTTTGCTTGAGATTTAATTTGGAAATCTGTTTCTTCTGTTTTTAATGAGATCACGGCAATATAAAGAAGCCAGAGAGGGCTCAGCCCTGCAATTAGCAAACACAAAGGAAATGCTTTTCCATACACTAAGATTATAGCATAAACAGTGGAAATGGGTTGCTTGCAGTTTATGAAATAAATATTTTGCACTGAATGTACATGTGATCTCATATACTGATGGAAAGTTCCCAGGAAATCTCTGAGAGAAATATAGGGGTTGCTGCTGTTGACTGGCTTCTGGAAATGATAGTTATAAAATGTATTCAGATTATTAATTTTTAATTTTTTTTTACATCTAATTTATACCCAAGATGTAAAAGAACAATATGGCCCTTCTCTACAATACTAGCAACTTGGTACACCATGTCAGAAGGCCAGAGGGTGCAGGATTCTGCCAGTGCTAGTACCAGACTGTACAGTGCCTTAAAAAAGTATTCACACCCCTTGGAATTTTCAACATTTCGTCATGTTACAACCATAAATGTAAATGTATTTTATTGGGATTTTATGTGATAGACCAACACAAAGTGGCACATAATTGTGAAATGGAAGGAAAATGATAAATGGTTTTCAATTTTATTTACAAAAAAATATATGAAAAGTGTAGTGTGCATTTGTATTCAGCCCAACTGAGTCAATACTTTGTAGAACCACCTTTCTCTGCAATTACAGCTGCAAGTCTTTTTTGGGTACCTAGAAAGTGACATTTTTGCCCATTTTTTATTTCAAAATAACTCAAGCTATGTCAGATTGGATGGAGAGAATCTACGAACAGAAATTTTCAAGTCTTGCCACAGATTCTCAATTGGATTTAGGTCTGGACTTTGACTGGGCCATTCTAACACATGAATATGCTTTGATCTAAACCGTTACTTTGTAGATCTGGCTGTATGTTTAGGATCGTTGTCCTACTGGAAGGTGAACCTCTGCCCCAGTCTCAAGTCTTTTGCAGACTCTAATGCCGCGTACACACAATCACATCTGTGGCAATTCCGACACGCAAAATTTTGACGCATGCTCTGAAACAATTCGACGCAAGCTCAGAAGCATTGAATTTCATTTTCGCTGCTCGTTGTAGTGTTGTACGTAACTGCGTTCTTGATGGTCGGAATTTGGTGTGTAGGCAACACAAGCTTGAGCGGAATTCTGTTAGAAAAAACATCCAAGGCTTTTCCGACGAGAATTCCGATCATGTGTATGTGGCATTACAGGTTTTCTTCTAAGTTTGCCCTGTATTTGGCTACATCCATATTCCCATCAACTCTGACCAGCTTCCCTGTTCCTGCTGAAGAAAAACATCCCCACAACATAAATAAAAATTAGAGTATTCCCGTGCTAATGTGGAGATGAGAAAAAAATTAAAAAAAGAGGGAACAGGGTGCAGCAAACACTGAAAGGGTCAAACACTACCCAGAGTAAAGGTATGTAATAAAAATCAACATAAACAAATTGGTAGTGTCACTTAAAATTGATATGTAAAAGAGCCAATAAATACGTATAAATGACTACAATATCACTAAGCATAAATAATATAAAAAAAACACTAGTAAACAGTGAAAAAATATAAAGTGACTGATGTGCGTTTACTGCTGCTACCAATCGATAGAGCAGTGATGTGCAAGTAGGAATTACCAGGTGACTGCTGTGCAATAATTGCTAAAACATTTCGTATGGACAATTACGCAATGGAAACCAAAAATAAAAAAAACATAAAATAGTGACCAGAATAAAAAATATATATAGGCAATAAAAATAATAGTTCATAAGCACATGTGCAAAATGGTGCAAATGGTGCAGCTGGAATTCTGATCTGAGGTTTCCAGCAATATACGATGCAAAGTGCAAATCTGAAGGTGCTGAGTATCTTCAATATAGTGGCACTGCGATAAAGGTGCTGTGGGTCTTCGGTGTAGATCACCCGTAGGTGTACTAACTTCTTACCTTACTGCTGTAAGGTAAGCAGCGTTGGAGAAAAACAGGTGGTCGCTCCAGGGGGGGTTTGGGTCTCCTAGTACCTCTTCCTCTGTCCTTCCATCAGTGTGTGGAGCCTATATGGTGTTTGGGTCAGGTTGCCTCCTCACAGGATAAAACCAGGCACCTCTCAGGATGCAACAGCCATGGTGGTAAAGGGAGGAAATAAGGAGCTTCTAGTGTAGTATGTCTTAAAAGCGTTTTATTAAAATACACAGAGAAACTAGTACTCACATTTAAAACGAGTATAATGTATACGAGCGGCGAGCGGCCAGGACGTCACTTCCGGTATCCGTGTATCCAACGCGTGTCTTCAACGTCACGTGACTTCATCCCCGAAGTCGTCAACGTCACGTGACTTCATCCCCGATGAAGTCACATGACGGTGACAACACACGTTGGATACACGGACATCGGAAGTGACGTCCTGGCCGCGAGCTCACGTTCATTGTATACATTATACTCTATACTCGTTTTAAATGTGAGTACTAGTTTCTCTGTGTATTTTAATAAAACGCTTTTAAGACATACTACACTAGAAGCTCCTTATTTCCTCCCTTTACCACCATGGCTGTTGCATCCTGAGCGGTGCCTGGTTTTATCCTGTGAGGAGGCAACCTGACCCAAACACCATATAGGCTCCACACACTGATGGAAGGACAGAGGAAGAGGTACTAGGAAACCCAAACCCCCCCCTGGAGCGACCACCCATCTCCCTGTTTTTCTCCAACGCTGCTTACCTTACAGCAGTTTTTTTATTTTTGGTTTCCATTGCGTAATTGTCCATACGAGATGTTTTAGCAATTATTGCACAGCAGTCACCTGGTAATTCCTACTTGCATATCACTGCTCTATCAATTGGTATCAGCAGTAAACGCACATCAGTCACTTTATATTTGTTCACTGTTTACTAGTGTTTTTTTATATTATTTATGCTTAGTGATATTGTAGTCATTTATACGTATTTATTGGCTCTTTTACATATCAATTTTAAGTGACACTACCAATTTGTTTATGTTCACTATCTGGGAGCGCAACAGCACCTATTGATTTTTATTACATAACATGATGCTGCCACCACTATGTTTCACGGTGGGGATGGTGTGTTCAGGGTGATGTCCAGTGTTAGTTTTCTGACACACATAGCATTTGGGACATGGGGCTTCTTATGGCTTTCTTTCAACAATGGCTTTCTTCTTACCACTCTTCCAAAAAGGCCAGATTTGTGGAGTGCACGACTAATAGTTGTCCTATGGGCAGATTCTCCCAATTGGTTCCACTAGATTTTAGTTAGGGGTATCAGAGTAAAGGGAGCTAAATACAAATGCACGCCATACTTTTTAGATATTTGAAAACCATTTATCATTTTTCTTCCACTTCACAATTATTTGTTGGTGTTGGTCTATCACATAAAATCCCAATAAAATACATTTAAGTTTTTGGTTGTGACATGACAAAATGTGGGAAATGTCAAGGGGTATGAATACTTTTTCAAGGCACTGTATGTCCAGGACTAGAGGGGGCTTGCAATAGTAATAACAAAAGTACCAGTACCTAAAATAAACATGGGTGCTCATGTACAACATCACAATGCTGCTTGAGAAATAAAGGAAACGCAATTTCATTAACTCTCTATTTACCCCATTCATGACCAGGCCACTTTTTGCAATACGTGACTGCATTACTTTAACTGACAATTTCGTTGTCATGCGACACTGTACCCAATGAAAATGTATGTCATTTTTTCCCATAGATAGAGCTTTCTTTTGGTGGTATTTGATCACCACTGCATTTTTTTTTTGCGCTATAAACAAAAAAAGACAACTTTGAAAATAAAAAAAACAATGGGGGTTATTTACGAAAGGCAAATACACTTTTGCACTGAAAGTGCACTTGGAAGTGTAGTCTCTCTAAATCTAAGGGGTAGATCTGAAATGAGTGGAAGCTCTGCTGATTTTATCATCCAATCATGTGCAAGATAAAATGCTGTTTTTTATTTTCCTTGCATGTCACCTTCGGATCTACAGCGGCTTTACTTCCAAGTGCACTTGCAGTGAAAAGTGGATTTTCCTTTAGTAAATAACCCCCAATATATTTTACTTTCTGCTATCAAACACATCCAATAACATAAAAAATAAAAATAAAAAATAAAATTTCTTCATAAATTTAGGCCAATGTGTATTCTGCTACATGTTTTTGGTAAAAAAAAAAATCCCAATAACCATATATTGATTGGTTTATGTGAACATTATAACATCTACAAACTATGGGATATATTTATGGAATTTTTATTTATTTATTTTTCTTATACTAGTAATGGCAATGATCAGCGACTTATAGCTGGACTGCAATATTTGACACTTTGCGGGAACTAGTGTCAATAGAACAGTGATCAGTGCTAAAAATATGCACTGTCACTGTACTAATGACACTGGCTGGGAAGGGGTTAAACATCTAGGGCAATCAGAGGTTTAACTGTGTGCCTAGCCAGTGTTTTTGTGTACACAGCGTGCTGCTTTTACTAGAAGAAGATATGGATTATAGTCCCTGCTTTGCAGAGACACAGAATACATTTCTTCCCCCCTTGTCTGGACTGAGATATGCCTTGTTTACATACAGTAGGTATATCTCAGTTCTCTGTGTATTGCTGACGATTAGGTGGGTGCCAGAGGACATCGAGTGCCCGACATTGAATTATCACAGCAGAAGCAGCGCGACAACGTTGCATGCTCACCCCCTGCAGACAGGAGTGCAGAATTGCATATATATACGCGATTCTGCGTAGAAGAACCGCCCTGTAGCAGTAAAACTGCTATGGGGTGGACATTACAGGTTGGTTCACCCAAAGTGATATTTTTCATAGGTGGAGTCTGGTGGGCTTCCTTCTTATATGTCTTACAGTGAGATCTTCCCACCGTAGTTTCTGACACTGTTGCCCTCATACCAGAAAATGTTGTGTGTTGTTGCACACTTTTTATGTGTACCTCCTGTTACACTCTATATAACACAAACCCCTAATAATGACCATAGCAAGTGCACAAACCCAAAGACTTAAAGCTGGACTGGAAAAAAGCTACCCTTGCAGTGGGGTGCCCTCTACATTTAGACACTCCCAGGATGTGGGCAAAAACTCAGCATATTCAAATGAAGTGCACTGTATGTGAAAGCATTAGAGGGTTGTGACTGGTTGGGCATCAAAGAGAAGAGACTTTAGGGGGGGGGGCAGTCTTATGATGAGGAAGAAGCCTGCAGGAGTGAAGAATAAAGTAACCATTTCATCTTTTTCATATCCCTTTAGACAAAATTTGCAATTTATACTTGCCATGCATAGGGGGCCCTACTAAAAGGTAACTATTTTTCCAGCTAGGAGTTCAGCTATAAGCACAAAGATCTCATGAATAGAGCCACCGAGAGACACAGTATAAGAAACTTTTATAAGTTTTGACACTTCAGCGGGTACCAAAATGTAAAATATTTTTTGATGGATTGACCTTCAAAATGTTTCCCTTATCAAGGAAATTGACTACTAGAAGATAACCTGTTGCAACAAATAATATAACAGATTCTTTACAGATATTTTGATACATAAGACTCTCCTCTTCTTTATCATGCAGGTGCAGAGATTTAATGGCATCTTACAAAGAAGGGGTTAGGTCAGACAGCACCATGTGACTGCTCAGTTTTTCAACCAGTGCATAAATCCTACAAAATAAGTCTTTCATTAAACAGACCTTTATGTAATGAGGCTTGTTCTAGCAAAATAATGTCCTGCACATATTCATATGTCAGAAATAACTCTGCATGGCTGATTAAAGAGAAACTATACTTTTTTACAATTTTTTCATTTTTATATATATTTGCTTTGTGTGTGTGTGTATATATATATATATATATATATATATATATATATATATATATATACATATATGTAACGCTGGTATCCTTGCCTACTGAATTATAATAGCATTTATAATGGAAGTCTATGGACGTTTCTATGGTTTATTGTTTGACGCCATCAAGCGGCCAAACACTGATAGTGGACTTAAATGATTTTTACTTTCACAAAGCACTGATCTATTTACAGGATGTGACTGTTATTTACACTGGAGACTTGACCTTTTTACCCAGGATGCCGGGTGACCTACCCATGGATGCCCTCTCTGACAGTGCATGCTGGGTAGGACATAAAAGAAGTCTGAGCAGCTATCTTAGGTCTCTTCGGGACACATGGCCTGCCTGTGAGGACTTGTGAGGAGGCCTCCCAGAAGAAGCGGCCTACAGCCATTGCGGAGCACAACTCCAACAGTGAGTGACCTGACGGTGCCAGGAACACAGTGACTGGATTGGAGAGATCCAGAGACACTCGTTTGAGCATCGGAGGACCGGGTTCACCCAGCAGAACGGAATGGAGTGACGGAGCAGGCTGACATAGAAGCAAGCTGCAAACACTGGACCAAAGCTACCATACCGAGCGTCTGATCCAGTTGGTAGCGGGTTGCGGCCCACAGTTTATTAAACTTTCGCACCTAGTCAGACTTATATACAGGTCTCGCTGGGATCCATAGCCCTACGGAGGAGGAGTATAGCAACTGACGCTAGGCAGGCATAAGGCCTATTTGCTATTGCATCTCAAGCATTGTATCATAGTTACGGAAGCAACACCAGGATCCTCTTTAACTCAACTTTAATTACTTTACCTCTTGGATTACAAATTATAAGAAATTATCATAGCTAGTAGAAGACTAAAGACTGAGTACTTTTAACAAGATCTTACGTATAGCTATAAAAGTAGGGGGAGCTCCCTTGTATGTATATTGTTTATACTTATTTTATAAAAATTCATTGTCCTGTCATTCTATGTTGGGATGACAGCACAATTATTGTAATCACCTGTTTGCCAGTATTTAGAGTAAAATATACTTTGGTTAAGTACCCCGTTGTGTGGAGTATTGGTTTTCTCCCAGCAGGTGGAGCCAGTGGATCCTGAGAAGACAATACAGGTAGATTGTGTTACATTATATTGTACTGTACTGTACTGTACTGTACTGTAGTGTCAAGGGGACTGAGCCAAGTTAGAGAGGTTATTAGCAGAGTGCAGGCCAAAATCAAACCAGCAGCTCCTTTGGGGGTCAGTGCTACACACACACACATATACATATATACACATATATATATATATATATATATATATATATATATATATACACAGTATCTCACAAAAGTGAGCAAACCCCTCACATTTTTGTAAATATTTTATTATATCTTTTCATGTGACAACACTGAAGAAATTACATTTGCTACAATGTAAAGTAGTGATTGTACAGCTTGTATAACAGTGTCAATTTGCTGTCCCCTCAGAATAATTTAACACACAGCCATTAATGTCTAAACCGCTGGCAACAAAAGTGAGTACACCCCTAAGTGAACATTTCCAAATTGGGCCCACAGTGTCAAAATTTTGTGTGGCCACAATATTTTTCCAGCACTGCCTTAACCTCTTGGGCATGGAGTTCACCAGAGATTCACAAGTTGCCACTGGAGTCCTCTTTCACTCCTCCATGATGACATCACAGAGCTGGTGAATGTTAGAGACCTTAAGCTCCTCCACCTTCCATTTGAGTATGCCCCACAGATGCTCAATAGGGTTTAGGTCTGGAGACATGCTTGGCCAGTCCATCACCTTTACCCTCAGCTACTTGAGCAAGGCAGTGGTCATCTTGGAGGTGTGTTTGGGGCTGGTATCATGTTGGAATACTCCCAGTCTCCGAAGGGAGGGGATCATGCTCTGCTTCAGTATGTCACAGTGCATGTTGGCATTCACGGTTCCCTCAATTAAATATTTAATTGACACTGTTATACAAGCTGTACACTCACTACTTTACATTGTAGCAAATGTAATTTCTTCAGTGTTGTCACATGAAAAGATAAAATAAAATATTTACAAAGATGTGAGGGGTGTACTCACTTTTGTGAGATACTGTATGTAGTGCTGAAAATTTCCACAGAAATGTCTTATCTTCTTGGTGACTGGTCCCCTCTCTGCTCCCTGTAGTTCTGCTGCCTCCAAATCCTCTGCCATAGGACATCCACCACTTGAACTTGCTCCTCCACCAGTAGAAAGTAGCACAAACAGGAGATGACAGGAACACCCAAACAAGGACTCGCTGGATAATAAATAATCCAAAGTAAACGTAGTGTTGCTCAGTCATATAACCTATGCAACCGCCAATTGAATTATGAATGAATTTAATGTCCTCCCCTGAAGGGGTGACAAAATCACACAAAATGCCCTGACATGCTTAAAGTGTTACTAAACCCAGGATCCTGCATTCACTATATATGGTCTCCCACAAGAGTTGTGGCTTCTATCAGTGTTTGGTTAAAGCTTGTAGGAGGAGTTTTCATTATCCCCTGATTGTCCAATGAGGCTGAAGGACCCCTGACCCTCTTTCTGGACAGTGCTGATTGGCCCTGTGCTGATCACATGCACTCTCCCAAGAAAAAACTTCTCTAACAATACACACCAAACTGAGCATGTGCAGAGTGCCTCCAAGGCGCTGTTCTATTAGCAGATAGATTGGGGACTGTGGAAAAATGGGAGGATCAGATAATACAGGATCAAACAACCTTTTTACCCAATGCAGAGGATTAACCCCTTAGGTTCCACAGTGAGTATAACATGCATGTTTTACTGCATATACAGACTCATTTTACTGTTGTGGATTTATTAACACTTTAAGCTGGCTGAGTTTAGAAAAGAAGCTCTGGCATTGCAAAGAAGCTCTTGCATTGATCACCTGTTAATATACCCTCCAGGACAACCGTTATAGCCATCATGAGATCAGAAGTCAGGACAGAATGCTCCAGATAAGACTGAGAAACACTAAGAATTTCCAGAATCCCAAATATACAGGTGTAGCACCCTGGAGTTTAGTCAGGGTTTCTCCTCAAAATTTACTTGCCAGGAATAGTCATCTTGGCTAATTGTTAGAGATCCATTGATTTCTCCCTAAGTTTGGGCCTTGTTGTACTTTTCTCTTCTACCACTAGGTGGCCGGGTACCTGGTGGTACTAGATACAAGAAGGGCAATGCAAGGTCAGATTATGGGTATATGGGGTATCTCAGCCAATGGCTAGGGGTTTTCTTGGATCCCTTGGCCTGCTGGGAGAGCCTATATATTTGGGTGGAGTCAGGTCATCTGTGTTCGGTGCCACCTGGATGGCTGTCTGGGTGGACATGTGTTTTACTGCCTGGGCTGCTAGGCCGGAGAATAGGCCTATCCAAGGCACATCTGGCTGCTAGGCTCCCTGAGGGCCTTTCCAGAAGCAAGAGAGCAGTGCAGGGTTGGGACTGCGGCTTGCAGTCCAACCAAAAGTGACGGTTCTGCCGGCCAGAGAACTTGTCGTGGTCGGAGGTAGAAGGGAAGCTGTCGCCACTAAGGGACCGACCACCTTATTACCAGGGACCACAGCGAGTAACTGAAGCAAGTACCGGAGCAGCATTCTCACCAACAGGGGACGGTGAAGAATCAGGAAACTTCAGTGGGTATCAAGTCAGGGAAACCAGCCAGCGGAGGTGATGCTTGCAGAGCAGCCTTGTGTGTCAAGCCAGGGACCGAGCAGGCCAGTGGGGTGAAGCTTGAGAGGTATCTTGAGTGCCAAGCTAGGGACCCAGCAGAGAGGCGGGGGTGACGCTTGAGGAAGATACCACCATGAAGATTGGAGGAGCTCAAGGGATTCAGGGGCAGTGAATCAGTGAGTCTAGTGAGAGACCGGGAGCTCAGTGGGCTGAAGAACTACAAGGAGTGATTGTAGTGGAAGTGAAAGAACTGTTATGCTTTGTGTTAGGAACTGTTAAAGACTGTTGCCATAGAAGACAGCATTCTTGCACGTGCAGATGTGATGTCATGTTGGATGCCTTTTCCAGCATGGATGTCCTTTTGAAGTCTCAGAGTCTGCCAATTGAACTGCAACTACCTAAGGGTATCCTGGCCCTAACCTTCTTTCCCCCAAAAAAGTTTGTTAAGAGAAATAAAACTCTCTTTTGCACTGAAGAATCTGGCGCCCAATAACTTTTAATTACCTTGCACCCACCATGCCTCACAACCCATCTTATACAGAAGGATGTCAGCTATCTCTGGCCCTGGGTGTTCTCATTGGACCGAAGGAGGCCTGGGACCTTGCTACACAAGGTTGGTCTCTTACCGCACCTAATTTCACAAAATAAAAATATATGTCCCATAAAGGAATTTTTCTTAAATAAAAATGTTTACTGTTTTTCTGTAATAAATCATATACAAAGTAAAATATGTTATCAACTTTCAAAAGTTTTAAAATGTTTGTTTTACCTACAATATTGTTTGTAAGGTTTACATAAGGTTTACATTGAAATAATCTCTTTCATATTTATGTCAAGATCCCATGTAAGAATATTGAATACCATGCATTTTTAATCATCTGTAGCCATGTGCTACGACTGACTCTATTTCCATGTCAGCCGAGATGAGAAGTGACAGAAAAATACCCAAGAACCTTGTGTAATATATACATGTAGAAGGTTCTATTACATGCTTCACTGCAAAACAAGCCAAACCAAATAAAAACAGGTCTGGGTGATTGGGTGGTCATGTGTACATCGGGCAAGAATGTGTATTTAGACAAAAGTTCAGTAGAAAGACACTTTTCACTAGTGCCATGTGATCGGAGCTGGCTTCTTGGAGTAACCCAAGTCAGTACTAAGCTGGGGAATTTTATTTGTAAGACTTGCTCTCTTTGGGATTATGGGATTCTTCTTGCTGTTAACATGCTATTTCCATTATAGTCCATATCTAACATCTGCAGGCAGTAAACATTTTATTCAATTTCAAGGCAACATGTGGTAAAAATCATTTGCAGTATAACACTGTATGTGATAATGAGATATGTAAGCGATAAAATATTATATAAGCAGCCTGTTGTTTACAAAGGCTGGTGGTATTGCGGACAAAAAATATAGTGTCTGGCATTATATCTTTAATGGTCTAATAACTGTGGAACATATTGTAAGCTGGTTTATATTAAAGTGATATGAATTATATCTATGTGTAAAGGTATGGGGGGGGGGGGTTAGGAAATTGAATATATTTAAGATAAAAAGGAATTAGAGCTCTTCTTTCCAAGAGGCAGGGTGATGAGTATATTACCATAGAGCACAACCTTAAGAGGTGGCATAATACACGTCCTACTTTATCTAGTGACCACTCAGCTGCTTCTAGCTCCTGAAAGTCCCCCCAAAAAGAATTTTTTTACTTATACATGAAATATGGTGGGCCAGGCCAGCCTCTGGCCTTGCATATGCCTTGGATACACCAGAAATGAGATTCCCTTTTTTAAATAGTGACTTGGTCCCTTTTCACAAGGAGTTTTGGGTGTTCCTGCCCACAGTTGTCTGTTTCAGCTGTTCCCATTACATTCTATAAATTATATAACAAGCAATGCAACAAGGACAGCTGAAATCCCTCATAATGATCACAAAGGATGTACAGAACCAGCAATGCCACGCACACACGACCAGACTTTCCGGCATACTAGGTCCGACGGTCTTCCCGACCGACTTTACGAACGAACGGACTTGTACTTATTTTGTTGATTAGTTTGAGAAGTCCAAATTTATGAGGTGTCATCACTTGGAGGTGGCCCTGACTGGGAAGAATCCTTTGTGCGGAAGTAAAGGCTGTTTGGACAATTTACAACCATCACTACAAAAATTCTAAAGCCAACACCTTGCCCAACACAGCCTATTATGTGAAGTCCTAAGAATTGTGTACATAGCTAAGCTATCAAAACATGAATCGGACTGTTCAAAGTCCATTTCAAAACATGATTTTAAAAATAGGGCAAACCGACCTATGTTAAAAATATATATATATATATATATATATATATTCAGAAGACAGTGAATATAAATCATTCAGAATATCTGTGAGATGCGTAGGTCACAAAAGAAAACTATGAGTTAGTATCTGATGTGTTGATGAAATCGGTTATAAAGAAAACATAATAAATATAGGGTGATTATAAATAGAATTGTTTAGGAACAAATTAGTATTAAGATATATATATGATTATGTGAAGTCCTAAGAATTGTGTACATAGCTAAGCTATCAAAACATGAATCGGACTGTTCAAAGTCCATTTCAAAACATGATTTTAAAAATAGAGGCAAACCGACCTATGTTAAAAATATATATATATATATATATATATATTCAGAAGACAGTGAATATAAATCATTCAGAATATCTGTCAGATAGGCAAAAGAAAACTATGAGTTAGAATCTGATGAGTTCACAAAAGAAAACTATAAAGAAAACATAATAAATATATGGTGATTATAAAAGAAATGATAAAGAACAAATAAATAAAACATATAAATATGATTATGCTATGAATATATTAGAATTGAATCATGTTTAGAGAAACAAATATTGATTGGATACCCAAATTATACAGGTATCCAGATAGATAAAAACTGTATGTGATGTTGATTAATATATATATACATATAACTTGTGTCTTTTTTAAATGGACTAAATGTTTACAGATATACAATGATATGCATATATATCACCATTTTTATGCAAAGTGATTGATCAATAATTATGCTAAGCGTATTTGATAGTATGGGGTTAGTAGAATTCCCAAATATTAAAGATATAGATATTTCCCCTAAAGTAAAATATACAGTATAAAATAAAATATATTACTTTACAGAGCAGCCCCAAAACACATGTGAGACCCCTGGTGGTTGAAGGCGCAATTACATTTACAACAGTTAGGCCAATAGGAAACAGACACATATCTTTTGGGCTGAACATCTTACATGTTTTATAATCTTATTGTGTGAGAGTATATTTAAGAAGCTAGATAGATAGTGAAAGGAAAAAGGAGGGGACTTTTATTGTTGTTTAATCCAGATCCATTAAGCAAAAAGAAAAAAAATGGTTCGAAGACCAAAGTCAGTCATGAATGTTTGGTAGCCACAGCTGATTAATTAATTGTCAGTCATGATAAGGAGGCCCCCTGGAGCTGTTGGTCGCCCATAGGTCATTCATTTGTCTTTACTATCCAATAGCATCTATGTTTTTTTCTTATGGAATCTATTTTCCTTTACAGTAACCCAAACAAAAAATTGTCCTTGAGCCGGTCAACAGAACGAGAGTCCAACATGTGTGAAACATCAGAGAAAGGAACCCGTTATGTGGGAATCCGGGGGGGGACATCATTGATGGGCCAGATTACAGGACATCAAACCCACCAGGACAGCCAACAGAATCGAAGACTAACAGGTTGTGATCCCATTTCCGCCAAAGAACGGATTGACTGAGATGTACCACATATCACAAACCCAGTTGTTTCCGATGCATATATCCCAATCCGGATCCATTTTTTCACAACTGACTTACAAGGCCCAAACGGAAGCCATATTTCTTCAAAAAGTTGCTGCATTGGGAAAATCTGTCGCTGACTTCCGGCAACCCCCCCCCCCTCGACACAAATTTCCAAGGGGGGGCTTTTTGCTTTGTTTGAATTAAATTAGGAAGAAATATATTTACTATCAATGACAGAAAGTGTTAATTTGACACCCGTGAACTGTCGAGGTCGGGGACCCTTTCGAAAAACACCTAGAAACTCAAGAATTCCTACAACCATTCTATTCAAGGGGATTGGTTTTTACAAGCCTGTATTGAAGCCAGAAAATAGAACAGGAACAATGGTAAGCCTTTTCACCAAAAACACGATGTGTTAACTTAGTTTGTTGATTAGTTTGAGAAGAGTCCAAATTTATGAGTGTACAGTACAAATTTCTTAATGCCAACAAAGGCCTATTATGTGGAAGAGTCCTAAGAATTGTGTACATAGCTAAGCTATCAAAACATGAATCGGACTGATCAAAGTCCATGCAACCGACCTCTATGCTATGTTACAAATATTTATATATATATATATATATATATATTCAGAAGGACAGTGATTATAAATCATTCAGAATATCTGTGAGATTGCGTAGGTCACAAAGAAAAAGTATGAGTTAGTATCTGATGAGTGAGAAATCGGTTATTCAAGAAAACGAAAACATTATAAATATAGGGTTGATTATAAAATAGAATTAATTTGAATTTTATTGTGATACGATAAAAATGTATGTGATGTGTTTTGAGATTAATATATATTTACCTTATAACTTGTGTCTTTTTTAAATGGGACTTAATGTTTACAGATATACAATATATGGATTTCCCCTAAAGAATAATATACAGTATTAAAATAAATGATTACTTTACAGAGCAGCCCAACCAAAAACACATGTGAGAACCCTGGTGGTTGTTTGAAAAGCTAGTAATATTTAGATAGTAGTGAAAGGAAAAAGGAGGGGACAGAGCTCAGGGGAACCTGAGAGCTCAGGGACCCACCCTGGGGAAGGGACACTGGAGAGAAACACTTCCCAGATAGACTGACAGCCATGCCTGGAAATATACTTTAAACCTCCAAGGAGAATCCTGTAAACCCGGTAGCTATCTTAAATCCAGACTAATAGCCATTTTGGAATGGGTAAATTTTATGCCATGTTGATTTTATCTTGTATGTTCTCTTAATATATTGATGTATTGAATATTCTAATATTGATAATCATTCTCCAGAATCAATAATCGCCTTTTCATAGATTTTTCTCTAATATTCAATGTTTTATTATATATTACTTTTTGCATAGTTGCTTTTTATTGACAAACAAATGTCTGAGCCCACTAAAAAGCTAAAGGAAATTAATGACAAATTTGATGAGTCTACAGTGACAATGATGTTTCGCATTGTTCAACGTTACTTACCAGATGCAGATATAATAGAATCTGATTACTACTATAGTAACGGCTGGGTGTGTGAAATACAGACATTATGTTAAAAATGTCCACTTAAGTATATGGTTATTGATTCTACTGAAGAAGTTATCATGTCAAATGAGGAACAGATATATAGGACTAAAATGTTGAACTTTCTATAGTACACCGGCAAATGGTGTAACAGTTGGTTACTTTAGTTCAGTGTGTGATATTGTGTCCAAGGCTTTTATTGTTACTCCAGAACCAATTAAGCAAAAAAAAAATGGTTCTGAAGAACATAAGTCAGTCATAAATGTTTGGTAGCCACAGCTATTAATAAATGTCTCATGATAAGGAGCCCTGGAGCTTGGTCTCCCATAGCAAATGTGTCATACATTGTCCTTTATATCCAAGGTGTTTAGTTAAAGGACTGATAACACAATGGGAAAGAGGGGGGCTCTGAGGAAGCCCAGGATACCTGCTTGACATGGATATCTCAAAATCATATAAAAAGAAAAAGGACATATATGTTTTTCTCATTGAATCTATTTTCCTTTACAGAACCAATATGTCCATGAGCCGGTCAACAGAACCGAGAGTCCAACATGTGTGAAACATCCAGAGAAGGAACCGTATGTGGAATCCGGGGACATCATTGATGGCCAGTCTACAGGGACACAACCCACCAGGACAGCCAAGAACCAAAAGGTGCCCGGAGTGATCCATTTCCCGCCAAAGAACGGATGACGGCCCTGAGATACAGGGGGGCTTTGTTATGAATTTAGGAAGAAATATATTTACTATTCAATGACAGAAATGTATAATTTCAAAAAGACACGTGAACTGTGAGGTCGCCATAATTGACCTTTCGAAAACCTCTAAGACACAGGAAACTCATGTATTCTAAATTACTACAACCATTCTATTCAAGGGGTTTTTACAAGCCTGTATTGAAGCCAGAAATAGAACAGGAACAATGGTAGCCTTTGTCACCAAACACAAGATGTGTACTTATTTTGTTGATTAGTTTGAGAAGTCCAAATTTATGAGGTGTCATCACTTGGAGGTTGAGTTGATGAAATCGGTTATAAAGAAAACATAATAAATATAGGGTGATTATAAATAGAATTGTTTAGGAACAAATTAGTATTACGATATATATATGATTATGCTATGAATATATTAGAATTGAATCATGTTTAGAGAAACAAATATTGATTGGATACCCAAATTATACAGGTATCCAGATAGATAAAAACTGTATGTGATGTTGATTAATATATATATACATATAACTTGTGTCTTTTTTAAATGGACTAAATGTTTACAGATATACAATGATATGCATATATATCACCATTTTTATGCAAAGTGATTGATCAATAATTATGCTAAGCGTATTTGATAGTATGGGGTTAGTAGAATTCCCATTTTGAGAGCTCAGGGACCCACCTGGGGAAGGACCACTTGGAGAGAAAATATTCTAGTATTGATAATCATTCTCCAGAATCAATAATCGCCTTTTCATAGATTTTTTCTCTAATATTCAATTTTTACTATATATTACCTTTTGCATAGTTGCTTTTTAGCAAACAAATGTCTAAATTATTTTCGCATTGTTCAACGTTACTTACCTGCAGTATAGTAACGGCTGGGTGTGTGAAATACAGACATCACACACGAACGGACTACGTCCGCTCAAAAGTCCGTTTGAACGTGATGATGTAAACAGGACTAAAAAAGGAAGTTCAATAGCCAGTAGCCAATAGCTGCCCTTGCATCGTATTTGGTCCGTCGGACCAGCACACAGACAAATGGTTTTCCCGATAGGAATTGAGTCCGGCGGATAGATTTGAAACATGTTCTATTTCTAGATTAATCCCGTCGGACCTAATTTACAGGAAAGTCCGGTCGTGTGTACGCGGCATAACTCTTACTAAAGCTGGCCACACATATAAAGATTTTACTTGTTCAGCCAAGCAGGCTGAGCCAGTGAAATCTATAGATTTTCCCATCCAATATCCCCATTTAAACAGCGTGGATGAACAAACTTCACTGCTAGTTATTGTGTTCTGACAGCCAGCACCCATGGCTGTCAGAATACTCAAACAGTGACTGCAGAGAACTTTGCCCCATCCGACTCCTTCAACTTCTCAGTCGAAGTTTGTTGAGCAGGTGGTGGTGGCAGGGCCACCGATGGCTTGAAGTCCAGATGATTCACAGAAATTGGACAAAATTTGAGCCATGTATGGCCAGTTTAGGTCCCCAAGAGACCTAAGAAACAGTTGTATGGTTTAACTACCTAATATCTACCATAACTGAATTATCTGATAAAGAGGTGTTGAACCCAAAAGCAAACATTTATTATATTGCAGCTTATTTTGGTCTGTATTATTTTTGGTCTGTATCATTGTCTTTGTTTACTCTATGGGTAATTTTTCACTTCATCATTCATAGTTCCCATGAGTGGTTGAGCGCTGATAGCCTAGCGCCATTCCTAGCATTGGGAAATAATAATTTTTTTACTAAGGGAAGCCGACTGTGACACCTTGCAGCTTCACAGCTGACCTCATATGACTTCATATTGCGCATGCATCAACTACGTTACGTTTTGTGAATAGTCCCGCAGCCTCCTAGAACCTGTGACATGTTTCAGAAGGTTGTGGGCAGGGGGTAGAACTTTTTCTCTGATCGTTCAGGAAGTCAGAGTGGAAGTAGGAGCAGAGGAGCAGGTACCTGCTAAAATTGGGTACTCGTTCCACTCCCCCCCCCCCCAAAAAACACTTCAAAAGTGGGAGAGGAGTGGGGAAGGAGGGGGTTAAAGTGGAACTATCCATTTAGGGTAAAGTTCTGCTTTAATGAATGATTTTAACTTAAAGTTTTATTGTACAGTAAGTGTTAAAGGCAGTTTTATAAAAAAATATTGTGTTTTTTATATAATGCTCAGCAAGTATTAGTAGAGTGTGTAAGACAATTAGTGTTTTAGGTTTAGCAACGCTTCGCAAGCCCTACTCACGGAAACAGAATTAAAATAATGTGCTAATGCTGAAAAGGAAAGGCAGCATGGATTTGGCAATAGGGATTATAAGGAGCTGCTCTTGGGAGAGTTCACCTAGAGGTCAGATGTGTTCACTGTCCATGCGCGATGGAATGAAACAAATATTGTCATCTTTGTAAGCAGATCACATTTTGTAGCTATTCATGTGTAGATTTGCGTTTCGGTTAAAAAAAAAAAAAAAAGGAAAGGAAGAAAAACCTTGGAGCATCTTTGTCTAGCAGACAAAAACTCTTCTCCAGTATATTTGACCTTAAGATGCTCTGTGTTTTTATACTGCCTGACTCGTTTATGCATGACAGTTTATAGAGGCCAAGACAGCCGGGAAGAATTTTTACTCATTAGGAAACACTGAAATCAAGCAACCAAAAAAACCCTTCAGATAATGAATGGAAAGCAGAATTTGCAACATACTGTAAACATGCTTCCGATAAACCATGCACCGTGTTTACATTTGTATGTTTCTGTCATTGAAGAATAATTGCTTGCTAAAAATAAACATTACCAGCCATGGGGTTCGTCACCAAGGCTGGACGAGTTCATATGACAGGACAAATTAAGTAACAGCTCAAGAGATCTGGGTGCATGCAATTTGTCACATCTTCCAAGAAAGTTTATGAATGATCTGATGTCTAATAAAATACCCTAGAATAAATATACTATAGGAGTACTCTAAGAATATTGTACACATACTTTGTACAGCAGTATGTTAAGCCCAATTCACATCTGGCGTTTTGGGATCTCGGACAGAATCACTGCAATTCTGCTCGCTATCCCAAATCACTCTGCAATAGTGGCAAAACGCTCCACGCATGTTCGGGCAGGGCTGCAGATAAGAGGGTACTACCAGTCCTCCTTTACGGGGCCAATGACAGCAGGGGGGCCCAGGCAGCAGGGTGACTCAGATATGGGCAGGCAGTGTGATTGGTACAGCAGGGGGACAATTACAGGGACCAATCCCCTGTATAGCTCTTTCTTCAGCAGCTGAAAGCTGGCTTCTTCTCTTCTCCCCCCTGTTGGCTTTCAGCTGCTGCAAGAAGAGACATACAGGGGATCGGTTCTAGTAATTGCCCCCCCACCCCACCACACCAATCACCATACCTGTGCACCATATGTTTCCACTGCTGCCCAGGCCCCCCTGTACCCCCCGCTGCCCCCACAGCGCTGCCGACTTCCCTCCTCTTCGTCTCACTGGCAGCTGCAAGAACACAATAGGATCCTTCATATTTACCAGCCCCTTCATTTCCTAAATGAACACAATGGGGGAGATTTACTAGAACTGGTGCACTCAGAATCTGGTGCAGCTGTGCATGGTAGCCAATCAGCTTGTAACTTCAGCTCATTCAATTAAGCTTTGACAATAAAACCTGGAAGCTGATTGTTTTTTTATGCAGATCTGCATCAGATTTTTCACTCTCTAGCTTTAGTAAATCTTCCCCAATGAGTGATCAATACTGATTACTCACTGTGCCCATTCATAACTGGCTGCATGGGGCACCATGTCAGGTTGTCTGTATGGGGCCCCCGTGGTTTCTAACAACAGCCCTGTGTTCGGGGTTTCAAAAGCAGGAGCTTTTTTTGGGCAATGAGCTTTGCGCAGGGCGTTTTGTGTGATTGCCCTGTAATTTATTGCGCAACAATCGCAGCAAAACCTCACTGCGTTTAGGGGCCATTCAAAATGAATGGCACCCAAACACACATTGCATTTTTCCATTATTGAAGTGTGACTTTGGATCACAGGCAGAATCGCAATGATTCTGCCCGAGATTCCATAACACCAGATGTGAACAGGGCCTTACCCGCCAACTGCATACATTATTTTTTGGTTTTGGATAGAGCGGGAAAGGTTTAATACTCACATTTTTTGCTGTCTATGTCCACATTGGGGTGATTTATGTCATGCTCTTTGTAAGCTAGTGTCATCTAGATCTTGGGTGCAATGTTCAGCTATGAATGAATAATTTGTATAGTGCTACAATGCAAACTGAATTGCTTCAAGGCGCTGTATTCGTGCTTTGTTGTCAAGCTTCTTAGCAGAGGTAGGTCTTGAGTTTTTTTACTGAAGGACTGATGGTTTTCTTCCATGCGGATGTAAGTCGGTAGAACATTCCATAGCCGTGGTCCTTGGACAGCGAATCTCCGTTCTCCCTTTGATTTGTAGCGGGATTTGGGAATGAGGAGGAGGTTTTGGTTAGATGATCGAAGACTGCGATTGGGTGTATAGCGTTTTATTTTCTCGAGTAGGTATTGAGGAGCATCTCCATGTGTGCATTTGTGGGTGAGGCAGGGGCTATAATACTTGGTTCCTGGTTCCAGACTAGAGGAAGCTTTATACTGACGGAAGCACCCAAGCCAGTTGCTGAACGGTCCATCACAAATTGTGGTACCTGTAGTGAACTCAATCTCTCCAACAGATTATACAGATACCAATCAAAGAACTTTGTTCCAGTAGGGAGGGGAAGGGTTAGAACTCTTGACAGGTTTTTATTGCAGACTGAATCATTATGGTAGAGAACCATCTCACTTACCACGTGATCACAAAATAAGAATGTATATGCAATTATCCACCTATCTGTACCGTACCCAAAACAGACACAAAATGGTTTAGAAATTTGTCCCCAAACTTGTTCTTTAACCTTATTAAGTAGCAAATGATACAAGTTAGCATCATTTTGAGAGACAAATAAGCCTGATAAATAATAAAATGAGTGAAACAATAAAAATCAATAAAGTACAAAAACGAACCCAAAGAAAGAACCCAAAATAGTATGTTAAAATCTGTCCTTACTTTGTTGTGTGAGTGAAAACCTTGTCGGGACTCGGAGTTACCGTAAGTTAGCGGTCAGAAAGTACTTCCCAGAATGCAATGTTGGTACTCCCTACTGCACATGGTATACAGCAGAATTTATACACCAACTAGTTTTGTGAATGAATATGTTTACAACACTTTTCCATCTTGGCCAGTTTCTGGGAAACTGCAGCCGCTGTCCTCCAATAGCACAGGATCCAGTACCTCAAAAGTCGTGCATATACAGTGTGCTTCCCTATGCTCCTACTGTAGCAGCAGCAGGCTGTATCCACTACTTCTGTATCCTTTGGCTCTATTTGAATCCCACTGCTTGAAATTAGTCTACAAATAAATCTTATGCCGCGTACACACGAGTGGACTTTTCAACAGACTAGGTCCGACGGTCTTTCCGATGGACTTTCGACAGAGTTTGACGAACTTTTCAAATGAATGGACTTGGCCACACACAATCTCACTAAATTCTGATGGATTTGAACGTGATGATGTACGACCGGACTAGAATAAGGAAGTTCGTAGCCAGTAGCCAATAGCTGCCCTAGCGTTGTTGTTTGTCCGTCGGACTAGCACACAGACGAGCAGATTTTTCTATAGGAACTGGGTCCAGCGGAGTATCGATGGGAAAATTTAAGATATGTTCTATTTCTAAAGTCTGTCGGATTTTTCGACAGCAAAAGTCCGATGGAGCCCACACACAATCGAATTGTCCGATGGATTCGTTCCGTCGGACCTTTGCTGACGAAAAGTCCTCTCGTGTGTACGCGGCATTACTTCTTGTTTGCTCTCAGCTTGATCTCATGTGCATAACGGAGAACATCATACAGATAAGATGAACAACATTATTTCTTAGGCCGGCCATACACGTTCGAATATTGGCCAGTTCAGCAGGAACCAGCTGAGTTTCAGACTGTTAACGGGCAGGCTGAAAAGAAATTTGCACCGTGTATGGCTGGCCTTAGTTGTCCCTACAGTGTTTCTTCTACGCATCTTTAAAATGTTGAAGGGTCATTCATTAAGCCAACTGGATTCCTCACTCATTCATATAGGCCCCAGGGTAAACTAAATTCTATCAACTTTTTTGGTCGTGCCCCTGGGGTAAAAGTTGTTGTGGTACCTGTAATATTCTGAAGTAACCCTTTTATTTGCTGTCCAGATAATTAAAATATCATTACTGAAGTGAAAGTAGGTCATAGGGTATTAGGGGCATGTCAATAGGTCCTTCTCTATTTGAGGCATAAAACCATTTGTGTGTTAAAGGAGTAAACCCTGATTCCATTGCCACCTCTATCTGCAGCAGGTAGAGGTCCTGACTAAAGGGTGGTTGTGGGTCAGGATAAACTGCATGAGCTGAGTGATTGGTATATAAGATATGTTGGCATATAAGGATTCCACATCCACAGAGCATAGGATGTGTTTTTTTCAGGTACAGGGCAGGGACAGTAATAGCAAGTTTGTTTAGGAGATCAATTGAGTCTTGAATGTAGCTGGATGTTATACTGTACAGACCAGAGGATTTTACATGTTTTCCACCCAGCCTAAGATATTTACAATGAGCATTCCCATACCAGAAATTATGGGTCTCTTTGGGTTTTTATTCTTATGGATTTCGGGAAGCATGTAAAAACAGTCAATATTTGGTCCCTCGGGTCACTATCTGATCTCCAATTCTTGCAGGTAGGCTTTTCACCATGTTTGTGTGTTGTTTTTTGTAGGAATCTGTGTTGGAGGCCCTTTTGTAATTTGGTGTAGTGTGTAGAGTTTGATAGCAGTCTGCGTGTGCTTTCTGTATGTATCGACTGGGGTTTAATTATGACTATGGCACCTCCTTTGTCTCAGTCTACAGACTTTCTGATAATCTCCTTGTTCTCTTTCAAAGAACTTAAAGGGGTTGTAAACCCTTGTGTTTTTTTCATCGTAGTGCATCCCATGCATTAAGGTGAAAAAACACCTGGCAAAAGCCCCCACATTTTACTTACCTGAGCCCTGGAACTTGACCCACGGGGATGCGTTGTTTCTCTGCCCCGGGGGTTCTCGGCTCTTGATTGGATAGAATTATAGCAGCGCAGCCATTGGCTCCCACTGCTGTCAATTAAATCCAATGACGCGGGCACCGGGGGCGGGGCCGAGTCGTACATTCAGCGGGTATGGACGCCGAATGCTGGACTCGGGAGTGCGCCCGCAAGGTAACCCCCTGGCAGAGAGCTTCTCCCAGGGGTTATCTGATGTCGGGAGGAGCCGCGAGAGCTGCCGAGGAACCCCAGAAGTCGGTGTTCAGGGCCACTCTGTGCAAAACAAACTGCACAGTGGAGGTAAGTATGATATGTTTGTTTTTTTTTTTGTTTTTTTATATTTGAAGCTTTTCAATCACTAAGGCTGTTTGTTTCTATGCAGATAGGTTTTTCTGTGACTCTTTGTCTAATGTGGTCAAAATCTTTGTCCAGCGTTGGATTTCTTCCAGGTCTAGGGGTCCAGGAGGATGTTTTGTAGAATTCTTGTTCTTCAGTTTTAATTTACCTATGTTGTTTCATCTTGTCATTGAGGTTTTCTTTAAGCTGTCGTTTATTAAAGAATTCTTCCATGTCATTACATTGATTTTGTCTATGGCTTTTGCCAGGCAAAATTCCTTTTAAAAGGACATTTCTGTTTCTGTAGGTTTGCATGAGGAGAGTTTGACCAACACCGTTTGGCTGTTTTTGTGTGTTCGAGTTGAGTTTTATATTCTGTTGTTAATTAGAATTCTCTGTAATTTAAAAAAAAAGTTTATCTTCCATATCAGTGGTGTCATTCTCCAGCGGTCTGGCTGTGTTCTGTATTTCCTCTTTTACAGTTCTTTTTAAGCTGTAGAAAATTTTGATAATTTTTATTTTGCAGTCTTTCAGAGCTCCTGGTACACAGATGTTCTGCTAATCTGTTGTATGTATAGAGTTCAGAATTTTTAGTCCTTTTGGGTTTAGATGTTCACTTGTGCATGTGGTCCAGAAGAAGATGTCACTCTCCAGTTGTGGAGTTTCTTCAGATGCCTTTTTAGTTCCAGAAAAAGCATCTAAGGGGTTTACTTGGTTAAGGGTGGTAGTGCTCCTACCCCCCCCCCCCCCCACACACACACACATTGGTGGTTGTTGGTTGATGTTTGTTAGTTGTGCTAATTAATCACCATGCGTTGGTGGTCAGGGGCATACACACACATTGATGGTCACTGGCAGTATTTGTTACCCCTCCCCCACATTGGTGGTCACAGTCAGTGCTTTTAATCTCCCCTTTCCAGGCATACACACAGTGCCCATTAGTGCCCATCAGTGCCGCCTATCAGTGCCCACCAGTGCCGCCTATCAGTGCCTATCAGTGGCACCTATCAGTGCCCACCAGTGCCACACATTAGTGCCGCCTATCAGTACCACATATCAGTGCCACATATCAGTGCCACCTATCAGTGCCCATAAGTGCGGAATATTAGTGCCTCCTCATCAGTGCCACCTAATCAGTGCCCATGAGTGCAGCCTATCAGTGCCCATCAGGGCCACCTCAGCCATCAGTGAAGGAAAAAAATTACTTATTTACAAAATTTACTGAGAGAAACTAAGAAAAACTTTTTTTGTCAACATTTTTCATTTTTTTTTGTAAAAAATAAAAAACCCAGCAGTGATTAAATACTAGCAAAAGAAAGCTCTATTTGTAGCATGACCAGGCAATTGTCATTCAAAGTGCGACAGCGCTGAAAGCTCAAAATTGGCCTGGGCAGGAAGGGGGTGAAAGTGCCCAGTAGGCAAGTGGTTAAAATGTTTCTTTGGGGTACAATGGTCAAGATCACCTCAAAACCCCTTGCAGTCAAACCCCTCTCTGCTAGAAACTCCTGTCCATCCCAGATGCACAAAGAAGGTCCTCACGTGGTATAAAATTTCTCTGTCACATCTGTCACGGATACGCATGCCCACAGCGACCAGCTAAACGCAACGTGGTTCTGTGACTGGGGGCATAAGGGAATAAGGGGGAACTCTTATACTGAGCAAGACTAGCTGTGATTCACAGCCCGCATGACCTTTGGCCACTACTAGAGGGAGACTCCACTCCAATCCAGCTGGCTGATCACACACAGATACAAATCATACATACAATCTGGTGCACTCTAAGCCCCCATACACACGGTGGGAAATTCCGACCACAAAATCCGTCGGGTTTTTTCCGACGGATTTTGTCTGACACTGGTGTTGCATACACACGGTCAGACAAATTTGTCGGAAAATCTGATCATTCTGAACGTGGTGACGTTCGTTGCGTACGACGGAACTACGTAGAGGCTATTAGCCAATAGCTTTGGTCTCATAATTTGATCTGAGCATGCGTGGCACTTTGTCCATCGGAATTCTCTACACACGATCGGAAAAAGTCTGATCGGATTTTGATGTCGGAAAATTTGAGAGCAGGATCTCAAATTTTTTCCGACGGAAAAAGTCAGATGGAGCCCACACACGGGCAGATTTTCCGACAACATGGTCCGATCGGACATTTTCCGTCGGAATTTCCGACCGTGTGTACGGGGCATAAGGGTTGGGGAGCAGTCTAGTAATTAGCACACACTTCTAGGGTTCCCCCAGCTGTTCTACAAGCTAGAACCCCAGTTTTAACCACTCTTCCCACTGTCCACACACCCACACACCAGACACACAACAAATAATAACCTGCCACCACCCAACAGTTTGTCCGCAGACTGGTCTGCTGGGCTACCACACACACACACACACACACACAGATCTTGGTCTGGCAGATCTGTTAGCTTACAATCTGCATGCAATCTGCCAACACACAGTGCAATTGCATACCGATTGCCACGTACAGTCAGGTCCATAAATATTGGGACATTGACACAATTCTAATCTTTTTGGCTCTATACACCACCACAATGGATTTAAAATGAAATGAACAAGATGTGCTTTAACTGCAGACTTTCAGCTTTAATTTGAGGGTATTTACATCCAAATCAGGTGAACGGTGTAGGAATTACAACAGTTTGTATATGTGCCTCCCACCTTTTAAGGGACCAATTGGCTGCTCAGCTGTTCCTTTGCCAGGTGTGTGTTATTCCCTCATTATCCCATTTACAAGGAGCAGATAAAAGGTCCAGAGTTTATTTCAAGTGTGCTATTTGCATTTGGAATCTGTTGCTGTCTACTCTCAATATGAGATCCAAAGAGCTGTCACTATCAGTGAAGCAAGCCATTATTAGGCTGAAAAAACAAAACAAACCCATCAGAGAGATAGCAAAAACATTAGGTGTGGCCAAATCAACTGTTTGGAACATCCTTAAAAAGAAAGAACGCACCGGTGAGCTCAGCAACACCAAAAGACCCGGAAGACCATGGAAAACAACTGTGGTGGATGACCAAATAATTCTTTCCCTGGTGAAGAAAACACCCTTCACAACAGTTGGCCAGATCAAAAACACTCTCCAGGAGGTAGGTGTATGTGTGTCAAGGTCAACAATCAAGAGAAGACTTCACCAGTGAGTGAATACAGAGGGTTCACCACAAGATGTAAACCATTGGTGAGCCTCAAAAACAGAAAGGCCAGATTAGAGTTTGCCAAAAAACATCTAAAAAAGCCTTCACAGTTCTGGAACAACATCCTATGGACAGATGAGACCAAGATCAACTTGTACCAGAGTGATGGGAAGAGAAGACTATGGAGAAGGAAAGGAACTGCTCATGATCCAAAGCATACCACCTCATCAGTGAAACATGGTGGTGGTAGTGTCATGGCGTGGGCATGTATGGCTGCCAATGGAACTGGTTATCTTGTATTTATTGATGATGTGACTGCTGACAAAAGCAGCAGGATGAATTTTGTGTTTTTTTGTGTGTTTCGGGCAATATCATCTGCTCATATTCAGCAAAATGCTTCAGAACTCATTGGACGGTGCTTCACAGTGCAGATGGACAATGGCCTGAAGCATACTGCAAAAGCAACCCAACGTTTTTTTAAGGGAAAGAAGATACAAAAATACACACAATTGGCAATTTGCTATGAAAATAAAAAGGAATAAAAACAGAAATAAACTTTGCCAAAGTCTATCATTTAGTAGAAGCCCATATCTCAGGTTCCCCAATTTATTGAAATATGAATGTGGGATGGACTTTAGCCCTTCGCCAATCAACCCTGGGGGGTGTTCCTGTCTCAGCCCACAGGACCCAGAACAGTGCAGATTGCTGGGTCATGGATAGGATTTCCGAGACCAGCGTATCAGTCCGATCGTGACAGTACCAATCACTGCCTGCCTGCCGCATTCAGCTATTTATACCTTGTATTACTTTTTCGCACTCCCCTAACCTACCTATAAAGTCCATGCTGGGGCGATTTCCTTCTTTATAACGGTTTTGTGTGTTTTTCTAGGATTCTACACACGCTACAAATCATGTGTACGATCAAAAGGGATTATTTTCATTTCTCTGCCACTAATATTTTAGCTTTTATGAGAGATAAAATAGGTTCCTTCGATCTGGTGATATAATCAAAGTTTGCAAACCTTAAGGGGCCTTGCGAATGCCCCCTGTGGATCCTTATAGTCACACTGGCTAGGACTTTCTTCGAAGGCTTCAGAAAAGTGGCAATCTATGTTTACTAGAGCCTGGGAGACTTTTATTGGCATCTAGGTGTCAACTCGATCCTAGAATCTGATCCTGTCCTTTTCAAATGCTAATGAAAGAACATATGTGTATGTCTGATTACTGAATACTACATCTCTAATAACACAGAATTAAACTACATCTACAATCACACTCAGGGTTGGACTGGGCCAAAAATGTGGCCCTGGACTTTATTTAGACTGGCCCACTTAAATTTTATAGTGTCCCCATGAGCACCCACTTCAAATCAGGGTGTCCCCATCAGCACCCCCTTCACATCAGAGTCCCCATAAGTAACCCCCTTACATCAGAGTGTCCCCATCAGCAGCCCCCTTACATCAAAGTGTCCCCATCAGCAGCCCCCTTACATCAGAGTGTCCCCATCAGCAGCCCCTTACATCAGAGTGTCCCCTCCTCATGTGTACTCACAGTTCTGAAGGCAGCTTCTCGTTCCTCTCTCCAGTCATGTGATAAGTGACAAGTGATAAGGGGAGAGAGGAAGAAAAGTCGTGCATGTGCAGTGGGCACCCGGCTGTAAAACCACAAGCTGTCACAGCTGGGTACCCATAGTGAAGATGCCGGCGTGGGGGACCAAAGATAGCAGGTAAGACTGACTGGGGGGAGCACACTGCTGGATTGTGGGAAAGGTGAGTGGCTGTTTTTTAACAGTCAGCAGCTACAGTTTTTGTTTCTTTAACCTTAGATTAGAGATTACATGTTAGGGTGTCAAGTGTTAATTTTACATGGTAGGTAAGTGTTATGGTTAGGGGGGCAGATTAAAGTGTATGTATAGCCAAAACCTTTTTGTAGCTTTGACTAGAGTAGGGAAAGATTCAAATCCCTGCCAGCAGTGGCGGCCTGTCCATAAAGGGGCTACCCCCTAATCCATGCACCCGGCCGCTAATCTACATGCAGGGCGCCAGACACATGGATTTCAATCGTTTTTTTTTTTTTTTTAAGCACATACTGTAATTAGAGCCTGAGGCGCAGAGCCCACCTAGTTGTGTGACAATAGCAAATTAATATTCGCTATTGTCTTCCTGATTCTCCTCCCAGGCCAATCAGGAAGAGGGTCCTGAGACTCCATTGGCCAGGGAGTCTCCGGACCCCCTTCCCCCAGAGCGAGGAGTGTTGTTAGTTTTCTGCCCGCCCCCCAAAATATTGAGCACCAGCCGGCAGGTAATTCTTCTTTGCTGTCTGTGTCTTCTGCTGTAAGCAGAGATCATGAGGTGGGCACCTTGCAGAGTTGTAGCGGGGTGCCACCCCTGACACAATGTGTAACACTAAGGAATTTGCACTCCATTTCCTGTCCCAGAAATGCAAAATGAAGTTAAAGGAAATCTCCCAAAGTGAGTGAAATTCCCCTATTCGATAATTGTCCCTAGAACAGGTGTCCCCACTAGAAGATTTCCCCTTCTTGATCTGTGAAACTCTTTTCTTTCTCAGTAAGGCTTAGATGACACAAATGGGTGCTTATAGTAAAATGTATTTTTGTTCCCAGCACTACTCTACCCATTTCTCCTGCACTGGGTAACAGGAACAAATAGCTTTTAATTTTAGAAGGTGTAGCACCCACTAGTATGCCAGATCAATAGTACACATTTTTTTGAGAACAGGTACATTTCCAGGCTTGGCTGGTGTGTTTTTGTGATCTGGGTTGGGAGTGACCTAAAATAGAGCTGAGTGACTCACAGGTGGTGTCACTAGGACCTCACACATCTTTCCAGAATCTTCTGGTACTTTCTGGAAAGAGAGGTGAAGAGGGAAGGTTGAGGCATCTGGGGTATTCTGAGGAGCCCTGACCAATCCCCAATCTAGATTGGAAGGGGGCAGGCCTCCTTAAATACCCAGGGTCAGCCCAGCTGGGGAAGAGTTAATCGAGAGGAAGATGGAGATGGAGTGTTAGGCTTTCGGGGCCTTTGCGGGAGTTCCCCAGTCTGGGGGGGTTGACCTTGGGCCTGTGTTCGGGTGCGGACTGGACCCTCTTACAACTCATGGAGGTGTCCTGGCCAGGAGGCACAGGAGGAGCAAGAGAGGACAGCGGGAGAACACTGCCAGACAAGTCTCCAGAAGTTCCACAGCTGCAGCCAAGAGGGCTGGTGAGTGTTCACACCGTTGGGAGGACTGGGAGGCACGCCTGAGAGGGCTGAGATGCATCAGTCTGGGATGGGTGCAGAGCCAGTCTGGAGGAACTTTCTATATTTTGCTACACCATAGGGGCCCACTGTCCCTGCCTGTAAGGGGCATCTGCTTTAGGCCTGGCTGAGCCAGTATCAGGCCTACAGTGCTAGCTAGTCCAGGACATGCAGCAAGTGATGGAGGAGTGAGGAGTGATAATCTGCAAGCAAGGAAGTGCAGAAGGAGAAGAGGAGATTGTATATACAGAGGTATATATCGTAGTCCCAACTTTGACTTTTGATTACCTGGGCATAGGTTTCCCATCCCTATCCAAGTTTAATTCCCCTCAATGAAACATAAAAACAAGTGCAAGAACTACTTTCATGTCTCTGAGCAAGTGAAAAGTGTGTGCCTGGCTGGGCAGGGTGACAGACGGACTTCTACACTCAGCAGCCCTTACAGGGGTACCGCTACAAAGGCATGAGATGATAGTGAAGGGACATTCTCTGAGGAACCCTTGCAAACACAAGAAGGCATGTGAGTAGTGTAGGTTTAATTTGTGCAATAAGAATAAAACAATTTCTTTATGGTTTTCATTTCCTTTAGCTTTGGATAGTTGGAATTAGAAAAAAATGAACAAGAAGATTCTCTCACTTAAAGTAAAGGGTGAATTTTTCCTCATTCAGAAGGGAATTAGCTATTGAACAGTTCAGTACACTGGCTATTGAGTTGCATTACTAACAAATCTAGTAGTGAACTTCCTTACCTGGTAAACCAAATACCTTTTTGTCTCCCTTCATTAAAACCATAAAGTGATGTAGTACCCCCTAGTGTACAGACTAGTGTAGGTAAATGTATTTCCGACTCATGCCGCATACACACGGTCGGAATTCTCGTCGAAAAAAGCTCTGATGGTTTTCACGTCGGAATTCCGACGGAATTTCGCTCAAACTGTCTTGCCTACACACGGTCACACCAAATTCTGACGGTCAATAACACCGCGGCATACAACACATTCGACGGCACTATAAAAGGGAAGTTTAATGCTTCCGAGCATGCGTCGAATTGTTTCCGAGCATGCGTCGGAATTTTGCGTGTCGGAATTGCATACACACGGTCGGAAAAATTAAGAACAGGTTCTCAATCCAAAGTCCGTCAGAAATTCCGACAGAAAAAGACCGATGGGCATACACACGGTCAGAAAATCCGATGAAAAGCTCCCATCGGACTGTTTCCATCGGAAATTCCGACCGTGTGCATCACAGTAACTGGGAGAGTCTGGTTAATTGGTTGGGTTTACTGTAGGTCAGGCTGAAGGGCTCTTCAGGTAAGGCCTCTGGTACCTCCCCCTGGTTCTAGAAGCTTGGGGAAGTTTCTAGAAGATAGTGGGTGGAGGCAAGGAGGTCCTAAACTGCAAATTAATGGGCATCTGGCCAATCCCCAGGCAGGAGGCCTGGCAGGGTGGTTGAATCAGCCCATAAATATGGTGGAGCCTGGCCAGCAGGGGAGTCTGGTGGAAGATAGAGTACTGAAGCTGTGTCGTGTAGCTTGGTAGGGAACCCAGGGCTGAGGGGGCTCTGCCTCTGGGAGTTGTGAAAGGAAGGAAGAAGGACAGAGGGATCTCCACTACCCCACAGTCTCTTCTAGGAGCAAGTTTTCTGGGACAGTGTCAACAAGGTAAACCCAATCCCTTGTCCAGGGACATTTCACCAAGCAGCCAGGTGGACTGGTATTTTCAAGAGAGGGAACATAGAGCCTCCAACAAGTCGGGACTTTTCTAGAATTCCACCCAGGGGGCGCAGAGCTTCTAGAAGGAGAATTTACATTGCCATTTCCAGAAAGACTGTTGCTGTTCCAGAGGAAATACAGTGAAGGATTTGTTATTTTTGCGGTGTACATAGTGAAGGCAGTTGTCCTCATTTTTGTTCCTCAAGTCAAATTGGACATCCTATAATCCTATTCCCTATCCCAGTTGTTTTCCCCAATAAAACAACAAAACAAGCCCATGGACTGATTTTTGTCTCAGGATGAGAGTTGGAAAATACGTGTTGCCTGGCTGTGCAGGAATAGGGGGACTCAAAATTCAGCGGCCCTCTAGGGGGTAACACTATTCAGTTATGTTTATTATAATTTCCCCCCTCATGGGAAGTAGGCATTAGGCCCTCCCTTCATCCTTATACCCTGCTGTATTCCCTCTAACACCAGACAGCTGTTTTTTATGAAGGGGACAAGATAGGGCCACTTTTTTTTAAAGCAGCAGCCTTATGCTAATGGATATTTAGCTATTTCACACTAACCTGTGGCTGAATTATAGGATGGAAAATGGGGGAGATGGCCATATGTACAGATTATCTGCCAAAACAACCTCCAATATACTGTTAAAAATCCTGAGGCAGTAAAGCAAAATATTTATCATTGCTATTATATTTTTTCTTTTTTATGCCCCGTTCACACCAGAGTGCTGTGCGGAAAACCCGCGTTCCGTGCACGTTTCAGCACCAAGTTCAAAATGCACTGCAGTTGCGATCTGCAGCAGGTGTCAATTTGAACAACGCCCCATATGTAGGTTGATAAACACAGTGCGTTTGCCTGCATTGGATCGCATGGTACAGAAGTACCATGTGATCCAGTTGCAGTGTGTTTTATGAATGGGCTGAAATCGTACCGCACTGAACTGCATGTGAGTCACACAGAAACATACAGCGCATTCCTGTGCGATTCCTAGTGTGCATCTGCACTTAACCACAATTCCTGGTATTAAGTAAATAAATGAGTAATGACAGAATGAAAATCATACTCAGGAAATCTCCCAGAATCCCACAAGACAATTTTTACTATGAATCTCAACAATATTTAGTCATAATGGGATTCTCCTAATCCTTAACCCTCAACAGACTTTTTCCCTGGAGAAGGAGCCCCAATGTAGGATGGAAAAAGACACCTTTGGGCATCTTTTTGTTTTAACTGCTTCCGGATCGCCCCACGCATATATACTGCGGCAGGGTGGCCCTTCCGCACGAAATCACATACCTCTGCTTGATTTCATTTTCTGGGTCGCACCGCCGGCGACGAGTTCTCACTGTGCAAACAAGGCAGATTGCCGTTCTGTGACAGGAGAAGACAGAGAGCTTGTGTTTCTGCTAAGCAGGAACACAGATCTCTGTCGTTTTACAGTACGAGCACACCACCCCCCCCCACACACAGTTAGAAAGCACTCCCAGTGAACACATTTAACCCTTTGATTGCCCCTGATGTTAACCCCTCCCTTGCCAGTGTCATTGGTACACTAATTCAGTGATCAGTGCTAAATAATAGGTACTGGACGTACCTATTATTTAGCACTGATCACTGAATTAGTGTCACTGGTCCCCATAAAAATTTCAAAAGTGTCACTTAGTGTTCAATTTGCCCTCCGCAATGTCGCAGTCCCGCTATAAGTCACTGATCGCCGCCATTACTAGTAAAAAAAATTAAATAAATAAAAATTCCATAAAAATATCCCATAATTTGTAGATGCTATAACTTTTGTGCAAACCAATCAATATACGCTTATTGGGATTTTTTTTTTTTACCAAAAATATGTAGCAGAATACATATTGACCTAAATTGAAGAAAAAATGTGATTTTTGTTATTGGATATGTTTATAGCAGTAAAAAGTATAGTTTTTTTTTTTCAAAATTAAATATTTATTTATAGCGCAAAAAATAAAAACGGCAGAGGTGATCAAATACCACCAAAAGAAACCTCTATTTGTGGGAAAAAAAAAGGACATACATTTTATTTGTGTGCTGCGTTGCACGCCTGCGCAATTGTCAGTTAAAGTAACGCAGTGCCGTATCGCAAAATATGGCCTGGTCATGCAGGGAGGTAAACCTTCTGGAGCTGAAGAGGTTAAATTACCTGGGGAATGAAGGAAAAAGGAAAATTTATTATCAAATACTTACCGTAATTTTCCTTTCCTGATGGACTCCATGGCAGTCTACGTGTGGGTTAACCCCGCCTCCTCTCCAATGCTATAGGACCCCCTACCCTATAAAATTGAGCTCACCTGTAGAGACTGTGTTCCGTAACTAGCCTACTCAATAACTGATGGGTGGGAACTCCGTCTGCCATGGAGTCCATCAGGAAAGGAAAATTACGGTAAGTATTTGATAATAAATTTTCCTTTTTCCTGACAGACTCCATGGCAGTCTACGTGTGGGAAATAACTAGCCAATCCACACGGGTTGGCATACTAAACAGAAATAAATTTGACCCGTCAACCGACAGGAATTATAAACAAAAATTCACAGAGATAGTGAAGCAAGCTCAATGTAGTAATGTGACATTAAAGTTTTACTAGAGGCCCATGAGGCCGCTTGCAAATGATGTCTGGAGCCACGTACCGGGCTGTCGCCCATGGAGCCGCTATACCCCCAGTAGAGCGTGCCATCACTGCCTCTGGAGGAGTCAGGCTTCTAACTCTATAGGCCTGTTGGATGCACTGGACAATCCAGACCGCAGTCTTTTCTGGACGAGGCTTAATTCCCTTTGATGCTGCCAGAGTGCCGGACAAACAAGTAACGTCGTGCATAGAAATAAGGATCACCTGGTACGGAGAAAATGTTTAGAAAAAGGCTCTTCATGACCTAGTTACCCGATCTCCCAAGACCTCCTAGCCGAGGTAATGGCTACCAGGAAAGCAATTTAGCCGAAAAGGTCTTTAACAGAAAGCAGGGAGAATTCTGTGTTACTGAGTCCAGACAGTGAGTTTGAGAACAAGGGGAAGATCCCATTTAGGAAACCTTGGCCTCCCTTACGGCCTGAGTCTTGATGCCCCACGGAAGAAGAGCTGCTGGATTAAAAGGGTGAACAGTGAAAGCAAAGTTGGATCAGAAGGGGAAACCAAAGCCTGTTCGGCCAGTAGGGAACCATCGTCCCACTTTGACCCCTACCGCTTGGAGCCTCCGTAGAGCCTGAAGATAGATGGGAACGGGGAAAAGCGTATGCCCTCCTGCATCTCCACTGATCTGTCCGGGCATCTTTCCCGAAGGACTGGCTGTAACAACCCCGAGCTTAATGCCTTTTTTTTTTTTTTTTTTTTTTTTATATATTAAATTGCAGGGGAAACGAATAGATCTACCTTGGGATTGACTACCAGAGACCGAATCCACTTAAATGTCTGTACATGAAAAGACAGTTCATTGTTGTCTAAGCTGAGTGCACGACAGGAAGTCTGCCTGGACGTTTTGGACCCCGGCATAAAGACTGCTGAAAAATTGGCCAGATAATATTTTTGGGCCTATGACCTGATGGGCTTAGATTCCTTAGAGCAAGGAGGAGCTCTGAGTACCCACTTGTCTCTCCCTGAAGGAGACCACTGTGGAGTTGACCATTCTCAGTAAAACCGACTCCCCGTTCAGGAGAAGGACTGGATTGCACACCAGGCTGCCTGAAGGACCTGGACAATAGGGCCCGATATTATAAAAACGGGCCTCCCACTTGACTTATGCAAGATCCGCCCTGCATAAGGCCCTCAACCAGCACTGCTGGTATTGGCTGTGACCGTGACTTATGAGATGGGAGCGCTGGAGTGGCAATTGATCAGATTTTGCGTTGAAGCCACCAGAAGAGGTTGTTACTCACCAAAGATGATATATGAATCGATTTATTGACATCCCCTGAATTCCATTGTTGAAGAGACCCTCACTGAAGAGGGCGTAACCTCCATAGGGCCCGCTCAACCATGGGGAGTTGTATGGAATATTGTGCCAATAATCGTAAGCACTATGAGGCCTTCAGGCATGTGAAGCCCAGAGCCAGAGAAAACTTCTCTACTGGGAGAGTGATGGTGTTCTCCGTCGTGATGAACTGAGCCCCTAAGTATACCAAGCGCTGGACTGGTTTCAAGCTGGCTTTTTTTTTTTTTTTTTTTAATAGTTTAGGAGCTGCCCGAATTCTATCAATATATAGGTAACCAACTCTTGTGGACCCGCGGCTGCTTCTTTGTCTAGTAACAGCGACAATAGAGCACCTAGGTAGAGGAACAAGCGTATCCCTTTTATTCAGATGAGAGCCACTGAAGCTTGAAGGACTTTCGAGAATACTCGGAGTGAGGTTGTCGGCCCCAAAGGGAAAGCAGATGTTCTTGGCCGGCTTGGAACCGGAAGTTATTAGTGAAAATCCTCCGCACAGGAACGTGGAAATAAGCAACCTTCAAAATTATTGAGATTAATCAATCTCCTGGTTGTGCAGCTTGCTGAATGGTAGCCAGAGTCTCTGTTATAGACAGACAAATCAAGACTATCACTGGACGCCAAGAACCGTTCTTTTTCTGAGCTAGGAAGAGAGAGGAGAAAATACCCCAAGAACTCCTCGCCGTTTGGGACGGGCAGCACCAATCCCTGTATTTCCAGCGAATCCACGTAGGACAGCAACATTTGCTTAACTCTCTTCTAGCCATGGTAGCAGGGTAATGATGAATCTGGGGAAAGGAGTGCCGATAAAGGACTATATGTGACCTGATGAGACCGTCTTGATGGTCCACGAGCCCCTTTCTGACCCGCCTGGGCAAGCTCAATCTACAAAACGACTTAAGCCCCATACACACGGTCTGACTTTTTCATGGATTTTGTCCGATCGGACAAGGTTGTTGAAAAATCAGACCGTGTGTATGCACCATCGGACAGTGTTCGTCGGTTTGTCCGACGGACAAAGTCTTATCTCCTGCTGGAAAGATTTGCCGTCAACCCGGTCCGATCACACCAAACCCGATCGTGTGTACGGTTGTCCGACCGGACAAAGTGCTACGCATGCTCAGATCACATTACAAGACCAAAGCTATTGGCTACTAGCCTCTACGTTGTCCCATCGTAGGCAACAAACGTCACCACGTTCAGAATGATCGGATTTTCCGACAACTTTGTCCGACCGTGTGTACGCAAAACCAACATCGGACAAAGTACGACGGACATGATCCGACGGACCTGGTCTGCGGATTGTCCGACCGTGTGTATGGGGCTTTAGTCAGCTCGCGATCACTGGGCACCTGAATCTTTCCGAAGGGCGTCCACCTTCTGCTTCAATTACCTTTGAAGTCCCTGTCCGGGCCTGTACGAGCGTGCTTCCCATGAACGCCCAATGCTGTAAGAGTAGAGTTCGAACCCACGTGGATATTCATCCATTGGTTCTTAAGTCCAACGCCTTAACCACTCGGTCATCCTGGTACTTCGTCTTCTGGGCTGGGGCGACCAAGGACAGCGTAGCCTGAGCCAACAGGTGGATAAGGCAGATCGAAGCTCACCCCAGGAAGCCCGTTGACCAGGAGTGGAAAGTTAGAACATTCCTTCCCCGGGTGATTTCTTTAGCTGGTGAAGTGGAAGGTCCTTCCCACTTCCGGGCTTCTTTGACCGCTTTGACTAGTGGGGAAACCTGAGAAAAAACAAAACCTCTGATGAATTCATCTCCTTTCAAATCACTGACCGAAGAACCTGGGGAGGCATCGTAGGGCTGGAATGGGCCTGGATCTTCCTGGGCCTCTTCAGCCAGGTAGCCAGAAAGAGTGGTGGACTGGCTCTGCGTGTTGATTGCATCCCACTCCTTTGGGGGTTGAAGAACCATACGCTTGACAATCAACTCCAACTGTTTGAGCAAGAGCTGGGTCACATAGTAACTTACCCTCCGGAAGTGGTGACCCACATCCCTAGCAGGCTCTGAAATCAGAGCAGCTGTCATGGCAGTGTGTGCGGTGGCTGAAGGAGGAATGAGGACATCTCCTCTTTTTAAAGGAATACGACGCTTCCTTGTTGGAGGAGGAAGGGGAACGTCTCCTCTGTCTAAAGGAGGAATAGAACATCTCCTTGTTGGAGGAGGAATGGAACATCTCCTCTGTCTAAAGGAGGAATGGAACATCTCCTTGTTGGAGGAGGAATGGGAACGTCTCCTCTGTTTAAAGGAGGAATGGAACATCTCCTTGTTGGAGGAGGAATGGAACGTCTCCTCTGCTTAAAGGAATGCAACACTTCTTTGTTGGAGGAGGAATGGAACATCTCCCTGTTGGAGGAGGAATGGAACGTCTTCTCTGTCTAAAGGAGGAATGCAACATCTCCTTGTTGGAGGAGGAATGGGAACGTCTCCTCTGCTTAAAGGAGGAATGCAACATCTCCTTGTTGGAGGAGGAATGGAACGTCTCCTCTGTTTGAAGGAGGAATGCAACATCTCCTTGTTGGAGGAGGAATGGAACGTCTCCTCTGTTTAAAGGAGGAATGCAACATCTCCTTGTTGGAGGAGGAATGGGGAACATCTCCTCTGCTTAAAGGAGCAATGCAACATCTCCTTGTTGGAGGAGGAATGGAACGTCTCCTCTGTTTAAAGGAGGAATGGAACATCTCCTTGATGGAGGAGGAATGGAACGTCTCCTCTGTTTAAAGGAGGAATGCAACATCTCCTTGTTGGAGGAGGAATGTGAACGTCTCCTCTGTCTAAAGGAGGAATGGAACATCTCCTTGTTGGAGGAGGAATGGAACGTCTCCTCTGTCCAAAGGAGGAATGGAACATCTCCTTGATGGAGGAGGAATGGAACGTCTCCTCTGTTTAAAGGAGGAATGGAACATCTCCTTGTTGGAGGAGGAATGGAACGTCTCCTCTGTCTAAAGGAGGAATGCAACATCTCCTTGTTGGAGGAGGAATGGGAACATCTCCTCGGCCTTTGGTGTAAATGTTGTGGCCTGGCAAGGTCTCTGTCATTCTGGAAACGACATGAGGATCCAACCTGAAAGGACTGGAGGAGAAAAAAAGAAAATGGGGGGGGGGGGGGGCAAGATATGACAACAAAAGTGTCACACTTGCGACTGTACCCCAATCCCTCCCCTCACCTGCACAAACCCTGTGCGTGAGGGCTGGCCACATGAAGGCGGTGACTTGTCCATGCCCTCTGGACGAAAAAGCGTCACAATGGATGGTCTGCAAAAGATCTAAGAATGCCAATGTATTGGAGCCAGCGAACGGCAAAAAAGAACTCATCTGCCTGCCGTCCCCCTTTTTTTTTTTTTTTTTTAAACAACATTTATTTGTATCAACATTCTGCCTTTAAGGCCAAAAAACAAAGGGACAAAAAACGAAATGCACATTCATATATATATATATATAAATAGGTATATGACAGTCCTTCAATATTCCTTCTTTATTATTTTATTTGTTTATTTATTTATTTATTTTTTCTACTTTTTAAAACACTAATTTAAACAAAGGAATCAGGCATAAGCCCTTACTAAGGCAGACCAGAGCTGGGGAACAGCCGCTGTCTCCGCTCGCTGCCTGGGACAATCCCATTATGACAGGAGCTAGCAGCCGCTTTTGAAATCCCCGCCCGTGACGTCACCGCCCCCCTTTACATCGCGCCTGCGCTGTAGGGAGGAAGCCAATCGGCGCCTGCGCGGCCGCCGGAGGATCCACCAATCCACGCACACGCGAGCCAAGCCTCGCTTTCAAGAGGGCCTCTGCGCATGCGCAGACGGCAGCGGCGGCCGCGACCCGGAAGTGCCGCGGTGAGCTGGAACGCAAAGCGCTCCAACCACCATGAGGGGAAAGGAATACTGTAGAGGGACCAGCAGGGAAGACAATACAAACACATATTTTTACATAGAGGTGACTGCCATGGAGGAAAATAAAATTGCAGACCTTGCCAGCCGTTGGTGCGTCCGTCCGTCCGTCAGGCATACCGGGGCAACTACCCCACCGCAACCAGGGTATCATCAGGATTTTTAAGGTACTCGCCTGCCCATGGCTGGGCTCTGCGCTGCAGCACATAAGGAATGCCAAATCTTCTTAATCCATCCGACCGGACGCGAACAGCATGTGTGTTGTCCATTGGAGGAGGACAAAAAAGGAACACAGTCTCTACAGGTGAGCTCAATTTTATAGGGTAGGGGGTCCTATAGCATTGGAGAGGAGGCGGGGTTAACCCACACGTAGACTGCCATGGAGTCTGTCAGGAAATATGTTTTATTTCTAAAACATTTTTTTTTTTCTTTGTTTTCCTGTGTGTTATTTTGCTTTTACAGAAATTGGATTAATAGCTTTGTAGACCAAAGACTATCATTAGCTATTCAAAAGGGGTGAGTTAGGAGGACGTATAACACCCACATACTCAAACCACCAGTTCAGCACACAGTAGTGTGGCACAGCCTGGCACCCATTACCAGTGATGTAAGTAACTGAGTTAAAATAAACGGAGTTACTTAACGCAGTTACTTTAGAGGGTAACGAGTAATCTAACTGATTACTTTTCCCCTCATGGTAACGCAGTTCCCATTACTTGGGTGGCATTACCGCAATTACATCTACCGCCACTTGATGGCAGTAGTGTATTTCCGGTGTCCTGACAAAAAAGTTCCCCTGCTGGATAAGGACCCCCTGTACTGCGCAGGCGCAGCGTTTGCGCAGTACGAAGGACTACGGAGCTTACGAAAATTGCTGAACCTAAATAGCTCTGAGTGAACTCTACACCGCGCAGGTGCAGTTAACATGTAATTGTACGAGGCGATGCTGCACGCTCCCGATGCTCGTGCTACTCTGCAAGGGGCGTCTATCGTGTAACTAAGGGGCGGGTCTAGTATTACTGTAACCAAGGGGCGCATTTATTATTATTGTTATATATCGAGCTCTGCCCATTAATTTAACATTCGCCCTCTTCTGTAGCCATCCGCCCCTTACACGATATAATAATAATAGACCTGCCCCTTGCTTACACGCTATAACAGATCTGCCCCTTGGTTAGAGTAATAATAGAGCAGCCCCTTGGTTACACGATATATAACAATAATAATAAATGCGCCCCTTGCTTACAGTAAAACTAGACCCGCCTCTTAGTTACACGTATAGAATATTAAAAAAAAAGTCACAGTTACTGTGCTGCGTAACTAATTACTTTTCCAATGTAGTAACTGAGTTACTAACGCAATTACTTTTTGGGAGAAGTAATTTGTAACTTAACTAATTACCTTTTTAAAGTAAGATGACCAACACTGCCCATTACCACAGAGTTCATATTTTAAAGGAGACGTCTGTTTTTTTTTAGCACTTCTCTTGATGTACCCAGCCAGTGACCAACAGCATTCTGGCTGGTACCAGCACAACGGTGGGCCCATACACTCCAACCAATTGACTATAAGGCTGTGTGCCGGATGTGGCCAGTCCGGTATTGCTGGTGGAGGGGGGGCTGGTTATTTCATGCATAAACTTGCCTGACTATATTTTCCTCTTGCCCTTCACACAATACTGGTGTCTATTACTTTAGCTACTTCAGCACACATTTTATGAACAGACCCAAAGTTTACATATCTGGTAATTTATTACAGACTATTTGATTTTTTTTTATGGCTTCCCATTCCAAAATATGTAAATCTACCCAAAGGCTAATAAATAATGCATTACTAGTTGTAAAGATGTACAGTATAAATCCTTATGCTGTAAAGTTATAGTCCCCACTTCCTTTCTATGTTTAGGAAACACACATGTATGGTATACTGTTAGAGAGTGTTAAATAGGAAACATTTGTACTGTATAGAGTTGGGCATAGACCGTTTTCTCCATCCACACAAGCAAAGTGGATAGAGGAATTCCCCCTGCCAGGACACGGACATTGTATTCTGACAGTGGCTCCCGCTGCTGTCAGAATGCACTGATCAGCAGCTGCAGACAATTGGCTGCATCCTCCGATCAACAAAGTGTGATCAACTTCTGTCAAACAGGGAAAGCCATACACGGTTTAATATTTGTCTGATTTCTGCTGTATTGACACATTTTGATACATCTATGCCCAGCTTTACATAAAAAGGCATTATGCATTCATTTGAAACTTTGGTATTTGTAGTTATATATGGTAAATATGCTTAGGATTTCCATGACCATATCAAGTCATCCTGCCCTTTTTATAGTATACCAAGAGACATTACAGTAGAACTAAATGCAACATTTTTTTAAGTAAGGGAAGGGTATAACCCCTGTAAGGTATATTTTTTGCCCTCTTTGTCCCAATGGTAAGAGAAGTGAGGTGAAATCCCTGCAAATAAGGGGAATCTCTTGGGGACCCCCATGTCACCAAAATTAGTGTCCCCATTGGAAGATTTACCCTCTATTACTTTTCTGGGGACAACCCAAAATTTGGGATTTTCTTTCACTTTCACTTTCAATGAGAATCGTAAACAGAAGAAATAAAGGTTAGTGTTACTAAATCCACAACAGTAAAATCAGTCTGTATATGCAGCATAGCATGCTTGTTATACTCACTGTGGAATTTAAGGGGTTAATCCTCTGCATTGTGTAAAAAGGCTGTTTTATCCTGTATGCATAGATCCTCCCCTCCTGCACTGTCTATCTTTGGAAGGCCAGCTAACACAGGCAGGGTAGCCAACCTGCACCTGCTTAGTTGTGTTTTTTATGCTGGAGAGAACATTTACTTGTTTTCAGAGCTAGCCAGGCCACATGATATTGACATCACACATGTGGGCATGTATACAGGCTGAAGTGGAAATCTCCTCCAACCTGAACTCTCAGCACTGGAGAAACTGTGCAAATTATATTGTAACCGTGGCATACAGATCTTCCAAAAAGGTATATACACTATCTCACAAAAGTGAGTACATCCCTTACATCTTTTAATGTGACAACACAATATAAAGAAGTGAGTGTACAGCTTGTATAACAGTGTAAATGTGCTATCCCCTCAAAAAACTTAACACACAGCCATTAATGTCTAAACCGCTGGCAACAAAAGTGAGTACACCCCAAAGTGAAAATGTCCAAATTGGGTCCAATTAGCCATTTTACATGTGACTCGTTAGTGTTATAAGGTCTCAGGTGTGAATGGGGAGCAGGTGTGTTAAATTACGTGTTATCGTTCTCACTATTTCATACTGGTCACTGGAAGTTCAACATGGAATCTCAGGGCAAAAAACTCTCTGAGGATCTGAAAGAAATTATTGTTGCTCTACATAAAGATGGCCTAGGCCAGGGCTCGACAAACCCCGGGCGCCAGGTCGCATTTGCGACTAGAATTAGCGACCTGGCGCCTGGGGCAGCACAGCTGGGCTATCCTGTCTCCATTCTCCATGGCGCACCCCCCGGGGCCCCGGCCGGTAATTGAGGCAGCGGCTTTGCGGCCTTGTGCAGTCCTATGGTTTCTTCTAGAATCTGGCGCCCTCTTGTGGTGGCCGTTGGTATGACATCCAGCAATGCTAATGGCGCTGTTTGTTTTCACTGCCTGCCCATCTCCTTCTCTTTACTTAGAACCCCCAAACATTATATATTTTTTATTCTAACACCCTAGAGAATAAAATGGCGGTCGTTGCAATACTTTCTGTCACACCGTATTTGCGCAGCGGACTTTTTTGGCGGAAAAAAAAACTTTTTTTTTTTAATTAAAAAATAAGACAACAGTAAAGTTAGCCCAATTTTTTTTTATATTGTGAAAGATAATGTTACGGCAAGTAAATTGATACCCAACATGTCACTCTTCAAAATTGTGTCCTCTCATGGACTGGCAACAAACTTTTACCCTTTTAAAATCTCCATAGGCGACGTTTAAAAAATTCTACAGGTTGCAGGTTTTAAGTTCCAGAGGATATCTAGGCTAGAATTATTGCTTTCACTCTACCGATCACAGTGATACCTCACATGTGTGGTTTGAACACCACCCACAAGCTCGGCGGGATGGGGCGCGTTTAAAATTATTATTTTTTTTCTTATTTATTTTAACTTTCATTTTTGATTTTTTCACTGTTCTTTTGAAAAAAAAAATTGTGTCACTTTTATTCATATGACAAGGAATGTAAAAATCCCTTGTAATAGAAAAAAGCGTGACAGGTCCTCTTAAATATGAGATCTGGGGTCAAAGAGACCTCAGATCTCATATTTACACAAAAATGCAATAAATAAAAAAAAAATTTGTCATTTGAAAATAAATAATAATAATAAAATGTCCCTTTAAGAGCTATGGGCGGAAGTGACGTTTTGAAGTTGCTTCTGCCCTGCAATGACTTGGAGACAGGCGGGGGCCATCTTCCCCTTACTCGTCTCCATGTCAGGCCAGGGACAGGTCCGGATCGCCCCCGTCGTTACTGATGGCCCGGTAAGTGGTGGAGGGCACCGGAGTGCTGCGGGAGGGGGGCCCCTCTCCCACCGCCGATAAAAGGGATCTCACCGCAGAGACCACTTTTATCTGAAAGAGAACCGCCAGCTCTTGAAGAGGATACCAGGGTTATGGTAGCTAGCTGCTACCATAACAACGGTATTCCTCTTCAAAGACAGGACGTATATAGTCGTCCTGCGGGAAGGAAGTGGTTAATTAAAATGAATTTATTTGTCATCTCCCTGCTCGGCCCCTTTCACACGGGCTGTCTGATCAGGTTTGCCTGTCAGTTTTTCAGCTGGACCTGATCGGACCCTTAGCGGGTATATGGCGGTCTTGTGTCCCTGCAAGGCAGGAAATAAAAGCAGTCACGTTCGTTCTAGTTGTCTATGTAAATTTAAGATTTATATTGAAAATAAAGCTTTGTCGGTCGTAAAAAAAAAAAAAAACTTGGCTCCTAACTTTTTTAGCTAGCTTCTAGATTCCAAGCAAATTTGTCAAGCCCTGGCCTAGGCTATTATAAGATTGCCAAGACCCTGAAACTGAGCTGCAGCACGGTGGTCCAGACCACACAGCGGTTTAACAGGACAGGTTACACTCAGAACAGGCCTCGCCATGGTCGACCAAAGAAGTTGAGTGCACGTGCTCAGCGTCATATCCAAAGAATGTCTTTGGGAAATAGACATATGAGTGCTGCCAGCATGGCTGCAGAGGTTGAAGGGGTGGGAGGTCAGCCTGTCAGTGCTCAGACCATACCTTGCACACTGCATCAACTTGGTTTACATGGCTGTCATCCCAGAAGGAAGCCTCTTATAAAGATGATGCACAAGAAAGCCCGCAAACAGTTTGCTGAAGACAAGCAGACTAAGGACATGGATTACTGGAACCATGCCCTGTGGTCTGATGAGACCAAGATAAACGTATTTAGTTCACATGGTGTCAAGCATGTGTAGCGGCAACCAGGTGAGGAGTACAAAGACAAGTGTGTCTTGCCTACAGTCAAGCATGGTGGTAGGAGTGTCATGGTCTGGGGCTGCATAAGTGCTGCCGGCACTGTGGAGCTACAGTTTATTGAGGGAACCATGAATGCCAACATGTACTATGACATACTGAATGATATGCATGATCCCCTCCCTTCGGAGACTGGGCCGCAGGGCAGTATTCCAACATGACAGCGACCCCAAACCTACCTTCAAGATAACCACTGCCTTGCTAAAGAAGCTGAGGGTAAAGGTGATGGACTGGCCAAGCATGTCTCCAGACTTAAACCCTATTGAGCATCTGTGGGGCATCCTCAAACAGAAGGTGGAGGAGCGCAAGGTCTCTAACATCCACCAGCTCTGTGATATCGTCATGGAGGAGTGGAAGAGAGCTCCAGTGGCAACCTGTGAAGCTCTGGTGAACTCCATGCCCAAGAGGGTTAAGACAGTGCTGGAAAATAATGGTGGCCACACAAAATATTGACACTTTGGGCCCAATTTGGACATATTCACTTAGGGGTGTACTCACTTTTGTTGTCAGCGGTTTAGTTAATAATGGCTGTGTGTTGAGTTATTTTGAGGGGGACAGCAAATTGACACTGTTATACAAGCTGTACACTCATACTTTACATTGTAGCAAAGTGTAATTTCTTCAGTGTTGTCACATGAAAAGATATTATAAAATATTTACAAAAATGTGAGGGGTGTACTCACTTTTGTGAGATACTGTATTGGCAGTATTTTAATGTAAAAATAAATGTATAAGCTGTGGGCACTGTGGGGGGGGGGGGGGGGGGGGGGGGGGGACTATTTTCATATTACTGCGTTTAGTAACACTTTAATCTCCCTAATGGGGACACGAACAGCAATAAAACTTGACAGGGGTACTAATTCCTCTGTCCTCTATCCAAACCTAATAAAAGTTTTGCCTTTTGTTATATTTTAAAGCTGGAGATCTTGGTAGGGGTGGATCTGGAAGACATGCACTTCTACATAGTTTTCCATGTTCTTCAATCTTCCTGGCAGTTATAAACCTAAAAGGGAGGAGAAGTGGAAATGCATCTTTGTGCAATGGTCCATACACATTTTGCAACTACAGCAAGATTAATGGGTCATTCCAAGAAAACCTGAACGTTTAGGACTGTGGAAAGCAGATATGAAAATCAGCTTCTGAATTTTGCACAGAAATACTCTCTCTTCCATATACAGTATATAAATACTCTCCCTTTATTTTAGTAATTAAAACAACTTTACAACTTGTGCTTTTACATATTCTTAAAACAATCCTAAGACTCCAAAATCTGTGTGAAAAAGATCTGAGTAAAGCCTTGTACACACGGTCAGACTTTAAACAAACTTTTCCATGGATTTCTGTCCAAAGGGCGTCGGCCGTGAACTTGTATTGCATACACACGGCAGGACTTTTTCATACAACTTTCACCAAATCACGTGTTTTTTCTGCTCTTTACCGCCAACCTTTGGTCAACTTCTGTATTGTTGTCTGATCTTTTGTATTGGTTCTGAGAATGCGTGTTTGTACTTTGGACTAAAGTCCGATGGTTTTCTGTACACATGATCAGACTTTTCTCCATCGGACTTTTGTTGCCGAAAAGTTTATCTGTTTGCAGAGTGAACTTTTGTCGGATGAAAACCGAAAAAGTTTGTCCGATGGAGTGTACACACGGTCAGATGTTGCCTTAAAACAGCTAATTTGCATGTTTGTTGTCAAAAAGTCTGATCGTGTGTATGGGTCTTAACTCTATTAAAGTGGAACTAAACCCTCATGCTCTTTACAGCCAAAGATAGTGCCATTTTAGCCTCTATTAACATTTGCAGCTTCCATGATGCTGCACATGTAATCAACTATAACACCAGCCATTTCAAGGGCTAGAAGGTTTAAGTGAGAGCTGACATAAGCTGTGACTGCCTCACTAGAGGCAGACCTTGAATGTATCCATTTTGGGAAACAGTTAAGTTGACGGGTTTAGGCTGGGTTCACACTGGTACGACGCGACAGTCGTACCAGTGTGACCTGTGGACTGTGGATCAGACTTTGCCCTGCAACTTCCGTCTGACTTCAATGAATGGGATCTGACTTTGATCCTCGACAATACCAGGCCGTTTGAGCTTGGTATCAATCTTGAGGAGGAACCCCTTGCCAAAATAAAAAAAAAACGGCGTAGGGTCTCCCCCCCCCCCCCCCCCCTGACCATACCAGACCCTTCGAGGCATGGGAAGAAGGTGCTTTGGGGTGGGGGGGATGTGGCCTGGTATGGCGTGGGGTTCCCCTTCAAGATCCTCAGAGCAAAAGTCGCATGCCAAAGTCGGATCAGTTAAGATGATGATCCGATTTTGATCCAACTTTAATGATATTCAATGGGCTAAAGTTGGACCAAAGTAGTGCAGGAACCTTTTTCAAAGTCAGACCGACTTGTGTCAGACTAGTTACGACGACTCTCATAGGGAACCATTGATTTATTCACATCATGCGACATGTGCTCGGAGTGTATGTCGTACAAGTGTGAACCCGGTCTTAGTTTCACTTTAATGAACAAAAAGTATTTTTTTACAAACATTACTTGTAAATACACTATATTACCAAAAGTATAGGGACGCCTGCCTTTACACGCACATGAACTTTAATGGCATCCCAGTCTTAGTCAGTAGGGTTCAATATTGAGTTGGTCCACCCTTTGGAGCTATAACAGCTTCAACTCTCCTGGGAAGACTGTCCACAAGGTTTAGGAGTGTGTCTATGGGAATGTTTGACCATTCTTCCAGAAGTCCATTTGTGAGGTCAGGCACTGATGTGGACGAGAAGGCCTGGCTCGCACTCTTCGCTCTAATTCACCCCAAAGGTGTTCAATTGGGTTGAGGTCAAGAAGCTTTTTTTGCTGAGAGGCATGTTCAGTCCATGGAATATTTAATTTTTTTGTCACAAGTTTGTGAAAAATTAATTATTATTTTTTTTTTTTACACAAAGTTGTCACTGAAATTATATATTGCTCACACATGCCATGGGTATATGTGGAATTTCACCCTTTCATTCTGCTGCTTCTCCTGAGTACGGGGATACCACATGTGTGAGACGTTTTGGTAGTCTAGCTGCGTACAGGACCCCAGAAAGCAATCACTGCCTTCAGGCTTTCTAAGGACATAAATTGCTAATTTCACTTCCTCACTACCTATGACAGTTTTGGGGGGCCTGAAATGCCAAAATAGCATGAAAAAATACATTTTCGTTTTGCTTTCTTAACTTTTCCAAAAAATTGTGGCAACAAATGAGACCTGCAGAATTCTCACCATGCCTCTTAGCAAATAGCTTGGGGTCTCTACTTTACTGAAAAGGGGTGATAGGTGGTGAGGAAGTGAAATGAGCAATTTATGCCCTTAGAAAGGCTGAAGACAGTGATTGGTTTTCATGGTCCTGTATGCGGCTAGAAGGCCAAAAAGTCTCACAAATGTGGTATCCCCATACTAATGACACTGTGACAGGGCAGTGAAAGAGTTAACTGGGGGCAATCAAAACTTTATTAAGGAATATATGGCGGGTACACTGACGCTATCTGGGACTGATGCTAACTGCCACCAATGCAATCTAGCTTCACCAGTGACACTAATACAGCGATCAGTAAAAAACATGCACACTTTACCTAATCACACTGTGACAAGGAGTGAAAGGGTTAACTGGGGGGGGGGGCGATCAAGGGGTTAAATGTGCCTTACTATGGGAACTGGTGTCAGTGTAGTACTTGTACTCATTGTAGATGCTATCTCCTCTCACGCTCAATCTGAAAAGGATTCCAGGAGAGAAGATTCCATCATTTCCTGTGCCTGTGTTTACATTACACAGGCAGATGACATTCTGTCATTCGTGGGAACCGATCAGCAGGTCCAGGCCATAAATCATTGACCTGGAACGGATGATTTATTGGTTCTGAATCTAATCCGAATATTGCCTGGACGGTGTGCCCCTTCAGTACATATATGTGGTGTGCTCGGCAAATGGTTAACCATTAAATATATTCTTCAATAGCCAAAAGCCCAGTTATTACCTTGCAAAAGTTTTTGTGACATCATCACTTTGCTGCATATATCCTATGTAGTGATCAGAGCTGTAGGAGGAATCCAGAGGGCCCACTCACTAGTGGCTGGGTTTAATAACAAGAAGTTCCAGCAGGAAAAGTTTCCCACTGGATTACTGCACAGATATGGAAAAAATATACAAAGGAAACCAAAATTTAGGCCCAGTTCACACTGGTGCGAAATTAGCTCCCCATTAAATGCAATGAAACCATTCTATAAGAAGCGACTTGAGTAGCTCCGACTTAGAAAAAGGTTCCTGCACTACTTTTGGTCCGACTTTGGCACCACTTGCATTGACTTATGTTAAAGCGGAGTTTTAGCCACAAACATTTTTTTTTTTAAAGTCAGCAGCTACAAACACTGTAGCTGCTGACTTTTAACCACTTGCCTACCGGGCACAAACACCCCCTTCCTGACCAAGCCATTTTTCAGCTTTTAGCGCTGTCGCATTTTGAATAACATTTGCGCGGTCATGCAAGGATGTACCCAAATAAAATTTTTATAATTTTTTCCCCACAAACAGAGCTTTATTTTGGTGGTATTTGATCACCTCTGCGGTTTTTATTTCTTGCGCTATAAACAAATTAAGAGGGACAAGTTTGAAAAAATTCAATATTTTTTACTTTTTATTATAATAAATATCCAATTTTTTTTTTTTTTAAACATTTTTTTTCCTCAGTTTAGGCCAATACGTTTTCTTCTACATATTTTTGGTAAAAAAAAAAAAAATCGCAATAAGCGTCTATTGATTGGTTTGCGCAAAAGTTATAGCGTCTACAAAATAGGGGATAGATTTATAGCATTTTTATTATAATTTTTTTTTTTTACTAGTAATGGCGGCGATCTGCGATTTTTATCATGACTGCGACATTGCGGCGGACATATCGGACATATCGGACACTTTTGACACATTTTTGGGACCATTCACATTTATACAGCGATCCGTGCTATAAAAATGAATTGATTACTGTATAAATGTGACTGGCAGGGAAGGGGTTAACACTAGGGGGCGCTGCAGGGGTTAATATGTTCCCTAGATTAGTGATTCTAACTGTGGGGGGAGGGGACTGACTGGGGGAGGGGACCGATCGGTGTCCCTATGTACAAGGGACACACCATCGGTCTCCTCTCCAGTGACAGGACGTGGATCTGTGTGTTTACATACACAGATCCACGTCCTGCTCACTTACCGGGCAATCGCGGGTGCCTGGCGGACATCGTGGCCCCCTAGTGGCCAAAAAGCGAGCGCCGTCATATGACGGCGGCCCGCCACAAGAGCTGCACCGCTCCGCCGTCATTTGACAGCGGGCGGTCAGCAACTGGTTAATAAGGACACTTACCTGTCCAGGGAGCCCGCGATGTCGCCCCCCCAGGCCGATCCGTCCATTGGATCATGTGCATTTGCCGCCATTCTAACTAAGGGAAATCGTCAGCGGAGCCTTGCGGCTTCACTCCTGGTTTCCTACTGCGTATGTGCGAGTGGCGCATCGCTTTATGAATGGCCAGCTTGTCTTTTGGGACACACACAGGTTCCAGAAGACAGCAGAGGGGGCTCGCCGCACAAGAGGACATGACGTCCTGTGCCGCGGCTGGGCTAGAACGGAAGTACACTTAGTACTTCAGAAAAGGTGAGTTAGAAAAAAAAACGAGTGGTGGAAGGGTTCTTAAAGATGGTGGAACTCCGCTTTAAAGAAGTCGTATGCAAGTCGTCCTGAACTCGCGCTGGGATGTCGACTTTGAAGTCTTGGCAATGTGAACTGGGCCTCAAGTAGGAATTTGCATTCCTTTTGTATTTAGACAATATTTGCTCATCACATTGTTCAGCTTAAAATCATTTTTTTTTTACAGAAGTATAAACCTAATTAGAAAACATGTTTACCTACTGATTTTTTTACATTTTGTCAGATCAGTTAAATGCATTACAGAATGAAAGAAATCTAGAACCTACTTAGCTAAACATTGCGTGAAAAACATCTGGAAGGATCTTGACTTTTTGATCATATGCTCACCAAACAATCCTGATTTACCAAACACATTATAAAGTAACTTCTAGGTAGGGATGAGCTAATAAATCTGAAATTAGTTAAGCTATTAAACTGCTATACATATCAAATATATTACATGCACCATGGAACAAATCCCATAAGCATTAGAAACCACATTCTTTACAGAAACATCTCAGCTGCTTGGAGCCAACTAAATCATTCAATAAAACACCCGTATGTTTGCTCCAAGTATCTTGTAATTCAAGTATCTCAAAATCCCAGGGAGATTCCACTTGTTTCTCTACAAAAAAAAGTGAAATTCTAGTTTCCTGCACTGGAAGACTCTGTGAAATGTGTTTGCTGAAAAATAACTCTTCCATTCCTAATCAAAGCTTCTTGGATGATACCATATGTTAAAGAAAGGTAACATAGACTTTTTGGTGGTTATCCTATTTCAGATAGAAAGTTGGATTGTTTCCAGATTATTTTAGTAGTATGACGTTTTTACAGCTCGGATTGGATACACGCATGGTCAGCTGTTTCTCACTAATTGTAGTTCTGTCTCTTTTGTCTTTCAGTATAACAGAACACCAGTTTATGTGACGCCCAACTCTCATAGAGTTACCATGATAACAAACATAGACAGAGCAGACAGGTGGCATAAAAGAGATGTGAGAAAATGTCTGGACAGTCAGGGGAATTTGTCTGTTGTTTCTGGATTTGTTAGGTGGTAGTAAAAAGAGGGTGAGGAATAGTAGGGACTTTTGTCATTTTGTTTCTTGTTTAGTAATGATTTTTCTGAGAGATGCATCTTTAATAAGTTAATGTAAAGATGTTTTGAATACTTCCCTGGCAACAAAATGTTATCTAGCGTAGCAAAGGGATCTTTGTGGACAGAGGTGACTTCTTTAAAGGATACTAAAGGAAAAAAACAAACATGTGTGTACATACCTGCTCTGAGTAATGGTTTTGCACAGTGTAGCCCCGATCCTCCTCTTCTCGAGTCCCCTACCGGAAGTCCTGGCTCCTCCCCCTGCTGAGTCCCCCTATAGCAAGCTGTTTGTTATAGGGGCACTCATGCATGCATGCTAACTCCTGAGCCCTTCTATGTGTCTATTGAAATCTGAACAGGGCTTAGCCCCATCCACCGCTCCCTCCTCACTGGCTGTGATTGACAATGGCTCTCCCTCCTCACTGGCTGTGATTGACAATGGCTCCCGCTACTGTGTCTGAGCCAATGAGAAGGGAGAGAACCAGAAGAGCAGCTGCTATTGTGTACATTGCTGGATCCAGATCAGGCTCAGGTAAGTATTAGGGGGGGAGGGAGCTGCACATAGAAGTTTTTTTTGCCTTCAAGTGGTGGTAAACTTCGTTACACCACTTATACCTACAGGTAAGCCTATAATAAGGCTTACCTGTAGGTATTATGAATATCTCCTAAGCTTGCACTGTTTAGGAGATATTCAGAGTGCATGCAGCTGGTGACGTCCCTGGCGCATGTGCTCTGAAGGTCCGACATACAGTGCCAGACCTTCAGAGCCTGTACCGTAAACGGCGGCTCAAGCCCACATGCGTGGGAGTGACGTCATTGTGCCTCCGGCCACTCCAGTAGCCGGAGGCTGCGACCTCAGAAGGAAGACTGGGGGAAGATGGAATCAGTGGTGACAGTGCAGCACTGGCTTTGTTTTTAGATAAGTTTCTCATAATGTGCTAGTATGTGATGCATACTAGCAAATTATGACATTGCCTTGCAGGTAATTTTTTTTTCACCAACTGCGGTATAATACCGCTTTCATGCATATAATGCATGAAGTTAAAAAATCTTCAGCCTTTAAAACCACTTTTTTGTTTACCCCCTTTCCTTTCCCTTTCTAAAAAAATTGATGGCAATATCCTTACAGTAATTAAAAAATGTCATTGCACCTCAGTTTGTTCTTTAAGTGTCATAGTTATGGTTCCTGATCACGGAATATTATGTAGACCCTTACATATTTAATGTTTAAATAAATTAGAGCTTTGGACCTTGTATTTCCTGAGAACCACAGCATGATTTATAAGAGAGCAACTAAGAATCCTGTGATATTTTAGTAAGTGTTGAGTAAGTGGCAAGCTGGCTGCACAATAAGAATTCTTGTCACATGTGTAGGTATATATACACATATATTAACAGTGGCACAAGGAGTCATAGCATGTTATACATTTATAAAGAGAATGTTTAGTGATTCTATTTTTTTTAAAGCTATTAGAAAAGGAATAAAAAATAATCATTTAAAATATATTTTCTTTCTTTCCTGACAGACTCCATGGCAGCCTACGTGTGGGTTAACCCCGCCTCCTCTCCAATGCTATAGGACCACATTCCCATAAATGAGCACTCACCACTAGATACTGTGTTCCTTTTTTGTCCTCCTCCAAATGGACCTACACATGCTGTTCATGTCCAGGTGGACCCAGGATTCTTTGGCATACCTTATGCGTTGCAGCTCAGAGCCCAGCCGTGACCCGCCCCCCTCTGATGTAACGCAGGTTTCCGTTACATCAGAGGGGGCGGGGTCACCCGCACGTCACTGGGGAAGCCCGTGTTTCCCATTGCGTCAGAGGGGGCGGGGTCAGGTGACGGGTGGCCCCGTCCTCCTCAGCTAAGACCTGTCAGGCTGCCGAGATTCCCGCTGTGTCTCTGGTGGAGACAGGATGCGCTGTGCTGGACGTCATCAGGAGAGATCACCCATCGCTGGACCCTGGAGAGATGATCACCCATCACTGGATACCAAAAGTGGATTACCACCACTGGAATCTTTTTTTTTTTTTTTAATAAAGGACTTATTCCAACGGTGTCTGTGTGTTTTTTAACAATTTTTTACACTTTCTTTGTGAAATGGTAGGGGTAATGTACCGTTACCATTTCAAACGGGGGGGGGGGGCGGGCGGTATCTGGGGGTCCCCTTGTTAAAGGGGGCTTCCAGATTCTGATAAGCCCCCAGCCCCCAGACCCCCACAACCACCGGCCAGGGTTGTGGGGATGAGGCCCTTGTCCCTATCAACATGGGGACATGGTGCTTTGAGGGGTCACGGACCCCAAAGCATCCTCCCAATGTTGAGGGCATGTGGCCTGGTATGGTTCAGGAGGGGGGGGGCGCTCTCTCGCCCCCCCTCTTTTCTTGCGGCCTGCCAGGTTGCGTGCTCGGATAAAGGGTCTGGTATGGATTTTTGGGGGGAACTCCACGCCATTTTTTTTTAAATTGGTGTGGAGTTCCCCTTAAAATCCATACCAGACCTGAAGGGTCTGGTTTGGATATTTGAGGGAAACCCCACGTAATTTTTTTTAAAAATTTGATGCAGGGTTCCCCCTTATATCCATACCAGACCTGAAGGGCCTGGTAATTGAATTTGGGGGGAACCCCATGCATTTTTTTTTTTTGTTATCAATGACCTTCAATGACTGTTCTCTGTATTATGGGGACCCGACAATTCATTATAGCCACGAGTGCTTTTAAATGACTTTTTTTCCTGCAGAAATTACACTTTGTGCAGGGACAGTTCTAAGCACGGGAAACATGCACCCCTTTACCGGCATACTATACACACCCCCTAGGTACGAAATTTAAAGGAATATTACACTTTTATTGTTTCACTTAAAAAATTATTAAAATCACTGCTCCCTAAAAAACGGACGTTTTTCAATCTTTTTTTTGCATTGATACATGTCCCCTGGGGCGGGACCCAGGTCCCCAAACACTTTTTATGACAATAACTTGCATATAAGCCTTTAAAATTAGCACTTTAGATTTCTCCCATAGACTTTTACAGGGTGTTCTGCGGCTTTTAGAATTTGCCACGAACACCCCAAATTGTTCATTGTTCAGCGAACGGGCGAACAGGCAATGTTTGAGTCGAACATGAATTTGACTCGAACTCGAAGCTCATCCCTAGTGGTGAGTGCTCATTTATGGGAATGGGGTCCTATAGCATTGGAGAGGAGGCAGGGGTTAACCCACACGTAGGCTGCCATGGAGTCCATCAGGAAAGGAAAATTACTGTAAGTATTTGATAATAAATTTTCTTTTTTATAAGTCAGGTACAGTAATTCTGAAATATTGCATATAAATATTTTATCTTCATATACAGTATTTAGCTAGCAGGTTCACATTTTCTTTACAAAATTTAAATAAAAATATACGCTGCGCTGGAATGGCTATGCACTACATAATCTGTATCTTAATCTATAGTTATATATCCACAAGAATATAACAATGTGCATTAAATAGTAAACATACAACTGGTGTAAAATGCAAGTGAGCACTCCAAAGACATGCTGGTAGGTTAATTAGATCCTGTCGATAAAATTGGCCAAATATGTGTATGTTGTATGTGTATGTGTTTGTAAGCGTGTCAGGACCCCACAGGGCAAGGACCGCACTATACCACAGATGGACACCAGTGGCAAAAAGCGCCCTGAGGCGATTCAGTTCGCATAGGTTGCGCTATACAAGTCAGTCATTCATTCATTCATTCATTCATTCAGCTACTGAGCCTTGTATACAACAGGCTTTTTCTACAAATCAGGAAAAGAGACTAAAGAAAATGTGATAACAAAACAACAAAATCCTGCGAGCCTTAAAGAACCCCTACCAACCTGCCACTATCAAGCTGCAAACGTTAAACACGTCTCATGCGTTCGTGCACATTAAACACAAAATTAAAATATACGCTGCACTGGAATGGCTATGCACTAGATAATTTGTATCTGTATCTGTATGGCTTGTATCCCCTCCAGGCAGGTGTACATATGTATGCATTTAGCACTTTTTTCATCTAATATTATTATTATTATTATTATTGATGGTGTGTTATTGTTCATGGCACCTTGTAACTCTAAAGGGTCCATATAACCTCACAGAGTTTTTTTGGCACTTGTGCACTTTATATTTATCTATGAATTTTAGTGAGCGTTTACAGATTTTATGCACATTATTTGTTTTTGCTATATTTTGCACTTGCACTTTACACCAGTTGTATGTTTACTATTTTATGCACATTGTTATATTCTTGTGGATCTATAACTATAGATTAAGATACAGATTATCTAGTGCATAGCCATTCCAGCGCAGCGTATATTTTAATTTTGTGTTTAATGTGCACGAACGTATGAGACGTGTTTAACGTTTGCAGCTTGATAGTGGCAGGTTGGTAGGGGGTTCTTTAAGGCTCGCAGGATTTTGTTGTTTTGTTATCACATTTTCTTTAGTCTCTTTTCCTGATTTGTAGAACAAGCCTGTTGTATACAAGGCTCAGTAGCTCAAGGTAGAATTTACACGCAGAGAACTAAATTAGTCCTATAATACCTCTCATTGCCTTGCATTCATTATGGCTCTTTCCAAGGTTTCTGTGAGAAACAAGGTGAAAGAGTGTCTGAAAGGGAACATCTTCTACTGTGCTCTGAGAATCTGTGTCATGTTTGATATTGTGTGGTATTATTAAATGTATTGTGGGAGCTTAAATACAAAAGCTTTTAAAAAAAAAAAATGGAGGAAAGCTGCACCATTCAGAATCCTATTTATAAATTCCAGTACTCAAACCAAACTAGTATACAAATCTAGGGCACCTCCAGGCTGCTCCTGCCAGCCATCTACCTCTGATGTCTCACAATAGATTCACAGCTACACCAATCATTTGTCTCTGGCATTTTTCCATCAACGTATATGGTACATAGAAGTAAACTGCCTACACTGTCCTCTACATATCCTTCTCTCCTCTATTCCATACTCTTTTTACCTCTTTTCTTCCTCTCTTTTCCTGTTGCTTGCCCTTAATTGGTTCCCTTTTCATGTATCACGCCATAGCATGGTCGACAACAGAGCTTTGCTCAATATTTGATTATTTACAAGATTTTAATAGTTATGTAGGTGAGCATTCTAAGTATAATTCAGTATAACTAAGCGCATAAGGTCATCTGTTATTGAAAACATCACAAGCCATCCACTACTAAGATCAGGCTGCTCCGATGGGCACTGATAAGGATGCACTGATGGGCACTGATCTGGATGCATTGATGGGCACTGATCAGGCTGCGTTGATGGGCACTGATCAGGCTGAGCTGTTGGGCACTGGTGAGGCTGCATTGGATAGGCACTGATCAGGCTGCACTGATGGGCACTGATCAGGCTGCTTTGATGGGCACTGATCAGGATGAGCTGTTGGGCACTGGTGAGGCTGCATTTGATGGGCACTGGTGAGGCTGCATTAATGGACACTGGTGAGGCAGCATTAAAAGGACACTCTTCGGGCTGCATTGGTGGGCACTGGTGGGCTGCACTGATGTGCACTGGTGAGGCAGCACTGATGAGCACTGGTGAGGCTGCATTGATGTGCACTGATCAGGCTGCATTGATGGGCACTGATCAGGCTGCACCGATGGGCACTGATCAGGCTGAGCTGTTGGGCACTGGTTAGGCTGCATTGGATGGGCACTGATCAAGCTGCACTGATGGGCACTGATCAGGCTGCATTGATGGGCACTGGTGAGGCTGCATTGATGGGTACTGATCATGCTGCATTGATGGGCACTGGTCAGGCTGCATTGGTGGGCACTGATAGAGCTGCGTTAATGGGCATTGATCAGGCTGCACTGATGAGCACTGGTGAGGCTGCATTGATGGGCACTGATCAGGCTGCACTGATGGACACTGATCAGGCTGAGCTGTTGGGCACTGGTGAGGCTGCATTGGATGGGCACTGATCAGGCTGCATTGATGAGCACTGGTCAGGCTGCATTGATGGGCACTGGTCAGGCTGCATTGGTGGGCACTGATCAGGCTGCCTTGATGGGCACTGATAAAGCTGCGTTGATGGGCACTGATCAGGCTGCACTGATGGGCACTGGTAAGGCTGCATTGATGGGCACTGATCAGGCTGCATTGAAAAAGCAGGTGGGCATGGATGGTGAGCTGATTCGGTGGTTCTAGGGGCCACTTGTCTGGACTTGCCCCCCCCAGGCCTAAGGCTGGATCTAAGGCCTGGTCACGAGGTACGGGAAAGAAAGAGTTAATGGGCACGCATCGAGGACGCTATGTGCTCGTCATGACTCCATTCTGTTACTGGGAGTGAGTTAACAGAGGTACACTGGACTGGTGGAGTGGGTGAAGGCTCTGCACGTCCCTCTTAATGCAACATAGTTACAAGTGTGTCCCTCCTAAGGCCTCTTTCACACGGACGATCCATTCAGGTCCACCTGTCAGTTTTTTAGGCAGACCAGAACGGACGCTCAATAGACCTCTATGGAGGAACGGATGTCAGTGGTGACATGTTCGCTGACATCCAACCCGCATCCAACCCGAAAAAGTGTGACAGAGGAAAAACCTACTTTTCTATCCGTCTGCGGATCGGATCGGGTGACGACGGACTCTACGGTCCGTCTTCAGGGGAGAGCGGCGCTCTGACAGGTCCGTCCCTGCACAGTGTGCAGAGACTGACCTGTCATCTTCCTGCTCAGCGGGGATCGACGGTTCGATCCCCCGATGAGCAGAGCGGGCTCCGTACATGGACACGTCCGTGTGAAGGAGCCCTAAAGCAACAAGTTACAATTGTGTATTGACATGGGACATAACATCTTACAGGGAAACTGTGTATTACTGCTGCACACAAGTGTCTCATCTCTGAGTTGGGAACTGCCTAAGGGCCGGTTCAGACTGCTGCGATGTCCGAGATCGGATATGATTTTCACCGCACTGCAGTTCAAATCACATGCAATCTCTGTGCGATGCAATTTCAGCCATACAGATAGTATGGCTGAATTCGCATGGCATTCGGACCAAACTCGTACAGGACCCTTTTTTTGGTCCGCAGCAGAATCGGATCGCATGGGTGTTCACATGTGATACGATTCCTGTCCGAGTTTGCTGTTTCCGATCGTACTGCGATATGAAAACTGATTTGGGGGTGTCATTAACATTTAACTGACACTCCCAGCAGCTCGCATACTGCAGTGTGAACTGCCGCCGGAAGACATGCAATGCGGGAACCCGCAGTAGATGCGCGGCGTTCCCGCATCGCAGCAGTCTGAACCGGCCCTAAAGCCCCTTTCACACTTGTGCGACTTTAAAGTTGCAAGATTTTACCGCGATTTTGCCGCGATTCGCGGACGTGATTTTGCCGCGATTTTGCCGCCATTTTGCCGCCATTTTTGCCGCCATTTTGCCCCGATTTCTAGGAATGCCTGTGTAAGTGCCAGCAAAATCGGACCAAAGTAGTGCAGGGACTACTTTGAAGTTGGAACGACTTGAAGTCGTACTAATATGAATGGCTGTCATTGAAAATCATGGGGAACGACTTGTCATGCTACTTTGCAGTCCCAAATCGTGGGACAAGTCGTATAAGTGTGAAAGGGGACTAATGATTTCTCACATGACTGCATGACTGGTCTCGGGCAGCGGTGAGCACACCTTTGGGCAAAGTGATACCTCACATGCACGGGCGCAGTAGACCCTAGCCACATGCTGGCTGGGGGGAAACATGGACAATTGTAGTTAAATACCTGAGATCCATATTGTAAGCAGCATTGGAAAAAGATAAAACCAATGAAAAGTCAAATATTATAAATACAGTTGATTGTTACATTTGTAAAGAAATTCTTCATTATGTAATCAACGGCTGCCAGGCTAATTTGTCTTTCAGTATAACATTGTACACAGTAATGGACTATGAAAATTATTTTAAAGAAAAGTACTTTAAATACAGTTTATATTGTTTAAAATATAATTTTCAACTAAAAATCCTAACATTAGTTAGACATGAATATACAAATTGAGTTGTCTTCATCATAAAACATAACTTTGCCAAACTGAATATGACAGATATAGTAAATATTAAATTACATTGATACAGCAGAACAGTAAACAGTGAAAACATTAGCTATTACACTGTCTTGTTTCTGGGTTTGCCCTTTTCCTTTCTTGTATGGAAACAAATTGAATTTCCTGATTCGAAATGGCAAACTCCATCATTACATACAGTAAGATTTCAAAGAGCATCTGTCATCACACGAACACAAATACATCTCTCAAAGAAACATCTGGTGCATTGTTAAACAACCCTCAGGCCAACTCTGTGCAATGGATGAAAAATGAACCAGAGATAGTGTCATTTTGTGTTGTTTTTCATCTTACCAACAGAATATGGAATTAATTAGCATACCTTTAGCTTAGATACTAACTTATTACCAATTGCCCATTTAATGCCATAAAATTATTTGAAATGCTTTTTACTCAAATTAATTCATTCTTTCAACTGAACTAAGGTTTGTTTGATTGGGTGCCAACTATGTGCTTATTTTTTACACCCTTTCTAGTTAAAATTGCCAAGAAACTATTAAACAGGAAATATAAAATGCATAATTACTGGAAATGAATGAATGATTAATTTTTTGCCAGCTGCCAATTTTTTCACACTATCGACTATGCAAAATCTTCCATTGAAAATGTAATTAAATTTTTACTTGTGGTTTTAGTTAATAACATATTTTAATATATACAGTGCTGAAAAAATCACATTAGTGAAGCAATTAAAGTATCTTTTGTGGCTTGGGGCTCCAGATTATTTAGCATGTGTACACTCTCCAAGGACCCAAGACCTCCAAGTCTTAGACAGACACAGGGGTGAATGTAGAATAAAGAAGATAGTTGTAGTTTTATGGGGGTTTTTTGGTAGCGCTGTAGCCATTCTATTAGTTAATTCAGTCTTAACAATGTGAGATGACTGCTGATCACTTGTTTAAATGGTAAATTCAATCAGTTGTTTCTTATGTCTCTCATGGATTTGTGGTGAGAACTTTGAGACGGGGTTTCCAAGACTGCAGGTCTCCTGCAGTCATTACACAGAGATCTCAGCCCCCCTATTGGAGTTGTGATTCATTTAATAAAAGAAGCACGGGGACACCCCAAGGTTGTTGGGAATGGTGAAAACTTCAGTGTGGTCAGGAACAGATTATGCCAAAGCGATACAAAAACACTTGTGGTCATTCATCCAACTGAGCTCTAACTAAAACGACAATATTACATTTGGATAAAGTGACCCTTTAATCGAAATTATTATTGTAATCATCTTTAAATAGCACCTCCAGGCATCATGAAATGTCAAGTATTTAGTTGGTAGACCAATTTGGGAAACATCTAAAGTATTAGAGATGTCAAGAAGGCTGGTCTTATTTTCTTTAATGGATTGCAGCAGCTAAACACTGCTGAGCCATCTGAGAGAGATGGAAACCTTTTGAAATAAAAGTAACTTTTTAGGCCTAGTGGGTGAGACTCCATATAGAAATTCAGTCTGGCAGATATCAGAGGGGGCAATGAAATATGCAGGAAGTGGCCTAGAGCACTGCAGTGTGGAAATAGGAGGACTGTGAAGGGTAGTTGGGTTGCTGAGGTAGCTGGAAAGAGTGTTAGTAAGAGATTTCAACCTAGGCACAGAATGTTGCCTGAACCTCAAGGACTACTTTAGAATGAAAAGCAGTACAGCTTTTTGAAAACATTTATACTGTTGCTATGTATTGTGACAGGCCTTTATTCATGTAGACTTAAACAGTTAATAAAAGTTCCTATCATGTTACACATGCATCATTGTTTTTTGCCTTTAAAACATTTTGTCCCTCCTCACACCATAGCATTGAGATGCTCTATGTGGTTAGTCCAATCCTTCTTCTTCATGCTTTAGCCTTCATTCGTTACAGGTATTGCATTCTGCTGGAGCTAGACACACTATGATTTTTTTGACCTATTTGGTGTTCATCTGTTATGATCTGCACAGGTTTTTGGATTTAATCTTTCTACGGTCTGCAAGATGTCATTTGGATCAAGTCACTGTCTGCCACGCTACTGAGAATGTAAATTAAGCTGTCTCACAACATTTGGATCAGTTATAGAGACCACATTTTCAATGTTTAGATTGAGGAAGCAGAACAGTTCCACTTTAATGTCACCTTGTTTAAATTACCTGGTGTTTGTGGAACATCAGTTATGAAACTGAGTCCGTGTGTAAGTTGGGTATTACCAACTTTATGTTAAGCTTCTTGCTATATGACAGTCAAAGAAAGATAGAATTTTTTGAAAGCAATCCGTCAAGAAGCTGCGCTTACAGTGTTTTTTGTGAGTCTTGCACACAAAATAATTTAATTGGATAAAAGAAAACTCAGCAAACCTCTGATCCACAACAAAAAGTAAACTGCCACCCACCCCAATGTGCTGCTCCAGGTTTTTAGCACATCAGCTGTAGGGATGGGTCGAACACCCTCCGTTTCGGTTCGCACCAGAACATGCGAACAGGCAAAAATTTGCGAACCCTATTAAAGTCTTTGGGACACGAACTTGAAAAACCAAAAGTGTTCATTTTAAAGGCTTATATGCCTAGAGGGCATGTATCAATGCAAAAAAAAGTTAAAAAAAAAAATAGTTTTTTCAGGAGCAATGATTTTAATAATGCTTGAAGTGAAACAATGGGGCGCGCACTCGGGAACATCCGTGACCGCCGGGTCCTGAGAACCCGGCGCATCACGGATCACGGTAAACAGCCGCTGATAGCGGCCGTTTACCACGTGATCGCTCCGTCAAATGACGGAGCGATCACATGTACACAAACCGGCGTCACGTCATGACGCTGGTTCCTCCCTCCCCTCTCTGTACCGATCGGTACAGAGAGGAGAGAAGCGGAGAGGGGGAGAGACGGGACCAGCGCTGTGGGCTGAATGTGTAGTGCCCACAGCGCTGGTCAATACACTGCCACCGCTGTGCAATACTCTTCCATGCTCTGCCACCACTGTGCAATGCTCTGCAACCAACCACTGTGCAATGCTCTGCAACCAACCACTGTGCAATGCTCTGCAACCCCCACTGTGCAATGCTCTGCAACCCCCACTGTGCAATGCTCTGCCACCACTGTGCAATGCTCTGCAACCAACCACTGTGCAATGCTCTGCCACCACTGTGCAATGCTCTGCAACCACCACTGTGCAATGCTCTGCCACCACTGTGCAATGCTCTGCCACCACTGTGCAATGCTCTGCCACCACTGCAATGCTCTGCAACCACTGTGCAATACTCTACCAACACTGTAATACTCTGCCAATACTTGCCAATACTCTGCCAATACTAGCCAATACTCTGCCAATACTCTGCCAATACTCGCCAATACTCGCCAATACTCTGCAATAATTTTTAATAGAAACAAAGAATTTATTTTTTTATTTTTTTTTACCGAACTTTCAGTATTTTTTGATTTATAGCGCAAAAAATAAAAAACCCAGCGGTGATTAAATACCACCAAAAGAAAGCTCTATTTGTGTGAAAAAAAGGACACGAAATTCATTTGGGTACAGTGTTGCATGACGGAGTAATTATCATTCAAAGTGTGAGAGCACCGAAAGCTGAAAATTGGTCTGGTTAGGAAGGGGGTTTAACTGCCCGGTGGTCAAGTGGTTAAATATCGTGCCTGGGGGGGGTCCCCTTAGTCTGCCTGTAAAGTGGTGCATCATTTAAACTTGCTCACAGCTGTAATGTATTGTTGGCTCTTGGCAATATAGATTAAAAATCAAGAAAAAAATCATCCCTTCCCTCCAGTCCATACAAGGCCCTTCGGGCTAGCATAGTTTTTAAGGGGAACTCCACGCCAAAATTAAAAAAAACTGTGATCCCCAAAATCCATACCAGATCCTTATCTGAGCAAGGAGCCTGGCTGGCCAGGAAAGGGGGGGGACGAGCGAGTCCCCCCCTCTTCTGAACCATATTAGGCCGCTTCCCCTCAACATGGGGACAACTTTGTTGTCCCCACTCATGCTAATGGGGACAAGGGCCTCTTCCTGACAACCCTGGCCATTGGTTGGCGGGGTCTGCGGGTGGGGGGCTTATCATTATCTATTAATTAATATAATTAATTTAATTGAATTAATTGAATATTGAATTAATGAGGGGGCCCCCAGATCCTGGCCCCACCCATGTGAATGGGTATTGGGTACATTGTACCCCTACCTATTCACCAAAAAAAAAGTGTCAAAAAGACAGTTTTTGACAATTCCTTTATTAAAAAAAAAAAAAAATAGTACATTTTTGCACCCAATGGACCTGAAAAATAGAAGAAAAAATAAAGCTCTGCCTCCATGGCAACTGCTGTCTTTTGGCTTTGACAGGTGTTATATAGGCAAGGGCTGGGCCACCCGGATAACCCCACCGCCGTGTGATGTCACATGATGTCAGAAGGGGGTGGGGTCAATTGGTTACATCATCGGGTGGCCCTGCCCTTGCCTATATAGCTTTTTTTTAAAATATTTTTCGGGTTCGTTGGGCGGCATGATTGAAGATGGATGGACATCGTGGGACACTTTTCTAACCCCTTCATTACCCACGTATGGGATCTCCCATCCTGGGTGGGCATCATGTGACGGCCTCCGCTTCCCTGCCGGAACATGATGCGCGTGACTGGCGGCAGCGATGTCCGCCGGGCACCTGCGATCACCCCTGACAGAGCAGGAATGTGGAGCAGGAATGTGGATCTGTGTGTGTAAACAGATCCACATCCTGTCAGGGGAGAGGAGACAAATCGCGTGTTCCTAGTATATAGGAACACCAACGGGTCTCCTCCCCCAGTGTGTCCCACCCCCCCCCCCACAGTTAGAACACAGAGTCAGGGAACACATTTAACCCCTTGATTGCCCCCTAGTGCTATTTATAGCACTGATTGCTGTATAAATGCCAATGCTTTCAAAAAAGTGTCAAAATTATTCGATCTGTCCGCCCCAATGTCGCAGTCCCGATATTAATCGCAGATCACCGCCATTACTAGTAAAATAATAATTAAAAAAAATTCCATAAATCAATAACCGATTTTGTAGGCGCTATAACTTTTGCGCAAACCAATCAATATACGCTTATTGCGATTTTTTTAATCAAAAATAGGTAGACAAATTCATATCGGCCTAAACTGAGGAAAACATATTTTTTTTTAAATTCAAAAATTTAATTCAAAATTGTCGCTATTTTTTTGTTTATAGTGCAAAAAATAAAAACTGCAGAGGTGATCAAATACCACCAAAAGCTCTATTTATGGGAGAAAAAATGAAGTCAATTTTGTTTGGGTACAATGTCGCACGACTGCGCAACTGTCAGTTAAAGCGACACAGTGCCGTATTGCAAAAAAATGGCCTGGTCAGGAAGGGGGTGAAGTGGTTAATAAAGGAATTGTCAAAAACTGTCTATTGTGGTTTTGACTTTTTGACATTTGTTTTGGTGAATGGGTAGGGGTACCCGATACCCATTCACATGGGGGGGCCAGGATCTGGGGGCACCCTTGTTAAAGTAGGCTTCCAGATTCCGATAAGCCCCCCACTCGCAGACCTAGACAACCAATGGCCGGGGTTGTTGGGAAGAGGCCCTTGTCTCCATCAACATGAGGACAAGGTGCTTTGGAGGGGACCCCAAAGCACCTTCCCCATGTTGAGGGCAAGTGGCCTGGTATGGTTCAGGAGGGGCGGGGCTGCCAGACTGCTTGCTCGGATAAGGATCTGGTATGGATTTTTGGGGGACCCCACACCAATTTTTTTTCAGTTTGACGTGGAGTTCCCCTTAAAATCTATGCCAGACTCAAAGTGCCTGGTATAGATTTTGGGGTGGACCCCATCCTGTTTGAATTTTGGTATGAATTTTGTTTTGGGGGGGGGGGGGGCATGCCGTTTTTTTTTCTTAATTCTGTCATAGGGTTCCCCTTAACCACTGCAATGCACTCTATTATATACTCTGCACTGACTGCATATATATATATATAACTACATGGTTTATATATATTAATACATTGCCTGCACTGTGTGTGTGTATATATATATATATATATATATGTATATATATATATATATGTGTGTGTGTGTGTGTGTGTGTGTGTATATATAACTGCCTAATCTAGCTCAAGTTCTCTCAATCTCTCCCCGTTATAACACTACATATGGCTGCCTTATATGGGCCGGGAGCCATGATTGGCCAAAGGCACCCTGATAGGAAAAGATAGTAAGTAAGAGATAGAAGAGAGTAGGCCAGGGTTTTGACCATGTTCTCTGCTGGAAATAAAATCAGTGTGCTTCCACCTAGAAGAACACTTTGGGATAAATGGCAAGTTACTTTTCATTTTGGAGCCCATGGTCTACTGTATAGTAGGGTATATTCGATTTGGAACAGTTCCATTGTTTCTTGGAAAGCTTCAGCATTGTAATGATTGATTCCTACCTAGAGTTAATAATTCCCATAAAGCGAACCTGTGATTAGCCTTCTGCTTCTTATATGTACATTACATTTGCCCCTAAACTGCTCTGTTCACCTACTAAGCCAAAAGAAATACCCTGTACTTCTGAGTATGGGAGAGCATGTAACTATCTTACCTTCCTTCCACAATGCAGTCCTGGGTGTCTTGTCAACCAATATTCAGCTTGGTCACATAGGGAAGGTATAAGAATCCTTAGCCTGACCTGTCTAAGCTCTGATCAGATTGACTTGCAGATTGTACATGGCTTCTTGTTTAGTTCAAGGCAAGTTTGCAAAACATGAATACAGTTTGGGTGCCAAATCTGAACCGTACTAATGTTTTGGGAGCCAAATGTTAAACAGTATTGGCCATTTTTTAGGCTCATAGGCAATTGATTGTCAATCAAATGGCATAGGAGGCAGGGCACTGCCCTGTGGAACATGTACCAAAGCAAAAAATAAATGTTTTAAATAGCATTTGGTGGGCAGCAGCAATTCTAATATTGCTTTAAGTGAAAAACTTAAAAATTGCTAAATTATTAATATGCATGAGGGATACATTTCATCTGCCTGTCAAGTGGCGCATCTGTACAATGTGTACAATCTACTATAGCAAAACTGACATATCATCTTCCAGATTGGGCCTTTTCTGGCCCTTTTTGTTTACATTTTTTATGTCACACAGTATTTGTGTAGCGGTTATCTAAACCCAACTTTTTGGGAAAAATTACAATTAAAAAACACAATATATAACCCAATTTTTGTGTAAAATATAAAAGATGATGTTATGTTGAGTAAATAGATACCAAACATGTCACCCTTTAAAATTGCACATGCCCGTGCAACGGCGACAAACGATGTATATTTTACTATCCATAGGTGCTGTTTTAAAAGCCTTTACAGGTTATGTTGGATGTTACCACTGCAGAATAAAAACCTTTAAAAGGACTTTTATGTGTCAGCATCTGAAGTCGTTGGGCACTAACCCTGGGAAACCCTGGACAATCACCGACAAGCCACGAGGAGGTAACCGGTAAGCCCAAAAGTCAAGGCCGCCCCTCAAGGGGTTATGGCCGCTACACGTTTTTTTTTTCTACTGTTGCGTAAAAATAATTTATTTGATCACTTTTATTGCTGTTACAAGGAATGTAAACATCCTTGTGACAGCACTAGGCATGTGACATGTACTCTTTATGAAGAAGTTTGTGATCTATAAGACCCCCCCAAATCTCTCCTCTGCCCTCGAAAGCATTCAAAACACCAAGATCGTGGTTTTAAATGCTTTTGATTTTTTTTAATTAAATGGTGCCGTTGACATCTGGGTAAACTGGAAGTGATGTCATGTCATCGCTTCTGGGTTACTACAGCAGAGAGCTGATTAAAGCCGGTGGGATGGGAGAGCACAAGCAAGCCGTGGAAGGCAGTGGGACGGGTTACTGCTGGTAAAAGCAGTTCAGGGGCTAGTTAGTGCTTTTACAAGAGAGCCAATCACCGGCTTAAAAACGGTATAGGGGGGATGTCTGCAGCTGTAGGCATCATCTCGGTATAACCACCGAAAACCCAGTGACCCACAGGAAGTGGATATACAAAGAAAGAAAATGCCATATAAATGCACAGTAAATGATAGCTTTGACCACAAAATAATGCATCTGTTGATTCCTTTTATCAATACCAGGTTCTTATCCTAGATAAGGGTTTAGTATAGGTGTTAATACGGGACCCCCACACAAAAAGATGTCATGGGGTTCCCCTAAAAATACATACCAGGCCCACACAACAAAAATAAGAAAATAAGTGATTGCCCCGCCACCTCAAATCTATATAAACCTTAGGATGGAGCCCCTTGAAAAAACAGGAATAAAAAAAGCATGTAGTCCCCCTCAAAAATTCAGGAAGAGGAGGGTGGTAAATAAGTGTGCAGCCCCCCCCCCCCGATACATACTAGGCCTCGTCCCCCCAACATTGGGGGGGTCTAGCTCACAAAGCACAACCCTGGCCCTGTAGTTGTGCTGGTCTGCAGGCAGGAGTGTTTATCTGAATCTGGTAACCCCTTTAATAGGATACTGGCCCTCCCACTATTTATTACCCCTACTCATTCACACAAAAAAGTAAACAGAAAATAAAGATACACAGTTTTTGACAAGTAGTTCAATCCCAATAAATGACACCTGCCAAAATGGACAATCAATGGGCATGTCTGATCCCATTGTTGATTTTCCCCTAATGACATCTCCCGGGGCCTTAGCTTACTAAAAGTAAGCTAAGGGACAGAGCCTCTGGGTGACGCCATTGTGTTGCCATGACTATTTGTAGTGACTATAGCCATAATACGGAGTTAGATATATTTTTGAGACCATATGTTTTAAGGTAAGCCAAACCCCCTTGACATGTAAATAAACCAGTTGGATAGGTTTTGGAACTGAGCAGAGGACAGGAAATTGGTGTATAGATGAAGTTGGTGGGAAGGGCTTGGGGTCTTTTGAAAAAAGCATGTGGTCGGACAAAGGTGTTTTGGAAGAGAAAGAGCAAGACAAGGCTGCCAGAAGCTGGAGAGCTTTGGAGACGTTTTGAGACTGGACCAAGGAACCATGGAGGACATTACATCTTGAACCCTAAGTTCAGTAACTGTTTAGGTTACTTAATGCGTACATATTGTACATGCTTATATTTTGCTAGAAATTATAACTGGCTTGCGCATGTTATAGGCATTTTTTTGTAAGCTATGAGTTGTGTTGTATTGTGTATCCTACAGTTGTATGTGCAGCTCTTCTGTTTAGTAAAGCATTGATAAACTACGGAAGTCTAAGCTTCCTTAGTTTTACCTCAAGAGCCTTTAATAGATAGACACAAAGCAAAAACAGTCATTGCACAAATATGTGGCAATATTTAGTCAGTGAAGTATCGCTATCCCCGCTCCTTTTTTTTTACATGGATGGGGATTACGGACCAGTAAATGGATGGGGTTGGGTGTGGTCATTGACTGCTAAGGACTCAGCGGATGGCTGCAAACGCCACAGGAAGGAAGCTGCCATATAGTATATTTGCAGTAGAAAGAGCAAAAAGTCTGGAATTCAGACCAAACTTTAAGATCATCCCTTCTGCAGACAGTGAACAGTGAAAAATGAATTGAAGTTAAGTATAATCAATGAATAAGGAGAATAGTGCAGTTAAGGTAAGGAGCCACTGCACCTTTAGGTGGAATTGAACTGAAGAAAAGGATCACCCAAGTCACATTGTTACTTATGCTAGTTGAAATCCAGCACTCTAAACACCAGCACCTTCTTTGAAGATACTATTTACTGTGAACTTTTTTGGCACTTGCACTTCATTACGTTTAGATTTATATTGTCTTTGGTGCACACACTATATTGAAGGAATTTTTTATCTATTTCACATAGAATACTTATCACTCATTTATTATTTAGCAAAGTAGATTCATTATGCATTGTCTTTTTATGTATGTATTTAATGATTATGAATGAATATAATGAATGAATATAATCTAGTACATATAGCACTTTATATGTAATACTGTAGCACTTTAATTTTGGAGTGCAGCACCATATATTGATTTTTTTATTACAGAGTGGAATAGCTTTTCTATATCTTCTTGGATTTTTTTTCACTTGAATAGATTTGTAATAGTATACCGAAAGTCATAAAAGGTCATTTATTATAAGTAAACAAAGCATCTCACAATGTGACTTCTTTGTTTCATGCTTGTTCTAGTTTGCAAAGCTTTATTCAGGATGGTAAATAGCAGGAGTGCCTTGTAGTGCTGCCAGAAGGATGAATTCCTATAATCCCATTGATGGTTATGAGACTTGGCTTATATATGTTGGCTTTCTGCACAAATATCTGTCCTTTCTTAATTTGCAAATATAAGTTTATACAACACTTTATAAGGGTTGGCTAGCTTCACAGCTTCACTATTTTTAATTGTGACATTATTCTGGCAGTTAGTGTTAGTGTATTGTCAAAAGTAAATAGGAACTATATAAATAAGAAATGTTTTCAAATGTATTAACTGCATTAGGGATGAACAAGGCAAGCAGGTGGTAAATGACAGGGAAAAGGCAGATGTGATAAATAGTTTTCTTCTCCTTAAAATAAAGAAAAAACAACATAGGGCCCCACCCCAGTCCATAGTTGACCCTTAGGGTCTAGTATCGGCTTGGGTGCCCCTATAGCAAGCTGCTTGCTGTGGGGGTACTGAACACAGCCAAGATCACAGAAGAGGGACCCAAGAAGAGAAGGATCTGGGCTGCCCTGTGCAAATCCACTGCAAGAGAGCAGGTAAGTATAACATGTTTGTTATTTTTATAGGAAAAAAACACTTTGATGAATGTAGGGAGCCAGAAAGGCAGACATTGTTCTTGTATATGCCAGAGGGTCGACACAACAGCCAGCCCACAAGTATTTTCAGAAAGAACTCAGCAAAGGCCTTGGAACCTTATATTTTCCTGGTGTGCTGGTGACATGCCTCTTGTTTTCTGCCACCCTGGAGGGCCCCAATACAGTAGGAAGGGGGCTAACTGCAAAACATGTGAAAGGGTCTTGTTGCAGGAGCATAATAAAAGGCCCCACAACAGAAGTAAAGGACCCCCAAGATATATATATATATATATATATATATATATATATATATATATATATATATATATATAATTGCCACTGGCCTGCAGTAAGTACTGTGGGTGGTATTAAAGAGGTTACAACAAAATATGTGCTACTGCACTTAATTGTAAGTGCATCTGCACTTACAGTTTTCTCTCAGCTCCCCTGCAACACCTTACAAATACCTGTTGATACTGCCAATGCAGTCCATCTAATGCAGCTTCTTGTGATGGAGTGGCTCCTTCAGAGCAGAGTTGTGACTCCTGTGTGCATCTTGGATGCTTTTTTCTTTACAAAATAACCTTTTTACAATTTACTTTAAAGAGTATCTCCACTTCCGTGGGGAACAAAATAGCAAATAAAGAAAAAATAATATAGCGTATACATTACATTTGCGACACAAGTCAGCAACTTATGATTATAAGTTAATTTGAAACAATATATTTAAAAAAATAACAATAAGCATAGGTATACGCTTATAAGATTTAAAAAGGCGTTCTTACAGAACACATTTTTTTTCAACAATACACAATATAAAGTGTCCCTTAAATGTGTACATAGATTTTTTTTAGCAGACTGCCACATTACTGCAGCATAAATGTTGCAATCTAAATCATAATGTTCTGTAAAAAAAATTTTTTATGGACATAACAACAAAACAGAAATAGTAGCTAGACATTTGAATCAATGTATGTGTAAAGAGGTGACAGGGCCTCTTGTCATGATGGTTGCATCTGTAAAAGCTTCCATGTGCCATGGCTGCTACGACTGTCAAGGTTTTACCAGAGACATTCTGGGCAAAACGTGCAAAAATATCCATAAAAAAATATGCGACTGCCATGGGACCCAGAAGTACAGGACTTCCAAGGCTATTTAGATACATTATGATTTATGGAGGTAGGACAAGCACTTGGCAAATACCCTTGGAGTCTAAACTTCATAGTAAAGTTTGAGAACCTCTATAAATGAGATTGAAAACAATTAGTATTCTATATGACTAGGGAATCACCTTAAAAATGAAAATAGAAGAGACAAGGACCGCTTAAACTGAACTCCAGGAATTACACAAAAAAAGCCCTTGCAGTGGACATCCCCCTGCTCTTCACTGCAAGGGTTAAATGCTTACTAAGTCTAGGGATAGAGATATTTGCCAATATTTTTCTTATTCCTCGCTCCTCATTCCAGCAGGCTTTCTTCATGCATTGCAACCATTGGCTCGAAGCTAAGGTGCTTTTTATTACACAGTCATACACTGACATCATCAAGTACAATGCAGGGCCAAAATGTACGTGAGGGTCCACCAACAACCATACCTCCCAACTTTCTGAGATTGGAATGAGGGACACCTATTAGCAAAAGTATGTAGGCATAGGACACACCCCCCTGCCACGCCCTGCTTAAAGGAGAATGACACAAAAAATGATTGGTTAAACCCACGAGTGCCTTTTTACCACTACTATTTCTTTATATTGGCTTTTGGACATTTACAAATGCAGCAATTTAGAAATTGGATGAAAGGTTTAGCACTTTAAAACACTTTTTGATAGATAAGTAGTGCATTTTATATACATGAGATCAAAATGAGGGACAGATGAGGAGGAATGAGGGACAGAGGGACTTTATTCCAAATCAGGGACAGTCCCTCAAAATCAGGGACATTTGGGAGCTATGAACAACCCAGAGGGGGAGATTTACTAAAACTGGAGCACTTAGTATCTGGTGCAGCTATGCGCGTTAGCCGTTGGGGACATTCACACTCTGTATTAGTCCTGTTTAGCATTGTCAATGAATGTGAAAGTAAAATAAAATTTGAAATTTTGTGTTGTCCCCATAAAAGTAATAGTAATAGAGGGGAAAATTTCAAATGGGGACGCTAGTTCTTGTGACCTTGGGTTCCCCGAGGGATTCCCTAAATTTGCAGGGATTTCCTCTCACTTCCTGTTTTGGCTTTGGAACAGTAAGTGAAGGTAAATATTCCCAATGGGACACAGATGGCAAAAAATAAACTGATAGGGTTATAACCCTTTCTTACTAAACCAAAAAAATTATGTTTTCCTATAGTGCTACTTTAAGCTTTGACAACAAAACCTGGAAGCGAATTGGTTTCTATGCAGAGCTGCACCAGATTTAGCATGCTTTTCATAAATCTCCCCCAGAGTGTCAAAGAAAAGAGGAGAGTGCCAGAAGTCTGCTGGGGAGTGGAATAAGGTAAAGATTACAGCTTTCTCTTCTAACTCTAGACTTAATGAGCATTTAAAGTGTTTGTTAACCCAAAAAATAAAAATGCACATCCTGGTCTTTTAAAGCAGATTACACAGCACAGTGCTTGTGCTGTGTAATCTGCTCCCCTCTAAACTGTAAAAAAATCTCCCTGAACCTGGCACTTCCTGTATCCCCTCTCATTACTGACCACGATAACCAGGGTTACTAAGCCCTGATCACCGCGGTCAAAGTGCATCCCTCTGTCATAGGCTGCCCTGCTCTGCCTTCCTCTCTCCCCCCTCAACCCCTCCCTCCTGCCTGTCAGAGCCCTCTCTGTCTCCGCTCCGCCCTGCCCCCCCCCCCCCCCCCGCTGCTATTATTGAAAATAAAAAACCTAAAATTAGAGGCTGGCATACCACACTGTGTAAATCCTTTCTAAAAACAAGCATTCTAAATAGCTATTTAGAGCTGTCTACAGGCCGGTCACGTGACTCGCGGCCGTTTCACAGCTACGAGACAGGGCTTCTGCGGGAGGAGCCGAGCAGCCATGTGATCTCCCCAGCTGACGTCAGAGGGAGATCACAGTCCCTCCTGCAGTAGTCGTGTATCGGAGCTGAAAAGCACGTGACCGGCCTGAAGACAGCTTTAAATAGCTATTTAGAATGCTTGTTTTTAGAAAGGATTTACACAGTGTGGTATGCCAGCCTCTAATGCCGCGTACACACGACCGGACTTTCCGGCAGAATAGGTCAGACAGAATCAGTCCGTCGGACATTACGATCATGTGTGGGATAATCTGATAGTTTTTCTTAAAAAAATTCAGACGGACCTAGAAATAGAACATGTTTCAAATCTGTCCGACGGACTCAATTCTTATCGGGAAAACCGCTCGTCTGTATGCTGGTCCAACGGACCAAATACGACGCAAGGGAAGCTATTGGCTACTGGCTATTGAACTTCCTTTTCTAGTCCCGTCTTACGTCATCACATTCAAAACGAATGGACTTTCTAAAGTCCGCTCGTGTGTGGGCAAGTCCGTTCGTTCGGAAGTCCTTCGTAACTACATCGAAAGTCCATCGGGAAGACCGCCGGACCTATTCTGCCGGAAAGTCCCGTCATGTGTATGTGGCATAATAGAGCATCTGCCAGTTTTTAATAAAAAGGCTTAACAAACACTTTAATCCTTGCAATGCAGGGGAGGCCCTCTCCAAGGGTGTTTTTGTGTAATGGTTCTGTGTGATTGGGCCCCATCACCCATAGTCAATTTTAAAGAAGTTTGCTTTAAGTCAGCATCACACTGGGATAGTAGGTGTCTTCTGAGCATGTTGTCTCTTCCTGGATGGGTTGGGTGGATGGATGGATGGGAGCAAGGGCAAAGAGTGTAGAACAGACTTTGTGGTAGATAAAGATACAGCTCAGTTTTTATAGACGGAAAGTGCAATTATCTCACCTTCACACATACTGTATATCCAGAGGCATCAGGATAACATCATTTCTGTAATCAGCAGCTGGGCACCATGAGAAAGGCTCATTGCAGAATACAGCAGCTGCTATTGAAGATACATTGCTGGCAGCATTTCCTGTAATTGTAACTATTAGAATAGCTCTCTGTATCCTGCATTTATATGGCTTGAAGTACAGAGGTGGCAGATGATTTGAAAAATGCAAGCTGACACTGAAGAGGAGCACAGTGAAAAGACGGATAAAGAGAACAGTTTACGCCTGATTTCATCGGAGACATAAATAAAAACAATCAATGCTCTATATTCTTCCTTTTTACACAGCCCTGAGACACTTCAGAAACTGAGTTATTACTTTAAGATGCTATCAAGTCTTTTAGATCTCACATCAGATGGAAAGCAAATCATCCATATGTGGCTTTCAAGAAAGAAAAACATAGAGAAACCATAGCCGCCTCCTGACAATATGGGTATATCTAGGGGTGTATTTGACAAGGGTGAGCAGCTTCTATGCAGTTCAAGACGTGTGTGTATGTAAAGGGGAGCCGTGCGTACACATCGCATCATTTCCCTATTGAGTGACTAACGGGCTAGATATAGTGCACCTGAAATGTCATCAGGCCATGCTAAGAGGTGAGGTTAGAAGATTGTATAACAAAATTATATAAAGAAAATCTTTCTCTACATAGTTGTGCTGTAATATGTTCCATATTTCTTGCTTGAATCTCTGGCATTGCTAGGCCCAAGCATCCAAGGTTCCTTTACAATGCTCTGAGTCTTATGTGTACCTTGCAATGGTCCTGCTATAGTAAAAGACACATGCATTGATCACGAGCGAACAAGAAAATCATATTTACAATGCTCCCATGGTGTGAGAACAGCATACACACAAAATAAATCTAAAAAAAAAAAAATGATTTTCTACAATATTTTTGTGTTTGTTTAACCACACTGTTAGCATTTTAAAATGTGGATACTGTGTTAGAAGTACATACTGCTATGATTAAAGTGTAGCTCCATTTTCCTTGAGAAAAAAAACATTCCCCTCTGGGTGATCTGTGTACATTACAAGGATTTTAACAAACTTTGTTGCAGATTCCTACCTTTTGTTATTATGAAGAAATCCCTGTGTTTGTCTGTATCTATGTGTGAAAGTGAGTCTAATGGGAGTGGTTTTATAATTATCAGTCAGCTGTGGCACCTGCAGGGCTCTAGAGAGGAAAGCTACTGGGCCTGTATCCCTTTTGACATGATTTCCTATTGAAAGTATCTCACCAAAAATTACATTTTTATTGCAGGGGATGCCTGAAATCTGACTTGTAGCTTAGTGTAGACTTCTGGGAGAATTGGTGAAACAATCACACAAGCAGGAAATTATGTTTCTGGGGGTAGCCAGGTAGCCATATTGAATTGCATTTTCAGAAAATTACAGAGCTGCAGATTGAAAAGGAAAGGTAATTTTTAATAATATTCAATACAATATGACTAGCAATTGTAGACGCTTTATTATTTTTTCTTTATTTGCTATTTTTTTTCCGCACGGAAGTGGAGATACCCTTTAAAGTAAATTGTAAAAAGGTTATTTTGTAAAGAAAAAGGCATCCAAGATGCACACAGGAGTCACAACTCTGCTCTGAAGTCAGGAGCAGAGCAGTATCATTGCCACTCCATCGCAAGAAGCTGCATTAGATGGACTGCATTGGCAGTATCAACAGGTATTTGTAAGGCTTTGTAGGGGAGCGGAGAGAAAACTGTAAGTGCAGATGCACCTACAATTAAGTGCAGTAGCACATATTTTGTTGTAACCTCTTTAATACCACCCACAGTACTTACTGCAGGCTGGCGGCACAGGCAGGCTGGATCACGTTCATGTACATGATCCAGCTTGTTCCAGGTAAGAGGAGCGCAGTGTGCCCCCTGGGGTGCGCAGCATTCGGTTTCCATGACTGCTGTGACCGCCAAACACAGCGGATTGAGGATCCCGCTATGCAAGCACTTGATTACATTGTCATCAAAGCTGTTATGCATGCATTTCATTCATAAAATCTGTGTGATTTCCTATAGTGATGCTGTGATTGGCCCACAGCTGTCACTTGGTACTTGGGCCAATCACAGCACCCTGTACCATGTGATTAGCTGTAGCCAATCACAGATCACTAGTTATCACATCTCTTTTGATGTAGCCCATTCACGACACTTCAAAACATTGCTGTTACAGTGATCATCAAAAAATAAATAGCCAGAGTGAACTACTCTAATGAAAGTATGTCAAAAAAATTTAAATAATTTTTAATTTTTTTTAAAATGTGTCACCAATCAGTATCCCTGATCATCGCCATACGAGTCATATGACGATGCTGTACTGCATTGGTAACAGTATAAATCAACAATACACAAACACTCTCCCTCACACCTGTGTATCACCACTGCGCTTAATTTAAACACTAAGGCCCCTTTCACACTGGGGCGGTTCGGTTTTACCCCCCGTGAGCGGCCGAAAAAGGGTTAAAATCCCCCGCAGATCGCCGCCGTAGCGGCGCTTTGCAGCGGTATTGCCACAGTATTACCGCAGTGTCCCATTCAAATCAATGGGAAGGAGCGGTATAGGAGCGCTGAATACACCGCTCCTATCCCGCTCCAAAGATGCTGCTAGCAGGACATTTTTTTGCCGTCCTGCTAGCGCACCGCTCCAGTGTGAAAGCCCGCCGGCTTTCACACTGGAGTGAATGGGGCTGTTTTTTTCAGGCGGTGTACAGGTGCTATTTTTAGCGCTGTACCGCCTGAAAACCGCCCCAGTGTGAAAGGGGCCTAAGAACCGGTTCACACTCAGGCAGCACGACTTGGAGCGTGACTGCCTCAGCCTTCTGTATAGAAGTCAATGCAAGTCACCTGAAGTCGCCCCCAAAGTAGTACAAGAACCTTTTTCTAAGTCGGAGCGACTTGTGTCGCTCATATTAGAACAGTTCCATACTACAGAATGGGACACGACTTGTCAGGCGGCTGACGAGTCGCCCTGGTGTGAACCGGCACTAAGTGAATCACTTGTCTTAAGCCGGACCTATAAAAAAACAAAAATGTGTACAATATTCCCTTTGCAAAATATGGAACAAGCGGTGCTAAATATAGTGTAAATACACACCAATGACTGCGTAATAAAACAAAGATTAATGATGAATCAATGTGTACCCAGTAAATGTCAAACATACTGTGAAGCAGATTATATCAACAGATAAATTATAACAAGCTCAATGTGAAAAAAACACCCTGTGACAGTCAGTGAATATCACAAATGACACTGATTGAAATAGATAATTATTTCAAAATATATAATAAAGTGTCCATCTCCTATTCAAAAAAAGTCCACGACAGTGAAAAAAATATGAACAATGAATGATGACCAGTGTCTCTTAGATAATAAAATCTTGCAGGCCGTTCCTCCACCACACCGCAGTGTCTGTGACTCCACTCCCCTTATGTGCTCACACTCACCAGCTGTATGTGCCTTACACTTTCGTGTTTAGCTATAAGCGCTTATACCCTCTTTATATAGGGGTTAAGTGGGAGATTTCTGGGCTCCAGCTACAAAAACAGGTGCAACTTCCTTGGTTGTTCACATAATGTGCTCCACATACAATAAAAGAGATTGTTTCCAATAGCCGAATAAAGTCACAAACTTTTAATCACATAAAATCTCACTGCATTACACACATGTGCAAGCTAAAAAACACGCCAGAGGTTAAATTTCACATCACTCCATGCATCTGTTACTGGATAATGGGTAGTCACGGCAGACCCAGGGTATGCAAGACTGTCAGATGTTATCTCACTGCTCCTCGTCCCCGCTCCCGCTATGTGCCGATCAGTCCAGCGTCCCGTGCCTACCTCAAACGTTCACCAAGTAGCCACGCCCCGACATGTTTCGTCATAGAAATTATTTATTCATGGGATTGGCTACTTGGCAGGGCGAACTTTCTTTTATTCCCAAACTCTCTGCCTATGGGCGGAGATCGAATCCCGCACATGCGCATTCCCTGTGTCCCCATTCCATCAATACACCAGTCTTTACATCCTGATGCTGGTGAAACAGTGGTTCGTACACCAACAATTGATAAAAACATATAAAAAAGCAGCATAACTTCATTGCAATTCCAAGCGCAATCAGACATCAAGCTAAAAAATTTAAAAATTATTATCTATATATATATATATATATATATATATATATATATATATATATATATATATATATATATATATATATAGTGAATAGTAGTAGGATGATCAAACAAGATCAGCCGCTCTGAAATACAGACCGATTTGCATCAGATTGTACAGCGCTTAATCCTTATAATCAATCATCCACCGTACCTCACTATCAATACACTATAAGTATTAAAATCCATTTATATAGCACACTAATGTAGTAAAGGGACTAGACTCATTAACAACTAGAGAAGCTGATTGTATTCCATCATATATCCCCACATACATTTTAAATAATCATGTCTATAATAACACAACATTTATATAGAAAACTACAGATTATCTACCTAGATTAGTTCCATATAAAATTAGGGATGACTCCAAATGAATTAACTAATTAAATCAATCAGGCAATTAATTATAAAAAATAAAAAAAATCTATATAAAAGTATATATATATTTAATATGTGGAGATTAACATAATAAAATAAATAAATAGCTAAAAATAAAAATAAAAATTAAAACAAAAATAAACATAAAAATAAAAATGAAAAAAAAAAAAAAAAAAATACAAATAAAATTAAAAATAAACATAAAAAATTAAATATAAAAATAACTATAACTGCAAATAAAAATAAATATAAATAATAATAGAAATAAAAATAAAAATGAAAATAAGACAGAAAAAGTGTTATTCATAATTTCTACTCACAATGGTAACAGTATGTTAAAAAAATTATTTCATTTCTTATGCCGCGTACACGAGCGGATTTTTCATCGGAAAAATCTTGGATGGTTTTTCCGAAAGAATTCCGCTCAAGCTTGGATACACACGGCTTGCATACACATGGTCACACAAAAGTTTGCTGAACTTTCGACCGTCAAGAACACGGTGATGTACAATACTGCGACGATCCGAGAAAATTAAGTTCAATGCTTCCGAGCATGCATCGAATTGTTTCCGAGCATGCGTAGGAATTTTGCGCTTCGGAATTGGTACAGACAATTGGAATTTCCAATCCAAACTTTTTCTGACCGAAAAATTGAGAACCTGCTCTCAATCTTTTGCTGGCGGGAAATCGGCCAGCAAAAGTCCGATGGAGCACACACACGGTCGCATTTTCTGACCAAAAGCTCTCATCGGTCTTTTGCTGGCCGAATTTCCGATCGTGTGTACGCACCATTAGTGTGTGCAGAACTAAAGCTTTGGAGGTAACTTGGTCCCCAAAGTTACTTTCCCTGTGGTCCCTAACCAGAAAGGACACACATGCTACATGCAATGATGTTTTACGCCAAATAGGATCACAATGATACAACCTCGATTCCAAAAAAGTTGTGCCGCTTTTCTAAAATCCACATAAAAAAAGAATGCAATGATTTGCAAATCTCATAAACCCATATTTTAATAAAAATAGAAAATATACCCTCTAAAAGGACACCTTCTCTGGCTTCTTTCTTAGGTTCCCAGGACCTGTATGACCTATGGCGGTGTACTCATACCACTGAAAGGGACTTTATGTTTTACTCTCATAGACACTGCACGTACAAGAGGATTGATCTGTTTCTGATGGACAAGTGGCTACTCCAAAGGGTACTTCACATTAAAATAAATAACATAACATGGTCGGACCATGCTTCCGTCCTCCTTACCCTACGGGATAAATACCCCAACAACAATGCCTATGTGTGGCGTGCCAATCCTCAGGTAAGACAAAACCCATCGACTAAAAATGCCTTGGAAGGTCACTTGTCTGATTATTTCCAGATCAATTCCTCCCCTACAGAAAATCCATTTATACTCTGGAACGCCCATAAGGCGTACATTAGAGGCATGTTTATTCAATTAGGCACGAGGCTCAAGAAGCAAAGGCAGCAGCGACTTAACACCCCACTCTCAGAAATTAATACCCTGGATAATCAAAACAAAAATAATCCTACCCATTTAATTAGTGCCAAACTCACTACCCTAAGACATGACCTTAGACTAGAACTGCTCCAATACTTTTAACAAACTGAGAGATGGATGAAAATATCCTTTTGTTCGTCCAGTAACAAAGCAGGGAGAGCACTGGCTCGCAAACTGCAGGGCCAACGCTTTAAAACTAAAATACCCCACCTCATTGACCCTAAGTCCAAACAAAAAGTGCTCGACCCCCAAAGCATCGCAGATGCCTTTAGCGAATACTATGGGTCACTCTATAATCTAAATCAAGACAGCAGCACTACACAACCATTGCACTCAGATTCAGTGAACTTTTTATCGAACATTAACCTGCCCCAGCTCTCCTCCTCACAACTCCAGGAGTTGAATACCCCCTTCTCCCTGTCTGAAGTAATGAAGGTCATAGATACTCTCCCCAACAACAAATCTCCAGGACCAGACGGGCTGACAGGAGAATATACCTTCTTAGGGTGTTTGAGACTGCTGCTGCCTCAGGCTTCCTTCCCATCTGAGATGTTAGAGGCATTAATAGTCACTCTGCCTAAACCGAGCAAGACACAGTTCCCCAAAATTTTAGGCCAATATCTTTATTGAACAATGACCTAAAGATTTATGCCAAACTGATAGCATTGAGACTAGTGGACATCCTACCCACCATAATTGATCCAGATCAGTCTGGGTTTACCAAAGGCAGACAAACATCTGATGCCACCAGAGGACTGATTGATATAATCCATGTTGCTAAGAAACATCGAACGCCTTCTCTGCTTCTAGCTTTGGATGCAGAGAAGGCATTCGACAGAGTGCACTGGATGTATCTAACAAAAGCATTGGAGAAATTTGGCTTCACAGGCCATCTGCTTTCTGCAATACTAGTCCTCTACACCTCTCCATCGGCTCGGTGTATACGTCGGGAATGCTGTCCAAACCCTTTAGGATCTCAAACAGTACACGCCAGGGATGTCCATTGTCTCCCCTTATATTAAATTTGTTAATGGAACCCCTAGCCGCCAGCATCAGACAAAACTCTAACATTCATGGCTTTATGGTCAATAACCGTAAACACGTCATAAGCCTATTCGTAGATGACGTGATTTTAATGCTAACACAGCCGGTGTCTTCCCTGGAAAATGTGTCTCACCTACTACAAAGGTACGGTATGGTGTCAGACTACAAGGTAAATGACACCAAATCTTATATCTTGGATCTAGGAGTAAGCCCCTGTGACAGATTAGATATGCAAACCAAATTCCCATATGTGTGGAACGCCCATGACCTTACTTACCTCACAACCTGAACATCTATTCAAGGCTAACTACCTTCCACTAGAACATAATTTACAATTGGGACTACAAAACTTAAGCAAACATACACTATCATGGTCAGGAAGTCTGGCGGCCTTTAAAAAGCATTTAAAAAGCAACTCTTAACCTAATTACTTTATATATACCGCACAGTACCCATACCGGTTGCTTGAAAATGCTTTCAAGTGTTACAAACTACACTTTCCAGATACCTTTGGGAGGGCAAGAAAGCCAAGAGTGCTTTTTCCAAGCTTCGAAAGACAAAAAGTGCAGGTGGAATAGGCTTTCCAGTCTTAGCTGACTACCATTTAGCAGCAATATTAGCACAGCTTAGAGGATGGTTTCCTAACCATCCTACACCACTATGGGGAAGTATTTAACAGGCTCTGATACCAGGAGGTAACTTGTATGAGTACGTCCTAGCTTATCCTCACCTTAAATCCAAGCACTCTGACTTTCCTCTACCAATAGTAGCATCCCTGAACTCCTGGAAGACCATGGTGACTTCCAAGTCTCTGTCAACCCCTACCATCCCCCTACCAATACCCATATCCACTCTAGCATTGATTATCCCTGACTTAAACCTGGAGAGGTAAAAAACGAGAGGCATAAAATGGATATCGGATTTATATTCAAGCAAGAATGTGAAACCGTTCCATGATTTACAAGGGGAGTATGGTTTACCTACTTCTGTGTAACATCCTACCTTAAAACCAAAAACACCCCTAAATACAAGAATACCTTAAGGGAGGTATCTCACTGTTCTACCAGTTTCTCAACAATAAGTCCATATTAATGAAAACAATCTCCATGCTTGCATGGGAAAAGGATCTCAAAGATTCCTTTTCGGACGAACAATGGCTCAAAGCCCTACAATATACCCACTCAGCCACTAAATGCAACAATCTATGGGAACTCTCCCACAAGGTCATACAGAGATGGTACCTGACACCGTACACGATTGCCAAATTTGACCCTTCCACATCTTCTCTATGTTGGAGAAACTGTGCGCAGTCAGGCATCTATCATGTACTATGGAATTGCGGGAGACTGGCCAAATTTTGGTCTGATATATTCACAATTCTCCACCAAGTGACAGGACTAAAGATCTAATATTTCCCTTCTTTAGCGCTCTTGAACGTGGGCATTGAAAAAATACCACCGCTCCATAGCAAATTTACCACGCACTTATTCCTAGCAAGTAAGTGATACTTAGGCTATGGAGATCCCTGGACCCTCCAGAGGTGAAAGAGGCTATATGTACACTGTCCATACATTACACCTATGAAAGCATGCTGGCACACATAGAAGGAAAACACGCAAAATTTCTACTTCACTGGCAACCATGGGTAAATTGGTACACACAAACCACAATGAGACTAAGAACAATTCCAATAGGCGATAATACTGTATATTATTCATACTCTATGGCGGAGTCCCGAGTAACTGCACTCTAATTACGGTTTGAGTTCTTCCTCTTCCCTATTGTCTCTATGTTGATCCCTATTTACTTTTTTTTAGTTGTGAGCTATATGCTCTTGGTGAATATTTGCTAGCAGCAATTGATCTGTTGAACATATGTCATACTGTTATATTAGAAGTATGGTCCTACAGGGGTTGTCCCCCCACCAAGCCACAGTAAGCTGCCAATGGGGTGACTGGTGGAGAGGGACGGCTCCTCTTGTACTGTGTGTGCCGCCTGAAATGATGCCAACACTATGTAGATGCACGACTCTGTTAGCTAGAATCATTTAAGTTACTGTCTACAGTTCATGTTGATACATGACAAATGATGTTCACCTTTTGTATGTTAAAAAATTGAATAAAAACTATTGATGAAAATAAATAAACTAATACACATTATAAAAAATAAATAAATAGAAAATGTTTAAACTGAGAAATTGTACCATAAGACATTTTTTTAAATTGATGGCAGCAACACGTATCTGAAAAGTTGTTTACCACAGTGTAGCTTCCCATCTTCTTTAAACAATACTCTGTAAACATTCGGGAACAGAGAAGAACTGTCGTCAGCGGCTGTCGACTTGTAGTTGTCAATGAAATACCACAGCGCTGTTGAGAGCTCTGGTAGTCATTGATTCTTCTTGTCTTTGTGAAACTGCCTGCCTGTTTAATGTAGGGGGAGAGAGCTTACACTGACAATCTGCTGATCGCTGGTGCAATGTTTTCCAGGCTCCTAAAAAAGTAGTAAATGCAAATTTCACATGTGCATTTTTTTTTTTTTTTTTTTTAAAAGGTGAACCTATCCTTTAACCACTTCAGCCCTGGGAGATTTCCCCCCTTAATGACCAGGCCATTTTTTGCGATATGGCACTGCGTTACTTTAAATGACAACTGCACGCTCGTGCAGCGCTGTACCCAAACAAAATTTACGTCTTTTGGTGGTATTTGATCACCTCTGCTTTTTTTATTTTTTGCTCTATTAACAAAAAAATTGTGACAATTTCGAAAACAAAACCAATATATTTTCACTTTTTGGTGGTATTTGATCACCTCTGCTGTTTTTTTTTTTTTTGCGCTATAAACCAAAAAAAATAGCGACAATTTTGAAAACAAAACCAATATTTTTTTACTTTTTGCCATAATAAATATTATGCACTGATGCACAAAATGCACTGATTATTGTATAAATGTCAGGGTCAGGGGATAGGGTTAACTCAAGGGGTTAAATGTGTTACCTCATGAGTGTTTCTGTGGGGGAAGGGGACTGACTGGAGAAGGAGACATATTGCTGTTCCTAATTACTAGGAACATAAGATCTGTCTCTCCTCTCCTGTCAGAACGGGGATTTGTGTGTTTATACACACAAATCCCCATTCTGGCTCTCGTGTCCACGATCACGCGTGGCCGGCAGACATCGCAGCCACTGGCCACACACATCGGCTTTCCCCACGTCACGGGGAAAGCCATAGGGAAGTCCCCATGACGTCCCCATGCGTCAGGGGGCGGGGTTACCAGGTGGCCCCTCCCTCCATTATAAAAGACCTGTCAGCCGAAGCGAAGCCTCACACACCGGGAGCCTCCCATTGCGAGGAGCGGCCCAGAAGAGACACCGATGCTGGATGAGAAGGCCAAGAAGAAGCGGATCGGAGTAAGAAGAAGATGGAAGAAGAAGATGCCGGAAGGAGAAGATGAAGAAAGAAGATGAAGAAACCGAAGGATGAAGAAAGGAAGACCAGAAGAAAGAAGAAAGAAGATTTTAATAAAGGAATTGTCAAAGACCGTCTCCTGTCATTTTTACCATTTTTGACACTTTTTTGGTGAAATGGTAGGGGTACTTTTGTACCCCTTACCATTTCACACAGGGGGGGGCGGGATCTGGGGGTCCCCTTGTTAAAGGGGGCTTCCAGATTCCGATAAGCCCCCCGCCCGCAGACCCCCACAACCACCGGGCACGGTTGTGGGGACGAGGCCCTTGTCCTCATCAACATGGGGACAAGGTGCTTTGGGGGTCTCAGACCCCCAAAGCACCCTCCCAATGTTGAGGGCATGTGGCCTGGTACGGTTCAGGCGGGAGGGGGGGCGCTCTCGTCCCTCCTCTTTTCCTGCGGCCTGCCAGGTTGCGTGCTCGGATAAGGGTCTGGTATGGATTTTGAGGGGGACCCCACGCCATTTTTTTTGGCTGGGTTTCCCCTTAAAATCCATCCCAGACCTCAAGGGTCTGGGATGGATTTTGAGGGGGACCCTATGCCATTTTTTTTTTTTTTGGCTGGGGTCCCCCTTAATATCCATCCCAGACCTGAAGGGCCTGGTTATTGAATTTGGGGGGACCCCAATGCTTTTTTTTTGCTGTTTTTTTTATTTTTTATCAATGACTTTTTTTTTATGAATGGCTTTCAATGAATGACTGTTCTCTGTGTTACAGGAGCCGACAATTCATATAGCCGCGAGTGATTTTAAATAGCTTTTTTTCCGGCAAAAATGACACTTTTTGCAGAGACAGTTCTAAGCACTGGAAACATGCGCCCCTTTACATGCATACTATAGACACCCCCCAGGTACGAAATTTAAAGGAATATTACACTTTTATTGTTTCACTTTAAGCATTATTAAAATCACTGCTCCCGAAAAAACGTCCGTTTTTAAAAGTTTTTTTTGCATTGATACATGTCCCCTGGGTCCCCAAACACTTTTTATGACTAACTTTTAAAAAATAAATGACTTCAATGACTGTTCTCTGTATTAAGGGGGACGGGAGCCGACACTTTATTATAGCCGTTCGGGTCCCCATTGACTTCAATGGGTTTCGGTGTTCGGGGTCAAGTTCGGTTCAAGTTCGGTCCCGAACCCGAACTTTTTTCTGAAGTTCGGCCGAACCTGCCGAACCCGAACATCCAGGTGTCCGCTCAACTCTAGCTATGACACATTTGCCATGAACTATTCGATTACTGTATGTAACCGTGTAATGGATTTATAGATTTGGGACTGTTTGGCAATATGACACTTTCTCCCAGTTCTATTGCTGGCATATACTCAATAAACCTGTACTATGTTTTTACTACTGGCTGTGTGACGCTTCATCGAAAGTCCCAATGGGCAAAACTCTGTACTTGTATGTGCTGTGCCTCATTTAAAGTCCCAGGAAAAATTAATTGTTTGTATGGATATATTTTGAAGGGATGGAGGCACATCACTGGGTGCACTAGGCCACATTCTATTGTGTTCCTTGGTTTTAGCATTGCCCTCCATAGCTCTCATAGAGGCACAGCAGAATGGTAGTGTTTTCTGATCAGCATTACCATTTTCCAGACTGATTTAGCCTGCTTGTCGCTGCTTAGGTAACTAAATTGCACAGACAGCCTGCAGTGTTTGTTTGCACAGGCTGTTAACACTCAGTCATATTTAGGTATAATTTAGGATGTATATATTACTATCACAAATTGGCAACATTTTTATGTACATTTCTGTATGCTGAAAGATAAAATTGTTATTAGGTCAATATGTGTTTGTGGCTTAGTGTCCCTTTAAGCAGTCATTCCAAGCCCTCACTGAGACAACTAAGAATTAAAGTGACATGAGTCACAACCAATCAGCCTCATCCAAACTGTTTCAGAAAATAGAATCACACTTTAGCTTTATTAATATTGAAGCATATGTCATTTGTGTTAATATAGCACAAAATAATCTGTATGCATAGAATGAATGCTTTAGGTGGTACTTTTGCTTGTCAAAAAAGCCTTTTGCGTGATCCTTAGTTACACAGGGTATGGTAACGCTGGCTACGGATTTCAGAAAATGTAATAATCTAATATATCCAGTATGCTCTTGAAATAACTATAAAATGAAAAATAATAAATATAATTTATACACACACAGCACAGCTCAGCCCTGCTCCCTACCCTCTGCTCACAGAATTTGACTGATGTCAGCAGGAACCAATGGCTCCAAGGAGAGAAGGGCACATCGATGGATCGATACAGGACTCAGGTAAGAGGGCTTTCACACCAAGCCGCCCATAGCGTCGGCGATAAAACGCCACTATTTTTAGTGGCATTTTGCCATCGGATTTGCGGCGCATTTCGGCCGCCAACAGGGCACTTTTACCCCCTGCTAGCTGTCGAGAAAGGGTTAAAACCGCCCGCAATTTGCCGCAATGGCGGCGTTTTGCTGGCGGTATAGCTGCCCTGCCCCATTGATTTCAATGGGTAGCAGTGGTGGAGAAGTGGTAAACACACCGCTCCAAAGAAGCTGCTGGCAGGACTTTTCCTGACGTCCTGCCAGCGCACCGCTCCAGTGTGAAAGCCCTCCGGCTTTCACACTGGAGACAATGGTGCAGCTGTTTTAGGGCAGATTGCAGGCGCTATTTTTAACACTATAGCGCCTGCAAAACGCCCTCGGTGTGAAAGGGGTCTAAGGGTTTAGGAAAGAGGGATAGCAAGAGGCAAAAGTTTTTTTATTTTAATGCAGGGAATGCATAAGGTAAAAAAAAAAATGTTAGCTTTAAAATCACTGCATAGTGATGGAAAGCAATAAACTCTGTATTTGCAGGCACGGTGGAGCAATATATCCTCAAAGTTCACAGCAGTAGTACTGAAGTCACTCAAGTCAGTTCTCTAAGCAGCTCAGCCCTCCCTACTCCCACTAAATGAGGACATTCTTGCCATTCAATTAAATGTAAAAAGGTTGACTTTTAAAATGAACAGTAACAATGACTTTGTTCTTAACTTGTTAAATCTTATGAGATTATAATAAGTGAGTTTACACCAAAGCTCTTTTCAGCCTACCTCTCTGGTGGATCACAGGAGTGCACTCCCTTGACCCGTATTCAGCAGACAGCAGGCTAAAGTCCGCTGTCGGCTGATGTCACTCCAGGCTCTGAAGTGATCCAAACTTTAATGTTAGGATCCACCCAGGTACCTGGACTGCCAGCTGGCGCAGCCTTTCAGCATGCACAGGGTCTGAGCCAGACATTCCTGCCCTCTCCACAGACCAGTGATCTGGTTACAAACAAATGGCCACTGCCCTCACCTACTGTATACCTGACCTTTGCAGCAAAGAGCACATGGAAGGGCAACGCATGTAAAACAAAACCAAAGAAATTCCCAGCTCAACTTACCAACCAGCCTGCTAACCAACCGAATTATCCTGTCTAACAGTATGCGTTAAAAACAGGGGTTTAGTCTGCACACATTTGCAAATACAAGCTTAAAGTGATTGTAAATCCTGGTTTAAAACAAATAATAATAGCAAACATATCATACTTACCTCCACTGTGCAGTTTGTTTTGCACAGAGTGGCCCCGATCCTTGACTTCTGGGGTCCCCCGGCAGCACTATCAGTTCCTCGTGTGTTTTTTTAACATTTTGACACTTTTTTTTTGTGAAATGGTATGGGTACAATGTACCCCTTATCAATTCACATAGGGGGGGGCAGGATCTGAGTGTCCCGTTTGTTAAAGGGGGCTTCCAGATTCTGATAAGCCCCCCGTCCGCAGAACCCCACAACCACCGGGCAAGGGTTGTGGGGATGAGGCCCTTGTCCCCATCAACATGGGGACATGCTCCCCATGTTGAGGGCATGTGGCCTGGTACGGTTCAAGGGGGGGGGCGCTCTCTCATCCCCCCTCTTTTCCTGCGGCCTGCCAGGTTGCGTGGTCGGATAAGTTTCTGGTGTGGATTTTTTGGGGGAACCCCACGCCATTTTTTTTAAATTTGGGCGCAGAGTTTCCCTTAATATTCATACCAGACCTGAAGGGCCTGGTAATGGAATTTTGGGGGACCCCCACGCATTTTTTTTTTTTTTTTTTCAATGACTTTCAATGACTTTTATGTGTATTGTCGGGACCGACAATTCATTAATAGCCGACACTAGCGCTAGTACTTTTAAATTACTTTTTTTTCCTTTAGAAATTTAATTTTGCTCTCGGACTGTTATAAACACGGGAAACATGTGCCACTTTACAGGCATACTATAGACACCCCCCAGGAACGAAATTTAAAGGAATATTTCACTTTTATTGTTTCACTTTGAGCATTATTAAAATCACTGCTCCCGAAAAAACGTGAGTTTTTAAAACTTTTTTTTGGCATTGATACATGTCCCCTGGGGCAGGACCCGGGTCCCCAAACACTTTTTATGACGATAACTTGCATATTAATCTTTAAAATTAGCACTTTAGATTTCTCCCATAGACTTTTAAAGGGTGTTCCGCGGCTTTTCGAATTTGCCGCGAACACCCCAAAAACAGGTGAACAGCCAATGTTCGAGTCAAACTCATGTTCGACTCAAACAGATAGCCCATCCCTAATTGGCAGATAGCATGTCTAATTTTATTTGTTTTCTTTTTTTAATGCACAATAAAAAAATTGTGCAGAATAATACTTGGCTATGTGTTTTACTTCAAATGAGTTTGGGAGTAGGCAGTTACATTTAAAAAAATACAATGTAAAATTGACAAGGGACACCAACATATTTGTATCTTTGATCTTAAAAACTACGGAATAATGATGTTGTGGTAACTTGCCCAAAATATTTTTTTAAAAAGCATAATAATATTATTCTTGATATCACTAGTAAAAAAGCTTGTTTGGACTGATCAGTACAATGCAGGGAGGACTTATTTTATTTGATCTTACGCTATCTTTGCCATTTATGTATTTGCCACTGGTTGCACATTAATATGTGAATGGAATTTTCTGGAGGTGATATCGCTAATTTTTGATGGAGTAGCACATTGGAGTATCATGTATTCTGGTACAGCATTTATTCATTTAATTTAATTTGTGCATTCATTTATTCACACTGCAGAGTTTTTTCATTGTTTGGATTTCATATATATATATATATATATATATATATATATATATATATATATATATATATTCTATTTTTTAAAAGCACTTTGTGTAGACACATTGTATTAGGTTGGTACCAGGCACAGGTTCACAATAATGAGTTTTTAGTTCTTCACCCCATTTTTTACACTGCTTGGATTATTTATCAGTATTTTAGTAATATATTGGCATCAGCATTTTATTGACCTATATACATTTGGGTAACACACTTGCACTGTGATTGCACTTTATATCTATTAGCGCACTAATTTTTATTTTTTTTCACATACTGTTTAAGTGAGAGATCATCCATTGGTTGCAGCTTGTAGATTTGTTTTACTCTGATGAGGATTTGACCACACCAGCGCTTGAGTATTTTTACAAACTAGTAAAAAAAAAGCCTTTGAAAATTGTTTACAATAACTCCATCCGTATCACCAGCAAAGCAGCTTCATTATTATCTCATTAAAGAAGAAGAGGAAGTGCGCTGCATTTGGAGATTTCATAATTTGCCACGTCACAAATGTTAATTCTCCATTACGAACGCTAGTTTACAAGATCAACCAATTCTGGCTCGTCCTTGCTTACGAGCATGCATGTTTGTACTTTGGTCTTTTGTCCGACGGACTTGTGTACACACGCTCAGAAAATCCGACAACAGACATTTGTCCATGGAAAATTTTAAAACCTGCCATCCAACATTTGTCCGCAGAAAATTACGACAACAACTGTCTGATGGAGCGTACAAACGGTCATATTTTCCGCCAACAGCCTGTCATCACACATTTCCCGCTGGAAAATCCTATCGTGTGTACGAGGCTTCTAGTTTTGTTAGGAACCTAAACATATTGAAACAGTTTAAAAAGCTGCAGGAAAAGTACATTGAAAATTATGCCAAAAACAACCAAATCTTTCTGCCATTTTTTTTTTTGGTGTAAGTAAAAAAAACACCACAAACCACAACTTCAAATGTTGTTTCCTTTTTTTGGGCTGATGTACATAAAAAGGAGGAAGGGAGCCAAGTAAATGTAAACTAACATACTGAAGTATAAGCAAAGGGCTGAATGGCTGTGATGAGAGAAGCCTCAACTTGGCCTTTGCTCTTGTTTTTGTTTATTAGCTCTATTACATCCTTCTGGTGAAAAAAATCACATGAAGAGGGTTGACATTTGTACAAGGATTCCCATTCATAACACTCCCAGATTTACTTGGACATGAAAGGAAACCTGTGGCTAGAGAAATATGCAGGCTGCTACTGTTAAGCTCTTTTAGAAAATGCTTGTTGCCTGTCTGTCTCTTGCTTCAGTACTTTATGAGCCTTTGACCCTGAACAAGAACACAGCAAGTGAAACCCAAGTCAACTCGGGAAATTTGATCTACACATGTGTTTTTGATCAGTGACCAAGAAGTACTAAAAATACGGAGGATCTGCATGACAGCCAGGCAACTAGCTTGTGAAACTGCAACCAGCATAAACAATGGCAGCTATATTACTCATGACAAATTTTCTTTAAGGGGGAGCTCAGACCTGCTGGCCTCCCCTTGGCCCCCTTCCTTTATGGCTATTGCCAAGGAAGATGGTATGAAGGTACAGGGGCAAGGGGGTCAGACAATGCACAAGGTAAACACTGGCAAATTATACCCCAAAGCCCAAAGCTCCCAAATCTGGATACAGGAAGCAACCAAAAACAGCAGGCTCACTCTAAAACCTACGCTGCCAAACTGGGCAGCACATTAGCCCACATTAGCCCAGTAATCAAAATAGAAAAAATTCTTATTAATTTTATATTTAATATCCCTAGGTAGTAGACTTGTGCACAACGGAAAATTTTGTTTAGTTTCGGATTGTTGTCATTTGTAAAATACATAATTTCGTTCTGCTATATTCGTTATGTTACGTTAATAAGTTTTCGGATAATTCGTTATTTCTGTAGAGTGTCGATATTCATTATACTGAATCTCGAATCATGCTGAATTAATTTGTTATATGCGCTATAATTTTGTTCGTATTCGTTGAAATTCAATATTTATGTATGTATATATATTCGTGATAATGATTCCTTGTTGGGAAAGTCGTTTGTTTATTGAATCTTTTAACACACACAATGACAATATCTCTTCTCTGCTCAAATACAATACAACACCGTTCTCACTCAGTTCTCAGGAATGCACTTTGCCAGTAATCCAACCTCCCGCACAAAATGAATCAGCTAATTGGACTGTAAGATTTACTTTGAGTTGACCTTTTGTTTCAGTAGATCTTTAATTACCGAATCATGTGGAATTCATTCGTTATATTCGCTATAATTTCTTTCGTATTAGTTGAAATTCGTCATTTTTTTATTCGGACATTCGGATGCATCTGAATATCCGAAAGATGCAAAATTCTGTCGAATTTCGATTTGTTACGAAACAAATTGCACAAGCCTACTAGGTAGGCAGAAGGGCACAAAAAGTTACAAGGTAAGTAAAAACAGAAGTTACAAAGTGAGACACTCATAAGAAAACAGTGTAAGCAGGATAAACAAACTTACCAAAATATTTGTCCTGGATGGAACACATGGATCATACCACCCAACATAGATAGAATCCCTCAGATATGACCCCCTCTCAGCCTATCCAACTGAACGAAAGGGGCCTAATTAGCATAGGCAGGATTTTGTTAAAGAAAATCTTCAAATGCTCATATCTGTGTTGAGTTATGAATTATGAATGCAAAAGTAAAAGAAATAGATTCAGCTGTTGATCTGCTATGTGTTGAGACACAAATGCTTTAAACCTAGCAGAAGCAGTACCAAGTAGAGAAGAGGCCACGGTTCAAGTTGAATGTAAGTTCGACTCAAACATCAGGTATTCGCTTGCTCGCAAACTAACTGAACATATGGCGCATTCGCAGGAAATTAGATCGCTGCGGAACACCCCATAATGCACTGCGAGATCGCAGTGCATTTACGTCTGATGATTGGCCAAAGCATGCACCTGACCTGCATGCTTTGGCCAATCACAGCTGCGAGAGCCATAATTGGCCAAAAGCAGGGTGCCTTTGGCTAATCATGGCTCAGGGGGACTAAGTCCACGTCCCGCACTATATAAGGCTGCTTACATAGCGTGTATAGTGTGTGGACGGAGATAGATTGAGCTAAATTAGGCAGACAGGTTAGTTAGTGGTGTGCAGGCAGTATATTTAATATATATATATATATATATATATATATATTCTAGGATTGAAGTGGTTAAGGGGAACCCTGCACCAATTTTGTTTTTTAAATGGCATGGGGGTCCCTCCAAAATCCATACCAAGCTCGTCCGATTTGGTATTGATTTTAGGGGAACCCTGTGCCAAAATAAAAAAAAGGCATGGTGGTCCCCCCAAAATCCATGCCAGACTCTTATCCGAGCAAGCAACCTGGCAGGTCAGGATGGGGGGTCCCCCCAAAGCACCTTGTCCCCATGTTGATGGGGTCAAGGGTCTCATCCCCACAACCCTTGCCGTGGTTGTGGGGGTCTGTGGGCGGGGGGCTTATCAGAATCTGGGGCCCCCAGATCCCTGCCCCCCCTTTGTGAGATGGGTATGGGGTACATTTACCCAAAAAAGTGTCAAAAAGTAAAAACCACAAAAGACAGTTTTTGACAATTCCCTTAGTAAAAAGTTTCTCGCGATGTCCATCTTTCTTCAATCACGGCACTGACAAACCCGAAAAAAAAGAAGCTTTGCCTCTGTGGGATGTGTCCCACTGACTGCTGTCTTTTCGTGCTGACAGCTGTTATAAAGGCAAGGGCGGGGCCACCCGGTGACGTTATGGTAAAACTCATCACACAGATGTGCTACTTTACAGGCAGACTAAGGGGTCCCCCATGCACAATATTTAACCACTTATGGACTGCCCTCCGTCATTATACATCAGCTCTTTAAAGAGGAATATCGTTGTTATAGCAGCAGATAGCTGCCTGCCATAACCCTGGTATCCTCTTCTTCAGCGGGGGTCCGCTTTCAGATAAAATTGGTCTCTGCGGCGGATTCGCAGCAAGATCACTTTTATCAGGGGCGGGAGAGGGGCACCCTTCCCTCCTGCCACGCTCCGAGGGTTTCCGCCGCTTACCGGAGACAATCGCGTCCTCTCATGTGAACAGCCTGGAGCCAAGTGAGAGTAAAATGGCCCCCACTCGGCTCCATAGCATTGACTGGCGGAAGCAACATCAAACATCACTTCGGCCCAATGCTCTTAACCACTTCAATACCAGGCACTTTTGTCCCTTCCTGCCCAAGCCAATTTTTAGCTTTCAGCGCTGTCACACTTTGAATGACAATTGCGCAGTCATGCTACACTGTACCCAAACAAAGTTTTTATAATTTTGTTCCCACAAATAGCTCTCTTTTGGTGGTATTTGATCACTGCTGGCATGTTTATTTTTTGCTCAACAAATAAAGAAAACCTGAAAATTTTGAAAAAAAAAAAAACGTTTTTCTTTGATGAGGCTGCACTAATGGGCACTGATAAGGTGGCACTGATGGGGTGACACTGATGGGCACTGATAGGTGGCACTGATGGGCACTGATAGGTGGCACTGTTATGTAGCACTGATGGGCATTGATAGGCCCTGATGGGCACTGACAGGCGGCACTGATGGGCACTGATGGGCGGAACTGATGGGTGGCACAGGTGGGAACTGATTGACACTGATAGGTGGGCACTGTTGGGCATGGCTGGGCACTGATAGGTGGCACTGATGGGTGGTACTGATGGACACTGATAGATGGTAATGCTGGGCATCACTGATGAGGGGACATCTGGCAGGCACTGACTGACTGGCACTGACTGGCAATAAGTGTGATCACTGATTGGCATTGTTTGGGCACTTACTGGCATCCCTGGTGGTCTAGGGTGGCATCCCTGGTGATCCATCTGTTGTGGTGGTCCTGGTGGTGTCCCTAGTGGTCCAGTGTGGGCATCCGCGGGGGGGGGGGGGGGGCTGGGCTAATAAACAATCAGCACAGACCCTCCCTGTCAGGAGAGCCCCCGATCGGCTCTCTTCTACTCGCGTCTGTCAGAAGTTAACGCATACGTGAGTAGCACCCGCATATTAAAACGGTGTTCAAACCACACATGTGAGGTATCACTGCGATCATTAGAGGGAGAACAATAATTCTAGCCCTAGACCTTCTCTGTAACTCAAAACTGGTAACCTGTAGACATTTTTAAATGTCACCTATGGAGATTTTTAAGGGTAAATGTTTGTTGCCATTCTACGAGCGGGCACATGTTGGGTATCAATTTTTCTCGATATAACATTATCTTTCGCAATATGAAAAAAAATTGGGCTAACTTTACTGTTGTCTTATTTTTTAATTCAAAAAAGTGTATTTTTTCCAAAAAAAGTGTGCTTGTAAGACCGCTGCGCAAATACGGTGTGACATAAAGTATTGCAATGACCGCCAATTTATTCTCTAGGGTGTTAGAAAAAAATATAGAATGTTTGGGGGTTCTAAGTAATTTTCTAGCAAAAAAAAAATGATTTTAACTTGTAAACGCAGAGTCTGAAAAATAGGCCCGAACCTTAAGTAAAGGAATATTACATTTTTATTGTTTCACTTACCTTTTTTTTTTTGATTCTATATTTTATTTCTAAGCAATTTTTATACAAACAAACATATTTCAATTGCATGCGCATCATAAAATACAACATAACAGAGTTTGGTTCTATTTTAAGTAGATATACAAAATTTTATAAATACCATTCTTATTTTATATATTTCTAATAATGGTATAAACTTTGACCTCTGTCATCCAAGCTATTCACAACAACAAAAAAAATGAAAGCCTCTATTCCCCCTCCACTAGCGCACAGCCATATTCTCTAGAACAGACAAAGAGGGACCATCGTGTCCATTTTTTATTACATTTCTCCTCTCTACCTTGCGTAGTTGCAATACCTTTTCCCATAGCATGTATGTCGGCTATTTTTTTGAGCTACAGCAAGATCAATGGAGGTGATTCCTGCTTCCATAGGGCTGGAACACATGCCTTAGCTGCATTCAGAAGATGAACGATCATTGAATTCCTATATTTACGCTTTGAAAGATCTGAGAGATGAAGAAGGTATCTGACAGGATCAGATCCCAGATCGTGATCAGTAAGCTGAGCTATGATATCTTGCACTTTAGACCAGAATTACTTTCCGACAGGACCAAAAAATATGGAGCATATTACCCTCTGCCTCCCCACAGCACCAGCACATATTCGTCCTTTCCGGATACATTTTATGCAACAGTGATGGGACTACCACCGTGTGAGAATTTTGTACAATGGCTCTTGATACTTACTGGCCGTTGAGAAGTAATGGGCAAAATATAGAATATAGCCCCGCTGCTCTTCAGAGAGTATAATGTCCAAATCTCTTTCCCATTTCTGGAGGAATCCTGGAACAAAGCCCTCAGGCGAGTGTATTAGCAGTTTGTATATCACAGATATCCCATGGGCAGAAGGTTCTTCTACCAGACATAGATTTTCGAAAGACGTATTTGAACGGTCTGACCATTCTCCGCGAAGAAGAGAACTAAGAAAGTGGCTAAGTTGCTGCATCCGCCGTGGATCCAGTGGCGGATTAAACTTCAACTGTATTTCCACCCTGGTCTTCAGCCTGGATTCTTCAAGGTTTCACTTTAAGCATTCTTAAAATCACTGCTCCTGAAAAACTGTAGTTTTAAAACTTTTCTTTTGCGTGTTCGTATCCCATAGACTTTAACGATGTTTGCATGTTCGCACATATTTTTTGCCTGTTTGCATGTTCTGGTTGCGAACTGAATCGGGGGGGGGGGGGGGGGTATTTGTACCAACATAAAAAAAAAAATATTAATAACTCTCCTATTTTCTACAATAAAGCAGGCACATTTGAAATCTAATATCTTCTCTATGCAGAACATTTTATAAATGTGCATGGTATGAGATCAGAGTTATGAGTTTGACATTAAAAAATGTTCAAGAACTGAAAGACATTAATTTTCCTCAAAGACTAGGTGGGAACATTACACCTAGACTGTGCAATCTTTGCAATGCAGAAATATAGACTTGTAGGGAGATGCAGAGTGGTGCGGCGGCAGAAAAAACTCAGAGTCCAGCAGGAAGGCACCCGGCTAGGAACACTGACAGGATGTGAATGAATGAATGAATGAATGATTTGTATAGCGCTGCAACTGCGAACTGAATCGCCTCGAGGCGCTTGATCCGACCTGCGTTGATTCCTTCTTAGAAGAGGTAGGTCTTGAGTTTTTTCCTGAAGGCCCAATGGTCTTTTTCCAAGCGGATGTTCGTAGGTAGAGCGTTCCATAGCCGTGGTCCTTGGACTGCAAATCTTCGTTCTCCCCTTGACTTGTACCGGGATTTGGGGACAAGGAGGAGGTTTTGGTCGTTAGATCGGAGGTTGCGATTGGGGGTGTAGTGTTGTATTTTTTCGCATAAGTATTGAGGAGCATCTCCTTGTGTGCATTTGTGGGTCAAGCAGAGGGTCTTGAATGTGATCCGATTCTTTACGGTTAGCCAATGGAGGGTCCTCAGGGATGGGGAGATGGATTCCCATGGTTTTTTTCCTGTGACTAGTCTTGCTGCCGTGTTTTGAACGACTTGTAGTCGTGCAATCTGGAACTTAGGTAGTCCTATGTAGAGGGAGTTTGCGTAGTCGAGTCGAGAGTTGATGATTGTTCCTACCACTACGGCTTTGTCCTTTTCTGGAATGAAGGGGATGAGTCTACGTAGCAGGCGTAGAAGGTGGTAGGATCCGCTGACTACTGATCCTATTTGTGCATTCATTGACATTTCTGAATCGAAGATGACACCGAGACTTTTGGCTTTTATGCTTAGGGGGATGGTCTGTCCAAGGATGGTGGGCGGAGTCCATGGTGTCGTAGATTTAGTTTTCCGGTTTGCATTTAGGAGAAGGAGTTCTGTTTTGGTTCCGTTAAGTTTGAGGGAGTTTGTGGACATCCAGTCGTCTATTGATGCGAGGCATTTTTCTAATTCCTGATATTGATCTTTTTGTCCGGGGATCCGAAGGTAGAGTTGAGTATCATCTGCGTATGAGTGGAAGCATAGATCAGATTTGCTGATGATTTTTAGGAGTGGACGGATGTAAATGTTGAAGAGCACGGGTGACAAAGGTGATCCTTGAGGGACTCCATAGGAGACTGCACGGGATTCAGATGTGAAGGCTCCAAGTTTCACTGTCTGTGACCGATTTCCTAAGAAGGAAGTGAACCATGGTAAGTCTGAAACTGTGACTCCTGCTACTTCTTTGAGGCGGGTGAGTAAAGTGTTGTGATCCAGTGTGTCAAATGCTGCACTAAGGTCCAGGAGTACCAGGAGACATGATTCTCCATCATCTGCTGCTTCCAAGGCATCATCCCATATTTTGAGGAGAGCTGTTTCTGTGCCATGGCCCGGGCGGAAGCCTGATTGCAGAGGGTCCAGGAGATTGTGTGTGTCCAGATGGAGTTGTAGCTGTTGTACCACTACTTTCTCCATAATCTTGGAGATGGTGTTCAAGCTAGTTATCGGTCTTCGGTGGTTGGGGTTTCTTGGATCCAAGTTGGGTTTCTTTAGGAGGGGTTTGACTATGCCTTGCTTGAGGGAGTTCGGAACAATTCCTTCTTTGAATGACTGATTTATGAGTAGTGTTATAGTAGGTGCCAAGATGTCAGAGCATTCTTTCAGAAGTGATATCGTTGGGTGAAGTGCTGTCCCGGAGGCTTCTGATGATGTTTCTTGTGGTCTCTATGGCGATCGGGGTCAGCGAAAAATTTGGTGGTTGTGCGATGTTTGAATCGGCTTCCTCTTTTTGGATGCAGTTGATTGTATTTTTCTGTTGGATATTTTCCCGAATGCTGTCGATTTTGTCGATAAAAAAATCCGATAACTCATTGCAAAATTCTTGAGTTTCGTTGGTAGGGGGCTCTAGACAGGTAGGGTTCATAGTCTGGGCGACTAGTTTGAATAGTTCACGAGGGCGGTTTAGGGCTTTTGTGATGGTGTTTGAGAAGTGTTCTTTTTTGAAGATAGCTTTGTGATATTTCATTGTGAGAGTATTGTAGTTTGTGTGGTTTTCTTTAGAACAGTTTCTTCTCCAGGCTCTTTCAGCTCTTCTGCGTTCCTGCTTCAGTAGAGTAAGAGTTCCATTAAACCATCCAGAGTTTTTATTGCGGATGAGCGTTCTGCGTTTCGGAGCGATTGCGTCTGCTGTTTGTAGTAACGCTTTGTTTAAGGAGTTGAGTGTTTTTTCCGTCGAGTGGTTTAAATTTAAAGTTGTTATTTTGTTGGATAGTGTAGTTTTGAAGAGTTCCGAGTGTAGCTTCTTCTGAGATCTGGTCCAGTATGTCGTTGTTGAGTGGTTCGATTTCTGGAAGGTGTTGTTGGTGGTGATTTCGAATTTGATGGCGTGATGGTCAGTCCATGGTAGCGGCGAGTTGTTGAGTATGTTGATGATGATATTTTGTTTGAAGATGAGGTCCAGAGTGTGTCCTGAACCATGCGTTGGAGCATTTATCAGTTGTTGAAGACCTAGTTCTTCCAGTTGGTTTATGCAGGCAGAGGCGATGGGGTCTTCGGTGTTGTTTGCCCAGAGATTGAAATCTCCGAGTACCAGGACATTTTTGGTTTTCAGGGTGTGCATTGAAATAAATTCGGTGAAGGGTATCAGGAGATTTGTCTTTGGTCCTGGTGGTCTGTAGCATAGCAGTATATGAATGCTGTCTTGGGGTGTTGTTTGCAGCTGTAAAGAAAGTGTCTCCATAAAAGGCACTGGGTTCTGTAGCGTGGGTTTGCCGAGCGTAAGGTGAGATTTGAAGATCACTGCTAGGCCTCCTCCTTTTTTTCCTATTCTATGCTCCGTTAGGATCCTGTATTTTTCAGGGACCAATTCGGTTAGGATGGTGTTGCAGTCAGGTGTTAGCCAGCTTTCTGTGATGAAGAGACAATCCAAGTTGTTTTGGGTGATGAAGTCGTGGACTTCTTGTCTGTGCTTGACTGCCGATCTGGTGTTAATCAAGGCGCATGTTAAGTGTTGCGGCTGAGTTGGGGTCTTCCTTTGATTAGTGGTTGATTGAGGGTTGATCCTTAGTAATTGCTCTTTTTGTAGTATTTTTTGAATGGGCGTTGGCAATGTTGAGGTGATGTTTCTTAGCCTGCGAAGGGTTCCGCTGAGTATTTGTAGATGCACATGCTGAGAGAGCAAAAAAAATAGAAGTATGATGATGGTGATATTGATTTGGCGACAATGTGGTTGCTGCGGAGATAATGGTTTTGCAAGATGTGGCTGATGAAGGTCCTGCGAGTTGTGGCGATGATGTGGTTACTGTCGAGATGATAGTCCTGCGAGATGTGGCTATCGAAGTGGCGAAGGTCCGGTTGATGGGAGGTGATGGTCCTCCGAGATGTGGCTGTCGATGTAGCGACGGTGTGGTGGCTACGGTGATGATGGTCCTGCGGGATGTGGCTGATGAGGGTCCTGCGAGATGTAGTTGCTGAGGAGATGATGGTTCTGCGAGATGTGACTGACGAAGGTCCTGCGAGATGTGGCGACGGTGTGGTTCCTGAGAAGATGATGTTCCTGCGAGATGTGCCGACGATGTGGTTGCTGAGGGGATGATGGTCCTGCGAGATGTGGCGACGATGTGGTTGCTGAGGGGATGATGGTCCTGCGAGATGTGGCTGACGATGGTCCTCCGAGATGCGGCTGTCGATGTGGCGACGATGTGGATGCTGAGTAGATGATGGTCCTACGAGATGTGGTTGCTGAGGAGATGATGGTCCTGCGAGATGTGACTGATGAAGATCCTGCGAGATGTGGCGACGGTGTGGTTCCTGAGGAGATGATGTTCCTGCGAGATGTGGCGACGATGTGGATGCTGAGGGGATGATGGTCCTACGAGATTTGACTGACGATGATCCTCCAAGATGCGGCTGTTGATGTGGCGACGATGTGGATGCTGAGGAGATGATGGTCCTGCGATATGTGGCTGACAACGGTCCCTGCATAGGTACTATGACCCCTGTTACAACCTCCTGTTATAAACTCCTGGTTTTAATTCACCACTTAGACAAGTTCCACTTGGACAGAGTTCAACCAGTCTCAAAGATGAGCAGGCTCACGATGAGCTCTACACAAACTTATATAGGCCTGAAACACCTGGGAGCAATTAGGCACTCCCCTTAATTAGTAAGCTGAAGGAAGGAAAGAAAAAAAAACTGTTTAAAAAGTGTAAGAAGAAAAGGGTATTAAGAAGATAAAAAGGAAAACAGTGAGGTGTAGTAGAGTAGGTCTCAGATGTGCTGACAGCGTCTGTCTTGTGGGCCGTAAAGCTGCCTGACTGATCTGTACCTAAATGAGGAGGTCGCCAGGAAGGATGGCATGTCTCTATCCTTTCTCTACTCATCTGGAACCTCTCCCTACTGCTGATCATTGTTCCTGGCAGACGGGTGACCTGTCCCTACACTAGCCACATGCTAAATACTCACCAAGCCTGGGAGCCAGGGTCTTAAATAGACTCTGCCTGACCAAGATGGGCAACAGGGTCACATGGGCCTGCTGCATCCATTTGGATAGCTTCCCCAGTGACCCAGGAAATCATAGAGGAACCATGTTCCTCTTGACTTCCTCTCCCTCTGCAATGCCCCTGAGGTTGAGCGCCACCTGCAGTGGAAAACATTGACTGCACCTGCATACAAACTCTCCACTAAAAACACACATGGTGTCTAAAAGTGCCTTAATGATATACTTTTAAAATGTCATGTATTTTCTGAATTAACTCCAACCTGACACCTGTGCTGTGCTGTGATGTTAAAAGTGTTTATGAAAATGAATGAAAATATGTTCTAGACTTATGTCATAGCTGAATGATGACAGTTATAACAGCTTTCACTCTTCTACAAGATTTTGGAGTATTTGTGGGAATTTGTGTCCATCTGATTTTTCTCCACATCAAGCTTGTCAAACCATATCTTTGTCGAACCGGCATTGTGCACAGGGGATTATCATGCTGGAACAAAAAAGGACCTTTTTCTGTTTCTTTTACAAAGTTTTATTAATAGAAAAATAATTACAACAGAAGGTGCAATATTGCGATGGTTACATCAGACATAGGATAAAGGGGAGAATCCCAACAAAAGGGATGTAGTATACATTTCACAGTATTCATCAGTGCAATGACAACATAAAGAAGTGAATATATTCATAGAACAACTGTATATTGGTAAAATAGAGAGAAAAGAGAAAAAAAAAAAAAAAGGAGGGAAGAATAATGTTCATTCTTGTTTTGTCCCTTTGTTTAGACATTTCTTTTATTATTTTTGTTATTAGTTTATAACGTTGCAACCATCGTCACTAAATCAACTCCTTGTTACTAGAAGTCTCAAGGAAAAATATGCAGAAAAAGAAAGAGAAAAGGCAGACTGCAGAAAATAAGGGAGGAACTTAAGAGAGAGAGAAAAGAAGGAGGGAAGAAGAAGAGGAAGAGTCCATCAGAAGGGGGGGGATGCATCCAGAGTCCCCTAGATTGAAAGAAGTAGGTTGGTTATATAGTATCCATGGTTGCCAGACACTGAGAAATTTATTATGAGTATCAGAGGTAAAGGACACTAATTTCTCATTTATCATAATATCATTCATGCGATTTTTAACTGCTTCTAAACTAAGTATAGGGGTTTTCCACGCCCTTGCAATGGTCAATTTCGTTGCGTTAAAGAGGTGCAAAGCTATTTGGCGTTCCGGGCGTAGGAGTTCAGGAATTGGTTTGCATAGAAGGGCTTTGTAGGGGTCTCTTTTAAGGTTAGAGTGCAGCATATTGCGTAGAAGAGTATAAACCCTGACCCATAATCTGCATACCTTAGGACAGGTCCACCAAATATGGGCCATTGTACCTTCCAGTGAGAATCTCTGGTAACAATTGGAGGAGTAGGAAGGAATATAGTGGGCTAGCCTGACTGGCGTATACAGTGGTGTGAAAAAGTGTTTGCCCCCTTCCTCATTTCCTGTTCCTTTGCATGTTTGTCACACTTAAGTGTTTCGGTACATCAAACCAATTTAAACAATAGTCAAGGACAACACAAGTAAACACAAAATGCAATTTGTAAATGAAGGTGTTTATTAAAGGTGAAAAAAAATCCAAACCATCATGGCCCTGTGTGAAAAAGTGATTGCCCCCTAAACCTAATAACTGGTTGGGCCACCCTTAGCAGCAACAACTGCAACCAAGCGTTTGCGATAACGTGCAATGAGGCTTTTACAGCGTCCTGGAGGAATTTTGGTCCACTCATCTTTGCAGAATTGTCCTAATTCAGTTACATTAAAGGGTTTTCGAGCATGAACGGCCTTTTTAAGGTCATACCACAACATCTCAATAGGATTCAGGTCAGGACTTTGGCTAGGCCACTCCAAAGTCTTCATTTTGTTTTTCTTCAGCCATTCGGTGGTGGACTTGCTGGTGTGTTTAGGATCATTGTCCTGCTGCAGAACCCAAGTTCGTTTCAGCTTGAGTACACGAACAGATGGTCGGACATTCTCCTTCAGGATCTCTTGGTAGACAGCAGAATTCATAGTTCCTTTTATCACGGCAAGTCTTCCAGGTCCTGAAGCAGCAAAACAGCCCCAGACCATCACACTACCACCACCATATTTTACTGTTGGTATAATGTTCTTTTTCTGAAATGCAGTGTTCCTTCTACGCCAGATATACTTGGACACACACCTTCCAAAGAGTTCCACTTTTGTCTCATCGGTCCACAGAATGTTGTCCCAAAAGTCTTGGGGATCATCAAGATGTGTTGTGGAGAAATTGAGACGAGCTTTGATGTTCTTTTTGCTCAGCAGTGGTTTTCTCCTTGGAACTCTGCCATGCAGGCCATTTTTGCCCAGTCTTTTCCTGATGGTGGAGGCATGAACGCTGACCTTAACTGAGGCAAGTGAGGCCTGCAGTTCCTTGGACGTTGTTGTGGGGTCTTTTGTGACCTCTTGGATGAGTCGTCGCTGCGCTCTTGGGGTAATTTTGGGCGGCCGGCCACTCCTGGGAAGGTTCACCACTGTTCCATGTCTTCGCCATTTGTGGATAATGGCTCTCACTGTGGTTCGCTGGATTCCCAAAGCTTTGGAAATGGCTTTATAACCCTTTCCAGACTGATAGATCTCAATTACTTTCTTTCTCAATTGTTCCTGAATTATTTTGGGTCTCGGCATGATGTGTAGCTTTTAAGGATCTTCTGGTGGACCTTACTGTGTCAAGCAGCTCCTATTTAAGTGATGCCTTGATTGTGAACAGGTGTGGCAATAATCAGGCCTGGGTGTGGCTAGAGAAATTGAACTCAGGTGTGGACAACCACAGTTATAGTATGTTTTAACAAGGGGGCAATCACTTTTTTACACAGGGCCATGATGGTTTGGATTTTTTTTCACCTTTAATAATAAACACCTTCATTTACAAATTGCATTTTGTGTTTACTTGTGTTGTCCTTGACTATTGTTTAAATTGGTTTGATGTTCCGAAACACTTAAGTGTGACAAACATGCAAAGGAACAGGAAATGAGGAAGGGGGCAAACACTTTTTCACACCACTGTAATACCATCTATAGAACACTTTATATGCATTTTCCAGAATAAGAACATTCCTAGAGCTCTTTGTAAGGGATATCGTCATGATCTGCCAGTCCTCTGGATCCAACTGTTTACCCAGGTCCTTCTCCCATTGTAGATGATATAGTCGTACTGGGGGTTTCCTGGAGGAAATGATTGAGGAGTAAATTAAAGATATTAATCTAGAGCAGGGATCTCCAAACTACGGCCCTCCAGCTGTTGCGGAACTACACTCCCATGAGGCATTGTAAAACTCTGACATTCTCACACATGACTAGGCATGATAGGAATTGTAGTTCCTGAACAACTGGAGGGCCATAGTTTGGAGACCTCTGATCTAGAGGAATGGGGTGTAGCCCTGCAAATACGTTCAAAGGGGGTCAGAGTGTACGGGGTAGGTTGTGCTCTTATAAGTAGCTGTAGGAAATGTTTTATTTGAAGGTAGCTATAGTGTTCCCTAAGGGGGATATTATGAGAAGATCTGAGAGCTTCAAATGTGATTATTCTTGTGGGGGTGAACAAAGAAATGACGTCAGTGAATCCATTACTTCTCCACCATGAAAATTGTTTAGGGTTCTCACAGCTGGGGGGAAATAATGGACAATGAGGAAGAAGCAACAATGGTTGATGTGGGGACAATAGCCCTGCTGAATATTTAACAGAGTCACATAAGCAGAGCGAGTGTGCCATACATCGACCAAACCTGTGTGGGCGTTTCATGGGAGGGAGCCAGAGTATAGAAGAAATGGGGACAGGGTGAGCATCGACCAGATCGATAGTGACCCATAGCAGCATTTGATATGTGTCATGAAGGCGAGATAATGAAGCTATGTTTGCTTATAGTATGCCTGAAGATTAGGGACTGAAAGGCCCCCATTGATCCACTTAGCGTACATAACCCGTTTATTGATCCGGGGTCGGGTAGAACCCCAGATAAATTTAAAAAGCTTAGGTTGGTGAATTCATAATATGTAGGAGGCCATCGGGACTGGCATTACAAAAGAAATATAATAGTTTTGGGAGATAGGTCATACAAACCGCAGAGATCCTTCCAAACCAGGATAACGGGAGGTGGGACCAGGAGGATAGTATATCTGTGAGCTTTCTAAACAGAGGAGGGAAGTTGGCCTGGTATAATCCATCATATTTAGGAGTGAGGCGTATTCCTAGATATGTCACCGAGGGGAGCCATTGAAATGGGAACTTTATTTTTAAAGAGGTCAGTTCCGGGGGGGGGAAGGTTTACGGACATTGCTTTGGATTTAGTAGGGTTAACCTGTAGCCCCGAAAGAGATGCAAAGGTCTTCAGAAGGGAGAATATGTTGGACAGAGAGATTCTGGGTGATGTCAGTGTCAATAAGATGTCATCTGCAAATAAGGAAATCTTATGCTCCAAACTGTTTCTATAAGGTCAGCAGTGTACAGTTGTTTAAAATGAGTTTGCTGTAACATTCCCAGTATACTTCACTGGACACACCTGAACTCAATAATTTGAAGGAGTGCTTACATACTCATGACCATATAGGTGGGACGGTTAGGTGCCTACATACATTGTTCCATATGGTATAGCATTTCTTGACCCTTAGCCAGTGGTCCATACTGTGTATATGTGGGTTTTAACAAGAAATACAAATTTAAAACTATAGTGATATTCCGTTACTGTGAAGGTAAAATATGCAATTTCAGTCATGGCAGTCTCACAACATGCTGGAGATTTTCAAAGGGTTGTTCAGACTAATACCATAGAGAGGGTGTAACAACAGAGGAGAGTCAGGAGAAATATATCAGTAGCAATTCGTCAGTGTTTTATGGTCTAATTACTATTTAATGTCCAAATATTTTGCTTCCACAGTGATGTATATACAAGATTTTTTCCCTTTTAAAAAAAAAAAACTACTAAAACATGGTAAGGTCTGCAGAGGAGGCAGCAGAGGTGGCCTGAGTGAATACATTGCACTCCTCCGTATTTTATTTGTGCCTGAGCTGCATGAATTATATATGAATTTCTATTCTTAGCCATAAAATTTTGATGACATCAAGTCCCATGGCTGTGTGTCATTGCCAAGTGTCATCTGAGATTTCAGTTTAGTCTGCTGGTAAATATGCTTGATTTTTTTTATCCTGTTTCTTTTCTAAGCTATTAGAGGATCACACTCCCGAAATACCAGCTAAAAATGGGCAGCGCTACAAAAGTAAAATTTAACAAAATGTGTTATACTTTAAAAATAAAATCTGTTAGGATAATAATGTAACCCTAATTCTTCCAGGACAGGTATGTCAGACGAATGTGACCTTCTTGATCCTACTTTCTGGCCTTTAATGGCCTTTTGTTGCCCTTAATGGTTAAAAAAATAAAATGGGCTCCCACTGTTCTTCAGTTGATAAAGGATGAACTTTCATAATTTTACAGCTCAGTGCTTCCGGAAATGTTTCATTGTTCCTTTCAGTAGGATAAAATGAACTGCATTTCTTCAGTAATATTAACACAAAGGGGTTGATTTACTGAAACAGAAGTGTGCAAAATCTGGTGCAGCTGTCCATGATAGCCAATCAGCTTCTAACTCCAGCTTGTTCAATTAAGCTTTGACAATAAAACCTGGAAGCTGATTGGTTTCTATGCAGAGCTGCACCAGATTTTGCACTCTCCAGCTTTAGTAAATCAACCCCAATGAGTCATACCTTTTTCTTTTTTTTTTATGGAAATACAGTGTATCTGAAGTCAAAATTGTTCAAGTTTTAGATAGAATCAGAAGGGGTTAAACCCTTTTCAGGTTTTTATTGCTGTCTGTATTCCTTTTATGGAAAGTCACACTATCTATTTGTCCTGGAGACTATTGTCACTGGAACTTAAAGTGGTGAAACGAGAAACAGGAGCTGCCATCATGTGTTTTAATGGTAACACCCATCATTCATTGTAATGTAATTAGCAATTCTGACCTTTAAGAATTAGAAATTGTCTGCAACGCCCATTGTCACACCAGACAGGGATGAGGCAGAGTTAAAAATATGGTAGCTTTCCTTCAAGAAGCAAGAATTCTTTTGTTTCTGATGAAAGCATTTAAAGAATCAGTTTTTTTTTGTAAATTATTTTTTATTTTGTTTTTTAACATACATACAACAACAGGCCACAGATCGTGGACATCAACCAGCGGCCACAATACACTTACCAGTTTACATTTACTAGAAAAGGAAACAAAAAAAAAGACAAAAGACAATACCAAAATTAAACCACCCCCCTCCCCCCAAAGCAACAGACCTTGTTTTCTGGACAGATACAATCATTGTGTAGCGCACTACTCCCTTGGGAGCTGCTAAGTGTGTTCATATCTTTCTGTTAACTGGTTCTGTTCTTCCACCCCATACACGAATTCCATAAACAGCAGACAGTCCATGAAACTTTAGAACATTTTTATTCCTTGCTTGAAGAATGTTACATTGCGATTAGAGGATATGAGTTGCTGGTAATCTGGTTCCTGATTCTGTCCCCATGTACTTTCCTTTTGTGAACTGACCAATGCCCCTCTGTAAGACACTGTGGGTTATAGATTTAAAAAGTCCTTGACAGATAAGCACCACTGGGTTGCACTCCCTTTGCTCTCTCCCATCGGCAGTCCATGATTGCCACACAAGGTCGATCCCAGTTTCTTCCATCCTCTTTTCATCTACTTCCTCCTCCGCATGGTCGGGTACATCCCAGGTTGGGATACCCGGTCCTCTCCTCCAAATTACATTGTGGCTGTTGTTTTGACTATCCAGCACTGAGGTCTCTGAGCCCTCAGGCCTTCAAGCCTATTCCTGCTATCCAGCACTGGGGTCTCTGAACCCCCAGGCCTTCAAGCCTAAAGCTTATATGCGAGTCCTGCCCCTGCCAACACAAATTAATGATTGGTCCAGAGCTCTCCATACAAGCTGCCTGCCACTCCAGTCCCAAGTCCGCCTCCCTTCCAGAACATTTCCAATGGAAGGTAAGGGGACCTCTCTGGGTCAGAGTGTAGGTGGCCACACCCCCTCTATTCTGTCACTCCCCTTTCCTAAAACAAACAACCAGGCCTAAAAAGTGCAAGGCCCTGGCCAAATTTACCTAACCCTACCTATCTAAACCTATTTAGCACCCACCTAAATGGGGTAGGCGCTACAATTGCTTAAACCACCAGCCGGAGGTGGGCACATGGTAATACATTGCCAGACCTATATGACACCCTGCACAGTCTTACCGGATACTACCAGTAATATGGTCCCCTCAAACCCCATCAGTAAAAATGAAGAGCTGGTAAAGAGAAAACAGTTCCCTACCCAGAGTGATCAGCACATCAATTGTTGGTTAACTAATAGCCATCCAATACCTCAATTATATTCACCTCCCTTTTTTTTATACTATACTAAGGATCAGTGGCTATAACCTTCCTGAAATTATTCAGATACCATATCCAGAGAAGCCATCCAACCCCCAAAAATCTTGTCAAATTTAGTTAGTGCCCCTCTGCTCAAACAAGTAGCTTTGTAAAAGGGTACCGCCTTGTTGACCAATGCCTTCCAGGACTCCAAAGTTGGAGTTGAAGAGCTCTTCCATGAAAGGATAATCAGTTTTTTTTAGCATAGAATAGCAATAAGGTAAGGAGAGTCCATATAGCCCTGGTAGTAGCCAAAGGTTCCACCAGATGCAATAGATACACCTCAATGGACATGGGAATCGAGATATAAGTGACCGACCTAAGACATCATGCAACAGCTTGCCAGTAAGGTTTGACCTGTGGACAGTCCCAAAATATATGCATGAAGTTAACTAGGGGTGCTGAGCACCTCCAGCATAAAGATTGTTGGTTCTCAAACATTTTAGCAAGTCTAGCTGGGGTGAGGTAAATCCTATGCAGGAATTTATAATGGATTAGTCTGTCTCTGGTAGAAACCAGGTGCTGAAATGCAGTCCCCCACATATCATCCCAGTCATCCTTGTCCAACCCTGGGGCTACAGCTTCCCTAGCCTGTCTGCAGGGCTCCAGAAATTTGGTCGTCTCCTAGAAGAGGTCCTTATATAAGCTGGAGACCGATTTAGATAAAGAATAGCTGCGTGTCAATAATTCTAGGTCGCTGGGCTCAAGGTCAGGAGGCTCTCTGCCAAATTGGGAGCAAAAATCATGTCTCAATTGAATGTATCTAAAAAATGTGAGTTTGGTAAGTCATAATGTAGTTTCAATTCATCGAATGTCATTAGGGTACCGTTCGCTACAATGTGATGTAAAATCTTAATTCTGTATTTAGTCCAGACTACCGGGTCTGGGTAATTAAAAAAATGTAATAAATTAGGATTTCTCCACAGGGGGAGATTGGGGAAAAACTTGCATTGACTAGGTGGCCTCAGTCCCTGAGTCATAGACCATGCCCTTATCACTGAGCACATGGCGGATGTCAGGGGACAGGGAGCCCTCAGACCCCTGTAAACAAGATGAGACAGCGCCTCATATGATCCCATACATGCAGCCTCCAGAGACACTGAGACATCATCCGGAGGGGTAGTCAACCAATGGTGAGCCACCGTCAAATGAACAGCTAGGAAGTATTTGTGGAAGTTAGGTACCGTGAGGCCTCCTTCCTCCCCATGGCTGTTGAAGGATTGATAATTTAAAGAGGAAGTAAAGCCGTTTAAAAAAAAAAATAGGAACCTGCAAGGCAAAGGCATATAGAGCTAGTATGCATAGCATACTAGCTCATTATGAATGACTTACGTGAGAACGAAGCCCCCGTAGCGGTCTACATCCACGTTCTTCAGCGTCGCCATCAAACCCGAAGTGACTTCCGGGTCTCGCCGCTCCAGCACTGTGATTCGCTGGAGCGGCGATGACGTCACTCCCGCGCATGCGCACGAGAGTGGCATATCGCCGTGATCTCAGCATGCGCAGTGCGCCTGCGCGCGGCTGTCTACGGTGCATGCGCCGTAGATAGCGGTGCATTTTCTTTTCTAAATATCTCCTAAACCATGTAGGTTTAGGAGATATTTATTGGACCTACAGGTAAGTCTGAATCTAGGCTTACCTGTAGGTCAAAGTGGTCCCAGAGGGTTTACTTCCACTTTAAGGCAGGGGATGCCTCTCTGCCACAAGAAGGAGGAAATCATACTTGAAAATAGACTTTGGAATCCACACTGGAGAGTTCCTGAGGGTGTATAATAGTGAGGGTAGGATCTTCATTTTAATCAGGTTTATCTTCCCAATAAGGGACAAAGGGAGATTTTTCCAGGTATGAAAATTCTTAGATATAATGGCAAGCAATTGGGAAACATTTAGGTAAATTAAATCCTTCACTGAGTTTGTAATTTGGAGTCCCAGGTACTTAATTTGCGTTATTCATTGCAGGGGGTTATTGGGGTCTGCCTGTCCAGGTACTGTATGAAAACGTAAGGGGAGTATTTTGGAATTAGTCCAGTTAACCATGAGACCAGAGACAACAGTAAATTATCCTAGTAGTGATAGCACAGCTTGCAAAGAGGGCCCAGTATTCCTAATAAATAGAACTAGGTCATCTGCATAGAGAGCTGTAGTTTTGGTAAGGGTACCCACACTGATTCCCCAGATTTGGGGGGAGGAGCACAGTGCAATTGCCAGGGGTTCCATAACCAATGCAAATAAATCTGGTGAAAGGGGGCACCCCTGTCTGGTTCCTCTGGACACTGGAAAGGTGCCCGACACCCCACCATTAAAATGGAGGGCCGCTACTGGATGATCATATAGCAATGATATCCATTTGAGGAATATAGGATCAAACCCCATGTGTTGCATTATATGGGTTATATATGAGTATGGGTATACACCCTCCAGAGATTAATATCTGTTGCCTTTTTAGGCATGAACCCGGTCTGGTCAGGTGATACTAAGTGGTGCAGAATTTTCATCAACCTATTAGCTACCATTTTGGTAACTATTTTTATATCCATATTTAACAGTGCTATGGGCCTATAGGAGGAGAAGAAGAGAGGGTCCATGCCAGGTTTGGGGAGTAACACCACATGGGCTTCATAAAAGGAGGTGGATAAGATCCCTGTTTCAAAACATTCCCCATAAAGTTGTAGAAGTCTGGGAGATAAAATCTAAATATTGTTTGTACCACTCTGCAGGAATTTCATCAGGGCCCGGCGATTTACCATTAGGAAAGGAGCCAATAGCAGTCGCCAATTCTTTATCAGTGAAGGGTGTCTCAAGGCCCGCCGCCTCCTCCCCGGGCAACGCCTTTATCTGAAGGGAGTCCAGCAGGTCTATCAGAACCCGACGGTCATATGTTGGGATAGCAGAGTCGAGTTTTGTAGTAAGAAACAAAAGCCTGTGTGATACTTTCTCTATCTTTCACAAGGGTACCCTCTGATGAATAGATGCAGGGTATAGCGCCTCCAATTCTGAATTTTTCTCAGCTCTAGCGGCTTTGATGGCCTATACATATATCCCATGAGTTGATGGGATATTTTTATTCTTCCACAGATGATTTACTGTCTGCAATGGCTGCCAGGATTCTTGCGGTGAACTGATCTCCCAGCAGCTCCGGTGTGGCCCCGTGGAGCCGCAGGGGACCCCTCCGGATCCGATGCCCCAAACATCGCCATCAAGGAGTCCGTCTGTACTGCCACAGAGGTTGGAGGTAAGGATGTGACAGGCAAGATGGCCGCCGCACGAGTGTTCGGCAGCAGAATCCAGGGGATGGGAGTGGCTGCCTTCTTAGCTGATTTACGCTTACCAGTCATAGGAAGGACCGGGGTAGCCCCCCAAACAGCAAGAAGGTGCTTGCCTAGCAGGATGGCCTGGGAAAAACCAGGATGCAGGCAGATGGTGTACACGCATGGCGGGAGCTCAGGCTGAACATGTCTGTCTCTTCTCCCATCCTTGCCACGCCCCCTTAAAGAATTAGTTTAACGTCTTTGAAATATCATGTTAATGAAAAGAAAAGAAACATGGTGCAGGGATTTTATTTACAGAAAAGATTTTACAGAAAGCAGGCAATAGCAACAGTAAAATAATGATAAAGGATAAAAAGTGAAAAATGTCTAACAGGGTTTGCCTGGTCTTTGATTCTGGTAGACTTTAATTTAATGCAGCATAACTCTCATTTTTACAGAGTCACTGGCCCTCAGGAATGACTCTCAGCCTTCGCACATTGTTTCAGTGGAAATTAAGTTTGCAAAAGTATAATTTTTTTGTTGATCCTCAAGAGGGTGACACTGAGGCAATCGCACCCTATCAAGATATGATGGCTATGATGTAGGAGGGCTAAAGTGTTTGGGAATACTTTAGAAAACACATGTTTAATCCATTCACTGCCACCAATGTGTGCCATACATCGTCAGCACTAGGGGTTTTAAACACACTCCTGGATGCTGCATTACAAGCCAACTGCCGGCTTTCAGATAGAAGTGATCCAGCTGCTTCCACAGATTCTCGCCCCCCCCCCCAATGGGTTACTTACCTCCACCTGCAGGCCTGGGACCAGCATGACAAGTGTCATCAGGTGAAGGGGAGGCAGACCAGCAAACGTTAATTTGCTGATGTCCTCCAAAGCAGCATGTATTATGTCCGGTAATACTTGCGATTTTGGTTGTGGATGAGGAAGCTAGAGGAGTGCAAGCTGTGGGGGGATTTTTACAGACCCCATCCCTTTACCCTGAATAGAAAAGTAACCATGTCTCTATATGCTATGGGAACTTTCACATTGATAAGTAAATAGTCTATATTTCTTTAGTAAATTAACCCCATTGACTCCAGTAATAAAACTTCCATACCTGTCAGGAACAATTTAAAGCCCATTACACCTTGAAAAATCATCTTACTTTCACTTTCTCCATTGACGCGCCACCCCCCATTCATGCACCCCTTTCAGGACGCCGGATGCATGGATTCCTATGGCGGGGCGGGAGGGGGTGGTACTTTTGGAAGCATCTGATTAGAGCCAGAGGCTCTAATAAGCCTCAAGGCTCAGAGAGTGCACCCTGATCCCACCCAATTGTGTGACGATAGCAAATACATTTTTGCTATTTTCACACTAACCTTCCTCCCCGCCAATCAGGAAGCAGGGCATCAGACCTGTTTCCTGATTGGCCAAAGTGCCAGGCCACCCTATTGGATGCCTGGCGCTTAGAAAGAGGAATGGAGGTCACCGCCGTTCTGGTGCACTTGGAGAGGAACTGCTGCTTGGTGGTAAGTGCTTGACCACAGGGGGTCTGTCAGAGCCAAGAGCCACGCACGGGGGGGGGGGGGGGGGTTGGGGTTGCTGTTAGAGCCGCAAGCTCCAAGGGGGGGTGCACATGATGGGCACAGTGACTGTATTTGGTGGGCACAGTGGCTGCATATGATGGGCACAGTGGCTGCATATGATGGGCACAGTGGCTGCATTTGATGGGCACAGTGACTGCATATGATGGGCACAGTATTTGGGCACAGTGGCTGCATATGTTGGGTACAGTGGCTGTATTTGATGTGCACAATGGCTGCATATGATGGGTACAGTGGCTGCATTTGATGGTACAGTGGCTGCATTTGATGGGCACAGTGGCTGCAATTGATGGCACAGTGGCTGCATTTGATGGGCAAAGTGGCTGAATTTGATAGGCACAGTGAGGCTGCAATTGATTTTTTTTTAAAGTATTTTTCAGAATGTTTCAGTTTGTTTGCGCCCCCAAAAAATTTTGAGCACCAGCCAACACTGACGCCAGCCCATTTAACCATAATAGTGACATTCTGATAGAATCTCATGATTGTCACTGACATTTTGAGGAAACAAAAACTCTCAATTTCGTTCACCTTCAATCCTGAGGCATCAAAACAATTTACCTAGGAGAGTTTGCATTTTATTTTGCATATTGCACTGCTAGAAATGTAAGATGGTGCCTTGGTTTAGTTGTCGGGAGATAGGTTCCTCTACATAGCTACAGTAGCAGCGCACATAGGGTAAACGTGTGCAAACAAAGGAGTGCTGAACAAAGTTCCCACAAACTTTTGCCACTAAAATTAGCTTGAAAATCCTGGAAATGATTCATGAGCTTCCTGGTAAATCAAGTTATGTTTCAGTAAGACTTAAAACTGAAATGTAAGCTTAGAAGTTTGGCAGCATTGGTTTAAACATTAAAGCTCTCATCAAGTTTTTCAAATCAGTTAAACATCCATACATCATATGCTGATAATTAAAAGTGTTCCAGACACCGCAAGAGACTTTGTGACACACCCTTTCAATATAATTTTTCTGAATTTCTATACAGATTCACTTTTCATTTGTTTTGGCAAAGGTTTTTCCCTTTTTTCTTTTTTATTCCTGGGTGACTCATAATTACTATGTATATAAGCCTTGAAGGCTTAAACTTATCTTCTCTTTTAGCGGTAAATTCTGTAGAGTGGCAATAAAATATACTGTATATATGTTGTACATACATTTATGCATGCTGAAATTATTTCAGTATTTACGAAAATTTATGAAAGGGCAGTACACAAACAGGAATGTTAAAATGAGACAAGCTATTATGGCTTTAGAAAGAAGTTTATAGATTTTGGCTCTCATAACCAGTTTGCTCAATGTACCTAAATCAGTAGAGCACACAACACACTGTTGTGAATTAATTATATTATACATTGAACATATTCCAAATATTTTAATGCTACAGTATTTATGGTATTTTTTAAGCACATAATTAATCATTATGAATAATAATAATAATAATAACAATAAAAAACAATAATAATAATTCATAATTCATTAATAACAATTATTTCAATAGTATCACAGAATCTAAAAATTCTCATGTTTTTTTGGATTGGTGAGTGCTACCTTTAGCCTTAAGCCTTAAGGAGTCTGACATTTTAGGCTGAAGAAAGGCTGCTTACAGCATACGTTATAGCAGGGGCGGCCCGTGCATTGTGGGCACACGGGCGCCGTCCCCGCCTAACACTCCTATCCATGCGCCCGGCCCCTTTCAGGACGAAGGGCGCATTAATTACGATTGTGGGGATAGGCAGGGGTGTGTATTTTGAAGCACGTGATTAGAGCCAGAGGCTCTCATAGGCTTCAAAATAGGGTGGGCTCGGGCGCAGAGTACTGCATCCGGAGCCCATCCAGGTGTGTTGCTACAGCAAATGAATATTCACTGTTGCAACACTGATCCTCCTTCCCGCCAATCAGGAAGTGGGTCTGGTACCTGTCACCCGATTGGCTGACAGTACAGGGGATCCTATTGGATGCCTTGCAAGGAGGAGTGAAGAGACGCACAATGTCTATATGAGGGGAAACAGAGCGGCTCCTGGGATACATCTTGCCACCATATTGAGTGAAGTATTCAGATTTTTCACACCATCACCACTACCGATTGATGATTTTCGATAGAACAGCACCCGGTGAGTATAGGTAAGTATCCTACTTACCAAATCACCATGACCTCTTTAGTTAAAAAGAAAAATTAGGTGGGGCTTTGTTAAGACCGTGATATGTGGTCTTACTGGTAACAAGTGGATAATCCCGGAAGGATTCCGCCACGATGTTGATTCAGAAAAAAGATGGAAAAAACAATACCATCGTATAATTCAGTTTTATTAAAAAAGCATAAAAAACAATAGGCCAAATGGCCGCTTACTTGATAAGTGCCTTTCCACGGCACTGAAGGAGACAGGCTTAGCAATGTTAGGTGGAGTGTGAGACAGACGTATAGCTGGCATCTGCTTGTGGCGAGCCGTGCGTTCCACCACCTAATCTGCCAAAACCGGAAGTGGCCGAAAGATCGCGTGACCGGATATGCCTCAATGCTGTTTACTGATGCACATCTTTTCTCATAATATGTATTTTCTTTGCAAATTTTGATGGTATTTTTTTAGTATATTCACATTTATTATGATATATTGAGCACACACACTTTGCAAAGTGCAGTTGCTCCAAAGCTTAGTAAATGAGGTAAACCTTCACTTTGCAAAGAATACCCAATCACATGCCAGGAAAATAAAAAAACTGCATTTTTGCTTGCACAATGATTAGATGATGGAAGCCAGCAGAGCTTTTGCTTATTTACTAAGCTCTGGGGCAACTGCACTTGCAGAAGTCAACTGCACTTTGCACAGTCTATTTGCCTTTAGTAAATCAACCCCACTGGGTCATGCAGCCAGCTGCAAATTCAGACATAACAAAGCTAAATTATTGCAATGTCCACTTGAATTTTTTTATTTTTTATTTTTGCCCTGACTTATACTTTAAATGTTTATTTGAAAAATAAAGATTTAAATATCTCAGAAAAAGATATAAAACTTGCGTTTAAAAACTAGTAAAGTCAAAAATAATCAAAATAAAGTTTACCCTAATCCATTATAGTACCCCTTAATGTGAAGGAAAGACTTCTCTCTATGCACTGCATCTAATCTATGTTTATGTGATTTACACTGTGGCAAGCAATGCATGATTGGCAGTGACTGGCCTCTGTTGGTATGCGAATGGAGACAATCTAGGAAACTGTGATTGGCAAGGGAAATGGAGGCGCGTTCAACATTTAGTACTTCTGGCTTTGAATGATCTTCAGTTCACAGCCAAAAAGTAGTCCGTGAGAAAAATGCCCTGGAAAATGAAGAAAATGGAGCCAAAATATTTGTATCCTGCTTCCAAAAACTCTCTTCACGTTTCATTAAACAAGTTTGCAGGATCAAATATTGGACGAACAATTCTAGTAAAATAAGGTTTGGTATTGATACGTGCATAGCTCATATGTATTTAATGCTTGTCGAAAATATATTAAAAAGTTAATGATTAAAAAAAAAAGCTTTGAGTCATACCAGTTTCATTCGTTTTTTATATCAGTTACATAACCACAAAGTGTAGTAACACATATTAACACAATTAATATTTGGACCAAAATAACAATTTGTATCTTAATAAGGCCAAGAGCAATGTGCAAAGGTCAGTAATTCATAGCAGCCAATCAGTCCTCATTTTTCACTGGTCTGACACCAAGAAACTGAAATAGCTTGCAATGATTTATATTGCAACATTAGTTGTACTGAAAAAGATGTCCACATATGTTAATGTTTACGTTACAGCAAAAAAAAAAAATGAAAATGACCAAATCAATGTATAATGTTAACACTATTATATCCAAATGGTCTAGAATAAGTGCAGAGGCACGATGAAGCATTAAAAGAAAAACTCTACTTTTGTTGAAAAAAAATCGTCTCTAGGTCACTTCTATTTCCAAGTAAAAATAGGAAATGCCACTGCAGATTTTTACCTGCATTGGTACTGGATATAGGTTGACATAGGTTACATCAGTAATTTCCTTCTTCTTGAGTTTTAGCATTACTACTGAATCCCAGTATGAGGATGAGTAAAGTGTTCTTTCTCTAATTATGGATATCTGATTGAATCTGGGAGATAGAGTCTCCCTGCTGCCCAAAAATATGTGGCAATGCTAGAGATTTTTTCTTAATTTTGGATAGAGTAGAGTAGGATTTGAACTCCTGTCTGCTTTAACTCCTATCTGAAGCTGTGGTAGAGAAATTTCCCTTCACTTCCTGTCCTGCTGACAACGATGTCATCACACTAAATATCCAAAAGCAACACAGACAGAAATAAATAGATTTTTTTTATTTTATTTTTTATTTTTTTGTGGAGGATTGGAACTGTCAACTTTGTGTTGCTGTCTGTGTCCCTGTTGCAGATTTTTCTTCACTACCTGTTTTTGTCACTGTTATGCCCCATACACACGGTCGGAAATTCCGACGGAAAATGTCCTATCAGACCATGTTGTCGGAAAATCCGGCCATGTGTGGGCTCCATCTGACTTTTTCCGTCAGAATTTCCGAAAAAAATTTGAGATCCTGCTCTCAATTTTTCCGACAACAAAATCTTTTTCCGATCGTGTGTCGAGAATACCTACGGACAAAGTGCCACGCATGCTCAGATCAAATTACGAGACCAAAGCTATTGGCTACTGGCCTCTATGTATTTCCGTCGTATGCAACGAACGTCACCACGTTCAGAATGATCGGACTTTCCGACAACTTTGTCTGACCGTGTGTATGCAACACCAGTGTCGGACAAAATCCGTCGGAAAAATTCCGACGGATTTTGTGGTCAGAATTTCCGCGTGTGTGTACGGGGCATTAGATAAATTTCCCTTCATTTCCTGTCCTGCTGACAATGATTTCATCACACTAAACATGAGGGTAAATATCCAAAAGCAACACAGACAGAAAAAAATAGATATTTTTTTTTTTTTTGTGGAGGATTGAAACTGTCAACTGTATGTTGCTGTCTGTGTCCCTGTTGCAGCTTTTTCTCCACTTCTTGTTTTTTTCACTGTTACAGTTATTGAGCAAAAATTCAACTAATGGAGTTTCAATTGAGTTAAATGTCTAAAGGGGTTCTATTTTTCATTACTATATAAAAGAAATGAACATCTTTTTGCAAGTAAAAAAATTAGCATTTATCATTATTTTTACTATGAGCCTGCAAAACATTGCACTGGCAATCAGCAGATTGCAGGGCTCTTGGAGACAGTCTGTGTTGCTCTAACCAGCAGGCAGTTACACTGACAGGGGGACTCAATCAACTACCTAGCATGCTCAACAGTGCCGTGGTAATTCATTGAGAACTACAAGCCGACAGCCACAAAGGCTGTCGATACTTGTAGTTTTCACATTCACAGAACTTTGGCATTGCACAGCCAATTTGTTTTTAAATTGTGACAGCGAGTGAGGGGAGAAGATCCCCTGCTCCCTGTCACAATGGGGTATTGGGGGGGGGGTGCATCTGGTGCATCTGTAACGTGTTACATGTTACACACTGAATATTGGTGTAACGTGGACAGAAATAATTATCGGTAAATGTCTCTGTGGGGTGCCACATCCAAATAACTAAACCAAAAGAAGAAATATCCCCTGACTTGACTTTGAAGGCACAAAAATTACATAATAAGTAAAAAAAAGTATACATTTTATTAGTAGCTTAATTAAAGTAATTGAAGTAATTACGCTAATAAAATGTATACTTTTTTTTACTTATTATGTAATTTTTGTGGCTTCAAAGTCCAGTCAGGGGATATTTCTTCTTTTGGATTGGTGTAACGTGTAACATTTTACAAAAAGTGAACTTATCCTTTAACATTGTCAATTTACATAGACTTTCTGCATTTTTTCTTAGAAAATTTTACCAAATATATATACTACGCTAAACCTTAGAGGTTGATCACTTTTTTTTTTGCCATTCTGCCTACTTTTTACAATGCTTAGACCATACAGTAACATGTTCAACTTTTGTGAACTTACAAACATTTTACTGCAAATTTTGATTAAAAGATGGTACATGGAGCCTCACATCCTACACAGTTTTCATTGCTTAATCCCAGACAGATGCTGGTGCTGTGAATCAGTATAAGGTAAGTGGTCACACATTTTCTGCCACTGTCCCAAATTGCAACCTTTCTGGACTGAGGTTATAATACGATTACACATTTGACTATGGCAGACCTCAAACAGGATCCACCTGCTTGACTGTTCCATACCACCAGGTGGAGCCCATCTAAACATAAGTCCTCACAGTCCACTTACTAAACCCAGCTAGAGTCTGATTTCCCCTTTTGTGGAGGCAGAGCTCTCCCCCCAATAACCACATGTGGTGTTTCATTGTCAACCATACTCTTCATAGGTAAGATTTAAATTACACCCTGCACAATACAGGAGAAAAGTTAAGGCTGACATGGAGACCTTGGAAAAATTATGGTATCTGCCCTAATCCTCTTGACATGAAAGTCATAAGAGCATGAGTGTAAGAAAACCATTGGAAAATGTCTGGTGCACACTCACACGCATGCACGCATTCACAGGCGACTGCAAATGCCCATAGGCGCCTATGCACATGCTCGGCGGATGGTGTGCACGCGCAGGAGCGCATCCCTAGGGCCATTTGGCGCCAGACGGCCTATTTAAAGGGTGCCCTGACCACTGATCAGTGCTCACTGGTCTTCAGCTGTTTCCCTGATACCCTCAATCCTGCTGTTATCCTGCTTGATACCTATTGCTGAACTTGGTTTTCCTTGACCCTGCTTCTGGACTCTGCTATACTTTGATTACTGGTTCCTAATCCCAGATTCCCATTGACCTTGCTTCTGCCTGATGCCTTGGTACCTTGCTGCCTGCCTGCTACCAAACCCGGCTATCCTTGTAACCTTGCTCCTGTTACCTGCTTGGCTCAACACTGCCATCCGAGTGTCTGCGACTATAGTCCTGCGACCAGCTGCGATTTCCTGTTACAAGTTTCCAGGTCTACATCTGCAGGCACTCATGTTCCTCCTGTCCCTCGGCTCCTGTTCCACTCTCAGCGGGGCCTGCGCTGGAGATACAAGAGAGGCTGACCTCATCATTTCAGTCTCACTTCAGGTACGTGAAAATGAGAGTAGTGAACACAACTTCCCATATGGTCATAAGGTATCTAGGCACCATCCTCTTAGGACATCTCTTACCCCCTTCCTTTCTTTCCCCCCTCCCCATCCCACTTATCCCCTCTTTGTCACTTCTCTAACCACTAGGCTTCTATCCCTTTATTTCTCATCTTTCACGCACCCCTCCACCTTTACATAACTCATCAGTCCCACTTTAGTGTGGGTTGTATGTATCCCATTATTATTGTCTCCTTGCTGAACAAGCCGCCCTATCCCATCTAGTAGTTGGCAAATACATCACATACCTCAGTACTTAAGGTATTACATACGCTGGTGAATTGTTCATATCAAGTCTAAGTTAAGACCCTATTTTAAATTGTTTGTGCAACTTTGTATATCTCCTCATTGTAAAGGATGAATTTTAAAAAAATATATGTTTTTCCAGTCTAAGAATGGGTCTCATCTGTTTTTTAAAACTATAAATACTCTACAACTACACATTAAACATATCATTACTAGCGTAGCAGCTCGGTGTCAGAAAGTCTTCCTTCAGCTTGACTCTGTTTGCAAACAATTTTATTTCTGTAAGAATATGTGGGTTACTAGGGCACAGTTTTTTGTGTAAAATTGCCAGAGGGGTGCATTGCATTGTCATCTGCTATTTCTATCAAATGTTCCTTAAGACATGTATTATTCCAGAGTGAAAACATAAAATAAAAGGGACTGTCATGTGCAAGTATCATTGCCAGGAGCCTCCCCATTACTTTTACTCTTCATCGTTATGGAGTGGAGGATAGTGGAAAGCTGTTGAGTTTTCCCATCAGTCAGTTTCACACAAACACTTTCTCCTTTTTGAAAGGTTGCCCTGAGGTGCGGAACACATCTGCTATAGTCTGAAGACGACGACCATGTGATGCTCTGACTATACAATGGACCGGGACAGTAGAGTAGGGGAAAACATGCCTGAGGCAAAAGACTAAGTGAACTGACTGTTCTCCTTCCATTTCTCTACAACAAAGAAATACATGATTTGGCATTTTCCTGATGGAATCTGAAGAATGTCAATTTATAACATCACTTCATTGAAAACAGCGGAAATAAAACACCCAGCAATGTTATTTAACATGTGTTACCTCTTCTGGCTGTTTTAGATAACAGGTCGAAATCTGCCAGCCAAAGAAATGCAATCCATATTCTTTGGTATGCTGAAGAAATCATCTGGGAATATTATTCTGGATATACTTGGGAAAAGAAAGCCTTTCATTGATTAAAAATTGAAGACAATACATAAACCAGGTGTAAGCTAGACACTCATCCTTTCTGGCCTAAGCTCACAATAATGAGACATTATTATCCTAAGACATGCATCTGGATTATTTTGTGCCTTTCAAATATTTATGTTGTTCCTGAACATTTAATTATAATGTGTAATGTTAACATGTTAGTATCTGAAACGGAGCAAAGTTGAATTGACACTAAACTCTGGTTTAAAAAAATAAATAAATTCAAGTACGTATTCTTAACTCCAAAAAATACAGGGGTTGGACAAAAATATGGAAATACCAGGTAATAACATTAATAATATTTAATAACTAAATTGTTACCTAATATGGTGTTGGACAGCCTTTGGCACCCAAAACGGCCTGATTTTCTGCAGATTTTTGTCTTCAGATTTACCAAAACCATGTTGTGCAAGGGCCTGCTTGATTGCATTCAAATTGAAACTCTTAAGGTTTGACCTCATATTATATTATTAATGATAATTATATGGTTTTGGTAAATCTGAAGTGTGTGTATGGGGTCTTATTCACTCCCTTGATGTATTTATGGTTGAATATGTTTTTATTAACACATTTTAGATGATTACAAAGATAATCCATCTAAGTGGATGCAGTAAAATATCCATGAAAATCATTAACAAAGAAGTAAATGCAGTGCACTGAAATAATTCTCATAGAAGTTCTTTTTTCCCTGGATGGGTAACTTCATCAGTGAAGGCACAATTATAAGGATTAGGGAAACACAAGCAAACTATTAAAGGTAATTATAACAACCCCCTTGATGCATTTAAAGATTTCAATCATGTCTCCCCTTTCCCTTCTTTCCTCCAGATTGTACATGTTAAGTTTTTGACCTTTCACAATTTTTGTTACCCACCTCTGGACTCGTTCTATCTTACCAATATCCTTTTGTAAGTGAGGTCTCCAGTACTGGACGCAGTATCCTAAATGAAGTCTCACTAAAGGTCTATACAGGGGAATCAGAATCTCCTTCCTTCTGTTGGTGACCCTTCTAGTTATAAATCCTAGAATTCTAATCGCTTTTCTCACAGCCTACACTAATAAATTGAAGCCAAACTCTTTAAAAGCAGTTGCAGCAACAGTTTTTTTTCCTTTTGGGATAAATATTTTACATAAATAAATAAAGGCTGATCACTATAAGTACTTATGTCAGTGGTAAATAACAAATAACAGACTTAAATACGCTACTGATTAGCCTGCAGCTTGTTCTCGTGGCTGTTCAGATCCTGGCACCCAACTCCATATATTGTGGGATTGTCAAATAGGCCAAACATTTTGGAAGGCAGTTTTTGATTTAGCTTCTAAAATGTTCGAATCTTTTATACAACCTAATCCTGCTATAGCTCTTTTGAATCAAAAACCAAACGGAATTGCACAGAATCAATTTTGCCTTCTTTTACAGCTCTTAACAGCCGCAAAACAAACCAAAGCTAAGGCATGGAAAACTCAAAATCTGATTGTAGCAGAAGCCATTCAGAGAACCAATAGTCTTGTCCATGCTAAAATGGAAGCAATTGAAAGTGATGGGATATGCAAATTTGAAAAACTTTGGTTACCTTGGTTTAAACATTGTTTACCTCCAGACTTTGATGACACTTCACTATTGCCATGGTAATAATACTTCAATTACCCTTTTTTTCACATTTCATTCAGTTGAAGTCACACTACCTCTATCATATTTACCCTTTACTCCCGCTGTATATTTTCCTATTTATTTACTTCTTCTATCCTCCTCTTACTCCTTTTTTATGACCCTTTCCCTTTTATCAGTTCTTATATGGTACTCACAGGGTTGTTCACCAGACCCATGTACTTTTTCTTTACCGATTTTATAATCTTCTTGTTTTTAAACTAGACTGACAGTCAACAATCTACCTTTCTCTTTCTTTTCAATTATATGACATTTTTGACATTTGACTTTGACCTCCTTCCTCCTATTTGATGCAAATTTTTATTTTTATTTTTTCAATTGAAGTAATTAGTTTGTTACCCTTTGAATATGTACCACAATCCTTGTAAAATTCAGATTGTCCTCCTTTATTTTATTCAAAACAATAAACAAATTTGACAAGGTAAAATAACAGACTTACTAGTTGCATCACCAGGTGAAAATAAAGGAAAGAAAACCTAAAAAGGAACAGAAATGGAACCATCACATCTAAGAATTGGTGAGCTGCAATATAATAAATGTTTGGTTTTGGGTTTAATACTGCTTTAAGATATATGTAAACCCAATCACTAAAACCTAATAGAAGCATGTTGATGTAATTTGAAACATCATTTTCAATAATAATATCTGGTCATCCTTCCAGAGTGGGAGTCAAATATAGAGAGACCTATGAACCATGCGACTTGAACAATTTTCTTCTTCTGTGGTTTTGCTTCTTCTTCTGTGGTTTTGCTTAAAACATTGATTGAGAACTTTGCAGCATCATTGCTCTTTTTTAACCAAATGTTATATCTTCTACAAAGCCAACAAAATATTATTGTAAGGGTGATTCTGAACATAAAAGATCTTGTAGGTTAATTTTTGACTAATGTTTGGAGATATCCATCTACAGGTAATACTGGGTATAAACCCTGTATAATAATATAATAATGTCATTGTGCCATTATATAACTGTGATAGATGACATAAAAACTGAAAAATGAAACAATCTATTAGTTCCAGATGATTTGAAATTAAGAAATGAAAGACATATGCTGAGTATAGACCTAAAAGCTTCCAATCAGTAGGGGGCATTGACGAAAACACGTCTGGAAAAAAAAATTGGACACCTTAGGCTGAATTACTGTAATTATGAAATTCAAGAAAGCATGACTTAACCTTTCCAAAGCAATAAGGTTGATTTAGCTGGTGTAAAGTTTAGGTTTGAATTGAAATCCAGGCTAGTTAAGCACAAAAAGCATGAGTTAACAAGTTGTGTGCAGATGCTCAACTGCTTTAGTAGTTCAGCCTCATTGCTATTGACATTCACCTAAGATATGTATTTAGAGCTCTATTTCAATTTCTTTTAAAGTGATTGTAAAGGCTTGTTTAAAAAAAACAAAAAAAAAAAACATGTTATACTTACCTCCTCTGTGGCAGTTGGTTTTGCACAGAGCAGCCCGATCCTCCTTTTCTCGGGTCCCTCTTTGCTGCTCGTGGCCCCTCCCTCCCGTTGAATGCCCCCACAATCAAAAGCTTCCTATGGGGGCACTGGAGCTGAGTCACAGCTCCCTGTGTCCATTCAGACAAGGAGCCCCGACCAGGCCCTGCCCCTCTCTCCCCTGATTGGTTGACTGATTTTGATTGACAGCCACCTGAGCCAATGGCACCACTGCTGTGTCTCAGCCAATCAACAGGAGTGTTCCGGATGTCTTAGACATTCGTGGAAATCGCTGGAGAGAGAAGGGGCTCAGGTATAAGGATGAGACGAACACCGTTAAAGTCTATGGGACACGAACATGAAAAATCAAAAGTGCTCATTTTAAAGGCTCGTATGCAAGTTATTGTCATAAAAAAGTGTTTGGGGACCCGGGTTCTGCCCCGGGGACATGTATCAATGCAAAAAAAAGTTTTAAAAACTGAAGTTTTTTCGGGAGCAGTGATTTTTAATAATGCTTAAAGTGAAACAATTAAAATGAAATATTCCTTTAAATATCGTTCCTGGGGGTGTCTATAGTATGCCTATTTCCCGTGTTTAGAACAGTACCACAGCAAAATTACATTTTACAAAGAGGAAAAGTCATTTAAAACTGATCATGGCTGGAATGAATTGTCGGGTCTCGGCAATATAGATAAATCTCATTGAAAAAAAAACGGCATGGGTTCCCCACCCCGTCCATTACCAGGCCATTTGGGTCTGGTATGACTATTAAGTGGAATCCCTAACCAAAATTAAAAAAAAAAATGCGTGGGGGTCCCCCCAAAATCCACACCAGGCCCTTTAGGTCTGGTATGGAAATAAGGGGAACTCTGTGCCAAAATGAAAAAAATAATGGCGTAGGGTCCCCCCAAAAATCCATACCAGACTATTTTTGACACTTTTTTGTGAAATGGTAGGAGTACAATGTACCCGTTACCAATTCACAAAGGGGGAGGCTGGGATCTGGAGGTCCCCTTGTTAAAGGGGGCTTCCAGATTCCAATAAGCCCCCCCGCCCGCAGACCCCCACAACCACCGGGCAAGGGTTGTGGGGATGAGGCCCCTGTCCCCATCAAAATGGGGACAAGGTGCTTTGGGGGGCTACTCCAAAGCACCCTCCCCATGTTGAGGGCATTTGGCCTGGTATGGTTCAGGAGGGGGGACTCTTTTCCTGTGGCCTGTCAGGTTGCATGCTCGGATAAGGGTCTGGTATGGATTTTGGGGGACCCCTACACCTTTTTTTAATATTGGTGTAGGGTTCCCCTTAAAATCCATACCAGACCTGAAGGGTCTGGTATGGATTTTGGGGGGGACCCCTACGCCATTAAAAAAAAAAATTGGCGCAGGGTTCCCCTTAATATCCATACCAGACCTGAAGGGCCTGGTATGGATTTTGGAGGGACCCCCACACAATTTTTTTAAATTTTTGGTTCAGTGTTTCAGTGTTCATTAATATTCATACCAGACCCAAAGGGCCTGGTAATGGACTGGGGGGGACCCATGCCATTTTTTCAATGAGTTTTATCTATATTGCCGAGACCCGAAAAATTCATTACAGCCGCGATCAGTTTTAGATTACTTTTTTTACTTTAGAAATGTCATTTTGCTGTGGTCCTGTTCTAAACATGGCAAAAATGCGTCACTTTGCAGGCATACTATAGGTACCCCCAGGCACGATGTTTAAAGGAATATTTCATTTTTATTGTTTCACTTTAAGCATTATTAAAATCACTGGCACAATGGCTGCATTTGATGGGGGGCAGTATTTTTCAGTTTGTTTGTGCCTCCCCATAAAATTTTGAGCACCAGCCGCCACTGGTGCAGCCACGGTGCAACAGAGTTGATTTCTCACGATCGGTGAGTATGCTAATACAACTCAACCCACCATATCAGGTAATAAGGGGTTAATATTACAAATAACCCCATGAGAGGTAAAGTTCATCTTTAATCTACATATAAATGCCTAGACATTACAGGTGTTTATTCAAAGGAATTTAAAAAAATTATAATAATAGCGATACATTTATGGGCAGATTTTATAACAGCGACTGTTCCGTTTTATCTTAAGTCACATGTACTTTGCACACATAGAATGTATTTCCTTTTTTCATAAAAATGCTACTGGAAATAAGCTAACATTCATTGACATACTGATAACAGAATTACATTACAACCTGTACAGTGTTTATTGCACTTCTTTGTAAATGTTATCAAGGCCTTTTATTAGTATACTATCCATTGCTGAAGTTGTAAATTGTACTCTAGAATGTATGAATTCTCTCTCCCAGAGTGTTAAGTCCACCATGGAAAAATAATGTACAGTCCAAACTCCAAAGATAAACTATTCTGCATCATGTGACTTGGAAACTGAGCTGTGATGTAGATGGGGGTTATAATAGCAGATGGAAAAGGCACAAAAGTAGCCACAACACATTGCTGGATGTACAGCTTATGTGAGCTGCACTGGTTGTCACTACATAAAAAGGAGAAGAATAGAATACTAACAGAAGATTAAGACATCCGCAGTGCCTGTTATCTGCCCATTTTAAACCCAAATTCTAGACTAAGATTTTTTATCATTTGCATAGGGTGTCAACAGTTAAATGCTGCCTGTGTTCCCGTTGGGATTTTTTTAAAGATTTTAAATGCCATCTGTGTTTCCAGAGAAGAGATTTGTCTTTTCTCCCTGTTTTGTCTGACACCTTTTATAGTACATGAACAGGAAGTCAGGGCAAATCTCTCTCATAGGGGCAAGGACAAATCCTTGTAAATGAAAAATAGAACCTTTGAAAGTACAGGCTGTGTTATCATGATATCATAATGTCCAGGTAGTGCTCAGTAGATCATGTAGATGTCTAGGGACTTGAAGTAATGTGAATCATGAGGGCTTCACTCTATTTAGAGGCCTAAAAAGTGAAGCCAAAGTGAATGAAGAAGCTGTCTCTTTAATAATGTAGATATTATATTGAAGGGCTTACCCTTTGATCTTCAAATAAATATCTTATGATTAAAGAAACTGATGCTTTGTCCAATCTCTTCTCTCACTTTGGGCTTTGCTCTTCTAAATAGAGTAGAGGGCTTATATTTCGTCATTCCTTCTCAGCAATTAAACCCTGACAGGGGCTCTACACATTCCTTACGCCGCTAAAAAATGTGTTTTTGTTGCATTCTGCATTCCTGTTGGAGGGATTTGCCCTCGCTTCCTTTTTTGAGATACTTTTAATAGACATGTAATGAGGATAAATCTCCAAAATAAGGGCACTGACAGCAATAAACACTTAGAGGTTCTGTATGTATAAGATTGTGAGTAAGCACTAGTCACAGCACAAAACGCGTCAACTTTTACTGTACCCTGCACTGTCTGTTATGTCTTTTGCATGAAGTATCAATAAAGGTGAAGTGTTGCAGCGGATTCTGGATTTCTTTTGATTGTGTATCTGCAGACGTGCTGTGCTAACATCTTAACGTAAACCCTGGCTATGCTGTGGATGGATGGCTAATGTGCTCACCTGGAGTGGCTTCCTCTTCAGGGGTTTTAACCCTTCTTCTCTTTATCCAAAATGAAAACCAGAAATAAAGGTTTAGCCAGAGTTAGGCTAAAGTGACATTGTCCAACACTAGATAATACTTTTTTGTTTTGGATGTAGTGTGGGAAAAGTTAGATTTATGGATGAGCACATTTTCTTGCAAGTCGGGTGAACTATGAATATTTGGAATCTCCTTACGTATGCATGCAGATTTTCCCAGTCTGTGGATGATTCTCTAAATGTACAAACTAGCTGTCTCAGATTCTTAAATTACAGACCTGCTAGCAAATATTCAGCAGAATTAAACTATGCTAAAGTATGCTATCTGTTTTTGTAGGTGGAAATTTGCAATCACTTACTATATAGGTGACTTCATGTACCATGATACAAGGGGTTTATGGGAACAGGAAGTGGGGAAAATTAGGTTGAAATCTAGATATATTTTATATGGTGGCACATGGTACCTTGGTGGTAGCATGTTGCCTATACATGTGTCTGACTCTCCCAGTGACAACTGCTCCCATCAAGTTCATTGTAATTTCCCCAAAGGGGTAGTAGACAGCAAGAAAAAAAACTTGACAGACATACTTAACCTTTTCAATGATTACCACATAATTTTTTTTTAATTTTAAAAGTGCCATCACTATTTGAAGGTGTTCTGTGATTGTTCATACTGTAGAAATCTGGATATTTGTGTGGACCATTATAATAGGATGAGTTGTATTTTAACAAACAGTTTGTGCAACAACTACAATAGGCTGTTCTATGATATAAGGGTTGATCTACTGACATCAAACCCACATACATTGATGGCTTTTTTTTTTTTTTTATCAACACTAACTGTATTTTCAAATATGTGCTCCTTTGTTTATTACTATGAGACTAAAATTAGCCTACTATAATGCTCAAGCCCAAGCCTTCCTAAAATGTCTGTATCTTAAAACTATGTTTGACACCCACTTTTCTGTGTAAGCAGCATTTATTGACTAGGCTATTGTACAACAAAATTCTCCAGAAATTCCAATCTTGCATTGTTCTGTAAATGTCATCATGGTTATTAAATCAATAAAGCAATCAAAAGTCAGAGTGCCAAAAGCAATTCTTCTGTTTTAGTCCAGCACATACGGCAACATTGTATTTATGCAACTAGTTTTTGCATTCTTTATTGAAGTCCTTCAGCCACTTTTTGAAAGTGTGTGTCCAGCCAAAACATTTTAATTTTTTTAGATTTACATAGAAATTAGAATAACTCCTGTTGAGTTTTTAATGCTATCCAAGGTCATTCGATTTTTCTTTACGTAACCTCACAGTGAAAATATTTTCATCAGATATGAAATAAAGGAAAATCCTCATTGGATTGGTCTTTAGAGGGAGTTTGAAAAGCAATGAGGAGGTGTTGTGCCATCTCCTCACCGCCTGTTTGAACCCAAAAAATCCACTGAAACACACCGCAGCTGCATCCATTGCATGAGGTTTTGGAGCAGCCCCATTCAGTTGAGTGAGGATAAATATTGCCTTGGCATATACAGTATACACCCCCTGACAGGTCCTTGCAATGTGCAGGGCCGACATGGGACAGCATAAGGGGAATGCAGTTGTGTGTTACAGGTGGCTATTGGCTGGAGCCAGGGCAGCAACAGTAGCTGATTGGTGGTGTTTCGGCGGGAGCAAAGTTCCGCAGGACAGAGGTGATAAAAGAGGCCGTCCGGCCGCGGGAAGGACACAGTACCTCAGGACCGGGACTCCCACAGGACCGTCGGACATGCAGCGCGCACCTGAGGGCAGAGAGAGCCTGTTACGCGGTCTCATTGAGAAGGCGGAGGGCGCCGGTGGCGAGGAGTGGCTTCGTTTATGCCTGGGGGCCGGTCAGTCAGAGGCTCCACCTGGCCCTTCTGCTCTCTCTTCGTCAGAGAAAATTGAGGAGTCCGAGGAGCGCATGCGCAGTCCGCGCCGCCAGCCTAAGAGAGGGAAGAAGAGACTTAAGTCCCCAGCTTCTCCTAAGCGAAGTGAGGAGAGAGCCAGCAGCATTCCAGCAGCAGTGTCATCCCCAAGCCAGGAGAGGACATCACAGCCAGCAGCTGCCAGCAGCGTGCATGACAGGAGTTCACCTAGTGGTGAGACATGTTCTATTTCTGTACCTGAATTGAATGCTTTTCTATTGTCATTATCTAACATTGTTAATGACCTTAAAGGGGCGCATACTATTGGCGCTAATGTAAATAGATATGAGGGGGCACAGTATTCTGGTGCTTTGCAAGATTCTAATAATAGTTTTAAATTAAATGAGGGGGCACAGTATTCTGGTGCTATACATGATATTCAATCTAACTATAATTCAGGGGCACAGCTTGCTGGTGCGTTATTACACTCTGGTGCATGTGGTGGTTTAAAAGAAACTGAGGTGGCACAGTGTCCTGGTGCTTTTCAAGATAATTTGGGTATCCCTGCTATTAACAGGGAAGCACGGTTGCATAGTGTTTCTCCAATAAGTGACAATATGACACAGCAAAATATGGATGATGTCAGTCATGTCTGGCGCAATGTGTCTGAATTACCAGCTAATGCGAACGTTGCGGACAGCAGTTTTAGGAAGCAGGCGATGAAGCCTGTTATTTCTCCCCGCACGGTGGTAGAATCCTCCTTTAAGCTACCCATGCCATGTGACATCTCACCACTGGGTTTCCACCTAGCGGACTCAGTTAAAGAAAAAATTTGGAAAGGAGAGTTTATTGATTTGCTGTCATTGCTGCCTTCTTCCAAGGAATTTGTGGTTAAAATGGATAAGAGATTAGAGGATAGGGCTGATGACGATAAACGGAAATCTATCCCTAGGACATTTCAAAATTGGCTGCAGGCTTTCTGCATATATGCAGCCGTATTGGGTGAACATTTCCCAGAGAAGTGTTCAGGTTTGTTCCAGCATGTGGACATCATTGCTGAAGCTTTTCGCCACTTTGGCGGCACGGCATGGTTCACTTATGACGAGAATTTCAGACAGAAATTGGCGGTCCACCCGACATTACAATGGGGTTGTAAGGATGTAGGTCTCTGGCTGAACCTCATGCTGCCGCAAAAGCCTCAGTTTGTTGCTCGGTCAGTTAATCCTCAGCAGGCCTTTCGCAAAGGCTTCTGCTTCGCCTTCAATGAAGGGCAATGCAAATTCTTTTCCAGCTGCAGATATAGGCACGAGTGCTCTTACTGCAACGGTAATCACCCCGCGAGCAGGTGTTTTCGCAAAACCACAGCATTATCGGCCACCCCATTGCCCCGCGATTCTACTGGGAAAAGCCATGACCCCGGTGAGCTTGCCAAAAATGCGGCCTTGGCTAGACCAATACCCAGACCGCACGATGGCTCAGTTACTAATTGATGGCTTTCAGGAAGGGTTCTTGGTTCCGGGTTTTTTCTGGGAATGGATGCGTTATGGTTAAAAACTTGCTTTCAGCCAGAATGCATCCGAATATTGTACAAGAGAAGATTGATAAGGAAGTGTTGGAGGGCAGGGTTGCTGGGCCTTTTGACCATCCACCCTTTTCAAATTTCCGAGTTTCTCCTTTGGGCATTGTACCGAAGAAGGAGCAAGGAAGCTTTAGGCTTATCCACCATTTGTCATATCCAGCGGATTATTCGCTTAATGACGAAGTGTCTGATGTGGTGGCCCCGGTTTCATATTCCTCTTTTGATGAAGCATTGGTAGTATTGAGACGGTTCGGGCGGGGGGCTTTGTTGTCAAAGGCAGATATTAAGTCAGCCTTTCGCTTGCTACCAGTGCATCCTCAAGGTTTTAATTCCCTGGGTTTGCATTTTCAAGGTAAATTTTATTTTGACAAATGCCTGCCCATGGGGTTTTCCTTATCATGTTTTTATTTTGAGGCCTTTTCGAAGTTTTTACATTGGGTACTGTCCCAGTGTTTCCCGGAAGGAGGTTCTTTGCATTATTTAGACGATTTCTTATTCATTGGCCCCGCTGACTCCCAGGTTTGCCTTAGTTCCTTGAATACATTTTTGACGATCTGTGAGTCATTTGGGGTGCCTATTGCTAATGAGAAAACGGTTCTGCCTTCGCAAATAATAGAATTTTTAGGTATTACCATTGATTCGTCATCAATGGAATTCAGATTGCCGGAGGAGAAATTGCACCGAATGCGTGTCATGATTTCCCTCTTTTTAACCAAACGGAAGGTTTGGTTGAAGGAGGTACAGTGCTTGTTGGGTTTATTCGCTTTTGCAGCCAGGGTTATCCCCATAGCTCGAGTTTTCTCTAGAAGCTTTGCTTTGGCTACCAAAGGCTTGAAGAACCCATACGCACATGTGCGCATTTCGGCTAGAATTAAAGAAGATCTAAGAATTTGGGATACTTTCCTTGTCCATTTTAATGGTTCTTCGGTATGGCAACATGACTTTATAGATAGTTTACAACTAAACTTTTTTACGGATGCCGCAGGTGCTTCCGGCTTTGGGGCTTTTCTGGATGGCCGTTGGTGTGCTGCTAAATGGCACCCCAGCTGGCTTCATCAGGATATTCTGCACAATATAGTGTTGCTTGAATTATTCCCAGTGGTAGTCTCTATTGTTATTTGGGAAGATCAGTTTATTAATCGCAGGGTGATAGTGCATACCGATAACAAAGGTGTCCTCTTTGCTATTAACATGCTCTCTTCCAAGTCTGAAGTTGTCCTCAAACTACTGCGCTTCTTAGTCTTACATTGTTTACGTTGTAATATTTGGTTAAGAGCTCGACATATAGCTGGTTTGGAGAATAACATAGCTGACGCTTTGTCTCGCCTGCAGTTCGAAAGATTCCGGATTTTGGCTCCATTGGCGGATCTACACGGCACTGCTTGCCCAGACTTCCTCTGGGGCTTGATATGGGATTGATATCAACTTACCTCCATAATTCTGTCGCACGGAAGACTTGGCGCGAATACGAGTTGGCCTGGGCCAAGTGGTGCTCCTTTTGTGATAGGGAAAATATTGACACGCTGGAGGTGAATGCTTTTGTTTCCTTAGCATTTGTATCCTTTTTGATTGAGTCACAATTACGTCCTGCTTCGGTCAGTAAAGTTTTGTCAGGGGTATCATTTTTTCTAAAATTTGCAGGCCGCCCAGCTCTGAATTCCTTTTTTCAAGTTTGTCAGGTACTTAAAGGTTTTCGTAAGTCTGTCCCCGCTAAGGATGGCAGGCGTCCCATTTCAGTGGACTTATTGATCAAGCTGCTGGTGGTTTTGGAGACCGTTTGCAGCTCCACGTTCGAAATGCTCTTATTTAGAGCAGTTTTTTCGGTCATATTTTTGGCGCCTTGAGGATGGGAGAAGTGGTGTCCCCAAACAGGACAACTTCCTCTTTCCTTCGGTTGGGACATGTAGTTTTAGAACAGGATTGTTTACGTTTGTTTATATGTAGATCTAAGACTTTTGGGATCGGTAACGGGCAATGGGTGGTTTTGTCCAGGTCCCCTAACCCCAAAATTTGCCTGGTGTTTAATGTTAAGAATTTCTTGTCTATTCGTCCTTTTTGTGAAGGTTCCTTTTTTATCCACCAGGACCAGACCCCATTAACCAGATATCAATTTTCGGCGGTTCTCTCATCCTGCCTGGAAAATCTTAACCTATCTGGTTTTAAATTCTCTTCGCACTCTTTCCGTATCGGGGCAGCCACAACTGCTAATCTACTGGGTTTTGATTCGGAAAGCCAAAAGAGGGTTGGTAGATGGGCTAGTAACAGATATAAAATTTATGTCCGTCCTGAATTACTTATCTGATAATTTTTTGTTGCAGATCCAGCTAAATATACAGTTTGGATTGTAGGCCACTCCTATATCTACTGGGCTGGTAAGCAGGCTGCATCTAGGAGTTATTCTAGTAATTTGGGTTTGGACTTTCAGGAATTTTATGTTTTATGGTCAGGTGTCGGGGCCTTCGCTGGCGAGATTTAAGAAGTCATTTAGCCTATTTGGCATCTGTCTGGCCGTCTCCTGATATTTTAGTCCTCCACTTGGGTGCCAACGACATCGGTAAGGTTCATACCTGGGACCTCCTCTGCGAGATAAAACAGGATTTTTATGATATTAAATTATCATTTCCAAATGCTATTCTGGCATTCTCTGAGATGGTCCCCCGTCTTCTTTGGTCTCCCAGTGGAGGCCTATTTTATCTTGATAAGGTTAGGAGACGGCTAAATAGAACAATCCATAATTTTATAATTTCTTTGGGCGGTTTATCTTTCCGCCATGTGGAGCTGGAGGGTTTTCTTCCGGGCTTGTTTAGAAAAGATCTGGTGCACCTGTCAGTGATTGGTGTCGATATATTTAATATGGGTCTGCAAAATTTGATTGAGGGTGCTATGGTGTTGGGGGGACCTCAGTCAGTAGATACTCTACTGCCCTTGGTCTGTGGGGATTAGTCGTCCAGCATCGGCTGGATGGACAAAAGATAAATAAATTGTGATGATTGTGTTATAGCCAAGATGGCTTCATTTATTTTAATTTATAAATATTTATGAGGATTACCCCCTTTAAACAACACCAGGGCCAAATATTATTTACCAAGAAATTCAATAAAAGATGTTAAAAGATAAAGAAGTTGTAAGTGTGTTATTTGTTCATGTTAATGACTCCTTAGTGCGGGCCCATGACAGGTCCTTGCAATGTGCAGGGCCGACATGGGACAGCATAAGGGGAATGCAGTTGTGTGTTACAGGTGGCTATTGGCTGGAGCCAGGGCAGCAACAGTAGCTGATTGGTGGTGTTTCGGCGGGAGCAAAGTTCCGCAGGACAGAGGTGATAAAAGAGGCCGTCCGGCCGCGGGAAGGACACAGTACCTCAGGACCGGGACTCCCACCCTCCCTTTCCCCCTTTTATTTTAATAGTCAGGGTGTTGTTTATTGGGGATTAGTCGTCCAGCATCGGCTGGATGGACAAAAGATAAATAAATTGTGATGATTGTGTTATAGCCAAGATGGCTTCATTTATTTTAATTTATAAATATTTATGAGGATTACCCCCTTTAAACAACACCAGGGCCAAATATTATTTACCAAGAAATTCAATAAAAGATGTTAAAAGATAAAGAAGTTGTAAGTGTGTTATTTGTTCATGTTAATGACTCCTTAGTGCGGGCCCATGTCCACTGCATTTACATCTTAAGGGTGAACAGTTGGGGAGGCAGTATAAACACCACTTAGCCATGTGTTTTACTATTTCCTAACCACAAGTGTAAAGAAGCCTAACACAGACAACAAGTGAAATCTGAGATGGATTCTAGCCTTGACTAGCTAGTAAGCAAAACATATATTTTTGCTTCTGTCTATGTTGCAGTTGAAGATTAAAGGATAAGCTCACTTTAAAAAAAATAAAAAATGCACACCTTTTTGCAGGTAAAAACATGTGCACTCATTTTTTTTTTTGTTAGGTGCCTGTAAAGCATTGCTGCCACAATCAGCCAATCCCTGGTGCAATCTCAGGCTCCTACAGGCTATCAGTGTAGCCATCTGTCTGTACCTCGTACAGGCAGGCAGTTACTGAATGAAAAGAAGGATCAATTAACTAACTAGATTTCTTATCAGTGCCCTGGTAGTTCATTAAGATCTACAAGCCATCAGCCACAATGGCTGTTGGTAGTTCTCTCATCCCCGGCTCACTGTCACAATGGGGAGCTGGGGGGGGGGGGGGGTGCATGGGCTGCTCAGTTAGTGACACTTTTACACTCTAAATACGGGTGTGACATGTTACTAAAGGTGAATGTATTCTTTAACACTCACTTCTTGTCTTCAGGAAGTAGGGAGAAATCTCTCTAATGGAGCCTCAGATAGCAGTAAAAAATCCAGCATTGCTTCTAATCCTTCTGCAATGTGCATGCTATATGTTTTAATATCCAATAGTTCAGTATAATGTAAGTATTCTTGTGTCTGTATTTAAAATATGGGTTATACTTTTGTAGCCTTATTTGACCTATGCTTGTTTATCTTTATCATCAACATCAATTTAAGCTTGAGGAGAACTCAGGAGCCATAATTCCTTGTCCCTGAGCATTTTAATTAAATTTAATTACAGAAAAACTACACAACAGATAACAAGATAGTTTAGGTAATCTTGCAAACCTTCCAGCTTCACCGAAACACTGTAAAGAGTTACAGAGAGTTCCGAGCTGTGCTTCTTCGTAATGATATGTCACTAACTAAGTCTGGAAGTAAGCTGGATTTGTTGGTAGTTGTCACGTACCTGGTGGTTGAGCCCACGAATGCAGGGAGCGGCGTCTCGTATACCTCCGGCTCGGGAACCCCTGGTAGAATAGACAGGGGCTCGTAAGGTGTAGGGCTGGTCCCGACGTCTGGAGTACTGTAGGACGACCAGTAGAGGACTTGGGCAGGAACCCAGTCGTAGTAGACAGGCAGGTGGAACTTGCGGATAGCCGGGAGAGACTGGAGTCCGGAGCTGAAGCAGGTCACAGACAGGCCGGGTCAAACACGGGCAGGCAGGTGCGGTACCAAGCCGAAATAGCGCTTCTGGCGCCAAAACGTGCTCAATCAGCGTGCGTGCGCGCTCCCGCGCGTGCGTGCGCGCTCCCGTGCGCGCGCGCGCGCTCCCGTGCGCGCGCGCGCGCTCCCGTGCGCCCGCGTGCGCGCTGAGCGGCTCTTTTGCTGGACATACCATAGCCGATTCTCCTGCTGGCAGAAAAAGGTACTGAACGCTTTTCTTGACATTGCCCCCCCTAAGGGGCAGCCTCCGGATGCCCAACTGAACCATCTTACTTGCGTGTGCATTATTAAATGCCCGAATCAGCCTCTTTGCATGAATGTTGGATTCCGGTTCCCACAAATTTTCTTCCGGGCCGTACCCCTTCCATTTCACCAGATACTGCACACGCCCGCCTCTTCTCCTACAATCCAGGATCGACTCCACCTCGAATTCCATTTCCCCATCAATGAGTACCGGTTCAGGAGGCCCCGTATTTCGGCCAACAAAAGGATCTGGGACAGTAGGTTTGAGCAGAGCTACATGGAAGACTGGGTGGATCCGGAATGATTCGGGTAGTTTTAATTTATAAGTTACACTATTGATTCTTTTTTCCACAGGGAAAGGACCCACAAACTTAGGGCCAAGCTTCTTGGAGGGGCATGCCAATTTCAAGTTTAATGTAGACAGCCAGACTTGATCTCCTGGTTTTAAATTGAGTTCTCCCCTTCTCTTCCTGTCAAAGACCTCCTTGTAATATTCCTGAGTTCTTGTCATTGTCTCCTGGAGTAGTTTATTATTGGCACTAAAAAAAATTCAGCGTTTCCTGAGCAGCAGGTACAGGACATTCCGGTATACTGTTTGATAGAAATAAAGGGTGAAAACCATAATTTGCAAAGAAAGGAGTCTGTTTTGTAGCAGAATGAATTGAATTGTTATAGGCAAATTCGGCCAGCGGCAATAGAGGAACCCAATCATCTTGTGAAAATGATGAAAAGCAACGTAAGTACTGCTCCAATGTTTGATTCGTCCTTTCTGTCTGGCCGTTTGTTTGAGGATGGTAAGCTGAAGAAAAGGACAGATTGATCTTCAGAGAGCCACATAATGCCCTCCAGAATTTTGAGGTGAATTGTACCCCACGATCTGAGGTTATGTTTGCCGGAATGCCATGAAGTCTTACGATTTCCTTAATGAAAATTCTCGCGGTTTCGGCCGCAGAAGGAGTACCCTTCATGGGAAGGAAGTGAGCCATTTTAGAGAGTCTATCCACCACTACGAAGATGGTTGAATGATCTTCCGAGGGAGGCAGCTCAAAAATAAAATCCATAGAGATCATTCTCCATGGTCTCTCTGGGACAGGTAATGGTTTCAACAGCCCCCAAGCTTTTGATTTGTTGCCTTTGTTCTGGATACAGACGGTGCATGATTCCACATAATCCCTACAGTCCTTTGTTAACTGTGGCCACCAAAACATGCGTTGGAGCAATTCAGATGTCTTGTGCACCCCAAAATGACCAGCTAACTCATGGTCATGACAGAAGTTCAGAACAGCCACTCGCACCTCCTTAGGTACGAAGATCTTTTCTCCGTACCATAACAGATCGTCTCTGGTTTGTAGAGTGATATCAGGTGGGGAAGAAATTCCTACGGAAGCCTGTTTTATCTGAGCCAGCAAATCTTCTTGGAGCAAAAGAAAACTTCCAGAAGACAAGATGGTTTCCGGAGGAGAAGAGGTTTCAGGTTCACTAAACATCCTAGAGAGGGCGTCTGGTTTGGTGTTCTTCGACCCGGGCCTGTAAGTTATGTGGAGAGAAAATCGCGTAAAGAAAAGTGCCCACCTGGCCTGGCGTGGTCTCAGTCTCTTAGCGGTTTTTAAATATTCGAGATTCTTGTGATCCGTATACACAAGAATCGGATGTGTCGCTCCTTCCAAAAGATATCGCCATTCTTCAAGGGCCGCTTTGATGGCCAAGAGTTCTCGGTCTCCCACGTCGTAATTTCGTTCCGCCTCAGATAGTTTGCGGGAGAAGAACGCAACTGGATGCAACAGAGCTTTAGGCCCTTGTCTCTGAGATAACACTGCCCCGACTGCAATTTCCGAGGCATCAACCTCAAGTATGTACGGTAACGCTGGGTCAGGATGCTTCAGAACTGATGCCGACGTGAATCGATCTTTCAAGGTTGCAAAGGCTGCCTGCGCTCCGGGAGACCAAGAAAACTTAGTGCTCTGCTTGGTTAGATTCGTGATGGGTGAAATGATAGTGGAGAATCCTTTGATGAATTTCCGGTAGAAATTTGCGAATCCCACAAAGCGTTGAACACCCTTCCTGTCGGTAGGAGCTGGCCAATCCAGGATGGCAGAGACCTTCTGTGGGTCCATTTTGATACCTTCCACGGAAATAATCAATCCTAGGAACTGGATGCTCTGTTGCTCGAATACACATTTTTCCGGTTTCGCATACAAGCCGTGGCGTCGAAGTCTGGTTAGCACCTTTTTAACATGTTGGCGATGCTCTGTCAGGGAAGGCGAGAAGATCAGGATGTCGTCCAAATATACTATGACGAACAGGTCAAGGTAGTCTCTGAAGATATCGTTCACAAAATGCTGGAACGTAGCAGGGGCGTTGCAGAGTCCGAATGGCATAACCAAATATTCAAAATGCCCGAATCGGGTGCGAAAGGCAGTCTTCCACTCGTCACCGCTCCGGATGCGAATAAGGTTGTATGCCCCGCGAAGGTCCAGTTTTGTGAACCTCGCTGCAGATCCCAGTCTTTGAAATAATTCAGGTACCAAAGGGAGAGGGTACCGATTTTTGATGGTAACTTTGTTAAGTTCCCTGTAGTCTACGCAGGGGCGTAGGGAATGGTCTTTTTTCTCTACGAAGAAAATTCCTGCCCCTGCTGGGGAAGTGGAGGGCCGAATGAACCCCTTCTCCAGATTATCATCAATATAGGCCTTCAAAGTGCCAAGTTCAAGTTCAGTTAAGGGGAAGATTCTCCCAAATGGAACTTCTGCGCCAGGAAGGATTTCAATTGGGCAGTCATAAGGCCTGTGAGGAGGAAGAGTGTCTGCGCCCTTCTTGCTGAAGACGTCTAAAAACTCATGGTAGACTTCAGGCACGGCTTGACGGGTCTCTTCATCAGCTTCCATGCAGAGTAGGGGTGAAAATGCTTGAGCCGTCTCAGGTAGGCAATATTGGTGACAATAGGAGGAGGGAAAGCTGATCTCCCCAGTGGTCCAGTCAATGAATGGGTTATGAGCCCTCAACCAGGGCATGCCTAGAATAACTGGAAACAGAGGGGATTGGATGATGTTCAGGCATAATAGTTCTTGGTGGTTACCGGCCATAGTGGTAAATATTGGCACAGTCTCTTGTGTGACAGGTCCAGATTTAAGAGCCGAGCCGTCTGCCAGATGTATAGAAAGGCCTTTTGCTTTTGGTCGAAGAGGAACATGATGCCGGGTGGTGAAAGCTGAGTCCATGAAACCGCTGCAGGCTCCGGAGTCAATGATATCGGTTGCCCGGATATTCCCTCTGGGGAGCTGAAAAAGAACGGAGACAGCCAGGTGAGACGTTTTATTCGGCAGAGTGGGAGTAAGAGCAAAAGAGGTAGTGCAGGACTTACGGAGTTTAGCAGGACAGGATCTCACATAATGTCCCGATTCGCCACAGTAGAGGCACAGATTATTGGATCGCCTGCGTTGTCGCTCTTCAGGTGTCAGAGATGGGCGCAGCAATCCTAGCTGCATAGGTTCCGGAGTATCAGAGGTATAGGCCACGGGAGTTCTGGGATTCGGTGGAGGCTGACTGGGTACACGGGGAAGCATCCAGATTGGTCTGGAGGGACCGGCGGCACGTTCAGACCTCCGTTGTCGTAGTCGCCTGTCAATCTGTATGGACAGGTTAATGAGTGCGTCTAAAGTCTCAGGTGTATCCACTCTGGCCAGTTCGTCCTTCAATGATTCAGAGAGGCCCATGCGGAACTGGTACCGCAGAGCGGAGTCATTCCAGTTAGTATCGGAACTCCAGCGCCTGAATTCGGACGCATAATCTTCCGCTGGTCTGCGACCTTGCTGTAGGGAATGCAGGGCCGTTTCTGCAGTTGCTGTTAGTTGCGGGTCCTCGTAGAGCTGGGACATAGCATGAAAGAAAGAGTTCAAATTGTCAAGGGCGGCATCCTTCTGTTCCAAAAGCCGATGGGCCCAAGCTTGTGGATCTCCTGACAGCAGGGAAATGACAAAGCCTACTTTGGTGGCGTCAAGCGAAAAAGTCCTAGGCTGCAGAGCAAAGAAAAGTTCACAAGCATTGTGGAAAGCTCGAAATTTGCTACGGTCCCCAGAAAACCGCTCAGGAGTGGGAACCTTAGGTTCAGGTGGCATCATCACTACTGAAGGAGCAGCAGGAATCGCAGGTGAAGGTGACGTAACTGTGGATAGGATCTGAACACGTTCCTCGAGCCGGGTATAGCCTTCCTGAAGACTCTTCACTGCCTGGGTTAGGCCAGCCAGGTGGCGACACAGATCATCCACTGGAGCAGCTCCCTGCGTGGGCTCGGACATGGCTGTCCGGTACTGTCACGTACCTGGTGGTTGAGCCCACGAATGCAGGGAGCGGCGTCTCGTATACCTCCGGCTCGGGAACCCCTGGTAGAATAGACAGGGGCTCGGAAGCACAAAGGGGCACAAGTGCCTGGCGGGTTACAGGTGTAGGGCTGGTCCCGACGTCTGGAGTACTGTAGGACGACCAGTAGAGGACTTGGGCAGGAACCCAGTCGTAGTAGACAGGCAGGTGGAACTTGCGGATAGCCGGGAGAGACTGGAGTCCGGAGCTGAAGCAGGTCACAGACAGGCCGGGTCAAACACGGGCAGGCAGGTGCGGTACCAAATCAGCAGGCAAGGCGTAGTCGTGAAGCAGGCCGGGTCGTTTAACAGGCGGACAGCAGAGTACCAAGGAGCAGGCAGAAGAGATGTCAGGACAAGCCGGGATCGAGGACAGGCAGCAGGTACGGGGTATCAGGAACAAGCCGGGTAGTCAGGTATCAGAAGTCAAGTAATTCACAGGTAGCTGGTAGCTGGGGGTCACGGGAACGCTGTAGACCGGACAGCAAGACAGCATGGACAGGCACTTCCTTAAATAGCGCTTCTGGCGCCAAAACGGGCTCAATCAGCGTGCGTGCGCGCTCCCGCGCGTGCGTGCGCGCTCCCGTGCGTGCGCGCGCGCTCCCGCGCGCCCGCGCGCGCTCCCGTGCGCGCGTGCGCGCTCCCGTGCGCCCGCGTGCGCGCTGAGCGGCTCTTTTGCTGGACATACCATAGCCGATTCTCCTGCTGGCAGAAAAAGGTACTGAACGCTTTTCTTGACAGTAGTTCTGTTTACATTACAGATATTTGAGTCGCTGCCCAACCAATTGGATTTTAGAGGAAAACTCAGAATATCTATCTACAGGGAAAGTTAACATAAAAGTTACAACCCAGGTTTTTCTTTAAAATTTGGGATCAAAACAATAAAAAACTCTAATGAATTGGCATAGCCCATAAAGAATATAAAACTATAGCATCACTTATTAGTCTGCTTTTTAGTTACAGCATGTATTTCATAAACACTTTCCACTTGCTAATGCACATATATTGCATAAGTGTTGAAATAGAAAAAAGAAAATTAAAAGTGATGATTGAATGGTTTCTAGTGAAAAGAAGAAGCATGTCTTGAAGGTATTGTACAGTTTCATATCTGGGCAATTAGAGTTGTGGTGCAATCCTAGTTAAAGAGACTCTGTTGCCAAACCATTCCTTCCAACAACAATATTTGACATATTTTATTTGTTATCTGCATGTAAAAATCTCCATTGTGTAGACATTCAATAGACCTGGGTATGCTGCTGGCCACCACCATCTTGGATATGATGACAACAGCCCCAGCAGACTCAGATCTGTCACTCAAGGGACACTCTATAGTATTCCACTTCGCTCCTTTCCCAGCAACTACATAAATGTTTAGGGAGGGTAAGGTCTAGCAGTAATCAGAGGCTAATTTGTTATACAGGCAGCCAGGAACAGGTGAATACACAATAAGACAATGTACAGGTACAGAGCCAATAATTTGAATGACATCAAAAGTACAGAGCTCTGGGTTTGTGATGTACAAACAGTGCGCCTCAGTGCTGCTGGACAATCAGGGATGCAGGGAGGGATAAGCAGCATCAGGCTACTACCAAGCAACAAAGAGGCTATAGCCATGCTAGGCAATCAGGGGGAGAAACAGAGGGCACCAAGTGGTGTTGCCGGCAGAGACTGAGCAAGGGGCCAGCTCAAACGATTCTCAAACTGATGAGAGTGATGAGACTGATGAAGGGAACGTGATAGTATCCTGAAACACATATCCCATGATTCTTTGCTTCAACACACAAGGAGTGTCTTAGAGGAGTGATCCAGTGACAGGCACTGCTCAGAAGTAGGGATGGGCCCGGTGTTCTATTCGAAACGAACATCGGGCGTTCGCCCGCTCGGCGAGCCCAGAACTATTTGGGCCGCTCGCATCAAATTCGTGTGATGCGAGCGGCCCGCAATGCACTGCGCCAGTTGCAGTGCATTGCTGGCTGATGATTGGCCAAGCATGCACTGTGACCCGCATGCTTGGCCAATCAAAGAGCCAGCGGCGAGGAGAGCAATAGTCGGCAACAGGCCGGATGCCTGTGGCCAATTATAGCTCAGGGGGTTTAGTACACACCCCACAGTATAAAAGGCTGCCGCGCCGGCGGGCTCGCATATTGTGTTGTGCTCCTGCGTCAGTGTCAGTGTTATGTGCTGCTGACTGCTGACATTATGTGCTATGATTCTGGGGATTTGTGTGTGCGTGCTGTTAGTACAGCATTGCAGTATCACATCTGGGGGGTGTCTATAGTATGCCTGTGAAGGGGGGCATGTTTCCTGTGCTTAGAACTGTCCCTGCAAGAAGTGTCATTTTGGAGGAAAAAAAGCTATTTAAAATCACTTGCGGCTAATGTATTGACGGCTCCCGTAACACAGAGAACAGTCATTCATTGAAAGCCATTCATAAAAAAAAAGTCATTGATAAAAAATATAAAATAAATTTAAAAAAAGCGTGGGGGTCCCCCCAAATTCAATAACCAGGTCCTTCAGGTCTGCTGGAGGAAGAAGAAGATGGAAGAAGAAGATGGAAGAAGATGCCGGAAGGAGAAGATGAAGAAACCGAAGGATGAAGAAAGGAAGACCAGAAGAAAGAAGATTTTAATAAAGGAATTGTCAAAGACCGTCTCCTGTAATTTTTTAAATTTTTGACACTTTTTTGGTGAAATGGTAGGGGTACACCATTTCACACAGGGGGGGGGGGGCGGGATCTGGGGGTCCCCTTGTTAAAGGGGGCTTCCAGATTCCGATAAGCCCCCCGCCCGCAGACCCACCACAACCAATGGCCAGGGTTGTGGGGAAGAGGCCCTTGTCCTCATCAACATGGGGGGTGCTTTGGGGGTCTCAGACCCCCAAAACATCCTCCCAATGTTGAGGGCATGTGGCCTGCTACGGTTCAGGAGGGAGGGGGGGCGCTCTTGTCCCCCCTCTTTTCCTGTGGCCTCAGGTTGCATGCTCGGATAAGGGTCTGGTATGGATTTTGAGGGGGACCCCACGCCATTTTTTTTTTGGCTGGGGTTCCCCTTAAAATCCATCCCAGACCTCAAGGGCCTGGTTATTGAATTTGGGGGGACACGCTTTTTTTTTTTTATCAATGACATTTTTTTATAAATGGCTTTCAATGAATGACTGTTCTCTGTGTTACGGGAGTGATTTGAAAAAGCTTTTTTTCCTGCAAAAATTACACTTTTTGTAGAGACAGTTCTAAGCACAGGAAACATGCGCCCCTTCAAAGGCATACTATAGACACCCCCCAGGTACGAAATATAAAGGAATATTACACTTTTATTGTTTCAATTTAAGCATTATTAAAATCACTGCTCCTGAAAAAACGTCTGTTTTTTTTAAAAAAATTTGCATTGATACATGTCCCCTGGGGTAGGATCCAGGTCCCCAAACACTTTTTATAACAATAACATGCATATTAGCCTTTAAAATTAGCACTTTTGATTTCGAACGTTCGCATCCATTGTAACTAATAGCGTTCTAATGCTCGCACAGACTTTAGGTCCGTTCGCGGGTTCTGGTGCGAGCCGAACGGGGGGGGGGTTGTTCGGCTCATCCCTACTCAGAAGCTAGTATGGGCAGCATCTCCTTGGTCCGGTGGCGGAATTCCATCTGACTACAGCGGTCCAGCTCCACCAACCTCTGCTGAGACTGATCTGACATGCTCTATTGTCTCCTCGATTTGTGAGTGCAACTCATTACCTTGTTTTGTATCTTAAATAAAAGGTTAACTACACTATGATCTTGTAAAGGCTTTCCCACCCCTCTTTAAATTTATTGTGTGAATATTCTCAACTCCTTAGTAAATATCCTTAAAGCGGAACTTCACTCTCTCAATCAACATTGACTGTTTCTAATTCTTATGCTATTAGCATTAGTAAACATGGGCGCCCGCAGAACTTTTTTCTGGGGGGGGGGCATCATTTTAAGGTCACCCATACTCTGACCTTTTCGACAATGTCATTATCACATTATCACGGCTAGAGACTGCAGACGTAATACAGGTGATGGTCAGAGACTGCAGACATGGCACAAGAGACTGTGCAAGACTGCGGACATGGCCCAAGAGACTGTCTGAGACTGCATACATGGCCCAATAGACTGTCTGAGACTGCAGACATGGCCCAATAGACTGTCTGAGACTGCAGACATGGCCCAAGAGACTGTCTGAGACTGCAGACATGGCCCAAGAGACTGTCTGAGACTGCATACATGGCCCAAGAGACTGTCAGTGACTGCATACAGGCTCAAGAGACTGTAAGAGACTGTGGACATGGCACAAGAGATGACCAGAGACTGCATACATGGCCCAAGAGACTGTCAAAAACTGCATACATGTGGGGAGTGACAGAGAGAAAGGGGCTGAGAGAGAGAGGAGTGTGACAGAGAGAGACAGACGGGGGTGACAGAGAGAGGGGGGGGTGAAAAGACAGAGGGATGAGAGAGAAAGAGAGAAGGGTGATGGGGGTAATCACTCCTGATCCGATCCCTGATTCCAGGGGGGGGGGGGGGCACTTGCCCCCCCTTGCCCCTACCTGCGGACGCCCATGTTAGTAAATAGATAGGGAATTATATCATACGTGCTTTTTTTTTTTACATTTCCTCAGTTGCTTCCAGATTTCCAGGCCTAGGAAAATTTATGTCATATGTGCTGGGAGTCTTCAGGAGGGAAGGGGGGGATTTCTCAGCTATGCACACCGTCCTGCTTGCATGCTTGACCTAATGGCAGATAAATTCCAGGAAATGCTAATGGTGACAGCAGTGGATCATGCCTGTGTGATGTGTTTTGAAACAGCCACCTGCATTGTCACCTTTAAACAGGAAGTGCCTGAACAAGAACCTTCATGACAGGAGTGCCATGAATTATTTTAATGAAAGCTGAAGATTTAAAAATATTAAAAATGTCTTTTGAAATTACATTAATGTGTTGAATCTTTTATGAGATTTTAGTGACTTTAAATATTTGATTGTGATTAAGGCAATGGTTAAAATATATTATTAATAATGTATTGGAATTGTGTACCATTTAAAACCTGAACAATGTTTGCATTGTTGATGTCCTGTTCCAACATGACTGCGCACCAGTGCACAAAGCACAGGTCCATAAAGACATGGATGAGCGAGTTTGGGGTGGAGGAACTTCACTGGCCTGCACAGAATCCCGACCTCAATCCAATAGAATAACTTTGGGAGGAATTAGAGCAGAGAATGTGAGCCGGGCCTCCTCGTCCACATCAGTGTCTGACCTTGCAAATGCATTTCTGGAAGAATGGTCAAACATTTCCATAGACACTCCTAAACCTTGTGGACACCCTTTCCAGAAGAATTGAAGCTGTTATAGCTGCAATAGGTGGGCCAACTCAATATTGAACCCTACGGACTAAGACTGGGATGCCATTAAAGTTCATGTGCGTGTAAAGGTAGGCGTCTCAATACATTTGGTAATATAGTGTAGGTTGCAAACATGCTGGTAATTATCCGTAACAGCTATGAAATAGAGCTTGATATCATTGTATAATAATATTGAACCCACAGAGAAATAAAGGTAGTACTTTAACCTTTCATGTAAGAGTGAACTTTTCATTTTCAATACTTATTATTTGAAATATAATTTCTTTAAGCAGTTACTAGAAGTTCTCTGCTCGTAGTCATATCATTTTTGTAAAAGCTGCACATTGACCACAGCACAATCTGTTCCTGTCTCGGAGTTTTAGGTGTTCCCACCTGCCTTTGTATGTTTCAGAACCTTATGTTGTATCCTGCATGATCTAAAATAAGTAAGGGATCAAAGTGACTCCCCCTCCCAAGGATCACAGCAAGAACTCAAGTGCAGATATTTTCCCAACAGATTCTCTACGAGATATAGGAAATTGTCAGGTTATCTACCCGGTTTCCCCGAAAATAAGACCTAGCTTGATTGTCGGTGATGGCTGCAATATAAGCCCTACCCCCCAAATAAGCCCTACCCTGTTTCCCTGAAAATAAGCCCTACCCTGAAAATAAGACCTACAAGGACTTTAACTAGGGCTTATTTGGGGGGTAGGGCCTATATTGCAGCCATCACCGACAATCAAGCTAGGGCTTATTTTCGGGGAAACAGGGTATAGTGGTATTAAAGTTCACTAAAAAATGAAAAATAAAATAAAATGAGCCCTCTATAGGTTTATGCCATGTTGTGCTAATATGCTGCATGCTAGCACATTATGACAGACCTACCTGTCAAACAGAGCCTTCCAGCAATGCACTGTCACCGTTCCCACTGGTTCCGGAGTTTCCATCTTCCCTTTGTCCTCCTCCTTGATTGCATCTCTTCAGCCACTTGAATTGCTGGGCTACGATGACAGCACTCCCACGCATGTGCATGGGAGGCACATCACCATGGTACAGACCAGTTATGGTCTGTAGTATATGTGGTCTAAGCTCTGCAAGTGGGGCTCAGATTACATTACCGCTAACAGGCCGGGAGAGGCACTTTGACAGAAGAGACAACTAAAGTTTTCTCTGTTATAAAACCCTGCCTGTTAGTTTTGGGCCATTTAGACTTATGTTTGGCATGCGGTAAACTGTACAATTTAGCCGTGTTTTTAGCTCCCTTCAAATGCCTCTCTCCCCACCATAACGGTAGTAAAGCCAACATTTTGAATTTTACCTACAGAACTGTTTGTCCCTTTCTCATCTATTAGTTGAATGCATCTCTATGGAAAAACGGATGTAAACGGATGATGAATGTCCATTTAAATCTGCTTCCGTCAACATCAGTTTTTTGGAATGGATCAAAACTCTATTTTTCTTCTGTTAAAAAAATGGATCAGATGAAAAACCGACCTAAACAGACAAAAAGGTCAGTTTTTGCATGAAAAAATGGCTCCAGGAGTGGTTAAGGACTCTAGCTGGCGGATGTAAAAAACTGATGTAAAAACTATAATGTAATTACTGATGAAAAACTGATTAAAACCGATGTAAACTTCATCCATCTTTTCTTTGAAACAAGTGACTGAACTGTCCACATGTGTGAAAGGGGCCCAAAGGCTCGTTCACACTATAAGAATATTAGGCAAACATTTCATCCAAGGAACTTTCGTAGGATTTTCGTATAGTGTGTACACAACTTTTCACAGCTCTGACTTTCTGTACGAAAATTCCCGAAGGGACAAACTCCAAAACTTTTCTCGTATGGGAACAGAACTAACGATTTTTGTTTAATGTGTACCGTTTACATACGATTTTCGTACAAGAAAAATCAGAAAAGAAAGAATGGCATGATCAGAAACAAACAACAAAAAAAGCCTTTTTCGCACAAATTTTCGTTCATCGGTTCCGATTTGCTGTGAAACGAGGAAAATCGGACGATGGTTCGCCTGATTTTCTTATAGTGTGTTCCCCACTTAAAGCTTACCTGTAGGCACAATAAATATCTGCTAAACGTGCACTGTTTAGGATATATTTACATTAATAGCATTCAATGATGTCGCCAGCACATGGTGCTGTCCATTCAGAGCTCTGTGCTCCAGCCAAGAGTGATGTCAGTGTAGCTTGGCCATTCAAATGGGCAAAACCCACGAACCTGGAAGGAAGACCAGGAGAAGATGGAACTGTCGGCAGCAGTGACAGCATGGAGGCCTTTGTTTTTTTGTTTTTTTTGGGGGAGTTTACTACCACTTTAAGCTGCAAAAGTAGTAGATGGGGGTGTTCACGTCACAATTGCAATGCTTTACTTTACATATAGACTGAAGGCACACCAATGAGATTTAGAAAGTCCAATAGGTTAACCACTTCAACACAGGACACCTTATACACCTTCCTGCCCAGACCAATTTTCAGCTTTCAGCGCTGTCGCACTTTGAATTTTTATCATTTTGTTCCCACAAATAGAGCTTTCTTTTGGTGGTATTTGATCACCTCTGGAATTTTTATTTTCCGCTAAACAAATAAAAAAAAGATCGTAAATAAGTATGTTTTCTCCTTCACTAATGGGCACTGATAGGGGTGCACTGACGGGCACTGATAAGGCACCACTAATGGGCACCGATGAGGTGGCACCAATGAGGTGGCACTGATGAGGTGGCACTGATGGGCACTGATGATGGGCACTAATATGCGGCACTAATAGGCGGCACTGATGGGCACTGATAGGTGGCACTGATATGCAGCACTGATATGTACACATAGGTGGCACTGATGGGCACTGAAAGGTGGCACTGATGGGCACTGGTAGACGGCACAGGTGGGCACCGATAGGCGGCAAGGATGCGCACTGATAGGCGGCACGGATGGGCACTGATAGGTGGCATGGATGGGCATGTATGGGCACTGATAAGTGGCACTGATGTACACTAATGGATGGTACTGATGGATGCCAATCAGTGCCAAACAAGAATGCCTGCCAATCAGTGATGCCCATTGTGGGCACTGATTGGCATCCATTGTGTTCACTGATTGCCATCCATTGTGGGCACTGATTGGCATCCCTGGTGGCCATGGGTGACATACCTGGTGGTGACTAGTGGTGGGCATCCCTGGTGATCCTGGTGGCGTCCCTGGTCGTCCAGTATGGGCATCCTCGGGGGGGCTGTGCTGATAAACAATCAGCACAGACCCCCCCTGTCAGAGAAGCAGCCGATCGGCTCTCCTCTACTCGCGTATGACAGACGAAAGGGAGAAAAATTCGATCAACGGCTCTTCCTGTTTACATCATGATCAGCCGTGATTGGACTGACAGAGACTCTTTACCTAGATTGGAGTTGAGGTGTGTCAGACTGACACACCGCAACAACGATCACCGCAATGCGCGCCCCCGGAGGCACGCAGCGGCTTGATATCATATGACACCCGGTCAGGATATCGCAACCACTTTGCCGACGTTAAATTGCTATATGGTGGGTGGCAAGTGGTTAAATGAGCACACAGCACACCACACAAAACCTCCAAGCTGAGGCCACACCTCTAATGTGTTTCACCAATTTCAGGGCACCTTGCTACCGCATTTACCACAAGTCCCCTGTCACCATGTGTGCATTGGTGTGGCATTTATGGGGTTAAAACAGACAGTGAGGTGGCATCATATGTCAAATCAGCATTTAGATTGCTTTTTAGAGGCTTGGTAGTTTACACGCCTTCATGTAAATTTTAAAGATAAAAGAAAACAGAAACACTCTAAAGGAAAGTACAACGTTCCATATTTTCACCTGCCAATAAAAATATAATTTAGCTAAAAAGCGTGTCCTGCTTGTGTGTTAAATTGTGGAACTAAATCTTATTAAATGTGAAAACCAAACACAAGCCGCAATCACACCCTCATGTAAAAGCAATATTTCATCACTAGCCACATCCTGCCAGGGAGCTGGCACTGTGTCTACTCTGCACAGTGTATAAGAGAGATAAATGTGATTAGATCTTCTGTGGGGTATGTAGGTGGTAGATACAAGATACCTGGGACATGGCATAACCCTTTTCAAGCAAGAATAGTAGAAAATGTACATTTTCTATTCAGAATTATGCTTTACTTTTTTAGAAATGTTATTTTTCACTTCCTGACTTCTTACGAAGTATCGCCCTTTCTGAATTTATAAGTGAACCAGAGGAAAATGAGTCATCTAAGGAGAATTTGAACTATAGTTTAATCTTTGGAACATCTTTCAAAGATAGGAAACATAATTTAAAGCAAATTTATTTTTTTCTTAAAGGTGATGATACAAAAAAGTGAGTACCGTCTGGAGAGAATTCTACGTAAAGTAGAAACTCTGTAGTGCTGTACAGTACACTAAAAATGTAACTGTTGGGTGGAATTCAGTATGTTAAAGCTCACATAGTACTGTGTCTAACCTTTTACAATAGTACAGGTTCCCTTGTTGCCATTCACACCTAGTTATGATTCAGGGCCCACCAAATGAGCAGCATGGCGCTAACTTGTTATCACTTTTGTCTTTAAATTCTGCATCCAAATTCCACCAGGAACACCATCTGCATGGAGATAGTTTGTATGTGCTTTTTGTATTTTCATTGCTTTGTCTGAGTCTTCTGCTTTCCTCCCAAAATCAAAAAAACCTACTGATAGTTGAGCTTTTTTTTTTTTTTAACTAGTGTGTGTGAACTGGTTCAAAAGCATTACAATTAATTGTGGGTAGAGCCAAAGTATTTCAACTGGTGCAAACCAGCCAATTTGTGCTTTGCCTAGCTCACTGAACTGGTAAACTTAGGCTACTGCCTAGCATAGTATAATACTTCTTATTAGGCCAATAATCTTATAAAGAGTGGGCATCTTTGCCCAATTCCCTTTGAAATTAAAAGTGGAATCTCTGTTGGAACACAAGGCATTGAATATTTGCTCTGAAAAGCGAGCATTGGATGACATTCAATTCACCTGTCCAATTCACAGGGGTCGCAGATTTTTCATTATTAATTTATCACGGCCATCTAATTGTAAGATTCTTTGAGAGAGTCTAATTGCTCAGTTCTCACAGCTCTGTGAGCAGAGAGCTTCTGACTGTCAGCCACCAGCTCTCTGCTCTATCCCCTCCTCGCTCATTGGAGCTCTGGGCTGTGGAGGGGGCGGGAGCGGCTGGCTCAGGCTCTCAACCAGACCAGGTGCTGATCCAGGCATGTAGGCCGATCCTGACTCCATTGTCGCGATCTTGCCTGAGCCTGGACCGGCTCTGTGACGTCAGCCGACAGAGGAACTTCAGCCCACTGTCTGCTGAAAATGGGTCATATGAGTGCAAAACGAACTGCACTCCAGTGATCCACAGAAGAAGTACAACTAAACAAGCTTTGGCTGTACTTCTCCTTTAAAATTATTTTATGTGCTCTGCCAAATTCTGTAATATACAACTTTGTAGTATATAAACAAGTTTTTTGTGCAGTTCAGAGCGCCTAAGAATAGATAAGGTCATCATGTGTATGCAACAGTTGAAAGGTTGGTGCTGTGCTGATGTGGGCAGCAAACTTTTTCACTATAATTCATGGCACGACCCTCAACAGAAGATCTGTCCCAAAACATCATTCCTCAATTGTCCATAAGATTAGATATGCAGTTAACATATTTCTATATGATATCTCTTGTTTAGACATCTGAAATCCCTGAGCTGTTACTGGGCACTGCCATTTTGGATGTGAGCAGAATCAGATCTGTCACCCCCTAATGTAGGAAGGTTAAGGGCAGAGGAGCTAGGCCAGCACAGAGATGAGATTATTAATTAAACACTCCCAGTAGAGGAAAGGGCTATGATATGAAAGAGAAGGAAGGGGATGTGCTAGGGAGTTGACTCTTCCTGAAGTAGTCACATTCTCTTGTAAGTTCAGGGACACACTGCAAGCTAATAAAAAATAGTTTATTGAAAGGAAAAGTTCTGCAAGGATGCATTTAAAATACTTGATTATTACATGCTTTTACCAGCATTTTTTTAGTTGGGGGCATGGTCTCTGTAAAGTAAACCTGTCATAAGTCTTGCTGGTAGGGTTGCAACCTCATCCCTTTAAAACCAAACGCATATTAGTTACACAGGTTCTGAGGCTAATTGAATGCAGATAAGGCACTTAGTGAGTTTAATTACCACCTTAACCACTTCACGCAAATCGCTGTACCCGTACGTCGTTACTTTGATGCTCAGTACCGAGTATGATGGCCCCTGCTCGGCTCCATGGCATGGGAGGGCAGAAGCGACGTCAAATGTAAAAGGAGAATTTTTTTTTCAATAATTTTTTTTTTTGACCCCCAGATCTCATATTTAAGAGGTCCTGTCATGCAAGGATGTTTACATTCCATGTAATAGGAATAAAAGTGACCCAAACATTTTTTTTTTTTAAAACTGTGTCAAAATAAAAAATTTGAAGTAAAATAAATAAGAAAAAAAGTTTTTTTAAATTGCCCCGTTCAAACCACACATGTGAGGTATCGCCGTGATTGGTAGAGCAAGAGCAATAATTCTGTAACTCAAAACTGGTAACCTATAGAAATTTTATAACCCTAAAAATAGTCCATAACCTAGGGGAAAACCCTTCATTGTTCTTCCATAGAAATTTTTAAACATCGCCTATGGAGATTTTTAAGGGTAAACGTTTGTCGCCATTCCACAAGCGGGCGCAATTTTTGAAGAGTGACATATTGGGTATCAATTTACTCGGCGCAACATTATCTTTCACAAAATAAAAAAAAATGTGCTAGCTTTACTGTTGTCTTATTTTTTAATTCACAAAAGTGTATTTTTTCCAAAAACAGTGCGCTTGTAAGAATGCTGCGCAAATACGGTGTGACAGAAAGTATTGCAACGGCCACCAATTTTATTCTCTAGGGTGTTAGAAAAAAATATATATAATGTTTGGGGGTTCTAAGTAATTTTCTAGCAAATAAAAATTATTTTAACTTGTAAACAACAAGTGTAAAAAAAGAGACTCGGTTAATCAAACACAGAACCTGCAGATTTAATATGTGTTCGGTTTTAAATGGATGAGGTGGCAACCCTAATGCTGGCCTGTTTCTAAAATTTATTTTGTGCCTGAACCCACTGAAAAAAAAAAAAAAACTAGTTAGTGAATTGCAATCTAGGAATCCCTGCAACTGTACTAAGTTCAGAAATACAATTCCATCTACCTTGATTTGAGATGTTTATATCCATTTCAATTATATTATCTTGCAGATATTCAGTTTCTGAACAGGATTCTTGAAACACATGTAATGTGCTATGAAATCTCGCTTTCCGGTGTGTATGGATGAGGCTACAGATAGAGTACAGTTCATGAACCATAAACGCATTTGCCTGCATTTTCCTGGCCTTATATTCAGTACATAAGGATAAATGAGACCTTAGAAAGTGGTCTTTGCCCTCTGAATCACCTTCAAATAAACCCAACAGAGTATTACTTATTGCCCTAAAAGAGCACTATCTAAAAAATACTGTATTTTGAAAATACATGCAAAGAAATTATTTAGTATACTATTTTTTTTTCTTTAGCATGTGCTGATTAATTAATATTTTTCTTTATATTTACATGCAGACCAAACTGTCTAGCCAAGGTAACAGCGCCAGTTACAGTGGTCACCTTTAAAGGGAATGTCTACTGGTTCTGTACATTTTTCTTTATTAATTATGGTCAGGACTAAAAATATTAATTGAAAAGAATATTGGCAGGTAAACATGTAATATTGCATATTAGTATTTTGTATTGTCCTTTTTAGGTCAGCATGCGCAGCTTTAGGCATCTGTTCGTGTTCTCCAGACTTTACTGTTGCTCCTTGACATAAAACGCCTGTTGAGTTCAGTAGCTCAAGCTGAAATTCATACATACAAGTGAAAAAGGCATCCCTTATCAGACAACTCTGCTGTGGGTTTCAAAGAGACAAAGCTAGCCAAAAGACTATCAGTAGATAAAATAGATTATTTACTTCCCAAAGTGGTGTACCACATCCCATGTGAAATAGCAAGGATAAGGGAATATAAAAAATGAGGACTTTACTAGTAACAAGGATAACTTAAGTATAAAAATTACAAAATACTTTATTTACATCCTACATAAAACAGCATATTTTTTTTAAAACAAAATTAGGAATACAAACCCCTGCTGTTTTATGTAAGATGTAACTAAAGTTTTTTTGAATTTTTATACTTATGTCCTCCTTGGTACTCCTTGTCAGTTGTCAATGGGGTGTACCTGTCACATAGAATTTTGCGGTTCCTAAAGGATGAGTTCACCTTTTTTTTTCCCTAAATTCCAGCTCCCCTATGTACCAATATACCATTAATTCTACACAGGCTTACCTCACTGTCTTCATAGCTGTTTAAAAACACTGCTCGATCACTTCTGCCTTACTTCCTGGTCAGACTTTAGGTCATGACACAGGAAGGGGTTGACCAGCTGACCTCACTAACACACACCCTGCTGCTGGTCAATTCATTCCTGTGAAACTTTTATGTATTATATGTTAATATAATTGTATACACTGTAACCTGGGGGACAGGTAGCAGGTACAAAGCTCACTGAGATGGGCTGTTTAGTAAGGCACAGATACCAAATCCACTTGAGATAGTGAAAACAGTGCTGGGTTTATTTGATTTAAATACAAGTCCATACACAGGTGCTGCACAGTCTTCCAGAAAACACATCAAAACAGAAATAACCAAACAAAAGTCCTAGCCGTGTCTTGGCTCTAACTATAACATACACAGTCTCTAACTATCAGGCTGAGCAAGCCTACCGCTTGTCAGCTTCTGTAAAGAGTTTTTAAAGGGTTTTACCAACCTTTTGGCTCCTCACAAACCATCCCTGTTTGTGTGTCCCAGGCAGAGAGCAAAGGCTGTTTGCTCAGGTGAGCTTAAATTAGCCTGGAAAGGAGGACTAAGATCCGAACTGGATCATGTCTCAGAGACCTCTGAATGTATATGAGAGGAGCCTGGGAGATGTATAAACCCGAACAGGACTTCTCCTGGCTCTCTCTGGGACGCTCTGCTACATATCCTCCCCCCTTGTTTCAACCCCAGGGTTGGAACACCTGTGGCCCAACAGGAGTGAACACGGGACAGGGCATCTACATTTGCCATCTCCACACCTGGCCTGTGTTTTACGGTGAAGGAGTAATCCTGTAGAGCCAAAAACCACCGGTTCACCCGTCTATTAGTCTCCTTCTTTTGGGCCATCCATTTCAGGGGAGCATGGTCAGTTATTAAGTCAAACTGGCGCCCTAACAAATAGTATCTGAGTGCGTCCACGGCCCATTCTATGGCTAAACATTCTTTTTCAATGACTGCATACTTTTTCTCATGGTCATTGAGCTTTCTGCTTAGGTACACGACAGGGTGTTCTTCCCCATTGTATACCTGTGACAGTACCGCCCCGATACCAACATCAGACGCATCCGTCTGAACCAAAAACTCTCTGGAGAAATCGGGAGAGTACAGTACTGGCTGTGCACACAGAGCCTTCTTCAGGACCTGGAAAGACTCCTCTGCTACTGGGGACCATTTCACCATTACCGAGTCTTTCCCTTTCGTAAGGTCTGTCAGAGGGGCAGCTATAGTTGCAAAATTTGGGATAAATCTTCTATAATACCCCGCAATACCAAGAAAGGCCCTGACCTGCTTTTTGTTTGCAGGGCGTGGCCATTCCTGGATGGCTGCTATTTTACTCACTTGTGGTTTTATGACACCACGGCCAATAGTGTAGCCCAAATACTTGGCTTCCTCTAGACCAATGGCACATTTTTTTGGATTTGCCGTATAACCTTCTTTGAAGAGGGAATCAAGAACAGCCTGGACACGAGGCAAGTGAGACTCCCAATCAGTACTATGTACCACTATGTCATCTAGATAGGCTGCTGCATATCGTCGGTGGGGTTTTAGGGTCCTGTCCATGGCCCTCTGAAATGTCGCGGGGGCATTTTGCAACCCAAAAGGCATTTTTTTATATTGAAAGGAACCGTCTGGGGTCACGAACGCAGTCTTCTCTTTGGCGCTACCAGTTAGGGGTATTTGCCAATACCCTTTTGTCAAGTCCAAAGTGGTAAGATAGTGAGCCTTGCCAAGTCGGTCTATAAGTTCGTCTACTCTGGGCATTAGGTATGTGTCAAACTTTGTCACCGCATTAAGTTTCCTGAAGTCGTTACAGAACCTCCACGTGCCATCCGGTTTTGGGACTAACACGATGGGGCTAGACCAGTCACTATTGGATTCCTCAATGACATCTAGCTCCAACATTTTTTTAACTTCCTTGCTGATGTCCTTTCTCCTTGCTTCAGGAATTCGGTAAGGTTTGAGCTTGACACGTACCCCAGGTTCAGTAACAATATCATGCTGAACTGCTGAAGTCGTGCCAGGTAACTCTGAAAACTTCTCTCTATTCCTTATCAGGAATTCTCTAGTGTCCTGTTTTGGGGAATATGAGAGGGTGTCTGGAATCGTGACCTCAGGGATGAGAGGGGACTCAGTACCCGTAGGCGTTACTGGGAGAGGCCTCGCAGTTAACGCCATTCTATCCTTCCGGGGTTTTAACAGGTTAATGGTAAACCTGTTCGGGCTTCCTTTTCCCTGGTTGATAAACCTTGTAGTTGACCTCCCCGACTCTCTCAATTACTTCAAAGGGACCCTGCCACTTAGCCAGGAACTTGCTCTCAACAGTGGGAACTAACACCAGGACCCTGTCACCAGGTGAGAAAACACGGAGTTGTGCCCCCCTGTTATATATTCTCTGTTGGGCTGCCTGGGCCTGCAGTAAGTGTTCTTTTACCACTGGCATGATCGCTGCAATCCTCTCCTGCATTTGGGCAATATGCTCAATGACACTTTTATGGGGTGTCTGTTCTCCCTCCCAAGTTTCTTTGGCTATGTCTAAGAGTCCCCGAGGGTGTCTCCCATAAAGCAACTCAAATGGGGAGTACCCCGTAGAGGACTGGGGAACTTCCCTGATGGCAAACATCAAGTATGGTATCAGGAAGTCCCAGTTTTTCCCATCCTTGTCCACAACCTTTTTTACTTTTCAATCAGTTTTTATTGAATTTCATAACATACAGTAAAGATGCAAATTACACATTGTATGCCGTTAAAATAAATTAACTCAGAATAGCACTTAAATAATGTCAACTCAATTATCAATGAAGTGTTACAGAACAAGAATTACTGTTATTAAAATGCTACAAAACGCAATACATTCAATATAGAAATATAAGATCAATATAGTAACATAAGATCAAATAGAAGTATATGTCCTCTAGACACCCCCATGGGGACTACACTGTGTCTAAGAGGAGAACGTTGCCACAATAATAGAACTTATCCAGGAACCTGTGTCCATACTCTAGAACCCAGAGGCAAAAGTGTATATCAATCTGTTAGATATGAGTGTTACAAAAAGTTAGTAATAGTCGACCATTGTTCCCATGATGCCCACTTGGTTTTTTCCTTGGGTAATTTACCCTCACTGGATGCCATCATTAATTCATAACTATAATGTAGGTTTACGGTATCTAAGAGGTGAGTGATAGAGGGAGTTGTATCTGACTTCCATAATCTGGTTATAGTTAACCTAGCTGCCAATAGGATATGTGTCGTCACATGACGAAATGAAAAGGGTATGTCTTCAATGGATAAATTCAGGATAGCTAGACCCGGAGACATTGGTATATCTATCTGGGATATATCTTTTAAGAGAAGAAAAACGGTTTTCCAGTATTCCTGTATGAGGGTACATTCCCAAAATATGTGGAATATGCTTCCTATGTTGGAATTACATCTCCAGCACTTATTAGATAATGTGGGATAGAATGTTGCCAAGCGAGAAGGCGTCAAATACCATCTAAGGGACAATTTTTGTGTGAGTTCCCACAACGCAGAGCTTTTCGTGGATTTGTATACACTTCGTGAAGCTTGTTCCCATTGTGATTCTGTATAAGTCGTTGCTAGATCATTTTCCCAGTGTGTATGTGGTGTGGATTTAGTAAATACACGCTTTTGGTTCAGGGTGTTGTATACAAGTGAAATACCCTTCTGTTTAGGAAATTCAAAGTGCAGGTATTTCCATATTACTGAAGAAACTGTATATAAGAGAGGTTTGATTTTGTTAAGGCATTTCAGAAGTTTGGAATATGCAATAAAGTCTGATTCAGGCAAGTGAAATTCATTTTGGAGGGTTGAAAAGGATTTTGGGTTTGAGTCATGAAATAGTTGATTTATGAATGAGATTTTTCGGTTAGACCAATGGGATGTAGATAATTCAGGTGAGATGTGGTTTAAGACTTCTATAGGTATCGGTATCTGTGTAGTAGTGGGTTCTTGATGGATAGTTTGGGTTAGAATTTTCCATGCTCTGACCGTGGCTATCATGGTAGGGGGAATCGCTTTTGGTATTTTAGCGTCTAATGGAGTGCTCAACAACCAATTTTTTAAACTAGGATGAAATAGTAAGGAAAGTTCTATATTGCACCAGTTTTTATTCGGATCTTGCTGAAACCACTCAGTTGCTTGAGCTATGATCGCTGCAGTGTGATAATCTGTAAAATCTATTGAACCTGATCCTCCCGCTAATTTGTGTATCCTAAGTATAGAATGAGCGCATCTAGGTTTTGTACCGTGCCAAATACATCGGTTGAGTATCGTTTGAAGTGACTTAAAGTAATATTTAGGAATAGGAATAGGAATGGTCCTAAACAGGTATAAAATTTGAGGTAAATGCATCATCTTGAACGCCGCTAATCTGCCAGACCATGACAGTTCCATTTTAGCTAATTTCTGAGATTCAGTACGTAATTTATCTAAGAGAGGCTTGAAGTTTGATGAAAAGAGGAGTTTAGTGGTTCTAGTGAGTTGAATACCTAGGTAAGAAATGCTGTGTTCAGACCATGTGAAGGGGTATTGGGCTTGTAATAGTAATTTAGTGGTGGAATTCAATTTGAGATCTAGTATTTGTGATTTGGTGACATTTAGTTTGTAAAATGATATTCGTCCAAACCAATCTAAAACGTCTCGGGCTGCTGCTAAGGAGGAGGTAGGATTTGATAATATTAAAATCACATCATCAGCAAAAAGACTAATCTTATGAGTAGTGTTGCCAACAGTTATGCCTGAGATGTTCGAGTTCGTGCGTATGTGCTCAGCTAAAGGTTCTATAGTTAGATCAAAAATTAAGGGCGACAATGGGCAACCCTGACGGGTACCGTTCGAAATTTGGAATGGATGAGATATCATATTAGCCGAAAAAACTTGAGCAGCTGGGCAAGTGTATAGTGCCATGATAGCATTATAAATATTGTCTTTAAACCCAAATTTCATGAGAACTTTCTGTAGATAGGTCCAGTGCACCCGATCAAATGCCTTCTCTGCATCTAAAGAAAGAAGCAGAGAAGGTGTTCCACTGGAATTTACGCAATGGATTAAGTCAATCATGCGACGCGTCGCGTCGGATGCTTGCCTCCCTTTAATAAATCCTGTTTGGTCATTGTGAATCAGGTCTGGCATAATCTTCATTAAGCGTCTAGCAATAGTTTTGGCGTATATTTTTAAATCAAGGTTAAGTAAGGAGATTGGCCGGAAGTTTTGTGGGGCAGTCGGATCTTTTTCAGGTTTTGGGAGAGTGATAATTAATGCGTTTAGCGATTCTACAGGGAATTTGGAAGGATATGCAGCTTGGTTAAGAAATTTCAGCAAGTGTGGAATCAAATAGGTAGAGAATTGTTTGAAGTATTCCCCTGTAAGGCCATCCGGGCCTGGTGTTTTGTTACAAGGCAGTGATGAGATGGTAGCTAGAAGTTCTGGTGCTGAAAAAGGAGCATTTAAATAAGACAATTGTGTTTCTGTCAGAGTCGGTAAATTTATCTTATGGAGAAAGTCATCAATTTCCTCTGGGGATGGTTGGTGGGTTGTAGGGTCATTCTTGAGATTATATAGGTCACTATAGTAATCGCTAAAAGCATTCGCAATGTCTTGTGGATTAGATAGCTTCACTTTCGAGTGTGGGTGGAATAAGAAGGGAATTTTAGATTTAACTCTAGCCCCTTTGATACGTTGTGCTAATCTTTTTCCTGCCTTATTGGATGTGGAATAAGAGATGGCTTTGAATTTGCGTTGCATATGTTCGTATGTATGGAGAAGAAGCAACCTGAGTTCCTGTCTAAGCGACATTAATTGTGCTAGTGTAGTGGGACATGCAGATGACTTATGGTCTGCCTCCAAATGAGCAATTTGGGAAGTAAGGGAGTCTATTTGTTGTGTTCTTTTTTTTTTGTGAATGGAGCCCAGTTTTATAAGAACACCTCTCATTACCGCTTTATGCGCGTTCCACACCACGGCAGGATCCCCCACTGAATCAGCGTTTAATTCAAAATATTCTTTTAAATGAGTAGCAATTTCTTTGGAGTATGTAGCATGTTGTAATATGAAATTATTGGCTCTCCAGAGAAAAGAGTTCCTTTGAGGAGACGTATCATCAATAATTATCGAAATTGGGTTGTGGTCTGACCATGTCATGGTGTGGATAACAGAGGTAGTCACCTTTTGTAATAACACTTTATCAACAACAAACATGTCAATTCTGGAATACGACTTGTGTTGCGGGGAGAAATAAGTATAATCCCTCTCTGATCCATGGTGGCATCTCCAGACATCGTAAAGATCAGACGATGTCAGGATTTGCCCCAGGGGAGAGGGTCTTCTCTTATCCGCTGAAGTAGTGTCCATATAAATATCTGCAACCATATTAAAGTCTCCGCATACAAGGAGATATCCTTGTTGTAACTCTTTAATTTTGGTCAAAGTCTTTTTGACAAAATTTGCCTGTCTAGAATTGGGAGCATACAAGTTGAGTAAGGTATATTTAGTTCCATTAATCATACAGATTAAAATAAGAAAACGACCATTGGGGTCACCTATTTCTTTTATGAGGTGGAAGTCAGTGTCTTTCTTGATCGCTACAAGCACTCCTCTCTTCTTGGAAGAGAAATTAGAATAGAAAATATGGGGAAATTTGTTACTGCGACATAAAGTGGCTGAAAGTGGGGTCAAGTGTGTCTCTTGGACACATAAGATATCACTATCAAGCTTTTCAGCAGTATGCCACAAAGATTGTCTCTTTGCTGGGTGGTTGAGACCCTTGGCGTTCAAGGATACTATCGTGAATGGCATATTTCCTGTTGTGGCTAAGTGATGGATTGTGGGAGACTATAACACTTACAGTTTGCAGATATTTCTTGGTGTATACAGTAAATTCAGTTCCTTTCGGCTTATCAGGATACCTGGGTTCCGTAACTAGATGTATTTCTATAAAACCTGGAATGAAATTACAATTATATATAACAGCTATTTAAAAATATAGCAAAAGATATGAAAACAGGATGCGGCAGATTTGTGTCAAGCACAAAAAAAAAAAGCAAAGAGTCAGCTTTTACTGCTGCAGTGTGGAACAGTTAATACCAAAGGCAAGTGAGATCAAACAAAATTCCTGGAGGGGACGCTATAAACGTAGTTAGCGGACCGCTCAGGAGCCAGATACTTCCATAGGTTGATGATTCCGGGATCTTTGATTGTAGTGATATGTTGAAGGACGTTTTGGAAGAAGCGAAGTTTCATCTTTGTGGTATTCCGGGATTATTCCCCATTCTTTCAAAAGTTTCAAACCCTTGTGTAGGTCATTTATTATATGAGTGGATCCGTTTTTGGAGACAATTAGTGTGGCCGGGTAGCGCCATTTGTATAGAATCTTATGGTTTTGCATTCCTTTAGTTATGGGGTTTAAATCTCTACGTAGTTGAAGCGTATATCTTGATAAATCAGGAAATATTTGAACACCCTCAAACGGACGTGGTAGAGGGCCTTTCAGTCTGGCTTCTGACATAATTTTTTCTTTAATATGGAAAAAATGGATCCTCATAAGTATATCTCTAGGCACTGATGCAGCCAGGTGTGAAGGTTTTGCAATTCTGTGTATTCTGTCAATTATAATGTCACGTGGCGTAACTTCAGGTAGAATAGTGCGTATAAGTTCTTTGGCGTATTTGGGTAATTCTGGAGTTGTTATATTTTCGGGGACCCCCCTTAACTTGACATTGTTTCGTCTAGAGCGGTCTTCCAAATTTGCTAATTTGCCCCTTATCCACTCTTGTTCATCTTTTACCTCATCAATAGAATCAATGATGTCATTGACTGTGGAGGAGCATTCCATCATACCTTTCTCAATAGTGGATACTCTGTTATCTATTAGACTGACATCTGTAGTGAGTTTAGTAAATAGAGTGGATAAATCAGTCACAAGAGAGGAATGCAGTGATATTAACATCTCTTTCAGTGTAGTGTCAATAACAGGCTGACCGCAGGTTGGGAAGGATGCCATTGAGGAATGTAAGGCCTGGTTAGATTGTAGTGGAATAAAAGCCTGGGGCTCAATTTCTGAGTGAGGTGGCCGCTGTGCTAGAGCATCCATTCTCATTTTTGCCTTAGCTGGGCTGTTCATTAAGGGATCCCCCTCTGTGTCATTGTCATGGGAGCTAGACATCTCCCTGTTTGGTGAGTCACCAGAAATGTTATTAGGGATTTCTGTATGTTTAGTCTGAGGCGCTGCTATGCCTTCAGCTCCATTTTGATTCTGACTGACCAGCGCTTCAGGAGGGTACAGGAGTGTGGTGAGCTTTTGGGGCTTGTGGTCCCCAGTTCTCTTACGGGACATTGTTGTGGGTCACTACCGGACTAATGTGGGGAAGTTTTTGTACAAAAATACCGGCTCCAGCGGTCCCTAATCGTTCCGGTTCGTCTCCCTCACAGCAGAGCTCAGCACTAAGCGTCCATCTCTCTTGCCGGCTGGCCACGCCCCCCCACAACCTTTTTTAACATGCTCTTTAACGTCTTATTGAAGCGTTCCACTAAGCCATCCATTTGAGGATGATACACTGAGGTTCGCAGCTGCGTCACCTTAAATAACTTGCAGAGCTCCCTAGTTATTCGCGACATAAACGGGGTGCCCTGGTCTGTAAGGATTTCTTTCGGGATGCCAACCCGACTGAACACCATAAACAGTTCTTTGGCAATGTTTTTAGCAGACGCGGCACGTAGGGGAACTGCGTAAGGGTAACGGGTAGCATAATCCATGATTACGAGGATATGCTGATGACCCCGGGCAGACTTGGGAAGTGGGCCCACAAGGTCCATGGCAATCCTCTCAAAGGGCACTTCAATGATAGGCAAGGGCACTAAAGGACTTCGGAAGTGGGATAGTGGGGCTGACATCTGACACACAGGACAGGATTGACAGTAATTCTTAACATCTTTCTGTATCCCGGGCCAGTAAAACCTGCGCAACACCCTTTCAGTAGTTTTTTCAACCCCTAAATGGCCTCCTAGCAAGAGCCCATGGGCAAGTTCTAACACCAGCCGTCTGTATGGCTTAGGGACCACCAACTGCTCAACCACTTCATCATTCATTTTACATACACGATACAGTAAATCCTCATTGCTGCTGAAATAAGGAAAACAGGGCCTGTCCCCGGGTTCGACAGGTACATCATTAATCACTATTACATTTTCCCAGGCCCTGGAAAGGGTATGGTCTTTTCTCTGCTCAGTACCAAAATTTTCCTTATGCACATTAAGGTCATCAAACTCTAACATAGGCTCGGGGTCAGCAGACGGCTGTCTGGCTCTACTGGTAGTGGGGACCTCCTCAGGGTCCTCCAGCTCTCCTGCCATAACCGATAGAGGAAAAGCCGGGGAGCCCTGAGAAGAGTCCCCTGAACCCACGTTGTCAGTAGTGGCCAGGAATTCTGGCTCTGCGACTGAGTCAGGTACTGCCACCGAGTTGGGATGATCCCACAGTTCCCAAAACTTAGGGAAGTCCCTACCAATGATGGCCTCATGCACCAAGTGGGGACCTCCTCAGGGTCCTCCAGCTCTCCTGCCATAACCGATAGAGGAAAAGCCGGGGAGCCCTGAGAAGAGTCCCCTGAACCCACGTTGTCAGTAGTGGCCAGGAATTCTGGCTCTGCGACTGAGTCAGGTACTGCCACCGAGTTGGGATGATCCCACAGTTCCCAAAACTTAGGGAAGTCCCTACCAATGATGGCCTCATGCACCAAGTGGGGAACTAGTCCAACCGGATGGGTCACGGTACCTAAACCAGTTTTAAACTGAACAGTGGTTACAGGATACTCCCTGGTATTCCCATGTATACAGATCACAGCAACATTTTTAGCATGATACTTCACAGGTTCAATCATTTCCGCTGTAACCAAAGTCACTAGACTTCCAGAGTCCAGCAAGGCTGTAATAGGCTTATCATTCACAGTCATTTGGCACATTGGTTTTCTCATATTTGGGGTTTCAGTGCATGAAACCGCTGCAAACATAGACTGCCTTCTAATAGATAAATCACACTGCATTGGTTCATCTGTCAATGGACAATTTGCCGCAACATGTCCCATTTCTTGGCAACGAAAACACCTGACGTTTCCCCAGTTTGGTTTGCTGACAGGCACTGGCTTCCCTTGTTTGGGATGCCAAGCTTCAGTCCTGGCACCAAAAATCCTCCCCCCTATTTCCTTGCCATGCTTACCACCCACTTCCCCTGGAACAGTCTTACCGGTTGCCTGGGGAGACCGTGGCTTTGGGCGGAAAGTCCGTGCGGCTGTAGGGGTGGTGACCAGGTTCTTTGCAGCAAAATACCTTTCAACGAGTTCCACCAGGTGGGTTGCCGAATTGGGGTCTCCTTGACTCACCCACTCCTGCAGGGAAATGGGTAGTGACCTCAGAAACTGGTCCATGACCACACGCTCTACTATTTGTGGCCCAGACAGGGACTCCGGCTGTAGCCATTTCCTCACCAGGTGAATTAGGTCGAACATCTGCGATCTTGGAGGGTTCTTGTCTTGGAAGGACCAGCTGTGGACCCGCTGTGCTCGAACTGCTAAAGTGACACCAAGTCGTGCCAGTATTTCCTGTTTGACCTTTTCATAGTCTGCTGCTTCTGCTGACTCCAAATCATAGTAGGCCTTCTGCGATTCCCCAGTAAGCAACGGGGCGACCAGTCCTGCCCACTGGGTTTTAGGCCAACCTTCCCTCTCAGTGGTCCGTTCAAACGTTAGCAGAAAGGCCTCTGGATCATCATCTGTAGTCACCTTAGACAAAAAGCGAGCCACATGGATGGCTGAGGGCTTGTCTCCAACATTATCAACGTTAGCAGGTGACCACTGTGCTATTGTCTCCACAACCTCAGACAAGGTTTTCCTATCTGCTTTTGCATCAGTGGCTAGCTGTTCAAACAGCCTCTGCGATTGTTCCTGTGCGATAGCATTAGCTTGCTGTTGTGCAGCGTTTGCTTGCTGTTGTGCCGCGTGGAGTGCAGCGTTTGTTTTCTGCTGTTCAGCGTGGAATGCAGCATTAGCTTGCTGTTGTGCAGCGTTTGTTTTCTGCTGTGCAGCGTTTGCTTGCTGTAGTGCAGCATTTGTTTTCTGCTGTTCAGCGGTTGCTTGTTGTTGTGCAGCTTGGAGTGCAGCGTTTGTTTTCTGCAGTGCAGCGTTTGTTTGCTGTTGCACAGCATTGGATATCATCAACTGTTTTAGGATTTCCTCCATGTTTAGTTACTCTAGGTACTGGCCTTTTAAGTAGTAACTTACTACAGCTGCCCGCATTCTCCACCATATGTAACCTGGGGGACAGGTAGCAGGTACAAAGCTCACTGGGATGGGCTGTTTAGTAAGGCACAGATACCAAATCCACTTGAGATAGTGAAAACAGTGCTGGGTTTATTTGCTTTAAATACAAGTCCATACACAGGTGCTGCACAGTCTTCCAGAAAACACATCAAAACAGAAATAACCAAACAAAAGTCCTAGCCATGTCTCGGCTCTAACTATAACATGCACAGTCTCTAACTATCAGGCTGAGCAAGCCTACCGCTTGTCAGCTTCTGTAAAGAGTTTTTAAAGGGTTTTACCAACCTTTTGGCTCCTCACAAACCATCCCTGTTTGTGTGTCCCAGGCAGAGAGCAAAGGCTGTTTGCTCAGGTGAGCTTAAATTAGCCTGGAAAGGAGGACTAAGATCTGAACTGTATCATGTCTCAGAGACCTCTGAATGTATATGAGAGGAGCCTGGGAGATGTATAAACCCCGAACAGGACTTCTCCTGGCTCTCTCTGGGACGCTCTGCTACAACACATACAATAAATATAAAATATATATATATATATATATATATATATATATATATAGACTGTATATATACATTTATATAACTGTTACTGCAACACATCTGGAAGTGTTAATGCCTCTCCTAATTGTTGGACTGATATGTGGAGATATGTATAAGAAAGGCACATGAAAGGAAAAAAGCAATTCATAATACCGAATAGTGTCATTATATGCATTAACCATACAGTTATCAGAATATATGAATTTTCACTATAGTGATCCTTCGAGTACCACATTCCCAATAATCTTGCTTGCATCTAGATGATAAACACAAAGTTAATTCTTTCCATTTGCAGTGCTTCCTCTGAAATTTGAAAAGGCATATTGTACATGAGAGTCATTATTTCCCTTTACAAGATTAGTTCCAGAAATATAGCTGCATAGTTTGCATAATGATTATTTTTAGAGTAATATAGCAAGTCGATCAAAAGAAATAAATCTAAATGACTGCCTTCTACCACTTGCAACAGATTAAAGGAGTTATTTATTTATGTCTAGCACAATGTAAATAGCCATACCACCCACTAAGCCTTAATGTAAGACAAGTCAAATGCCGTTGTGATACAATATAAGCTTTGTTGCTATAAGGTACCTGTGTGGCCAGTGCTGCAACCCTCAGTGCAAGTCTGAATAAAATGAAATAATTTTGGGTTATTTAAAAGGAATCTGTAGCATTTTAACAATTTTGGTTTATTTAATATATGTGATATGTATTCTTTTTTTTGTATAAATAATCCTACCAATGTGTGTTGTAATGTACTGTATGTGTACATTAGAATGGCCATTTGTCTTATTATGTATGCAGTCTCTGCCTCTCACTGTAGTAGTGCTGCACAGTGATTCTGCCTATTCTCCCCGCACAGTGCAAGTTTACTCCTCAAGAAGATAGAAGACTTTGTATGCAGTTGTTTGGTAGACATTTAGCATGGTTGCTGCCTCTACTGTCTGGTATACTGTCCAGACTAGAGTAATCCTTCTTGAACCTTTATTTTTGTTCTTTACTAAATGAGACTGTAAATAATTGCTTAAAGCGTGTTTATTTTGAGCGAATACCAATCTCAGAAATCAATAATAAATAACCATTTTCACTGCATTGTTCATCACAGTAAATACGCTTTACTTTACACTCCTCCGCGTGTATCCTTCCCTCCCACTGTGCACCCTTCTTTCTGTTTTACACCCCTCACTGTACATCCCATGTGCCTGCTTTACTGCCCCTATCTGCACCACTGTGCTTGCTTTTCTGCCACACTGTGTACTCCTCTGTCTTCATGCACCCCACCATAAAGCCCCCTGTCTGCTCACGCTTGCCCTACTGCCCAGCAGTGTACATCTCGGTCTGCTTTACCCTGTGCACCCCGTGTTGTGGTTTTGCACCCACTTTGTAACCCTTTGTCTCCACTGCAGCTTACTATGCCCTATCCATTTGATTTATTCTCCAGCTGTCTACTAATCTAAAAAAAAAAAAAAAATTGATCAGTCTCTTCTCCCCAGCTGCAAAGCAACTTGAGCACCATATAAATCTCTTGTACAGAGGTTTTTATTAAAGATTCACATCAATGAAATAATACAAAACAAGAACGGTGATGGGCACATTGTGAGCTTACATGTTTACAACAGTATGTTGCACGAGGGTTACTCTGGAGTTCAAAAGAAAAATTATGAGCCAAACCTTATTAGACCAAGAGTGTGAGTAGGAGGACATCTAAAAGATATCTACATTTCGTGAGTCTTGGTATAGTGGTGTTGCATTGAAACAAATTTATATACTTATTGTCGCTCTAGGTCGGTTATGGAACCTGAGACGAGATAACATTATAACAAATAATATTTTGGAAGAGCAGTAAACTGAACAACCAACATGGGGAACGGTGTTGTTCCCCTATATGAAAAAAAAAAAACTGTGTCCTGTTAAGTATCTAGTCCCAGCAGGGTCTACCCCGTGGGCTGGGGTGACCAAAAGAAGGAAAAATTAGGAAGTAGAAGAACAGTGCAGAGAAGGAAGAATTTAGAGAGAATAAGAAAAAAAAAAAAAGGAGAAAGGAGTGATGTGAGCCTTTAATGCAGAAAAGAAGAGGAGGTTAAAATAAAGAGGGAAGCAAAGACAAAGAAAAGAAATTAAGAGCACCATATAAATCTCAATGTAGTTACACTTGAGGCTCTCCCACTTTGTGGTTCTGACTCAACCCCACTTATAACCCTTCTTATACAATATTTCACAAAAGTGAGTACACCCCTCACATTTTTGTAAATATTTTATTCTATCTTTTCATGTGACAACACTGAAGAAATTGCACTTTGCTACAATGTAAAGTAGTGAGTGTACAGCTTGTATAACAGTGTAAATTTGCTGTCCCCTTAAAGTAACTCAACACACAGCCATTAACGTCTAAACCTCTGGCAATAAAAGTACACCCCTAAGTAAAAATGTCCAAATTGGGTCCAGTTAGCCATTTTCCCTCCCCGGTGTCATGTGACTTGTTAGTGTTACAAGGTCTCAGGTGTGAATGGGGAGCAGGTGTGTTAAATTTGGTGTTATCGCTCTCACTCTCTCATACTGGTCACGGGAAGTTTAACATGGCACCCCATGGCAAAGAAGAATTGTTGCTCTACATAAAGATTGCCTAGGCTATAAGAAAATTGCCAAGACCCTGAAACTGAGCTGCAGCATGGTGGCCAAGAGCATACAGTGGTTAAACAGGACAGGTTCCACTCAGAACAGGCCTCACTATGGTCAACCAAAAAAGTTGAGTGCACGTGCTTAGCGTCATATCCAGAGGTTGTCTTACAGAAATAGATGTATGAGTTCTGGCAACATTGCTGCAGAGGTTGGAGGGGAGAGGGGTCAGCCTGTCAGTGCTCAGACCATACTCCGCACACTTCACCAAATTGGTCTGCATGGCTGCCGTCCCAGAAGGAGGCCTCTTCTAAAGACGATGCACAAGAAAGCACGCAAACAGTTTGCTGAAGACAAGCAGACTAAGGACATGGATTACTGGAACCTTGTCCTGTAAGACCAAGATAAACTTATTTGGTCCAGATGGTGTCAAGCGTGTGTGGTGACAACCAGGTGAGGAGTACAAAGACAAGTGTGCCTACAGTCAAGCATGGTGGTGGGAGTGTCATGGTCTGGGGCTGCATGTGTGCTGCCGACACTGGGGAGCTACAGTTCATTGAGGGAACCATGAATGCCAACTGTAGCTGTACTGTGACATACTGAAGCAGAGTATGAACCCCTCCCTTTGGAGACTGGGCCACAGGGCAGTATTCCAACATGATAATGACCCCAAACACCTCCAAGATGACCACTGCCTTGCTAAAGACGCTGAGGGTAAAGGTGATGGACTGGCCAAGCATGTCTCCAGACCTAAACCCTATTGAGCATCTGTGGGGTATCCTCAAACAGAAGGTGGAGGAGCGTAAGGTCTGTAACATCCACCAGCTCAGTGATGTCATCATGGAGGAGAGGAAGAGGACTCCAGTGGAAACTTATAAAGCTCTGGTGAACTCTATGCCCAAGAGGGTTAAGGTAGTGCTGGAAAATAATGGTGGCCACACTAAGTATTGACACTTTTAGCCCAATTTGGAAATTTTCACTTAGGGGTGTACTCACTTTTGTTGCCAGCAGTTTAGACATTAATGGCTGTGTGTTGAGTTATTTTGAGGGGACAGCAAATTTACACTGTTAAGCCTCGTACACACGATCGGATTTTCCGACGGGAATTGTGTGATGACAGGCTGTTGGTGGAAAATCCGACCATCAGACAATTCTTGGACAACTTTCCGTGACAAATGTTGGATGGCAGGTTTAAGAATTTTCTGCGGACAAATGTCTGTTGTCGGATTTTCCGAGCGTGTGTACAGAAGTCCATCGGACAAAAATCCAAAGTACAAACACGCATGCTCGGAAGCAAGGACGAGCCAGAAGCGGTCAGTCTTGTAAACTAGCGCTCGTAATGGAGAATTAACATTCGTGACGCGACAAATTATGAAATCTAGAAATGCAGCGCACAATTCTCTTCTTCTTTAATGTGATAATAATGAAGCTGCTTTGCTGGTGATACTGATGGAGTTCTGCCAAACTTATTTTCAAAGGCTTTTTTTTTCTAGTGATATCAAGAATAATATTATTGTGCATTATCCCGAAGTTTTTAAGATCAAAGATACAACTATGTTGGTGTCCCTTTGTCAATTTTACATTGTATTTTTTAAAATGTAACTGCCTACTCCCAAACTGTCATTTGAAGTAAAACACATAGCCAAGTATTATTCTCCACATTTTTTTTATTGTGCATCAAAAAAAGAAAACAAATAAAATTAGACATGCTATCTGCCAATATAACTTAACCAAAAAGTGCATTCTATGCATCCAAAAATATAGAAAATATACCAAATCAAATCATTATTCTACCAAAAAATTTATAAAAGCCCCATGCATGTGTCCTGCTTCTTAATATAGGGGGTCAACAATACCAAGAGTTGGTGAAAGCAGGGGTCCGTCATCCGGAGATAATTCCGAAAATCATCCAGATTATTCTGCTGGAGCTCCCGCAGAAAAGGCATATGACATAATTGGTCACGATTAATAAAGCAACCAATTTTTGGTCCAAGAAATCCTCCTCCTCCTGTTCCTGGACTTGGGTCAAAGCAATAACTCCAAGGCCAATAATAAATAACACGTTATCTCCTCCGATTCCGCAACATGGCTGGTTGACGAACGGCCGTTCAGAAACTAACTGAAAAGCACAAAATGAAAAGCGCAAATCCACACTCACCAAACTTCTACCAACACGAAATTAGCAGAAGGAGCCCAAAGGGTGGAACATGACAATTGAACTTCCTATTTGTAGTCTCGTAGTACATCTAAAGCCTCATACACACGATCGGATTGTTCGCCAACAAAACTGTGGAATTTGTCAAAAGGGCGTTGGCCCAAACTTGTCTTGCATACACACGGCCACACAATTGTTGGCCAACAAATACGAACGTAGTGACGTACTACGTTTTTTTTTCAGCTCTTTAGCACCACCCTTTGGGCTCCTACTGCTAATTTCGTGTTAGTAAAAGTTTGGTGAGTGTTGATTTGCACTTTTCATTTTGCACTTTTCAGTTCGCACTTTCCAGTTCGTTTCTGAACGGCCATTCGTCAACCAGCCATGTTGCGGAATCAGAGGAGATAGTGTGTTATTTATTATTGGTCTTGGAGTTATTGCTTTGGCATTATTTTTTTGGTTGAATAATGATTTGATTTGGTATATTTTGGATGCATAGAATGCACTTTTTGGTCAAGTTCTATTGGCAGATAGCATGTATTATTTTATTTGTTTTCTTTTTTTAATGCACAATAAAAAAATTGTGTAGAATAATACTTGGCTATGTGTTTTACTTCAAATGACAGTTTGGGAGTAGACAGTTACATTTAAAAAGATACAATGTAAAATTGACAAGGGACACCAACATAGTTTTATCTTTGATCTTAAAAACTACGGAATAATGGTGTTGTGGTAACTTGCCCAAATAAACAAAAAACAAGCATAATAATATTATTCTTGATATCACTAGAAAAAAAAAAGCCTTTGAAAATGTGTTTGCAATAACTCCATCAGTATCACCAGCAAAGCAGCTTCATTATTATCCCATTAAAGAAGAAGAGAATGTGCGCTGCATTTCAAGATTTCATAATTTGCCAAGTAACGAATGTTAATTCTCCATTACGTAAGCTAGTTTACAAGACCGATCGCTTCTGGCTCATCCTTGCTTCCGAGCATGCGTGTTTGTACTTTGGACTTTTGTCCGACGGACTTGTGTACACACACTCGGAAAAAGCATTTTCAGAAGGAAAGGTCAACAATAGCAGCATTTGTGTTTCTCTCATTACCAATTTCAAGGTAATGTTTAAACCTTTTAGAACATACAACACTAACACCCCCCCCCCCCCCCCCCGAGCTGAATGAATGAGAAGAACAAAAAATGATGCTTTGTAGAAAAAAGGGTACTGAACTGAAATTATGCAGTCAGCGTAGGTGCTGGCCATGTGGATTTGGAGTTGTAACATAAAAGATGATACTTGGGTACTGCTGCCACAGTGAGGGAAAAAAGTATTTGATCCCCTGCTGATTTTGTACATTTGCCCACTGACAAAGAAATGATCAGTCTATACTTTTAATGGTAGGTTTATTTTAACAGCGAGAGAAAGAACAACAACAAAAATATCCAGAAAAACACATTTCAAAAAAGTTATAAATTGATTTGCATTTTAATGAGTGAAAAAAGTCTTTGATCCCCTATCAATTAGCAAGATTTCTGGCTCCCAGGTGTCATCTATACACGTAACGAGCTAAGATAAGGAGCACTCTCTTAAATGTTACCTGTATAAAAGACACCTGTACACAGGAGCAAACAATCAGAATCCAATCTCTCCAACAAGGCCAAGACCAAAGAGCTGTCCAAGAATGTCAGGTACAAGATTGTGGACCTACTCAAGGCTGAAATGGGCTACAAAACCATCGCCAAGCAGCTTGGTGAGAGGGTGACAACAGTTGGTGCGATTATTCGCAAATGGAAGAAACACAAAATAACTGTCCATCTCCCTCGGTCTGGAGCTCCATGCAAGATCTCACCTCGTGGAGTTTCAATGATCGTGAGAACGGTGAGGAATCAGCCCAGAACTACACGGGAGAATCTTGTCAATGATCTCAAAGCAGCTGGGACCATAGTCACCAAGAAAACAATTGGTAACACACTACGTCGTGCAAAACTTAAATCCTGCAGTGCCCACAAGGTCCCCCTGCTCAAGAAAGCACATGTACAGGCCCGTCTGAAGTTTGCTAATGAACATCTGAAAGATTCAGAGGAGAACTGGGTGAAAGTGTGGTCAGACGATACCTACTTTTGAGCACTTGTCTAATTTTTTACTTTAATGTGTATATTTTGTAACCCAGTTTTTATGAATACGTAGGAACTTTTTTGTATGTATCCATCTATTTTGTATATGAATAAATTATATCATTTCTGATTCAAGCGTTAGATCAGGCACCTTCCACCTCTCTTTTTCGCTCGGCCTGATGCAGCATAACTACCTTGTTGCTGTGCTCAGTCTTGCCATGGTGTATGGCCTCTAAGATGAAACTGTCTTCCACAACCTCACCTTAGTAGCAGAGTTTGGCTGTTCCTCACCCAGTTTTAAGTAAACTACAAAGCTGTGTCAGTTAATAACTGTTTCAACCTACATATGAAATTATTTATCATTAGCACCTGCTTGCTATAATTTTTTTTTCATACACCTGACTCTAATAATACAAATCCATGACTTTGTGCAAGTGTACAAAGTGTGCAAGTGTAAGAATTGATGCTGGTTTGAAGCCAAAGGGTTGTCACACCAAATATTCATTTGATTTAAATTTCTTTTTTGTTTGCTCACTTTGCATTTTGCAAACTGATAAAAATAAACAATTAAAATATACATTATTACATTAAAGCATTTTTATATATAAACACTGAATATGTTATACATGTAGCGGTGACACTTTTTCAAAGTGTCCGCTATATGTGAAATTTAGTTTTTTTTCTCAGAACAGTAATGGGGTTCTGAGGGTTAATTGTGTAGGTTAACTTTAGCATCAGTTTGGCTGAGCTGTGCTAGGGTTCTGCATGGTCATGGGTACAGTGAGGTACACATGACAGGCCTAGAACCAGGCCTGATTGGACGCTTTGAGTATCAGCATTCCCCGGAGCCAATCAGTGGGTGTGTCTGGCCCCGCTAAGGGAGTCTGGGGAAGGGTACTTAAGGTGCTGAAGTCACGTGTTCGGGGTTCGGCCGTAGCTGCCTGTTCCTGAATCTGGACCGGGGTAGCCCCGCGAGGGGTCCCGGGCCTGGGAGCGTTTGCCATCCCGCAACATGGTCAGTTTGACTAGCCCCACAGACCTGCTTGGTCGCAAGGATCCATCTGATCCCGAGTCTCGGAACTGGCTGGTCTGAGGCGCAGTAACTGAGGGAGGATTCAAGGCGTCCAGGTGTGCTCTCAACTTGGAGCGGCACCGCAGCTCGTGTAAGCAACCGAGGGAGGACTCTTGGGAGGAGGGCCAACAAGCTGGCATCCCAAGAAGTGCCTGGTTGCTGGGTTGTTAAGGACACTAACGAATCCACAGTTTTGCAGTGCTGCCAAGGAGACAGAGAATGTTCCAGGTACTGAGAAAAGGTTCCTATTCATTTTCGGTTGAGACTTTATTCAAGGTCAAAGACTTTACAAGTTTCTGGATTAAAGTGCTGACTGCAATAATCTCTGGCTAGAGATTGTTCAGCTTTGAAGCGCCCAGCTGCGAGTGGCTACTCTCTGGGTTTGTGGTAGACACTTTTCAATTGTCAGCAGTTCAAGGTGCCTGAGTTTCTTCACCCTTGCCCTCTGTTCCCATAAGAGACTGTGTTGTTGGATGTTACCCCTGCAAATAAAAACCTTCTAAAAGGACTTTTATGGTGTCGGCGTCCGAAGTTGTTGGGTACTAACCCTGGGAACCCCTGGACATGGAAGAACAAGCCGAGCGGAGGTAACCGGTAAGCCCAAAAGTCAAGGCCGCCCTATCGAGGGTTAGGGCCGCTACATACAAAATATACAATTCACAAGTAAATAAAGTATATGTTAAAACACCCATAAAATATAAATTTCAATGTTTATATCATTTTTTCCTTTTTTAATTTCTAGTAAAAAAGCAGGAGTATTTTACATTCCCCACCCATTTATGTCAAATCCTGTTGATATGAATAAAGTTAATATACTGCGTGCAGCTTTGTGTACATATTTTAACAGTCCTGTGTCAACTTCTCCTTTCAATAAAGATTAGTTGATTTTCCAGACCATAAATATGTCAAGCATACCCACAGAGATGCATTATTAATGAATTAGTCACTACTTTTCAGAATATGAACATTGCAGAAAAACTGTACATTTTCCAAAGATGGCTTTATTGTGGCTTGATGTGTTCTTTATATGTGTAGTGTAGTGGTATTAGCCACAGCACATATTGAGGTCTACAGTAGATGGTATTAACATCAATATCCAGAAAGATCCCAAAAGTGTCTCTTTAAAGTTTCAATTCACCATTTTCTACCAAAAACATGTTTTCTTTACACTCCTCGTTTTTACAGTTACACTATATGGCAAGAGGTTTGCGAACACCAGACCATCACTCCTATATGATCTTCTTGGACATTCCAGTCCTAAGCAAGGGAAATAATGTGAAGCTGCCCCCATACCCCACAAAGTTGGAAACATTTGTTTTTTTAATTTCTTTTTTTTTGTATATGTCTTTGTATGCTGTAGTGTTATCACTACCCTTCACTGTACACATCTGAACTCCAGCTGAATTCCATACAAATACAGAGAAAGACCCTTATTCTGCTGCATGTAATGAACTTTAATTAGATCTTATAAAAGTTCTTTACATGCAGCATCAACAGTGTGTGACTCAGTATTTGGATAATTATAGTGGAATGAAGCAGAGATGGTCTTCTTTAGAGCATGCACCTGGTTTCCTTTGACTGTGTCAGAGAAGGTTCGGGTGGGTATAGGGCAGTGCCTTTTTCTATGAATCTGCAAACTCAAACCACATACTTTTGGCAATGTAGTAAGTGTGATGGTGAGGTGTCCACAAACATTTCACCATATAGAGCATATGCATACTTCATTACCCCCAGCTCAGTGTGAACTATAGCTTTTTGTAAGTTTTTATGCCCCGTACACACGATCAGACATTGATCAGACATTCCGACAACAAAATCCATGTTTTTTTTCCGAAGGATGTGGGCTCAAACTTGTCTTGCATACACATGGTCACACAAATCTTGTTGGAAATTCCAACCGTCAAGAACGCGGTGATGTACAACACTTACGACGAGCCGAGAAAAATGAAGTTCAAAAGCCAGTGCTGCTCTTCTGCTTGATTCTGAGCATGCATGGCACTTTGTGCGTCGGAATTGTCTACACACGATCGGAATTTACGCAAACGGATTTTGTTTTCGGAAAATTTGAGAAACAGATCTCAAATTTTGTGCGACGAAAATTCTGATGGAAACTGTCCGATGGAGCCTACACACTGTTGGAATTTACGACGATCGCACATTTTACGCTGGAAAGTCCGACCGTGTGTACGCGGTATTACTCTCAGAAATGCCACGTTTACTTCCTACATGAGATGCTCAAATAAACTTCCTAACCGTGTAGTAAGATAGACCCAAAACATCAGAAAACATTACATTTTTAATTATAGGCACACCATGGCTTTGCTGAAGTGCATCCGGACACCAAAGCACACACTCCAAAGCAAAACACAAATAATCCATGTATCCAAGTGTTGGATACATACAATATATATATATTTTATAAAAGTTTTTCTAACTGTGAGGACTACAGGCGTCAGTGCAACTGACAGAATCACTGCTATTGGTATTCAGTTCATTTATAGAAGGAAGCAGGCATCATCTGATTTATTATTTGCATTTCTATTCATTATTTGAATAATTGGAGGGATCTATATCAGTAAGGCTGCTGTAGTTTTATTTCCTCTAATTTGTGGTGTAGACTTTCCTCTACCCTTTTCCATAGGAAAACAGTACTAATATATTCTCCATCTGCATGTTTTTTTTCTAGATTAACAACATTAGAATTACAATTCCTTGATCTTGATGGTCTTTTTTGTCAGTACTTGATACTTTTAGGTTATTTTAACAAAGTAATAAAAAATATTAAATAAAGTTATGTGTATTTTGTATATCCAATCAAGTGAAGGGAAAAGCGTCACTTCATTCACCAATCTATATTTCTTTAATAAATGAACCCTACTGTGTAGCTCTGAGCGAGATATGGGTTTAGAACTGTCCAATGTTTACCACTAATATAAATGGATCAGTGCTCTCTCTTGTGCTCTATATGAACACTGGAAATAAATGTGTCTATCTTAATGTGTAAATAATCCTCAAATTTGAAGAAAATATATTTTTAATCTTTATTATATTCAGTGCTGAAAAAAAACCCTTTATTTCTAATTATTTGGGTAATTATGAAATACTGCATGAGTAAATTATATGTGCCACTTGAAGCCAAAGCATGGCATTCTCCAAGCCAATCTGGAGCTTTTAAAAGACTGTTTCTGTGGTAGTTTTACAAAAAATATACAGCAAAATTACTCATAAAATACACCCCCTTCCTCTCTCTCCTTGCAGAGCCAAAAACATCTTAAAGGAAACTCGTACTGTGAGAAATATGTAGGCTGCCATAGCTGACCCCCTTCTAAATATAGAAATCCAGTCTAGCATTTTAAATCTGGGGCTGGAAAGTATGATGCTTTTTCATGTAGGGCCTGCTCTAATGTGAACTTGTATTTGATTCAGCGCCTGATAGTTTTGTTCTTCTGAAACAAAATTCTCCTTTGCCCATGTTTTCATCAGATTTTGACTTGATTAATTACCCATTCAGTTCTACGTGTAAAAATGGAAGCATAGCAGCTAATTGCAACCAAATGTTTTAGCACATCTAAGACTTCCTATAGCTGAAAGCAAAGTGCAGATTTCCAAAACAGTAGCCAATATATTTAGTGGATTAACAAGCTGAGCATGGAAATGCTGGGCAACGGGAATGCGGCCAGCGAAGAGTAAACACATCACCAGCTCCATCAACCCGCCTTTACACTTCCTGGTAAGAACAGCTGTGCGATTGAATTATAGCTTAAACTTCTCCAAGATCCTTGTCCACATTTCTGTCTGCTTTGCCACCTGCTACATGAATTGAATAAATCCAGCAGGTGTATATTTTATAGTTGTTAAGCCTGTGCACTCTGGAGACTGAAATCCAGCTTACATTACTCAGCACTGTAACAGGACATTTTAAATGTTTTATATTACAGGTAATTCTACGGGTTTTATCATAGGAACCTCGGTAAAATAACTTTTTTTTTTTTACTGGAAGGGCTTCCAGTGTGAAAGCCGGCTCCTTCCCATTGATTACAATGGGAGACCGCGGTAAAACCGCGGCAATACCGCGGTTACCGCGGCAATACCGCGGCTACGGCGGCGCTCTGCGGGGGGTGTTTAACCCTTTTTCGGCCGCTCGCGGGGGGGGGGTAAAACCGCACCGCGAGCGGCCAAAAACCGCTGTGAAAACGACGGTAAAGCAGCGCTAAATATAGCGCTGCTTTACCGTCACCGCGGTTCACCGCCCCAGTGTGAAAGGGGCCTAACTCCAGTGTGAAAGCCGGCGGGCTTTCACACTGGAGCGGTGCGCTAGCAGGATGACAAAAAAAGTCCTGCTAGCAGCATCTTTGGAGCGGGATAGGAGCGGTGTGTTCACCGCTCCTATACCGCTCCTTCCCATTGATTACAATGGGAGACCGCGGTAAAACCGCGGCAATACCGCGGTTACCGCGGCAATACCGCGGCTACGGCGGCGCTCTGCGGGGGGTGTTTAACCCTTTTTCGGCCGCTCGCGGGGGTAAAACCGCACCGCGAGCGGCCGAAAACCGCGGTGAAAACGACAGTAAAGCAGCGCTAAATATAGCGCTGCTTTACCGTCACCGCGGCTCACCGCCCCGGTGTGAAAGGGGCCTAAAGGAACTGGGTTAGGGTAGTATGCAAATAACACTCACATCCAGACCATCATTCTGCCAATCTATCGACTTTAAGCTGGCCATACACTAATAGAAATTTGTTCTATTTTCTAATCATTAGTGGGGTCCAGTCAATGTTAATTTTTGACCGCAGTGATGAGAAAATTTAATGACGCAGGATGGAAATTTTTTCTCAAAAAAATTCATTTCTAATAGTGTATGTGGTTTTATATTCAGGAAAGTCCATTTGTCTCAAAATCAGATGTTAAAAGCAAACTACATTTTGAAGTACTTTCTAATGATATTCATCAAGTCATCAAATGTACTGAAATTTTCACAGAAATTATTGTATGGATGTTTGTATGAACGTTTATTTGAAAATCTACTAGTGCATAGCCAACTTTAAAGTGAACCAGCTATTTCACAATTTTAAACATTCTGCCTAATGTCAGGCAACATGAAATACATGAGATTTACCTTTTTTTTTTAGACAGAAAGGACCCTCTAAAACATAGTATACATGATCAGAAAATTGGCCGAAAAATACCGCTTTTGAAGCGATCATAAGATAATCTGATCATTAGTACACACTTTTCAAGAGCCAATCATAACATTTCATGAAAGTTCATGAAAGTTCTGAAATTAACCAAAGGGACAAACACAAAAACGCTGTCGTATAATTCCAGATCGTGCGATTTTCGTTTAATTGGTACACCTTTTTTTGTCTCAAAATACACTACAAATACAATACAAAATATTACATCACTTCTGAAGTTGTATTCTGACATATGAGAATTTTTGTAAGTTGAGTAACCTCTTCATATTCGACATAGAGATGATCATTCAACCAATATTCTCATCTTGTGTATTAGGTTTGTGTATTAGGCTTTAGCCTGGTTTCACTTTGTTAGTTAAAAAGCTTGACTTCCTTAAAGTGGTTCTAAAGCCTCAACATTTTTTACCTTACCTTTTTAAAGTTAAAAAACCTTCTGTGCTACAGGAGCCTCACAGCCCCCTTATTCTTACCTGAGCCTGATCCAACAAGAGCAGCGACTCTCACTGTTGTCTCTCTCCTCGTTGGACAAATTGATAGCAGCCACAGCCATTGGCTCCTGCTGCTGTCAATCAAAGGCTGTGACAAGGGGACAGGGCTGAGTCACCCGGTCTGTGTCAATAGATGCAAACTGGGCAGCTCAGGAGAGAGCTACTTTCCCTGGGGGAACTCACTGAAGAGTAGGAGCCTGGAGCGCCGGCAGGGGACCCCAGAAAAGGAGGATCGAGGCTTCTCTGTGAAAAACCATTGTATAGAGCAGGTAAGTATGACATGTTTGTTATTTTATTTCAAAATAAAAAACAAAGGTTTACTATAACTTTTACTTCAGGGCTAAGACCCCCCTACCCCACTGCAGCTAAGTTGCACCCATATAATATGGGAGGATTCCCCCATGTTTTTTTTTTTAGCAGCAAAATAAATAAATTCAAGGAATTCAAATTAATTATTTATTGAGAAATGATCATGTCACGGGCATGTGTCAGTTAAAATATGAGCTCTGGTAAGGGGATGACAATACCATTCCAAAATACAAAGGTTGCAAACACAAGGTTATACATAGCATCACATATCAAAATGTCTGTTGTATAAGGTCCCCGACATGTTTCGACCCATGCGGTCAAGGTCTTCTTCAAGGGGTTGGTTTGCTATAAAGGAATATATTTAACATTTCAAGTGTCAACAAGATATATTGCACCAGATATTACATTTTTTGTAAACAGAAGGTATAGTTACCAATGGAAGGTATAAATGGGAGATCTCCTGACCAGAATTCCTTACAATCAATTGGATGATCCCAGGGGTCCCTTGGCTGCTTGCGTTCCGAGGAAGGATAGTGTTCAACCCAGTATGGCTTGCAAGGAGTCACACTAAAGACAGGTCCGCACCTGCAGCAAATCCACAAGGATATCATTATATCATATCATGGGGGGTGCTAATTCAATTCTGAAGTATCATCAGATGGTCAAATGGTTTCCAATGTTTGTTATCAATGTATGTCTTATCTGCATTGTGGTAATGTTGTCTTAATGTTCATTCTTGTTACCAAATGGGTTCCAAATATGTGTGTCTTGTTAGAATATCAGTGTATTGTAGTAATGAATAGTGAGGGTTGTGGATAGTGAATAATAAAAGAATATTGAATATGTGATGGTGTGTGTATGTGAGTTGTATGGACTAGGTGGGGAAAGTATATATGAATTAAATGATATATACACTTTTTCTGTGAATTGATGCAGTGTGTGATGTGAATGTTCAAAATAAATATAATGAATAAAAGCAAAAACAAAAACAAACCAAAACAAGTGAGTGTGAGAAGAAGGGGGACTGGTGATAGTAAGATACGTAGGAATAATAGAAAAATATAGTGAAGTGCATCAAGAATCAGCTGAGATGGAAAAATAGTGCTACTTAGACTGTGCGTGATGTAGAACAGAAGTAGACAGATATTGTGTGTGAGTGAATAAAGCTATGCATGATAGCAGTCAGTGCAAATCCTAAATGCTCTGTGTACAGGAAACATAATTTACCTTAATGGTGATGTTGGTGCTGGGCACCATCAGTGGCCTGTTGGTTGGTGCCAGGCTATAGCTTATACAGAGAGTCTGAGGTTCTATGAATAAACATAAGAAAGCCAAGAAAATATGTTAAATATAACTAATATATTGTCATAGTCATAGTAGGTCATAGTCATAATAGGTGAGGTTGAAAAAAAGTCCATCAAGTTCAACTTATGTGTGTGAATATATGTCAGTATTACATTGTATATCCCTGTATGCTGCAGTCGTGCAGGTGCTTATCTAATAGTTTTTTGAAACTATCGATGCCCCCCGCTGAGACCACCGTCTGTGGAACGGAACTCAACATCCTTTCTGCTCTTACAGTAAAGAACCCTCTATGTAGTTTTTTCTAATTTTAATGAGTGGCCATGTGTCTTGTTAACCACCTGAGATCCGCGCCGTAGCCGAATGACGGCTACAGCGCGGATCTGATGTGCCGGGACGACGTCTATTGACGTCGTCCCGGCAACGAGCTGCCTGCGCGCCCCCTGAAGGGCGCGCGCGGCGCGCTCTGTGATCCGCGAGTCTGTAAGACTCGCTGGATCACAGATCCGAGTAAGGGGTCGATCCCGACCCCTTACCACATGATCAGCTGTCAGCCAATGATATGTGATGTGATAATAACCGAGCCGGTAATCAGCTTTTTTTCCTGCTCGCGCTGACAGCGCGAGGAGAGAAAAAAAAAGCCAATCACCGGCGGCAGTGAGAGGGACATCAGTCCCTCTCACTGCAATGTGCCCAGGGTCCATGGTGCCCACATTTGCCAAAATAAAGTGCCCACTAGCTCCACATGTCAGTGCCCACAGTGCCATCAGTCAGTGCCCACAGTGCCATCTGTCAGTGCCAATAGTGTCATATGTCAGTGCCCACAGTGCCATCTGTCAGTGCCCACAGTGCCAGTGCTGCACATTCAGTGTCACCTACCAGTGCTCATCAGTGTCCCCTACCAGTGCTCATCAGTGTCCCCTACCAGTGCCCATCAGTGCCACCTATCAGTGCCCATCAGTGCCACCTATCAGTGCCATCTATCAGTGCCATCTATCAGTGCCATACATCAGTGCCCATCCGTGCCACCCATCCGTGCCACCCATCCGTGCCACCCATCCGTGCCCATCAGTGCCATCTTTGCTGTGCCCACCAGTACTGACTTATCTGTCCCCACCAGTGCAGCCTATCAGTGCCCACCAGTGCAGCTTATCAGTGTCCACCAGTGCAGCCTATCAGTGCCCACCTGTGCCGCCTCATTAGTGCATATCAATGAAGCAGAAAAATTACCTGTTTGCAAAATTTTATAACAAACTATTAAACATGATTTTATTTTTTTTTTAATTTTCCATCTTTTTTTATTTGTTTAGCAAAAAATAAAAACCCCAGCTGTGAATAAATACCACCAAAAGAAAGCTCTATTTGTGGGAAAAAAATGGTAAAAATGTAATTTGGGTAAAACGGTGTATGACCGCGCAATTGTCATTCCAAGTGCGTCAGCGCCGAAAGCTGAAAATTGGTCTGGTCACGAGGGGGGTTTAAGTGCAAAGTAATCAGGTGGTTAAACTCCCTTCCGCAAAAAAGTTCACTATATTTTTCTATTATTACTACATATCTGACTATGATCAGCCCCACTTCTTCTCACACACACGTTTTTATTTGTTTTGTTTTTGATTTTGTTTTTGCTTTGATTCATTATATTTATTTTGCACATTCACATCACATACTGCACCAATTCACAAATAAGTGTATCTATCATTTTATTCACATATACTTTCCCCAACTAGTTCATACAACTCACATACACACATCACATATTCAGTGTTCTTTTATTATTCACTATTCACACCCTTCACCATTCATTACTTCAATACATTGATATTATAATAAGACACACATATTTGGAACCCGTCAAGTACCAACAATGAACATTAAGACAACATTACCACAATGCAGACATACATTGCACATAGAATTGAATTAGCACCCCATTATATGATATAATGATATCATTGGGGATTTTCTGCAGGTGCGGACCTCCCACACCCCTGAGGGTGTCTTTAGTGTGACTCCTTGCAAGCCATACTGGGTTGAACGATATCCTTCCTCAGGACGTGAGCAGCCAAGGGACCCCTGGGATCATCCAATGGATTTTAAGGAATTCTGGTCTCTCAATTTATACCTTCCATTGGTAACTATACCTTATGTTTACAAAAATGTAATATCTGGTGCAATATATCTTGTTGACACTTGAAATATTAAATATATTCCTTTATAGCAAACCAACCACTTGAAGAAGACCTTGACCGCATGGGTCGAAACGTGTTGGGGAACCTTATACAACAGACATTTTGATATGCGATGCTGTGTATAACCTTGTGTTTGCAACCTTTATATTATGGAATGGTATTATCATCCCCTTACCAGAGCTCATATTTTAACTGCCACATGACATGCACATTTTTCAATAAAGAATTAATTTTCATTTCTAGAATTTATTTATTTTGCTGCTAAAAAAACCCCAGGGGGAATCCTCCCATATTGGAAGTTTTTTGGGGTGTGCAGCCTCAAAATCTCTCATACTATGTGTCTTCCCCATGCTATAGTTGCACCCATATTTCCCTCCTGTCAGAAAAGCTGGTGGGTGGGGATTATTTCTATGGATGGAACATCACCTACAGAGTGACAGAAGTAATTTCTTAGAAACTAGCCAGGGTCATACTTGCACATAGTAGAAGCATTTGTAACAAAGGCAAAATTAAAAATAGCTAACATGTTCACATTGTTCCTGGTCCTGCACCTTCATCTTTTTTTGAGCACCAACCAAAAGTTCTCATATTTACTTTTGTTTATCATGCATCATTACGTTGACTTTTTTGGTTTATTTATGAAAGAAACAGAGAATGTTCATGTGACGAACTAGGAGCACAGAGCAAGAGAGAGCACATGGAGGCAATTTACACAAAACCCGACACGCGGGCCTTATTGAGGAACCTGGGGGCACGGGTGGAGTGGTTTTAGGACACAGCACAGGTAGAGAGTCCACAGAGTGGCAATGGGCACTAAACAGATAAACAGTTCATGGAGCAGCAATGGGCTCAGCCTGGATAAGCAATTTGTGGGTAGCTATATGGCATGGCACAGGGAGAAGATCATCAGGACAGTAATAGGTCTGGCAAGGGTTAAGTGTCCACGGAGAGAGGATATGGCACAGTAAAAGGGACACAGTTCACAGGGCAATAATAAGCACAGCAAGAGGGAAATGATCCCAAGGACGGTAGGTAATATGGCAAAGCAAAAAGGAAACAATCCATAGGGCGACATTAAGCACAGTAAAGGGGGAAACAATCCACAGAGCGGTAGGTAATATGGCACAGCAAATAGGAAACAATCCACAGGACAACAGTAATCATGGCAAGGGAGAAACGATCCTCAGGGCAGTAGATAATATGGCACAGCAAAAAATAAATAATCCACAGGACAACAGTAAGCACAGCAAGCTGGAAACGATCCTCAGGACAGTATATAATACGGTACAGCAAAAAAGAAACCATTCACAGGCTAACAGTAAGCATGGCAAGGGGGAAACAATCTTCAGGGCAGTAGATAATATTACACAGCAAGGACAATGATCTTCCAGACATTAATATGGCACAGCACAGGTTAACAGTCCAGGGTATGACAATAGGACACAGAAAAGGAGGACAAGGGGGTTCAGGGACTCATACTTTGGACATCTAATGGCCCAGGGCCAGTGGTGTGATGCTCTTGGTGATGGGTGGCTTGTCCTGAGGGCTCCATGGAGGCAGGATCCCTGGAACCGTTGCTGAATCCAGGGAAGGAAAAGGAGCCAAGAGGTGTAGGCAAAGAGGCAGATGGGCAACTCGAGGCTGAGGGTCACTCCTGAGTCCTTACAGGCGCAGGTAGCATACAGGGCTGGCAGCAGGGAAAAACTTGGAAACTTTTTCACCCAGCTCAGGTAGATATACCTAAGCTGGCATTAGACTGCATGGGCAACAGGCTCCATCCCCTTCCCATGCAGCCGCGGAAGGAGGCAATCTCTTTTTTCTCCAGCGGGGCACAGTGTGGGAAGAAGGGTATGCTCTGCCCGCTTGACCTTGGTGCCTGGAGAAAGAAAATCTGTGGCCGGTGTGAGGAGATCAACACAAGGGCTGCAGCAGGGGATCAGAACGCCTTGCACCTCGCACACAGGAGGTGTTTAGTGGTGGGTTTTATAAACTAAATAATAATGAGGTGCTACAGTACTACAAAAATACCACCACTAGATTTTAACCAAACCTCAAAGTGGTCAAACAATAAATAACCTCCAGCCCTTCTAGTACATTTCATACAAAATAAATAAATACATAAATAATAACCAATTATTCCATCTATTCAAATGTGTATAAAAGAAAACATTGTACTTAGTAGAGTAAAAATATAATAAAAGATTTTGTTTATAATCTGGGAATACATTGAGGTGTTAGCAATAGCCATTTTTTTTTAAGTGTGGTAGTGAGTGAGAATTTACCAGATTTATTAGTGGTGGGTATTGTGTGCAAGGGGCCAGGTGGAGGCTGCAGAGGAAGAGCAGAGGGGGGAAGCCAGAGATGTCATGACAGTTCATCTAGCAAAATGAAGGTTCATTGTGCTTGGAAAAAAAGGATAAAGGGTACTTTCTATTTATTTTAAATGAGCTTGAGTTATTGAGCATTGTAAACAACAGGCTTTTCCAGCAATTTCTTAGTAGGATCCTAAAAAACATGTGAAAGGAACACAGAGCTCCACCTGTTAGCTGAAAACAAGAAATTTTAAAAGTTATTTATTTTTATTTTATTTGTAGTCTGGAATACAAAAAATGATATATATATATATATATATATATATATATATATATATTGTATATAAACACCAAGCATTTTCTTTATTACCGGAGTCAAAATATAGATAATTTGTTCTCTGCTTTTTTCTCAACACTTGTTGCGGGATATATTACTGGAGAGAAATCAGGAGCCTGAGGCACGGCTATAAATTTTATTATGCCAATATAAAGAGACAGGATGACAAAAAAAAATGAAGAGACTGAATGATTGCAGGAGCTGCAGGAATAACACAGCAGTTATGTTTACAGAGTGGGAGCAGTGCGGAGGAGAGACTGTAGAGCAGCAGGTATAAAGTTACAGTGAGACTCAGAGTCAGATTAAATCCAAATAGAAACTGATGAGAGTCAACAGGCTTAGCTCTGGAATTCATTTTGCTATCCAGCAAGATCCAAAGCTTGCTTCAAAATCACATTATAACATATTAACTATGTTGTGCTTAGTTAATTTTGTCTATCTCTTTAATTTTAATGAGATGTCTACATTTTCACAATTAGTCAAACATAGCCAGTTTTGTGCATAAATTCATACATGACAAGAAAGCATTTTAAAAGTCTACAGCGGCAATAAAGATAAATAAAAGACAAAAAATGTTGACATCATGTCACCTTTTTTTAGATAATTTAAGAAATGTATTGTTCCAATGCACATATAGAACAGCCCATATATTTGCAAAATTTTGTTTTTTTCCCCTTGCACCTTACAGAACAATTTTAAATATTCAAGATTCATATAGGGTTTAGAAAAGAAAGCATCATAATTAAAAATAAAAATATAACCAAAATACATATATATTGATAATGTGTATTGCCACACATGGTACAATACCTGCACATAGGTATGGCTGAAAACTCATAACATAATAACCTTGTCTGAACAGCAAATAATGCAAAAATAAACTTTTGCGACTATGACTGTATAACACCATATTTCCTTTTATACTTGCCTTTAAACACATCAACATGAAGTTGCCATTATTTCAGTAGATATGTAATTAAAAAAAAAAAAACCTGTTCTGAAATCCACACAGAAGATGCAATTGCTGACCATTTGCTCTGACTTTGGACCTGGAGCAAGCATGCAGATTTGAAAGTCAGAACGCTGGCTGGTACAAGGACAGTACCTCGAAAAGTGTTGAAGCCAATGGATCAGCATCACAGCCAGGAATCAAGCAATATCATAAGGAGACTACAAGAGACTAAAGTGATAACACAATTAAAATGTAACTATGGCCAAAAACTACACATGCAGTCTGTCACTAGCATTAAAGTGGAAGTCAACCCCCCCGATCGTTTTCAGCCAAGGAAGCCACCATCTTTGCCTCTGTTTAACATACAGCTGCCATGATGCTAAACATGTGATCAGTGATGACACCAGCCATTGGATGGTTTGACATTTTGGTTGAGAGCACAACCAATGGGAGTTTTACATTTCCGGCACCTGCCATAAATTAAACTTTTATGGACGGGTTTACTTTTGCTTTAACACAGCAGTTTTTCTGAGCCTGGTTGACTTTTTAACATATTTGAACAGGCAAACCTTTGCTCTTGATTCAAGCAGTACTTGCAAATAAAGGTAATATGCTAGAAGAAATTGCACAACAAATTGACATGGCATGTTCATTTTCAGGATTTCATTAAAAGAAAATGCAGATTTGTCATATGGAAAAAGTAAATACAACCCAACATCTACCACCTCTTCAAAATCATGAAATTTGAATCCAGTGTTCCAGATTAGGCGCCAGCGATTAGAACCTGCTTAGTAAGAATGCAGGTGAAACCTGTTTTATTTAAAGCGGTATTAAACCCAAAACCAAAAATGCAATATATTGCAGCTTACCAATCATTAGATGTGGTGGCTACAAATCTCACAGCAAAGAAAATAGCAATACCAAAAATACCAAACCTAGTCCGCTAGAGCCTACACACAATCGGATTTTCCGACAACATAATCCGATCAGACTTTTTCCATCGGAATATCCGACTGTGTGTACGGGGCATATCAGTGACCATATCAGCACGTGCAGATCTCCTACTACCTGCCCCATATTGGCACTATATCCACTGGAGCATTTGAAAGATAAAGCCTGTTCCAAAAGAAGATTAGAGCAAGATTGCAGTTTGCCAGTGAACATATAGGTAAAAAAACAGGAGGAGCGACGTGCTGATGTCACCGCGAGCAAACGTCCCGTCACAAAGTACGGGCGTTAGTACTGCAGCCGGCCACAAACTTATTTTTACCTTTTTTAAGTTTATGCACATTTGTAGTGCTCTAATTTTAAATAAAACAGCCCACACGGGTTTTACCCATGATCTCTTTCTGGCATCCCTTTTTTTCATATGTGAGCCCCTACTATGCCCACTGTGGGATACTGAGAGCTGACACCAGCGGATACCATTTGGAGCCCAGCAGCCTAGACTGAACCTTCCCATACAGGACGACGGGATCGGTGTGATTTGCCGTGAGGAAAAGACCCTGGCTGGGCAATAGCCACATGCACATAATTCCTGGAAGCTGGTAAGCAAGCATTGCAGATGGTGGTGGGATTGCCGAACACTTCAGTCACTTTACCTGTGTTGTCACCAATACTATTTGGACTGTTACTTTGTTGCGCACACACAGTTTTTGGAATTGTATTTTTGGTTCACAGGATCTCCCTTTTTTTTTTTTTTTTCTCTCTGGACTGCTTAAGGCATCATATATTTAAAGACACTGATAGTTTGTGATTTAATTTCTTTTTATTATTGTCACATGATTATTGTCCATAATTCTATCTTTACAGCCATGTCATTTGTGTTTTCAATTCACGAGTAGCACGTTGGTGTAATATTTTTAATATTATATTATTATTATCTTTATTTGTTCACTAGTTTAGCGCAACTTTTTGGTTTCTTTATATTTTTGTGTTATATCGCACTTGGTGTTGCTGCTATTTTTAAATTTTTCCAATTTTTTATAATTTACTTTTTTGTCCAGCGCAGTTTTACTTGAAATAATTTTTTTAGGTAAAAAAACAGGCCTTCTGGAAAATTGTACTGAAGGGTTGTTTAGTCATAGTGATAGTAGACATGTTTTTCAGCAAACCTTTGAGATTTGTAGGTGGATTTTAAAACAGGTGGTTCATGCAAAAAAACTCTCAAACATATAAAAGAATTTTGCTTTGAGAAGTGGTTGAAAATTTGAAGTTGATGTCAGACTGGTGGGCAGTTATACAAATGCATTGAAGAGGTCATATCTGCTAAAAGGACAATACCAGCTTGTGATTTCAAGGATACTTTATATACTGTACACCATTACATCTATTGATATTCTTTTTGAAAAAGTGAACAAAAAGGCAAAGTTTCCTTATGTTCTTATGCAAGTTTATCACTTTTATCTGTAGGCACTCTTTGAACAAAGATTAAATGTCTGCCTGTTAAAATATGTAGACAAAGTCCAAAATTACTATTAGATGTACTTAAACTTCTTTCATATACAAGACCTTTGTGAGTTTTCTTGCATGTGCAAGTTGTGCATCAAACACAGCCACTGTCTGTGCCCCTCAAAACTGCCACTGTGCCCATCAAACACCGCCACTCTCCCCCCCCCACCCCCCCCCCCCCCCAAACGAATTTCAAAGGTTTGCTGGAAACATGTCTACTATCACAAAAGGCAAAATAAAAAATGACATATATAACATAGTCTGTAACTAGTTTTTCTGAGTCCCCTGTAATATACAGCATTTTCTTTACCCGTTGATCCTGCTGTCATTTTTTAACTTTTTTAACTTCCTTTAACAAACCACGCTGTCTAGCTAAAGTGGTAGAGCAGCAACTACAATGTGTCCTTTTTTTTTTCTTATTCGAAGGGGGATTTTGTTTTATAAAAATAAATAAAATACTGCCTCGCAACAGTGAGGCAAGCAATTGGCTCATAGTTGTAGCAAGCTCCCATTTTCCGTAATCAGCATGTTTGACAGGAGGCCACAAAGCACCGTGGCCGCAGGGAAGATAGAAGAGCCACCCTAAATTATGAAGTGTGCTACTGACTGCATAACAAGGTAAAAAAATAAAGGATAAAAAATAAATAAAAACAGAAACCTAATGCAGGCACGATATCTAAGGATTGGTAATCTGCAATATATTAGGTTGATGGTGTGTAAAAATTTGAATGAAAGTGTGAAAGAACACAATTTTCACAGCTAGCTGCCTGAGAGAGTTTTTGTGATGAATAAGCTAAGAGTAGATATGAAACCCCAACTACTGAATTTACATATTCACTCTGGTTGAGGTTTCCTGCAAAAAGGATGTTATATTAGTATCAAAGAATGATTTCTCATGTGTGACTCACTATTATAATGATCTATAGTCTATGTCAAGATATTTTGGGCAATACTCAAGCCAGAGTAAGTAGGGATCCAGCCTAAGCCTGATCTAATCTAAATCTAATTCTAAACCTTTAGCCTTTACAACTATTTTAATATTGCCTCAGTGATTGACTGTGTACAGGTAGTATTTAAAGTAAAGGTCTAATCTTAAACCTGCTCCCACACCCATTCTAAGTCCTATACTAGCTATCCTGTAGAGGAAAAATGTCTATACTTATCTATTTCATCTACATCTGGTCCAATCACATGATCTCCCCAGCACTGGCTTCAGGGGAGAGGAGAGGTTGCCAACAACAGTTGCAATGCCTGGGTGGGGATGTCACCCATAGGCTTATTATGAGGGAATCTGTTGTCAGCTGTCCCTTCTCTCTCTTGAGGCCAGCCCTGGGAGCCAATCATAGTTACAGTGGTGTGAAAAAGTGTTTGCCCCCTTCCTCATTTCCTGTTCCTTTGCATGTTTGTCCCACTTAAGTGTTTCGGAACATCAAACAATTTAAACAATAGTCAAGGACAACACAAGTAAACACAAAATGCAATTTGTAAATGAAGGTGTTTATTATTAAAGGTGAAAAAAAATCCAAACCATCATGGCCCTGTGTGAAAAAGTGATTGCCCCCTAAACCTAATAACTGGTTGGGCCACCCTTAGCAGCAACAACTGCAACCAAGCGTTTGCGATAACGTGCAATGAGGCTTTTACAGCGTCCTGGAGGAATTTTGGCCCACTCATCTTTGCAGAATTGTCCTAATTCAGTTACATTATAGGGTTTTCGAGCATGAACGGCCTTTTTAAGGTCATACCACAACATCTCAATAGGATTCAGGTCAGGACTTTGGCTAGGCCACTCCAAAGTCTTCATTTTGTTTTTCTTCAGCCATTCGGTGGTGGACTTGCTGGTGTGTTTAGGATCATTGTCCTGCTGCAGAACCCAAGTTCGTTTCAGCTTGAGTACACGAACAGATGGTCGGACATTCTCCTTCAGGATCTCTTGGTAGACAGCAGAATTCATAGTTCCTTTTATCACGGCAAGTCTTCCAGGTCCTGAAGCAGCAAAACAGCCCCAGACCATCACACTACCACCACCATATTTTACTGTTGGTATAATGTTCTTTTTCTGAAATGCAGTGTTCCTTCTACGCCAGATATACTTGGACACACACCTTCCAAAGAGTTCCACTTTTGTCTCATCGGTCCACAGAATGTTGTCCCAAAAGTCTTGGGGATCATCAAGATGTGTTGTGGAGAAATTGAGACGAGCTTTGATGTTCTTTTTGCTCAGCAGTGGTTTTCTCCTTGGAACTCTGCCATGCAGGCCATTTTTGCCCAGTCTTTTCCTGATGGTGGAGGCATGAACGCTGACCTTAACTGAGGCAAGTGAGGCCTGCAGTTCCTTGGACGTTGTTGTGGGGTCTTTTGTGACCTCTTGGATGAGTCGTCGCTGCGCTCTTGGGGTAATTTTGGGCGGCCGGCCACTCCTGGGAAGGTTCACCACTGTTCCATGTCTTCGCCATTTGTGGATAATGGCTCTCACTGTGGTTCGCTGGATTCCCAAAGCTTTGGAAATGGCTTTATAACCCTTTCCAGACTGATAGATCTCAATTACTTTCTTTCTCAATTGTTCCTGAATTTCTTTGGGTCTCGGCATGATGTGTAGCTTTTAAGGATCTTCTGGTGGACCTTACTGTGTCAAGCAGCTCCTATTTAAGTGATGCCTTGATTGTGAACAGGTGTGGCAATAATCAGGCCTGGGTGTGGCTAGAGAAATTGAACTCAGGTGTGGACAACCACAGTTATAGTATGTTTTAACAAGGGGGGCAATCACTTTTTCACACAGGGCCATGATGGTTTGGATTTTTTTTCACCTTTAATAATAAACACCTTCATTTACAAATTGCATTTTGTGTTTACTTGTGTTGTCCTTGACTATTGTTTAAATTGGTTTGATGTTCCGAAACACTTAAGTGTGACAAACATGCAAAGGAACAGGAAATAGGAAGGGGGCAAACACTTTTTCACACCACTGTATATAGTTACACAGTTAGTCAGGTTGAAAAAAGACACAAGTCCATCTAGTTCAACCAATAAAGTCATCATATGACTGGACCGGAGCACCCAGAGAATAGGTAAGTACTTACGACTTTAAATACTACGTGTTTATAGTCAACCACTGAGACAATATTAATGTGGTTGTAAAGTAAAGTAAAGTTTTTTACCTTAAAGAATTCTCTGCATTAATTTAAATACCTTTTATGTGCAACTCCCCCCCCCCCTAAATACTTGCCTGAGGCAAATCCTGAACCAACTCTGTGATATACATTAGACAGTTGAGTGAAACAACAGTTCAGCTGAACCTGTCAGAGGCTGAAACAGTACTGTGAACATTAAATGCTATTGTTCCTACTGGAGTTTACACAAAACACTAATGTAAAAGGTCACCAATGTGTATTTATAAGAAAATGGTAGGTAAGAAATAAAGGTCAAAAAGAAAAGAGAAAGAAGGGGAGGGGATTACCATGGTCAGTTATGGAAGGTCCACCTAGGTTTCAGTCGGCAGGAGATATGTATTTAATCCAAGGGTCCCAGGTCTTGTTAAATTTGGCGATGTTATTGTGAAGGGTGCAGATGAGTTTGTCATTGACCATAATCCAATTCCGTTTATGTTTAAAGTATAAGTTCACCTTTTGTAACATGTTACATGTTACACCTATATTCATGGTGCCAGTCTGGATATGTACATGGTCAGCAGACTCAAAAGCCAGTCAAAATCAGCATACCTACTAGTGCTTTTATAGAAAGCCTTCCCCTCCTTCTGCAATATACCCTGTTTCCCCAAAAATAAGACCTAGCGTGATTGTCGGTGATGGCTGCAATATAAGCCCTACCCCCCAAATAAGCCCTACCCTGTTTCCCCGAAAATAAGCCCTACCCTGAAAATAAGACCTACAAGGACTTTAACTAGGGCTTATTTGGGGGTAGGGCTTATATTGCAGCCATCACCGACAATCACGCTAGGTCTTATTTTCAGGGAAAGAGGGTATTGAAATTCCTCTTCAATGTTGTGCCGTGATCCATCCTAACATTCAAACACTGTTCACAAACACCCATGTACACTAAAGCAAGCTAAACATAAATGTAAAATGTGGTGCAACTTTTTTTCTGGTAAGAGTTTTGTTAGTACAATTGGATGTAATAATCATTAAGGCAGGGCTTAACATCACTTTGAATATGCTCAAAACCACCACAAAGGAAAAAATTAGAACAATGCTTATTTGTCTACTCACCACCTTTGTAGCATACAAAATTGAAGTACAATGTGATTCCCATCCCAAGAAGAAAATACTGTAGATACAGATAAGTTCAAACAAGGATTGTGCAATACTTTCCAACACCATTACATTGTTAATAAAAAGTTTTTATTAAAATAATCACCAACAAGTTATAATCACAGACATATCATCTAGTCCTGGGCATATAGTACTTTCTCTTCCTCTAGACTAAATGTACTATATTACATCTTCTCCAACACATATAGTGGATACCAGTAGCGTCAAGCCCTTTTCTTCAGAGCTAACTTACAAGATGTAAACCCTAAATGAATGACATTTAGAGGGTTATTTACGAAAGGCAAATTCACTTTGCACTACAAATGCAAACTAGAAGTGCAAAGTGCACTTGAAATTGCACTGAAAGTGCACTTGGAAGTGCAGTCGCTGCAAATCTGAGGGGTAGATCTGAAATGAGGGAAGCTCTGCTGATTTTATCATCCAATCATGTGCAAGCTAAAATGCTGTTTTTTCTTTTCCTTGCATGTCCCCCTCGGAATCTACAGCGACTGCACCTCCAAGTGCACTTATCACCGCGGGAGAACAATTGGGAGACAGAAACAGAGTATTGTCACCTCTTGCTTGAAAAAGAGCCTTCATGGCACGATTGCTCGGTAAGATTTTAATGAAAGTTGAAGATTTAAAAAATATTTAAAAATACTTTTGAAATTACATTAAATTTTAATGGCTGAGTTTACATATACTTTAAAATCTTTATTTTTTAATTTTTTAACTATGTCCCTTTGGGGAGATTTTCCTGCTCTCTGTGAGTCTGTTTATATAGTTGCATCTTTTTCTTATTTTCATCTCATCTCATAAGAAGAAGAAATTTCCACAATGAAATGTTCTCTTTTCTTTCGCCATCTTGTGTGATACTCGAGCCTTGGGGCCAACTCATTCATTAAAATCCCATACTGGAATCTGTTCCTGTGCAACATTATATCTCACTAGCTTCCCTGTCAGATTCACACTAAGAACACATATAAATCGTTGTAATGGCCTCTGGTCTTCATAATTATCTGGCAAGTATAAGATAGAAATATTTACTGTGCTGTGCTCCTCATTAGCTGTCAGCGAAAATGCTTATCGCATATTAACAGCAAGTATAACCAGACTAAGATTAAATGCACACGGCAGTTTATGCGAGACTAGGAGCAGCCGCCGACACGAATCAGTAGATTCTTGCTGGTGGCTGTAAATGCTGCCTGCACCCACTGTGCGCAAACAGCTGCAGCTGTCAGCAGCGGCTGCCAGATTTGTATTCTGTACAAATCAATAGCTGGTGCTGTTGCTGCTCACAAGTCACTGCTGGTCTGAATGGTTACCTGCGAAAAAGAGCCTCCTTCCAGTTCTGAAAGCAGCCAGCATGCATTTAGGGTGTTTTTGCTGTGTTTTGGCCAAACATGAACTCACCTTAACTAATAAGCTCAGAAGGTTGCTGTGTCCAGAGGCAGTGCTTAGCAGCTTCTGAACACAGCTAAACTTCCATGCAGTGGCATCGCTAGGGGCTATAGCCCTGAATCTGGGGCCCATAGCCCAAAGTCTCTTGCCGCAGGGTCCCTGCCTAACCAGCGGGCTGTGGCTGCGGTGGGAGAGGCAGATGAGAGGAGAGAAGCGAGCTGGCAGACGAGCAGAGATGACATCATCTCTCTCTGCACGCTCCACATCACTGCTCTTCCGCACTCACAATCGGGTCTCTTCAATGTGGGAGCGGGGTGCGGCAGGGAGCAGAGAGATGACATCATCTCTCACTGCCCGCCCCACATCAACGCTCTTCCGTCCTCACAGCGCGGGCCTTTTCAGTGTCGGAGGTGCGGCAGGGAGTAGCGAGATGGCATCATCTCCCACCGCATCACCAGTCTACTGCTCCCACTAAATGGGCCAGTGCTGCCAGGCTGCCATCAATACAGCGACAATGCACATTTGGTGGCACTGGCTGGCATGGCAAGTGACAATCCACATCAGTTGGCAAGTGATGTGGCAAGTGACAATCCACATCAGGTGGCAGGTGACGTGGCAAGTGACAATCTGCAAATGGTAGCAGGTGATGTGGCAAATGACAATCTGCAAATGGAGGCAGGTGATGTGGCAAGTGACAATCTGCAAATGGTGGCAGGTGACGTGGCAAGTGACAATCCACATCAGATGGCAGGTAACGTAGCAAGTGACAATCTGCAAATGGTGGCAGGTAATGTGGCAAGTGAGAATCTGCAAATAGTGGCAGGTGACGTGGCAATCTGCAAATGGGGGCAGGTGATGTGGCAAGTGACAATCCACATCTGGTGGTAGGTGACGTGGCAAGTGACAATCCACATCGGGTGGCAAGTGACAATCCACATTTGGTGCCAGGTGACAGTGGCAAGTGACAATCCACATCTAGTGGCAGGTTATGGTGGCAAGTAAACGTATAAACAGAAAAAGTGTTTCTCCTGCACTCGTGCAGGCGGTATTAATGTAAAATAGTAGCCTAAACTGACCAGGGGTGGTCCAAAAGAATCTGAGTGGAAAAAAGGGGGATGGAAGGTGCCTGATCTAACGCATGAATCAAAGTGATATAGTTTATTCATAAACAAAGTAGATAAGTACAAAGAAATTACTAAGAGTTCATACAAACTAGGTTACAAGATTTTCATTAAAAGTTAGTTTTGCCCATACAACGGGAAATGATCAAGGTAGGCTAACGCATTTCATCAGAGCCTTGGAAAGTAAGAGAAAGTCTGTAGGATGTGGTAGATAAACATGGAGAGGGGTGGCTGATTAGGAGATGTATCACATAATGGGTGATGTATTCTCCTTTACTCTAGAACAGGGATATGCAATTAGCGGACCTCCAGCTGTTGCAAAACTACAAGTCCCATCATGCCTCTGCCTCTGGGTGTCATGCTTGTGGCTGTCAGTCTTGCAATGCCTCATGGGACTTGTAGTTCTGCAACAGCTGGAGGTCCGTTAATTGCATATACCTGCTCTAGAAGTATCCACATCACATCGCTCTAGATGAGATAAATACCAAATGTATGTGTTTATATTTAAGGTTCTAGTAGAAGGCACATGTATACAAAGTGTTGGAATTATACAATATACATTGTAATTACAGACAAGAGACGTATAAAAAATAATGAAATATTAGAACATATTAGAGTAATTGAAGTATTGAAACATTAAAACATTAAGGCATTAAAAACCATTAGAAACCATTAAAGCGGAAGTAACCCATCGATTTAACAGTCAAAAAAAAAAGGCATGCCGTGAATGCTAACTGCACATTGGCTGTGCTCTCAACCAAACAGTCAAACCATCCAATGGCTGGTGTCATAACGGATCACATGTGCAGCACTGTGGCAGTTGAAGATTAAACAGAGGCAAAGATGGCAGCTTCCTTGGCTGAAAACGATAGGAGGGTTTACTTCCACTTTAAAAACCATTAGGAGCTAAACATTATTATTTTAGAAGTATTTCTAAAAAATACTTAAAAAATATTAGAGCAGTGAACCATTAAAGCCGTAAGCCATTAGCTCTACTTACTATAGTCGGTTCACTAAAATGCAGTTGTAGTTTAAAATGTAAAATCTAAACACAGGTGCATATATATACACACAAATATATACACATACATGTACATATACACATGCATATACAAACATATATGCATAAACATACACAAAGAGAATGCATATATTCCACATGATAGGAGTCACCCTGTTGGTGACACAATTGGAAAAATACTTGTGTAGACTAGGGATGAGCCGAACTCCCGACACGCGTTTTTTTTTTTTTTTTTATTTTGGTTCGGGGTTCCCCCTGTGGGAAAATCCCCATCCTGTTTTTAATCAATGAACTTTTATGTGTATTGCGGACCGACAATTCATTGTAGCCGCGAGTAGTTTTAAATTACTTTTTTTCCTTTAGAAATGTAATTTTGCTGTCAGACTGTTCTAAACACGGGAATCATGCGCCTCTTTACATGCATACTATAGACACCCCCCAGGTACGAAGTTTAAAGGAATATTACACTTTTATTGTTTCACTTTAAGCATTATTAAAATCACTGCGCCCAAAAAAACTGCCGTTAGACTTTTAAAGGGTGTTCTGCGTCTTTCGAATTTGCCACAAACACCGAAAATTGCTCGCTGTTTGGCGAACTGGCGAACAGCCAATGTTTGAGTCGAGGCACCTGTGTATATCAAAACACATAGACGCATGTGTGAAAGGGTGTGCATAAGGGTTTAAACCTGTGAGAGTGCCACCTGCAACATGGAGTAAGTTGACAGACTGGTAAGAAATGGGTTGGGGGGATCTGAATGACACCTACCTACATGCCGTAGAATGAATGGTTGGTTTGTTATTTGTTGTTTGTCTGTCATCTGTACCTACAGAGATATCAATGACACAGAAAGATGGACCCGGAGGGAATGACCCGGTAAACTGATATAATACAAACTCGACAGTGTCAGTAGGTATAAAAGAAATGGAGTGAATTGAATCACCCATATTTTTGACCTGCGTTTGAACTTGTTGTAAGGCTGTAGACCATACACATCATTTGCAGGCTGAAGGCAATCTTTCTGGGAATTCTGCGATCCTCCTAGCGCTGTCCTGTGTTGCAAGAGAAGTTCTAGCAGACTGCAGCTGTGTGGGAACAGGGGGCATTTAAATCAGGATGCAGGTGTGTGTAGAACGGAGGTGGGCAGGTCCATGGAACGATCTTGTGACCCGTGATGTCAGACCTAGGAAGTGGATAGATTGCTCACTGGAACACACGCCATCATACATGTGGGCGTGGCTGTGCGTTCCAGAGGCCGTTCTTACGTCCAATGGCCATCCTATTCTATAGAGGCTGGCCGGGCTGGACGGTGGTCTGCAGGGAGCCAAAACTCCGCAGGCTGTTCTGACTGTGCGAGTGAAGAGACTGGACGGCTCCAAGCAGCGACCATGTGATCGGTGTGTGAGAACCAGGAAGCAACCCAGTTGCTCCCTGGAATGCACACCATCATTGGTATAGGCATGGCCACATATATCGGAGGTGGTACTTGTGTTCAAAGACCAGCCCAGTCTGTGGCACACTGATCAGAGCCTCCCCTGCCGGCTGTTCTGCCGATATGGTTCCCCTCGGCGGATTGGTGTAGATCCGTACTGCGCATGCGCGGCGAAATTCCGAAAATTACCGAAGCTAAACAGATGCGAGGGATATGTAGACCGCGCACGCGCAGTCGGTGTACGAGACGATGCCGGGGAAGTCTAACTAAGGGGCGGATCTATTATAACTGTAAGCAAGGGGCAAAGGAAAAAGAAAAACAAATCGTTCAGCTGTGGATATAGAGGAGAGAATATAAAAGCTGTGTTTTTACAGTGCTATCTGTGGGGTTTTTCTTTTGAATTCGGAGTGTATTTTTTTTTTAAACAAACAAAATGAGCTGTGCGGTGTACACTTCACTGCATCTGTTTAGGTTCGGACATTTCCGGAAGATGGCTAGTCGTTCGTACTGCGCCTGCGCAGTACACAGAGGAACCAATCCGCCAGGGGAACCAACTCGGCAAGACACCGGAGCAATGGCCTGCGGAGCGCCAAAGCATCTGACATCTATGGGGAAAGAAAGGGGGTGAAATGTGGGTCTATTCTCTAAATGGATTTAGGAGTGATAAAATTATACCAAGCATATATGGTATCTGATTCTAATGTGTATATTTTAGTCTAAATGGTATTGGTATCATTCACACCACCTTTGATGTGATTACATGATGGTGATTACTAAAATTGATGCATGAGGTGAAAAAAGTGTCAAAAAGTAAAAAACACAAAAGACAGTTTTTGACAATTCTGTCTTTTGTGGTTTTTACTTTTTGACACTTTTTTTGGTGAATGGGTACAATGTACCCGATACTCATTCACATGGGGGGCCGGGATCTGGGGCCCCCTTGTTAAAAGGGGCTTCCAGATTCTGATAAGCCCCCCGCCCACAGACCCCCACAACCACTGGGCAAGGGTTGTGGGGATGAGGCCCTTGTCCCCATCAACACGGGGACAAGGTGCTTTGGGGGGACCTCAAAGCACTCTCCCCATGTTGAGGGCAAGGGGCCTGGTATGTTTCTGCAGGGCCCCCCCCCTCGCAACATTGTACCCAAATGACATTTTTATCATTTTTTTCACACAAATAGAGCTTTCTTTTGGTGGTGGTTAATCACTGCTGTTTTTTTTATTTTTTTATAAAAAAAATCGAAAATATACCGCAAATCTAGGGAAAAAAAACAGTTTCATTGTTTTTTATAAAATTTGGAAACAGGTGTAGTACTAACCCCCGAAGGAGCTGCTGGTTTTATTTGGGCTTACCGTTACCTCACCTGTTGTAGCTCTGTCTTGGGGATCCCTTGGAAAGTAACCCAAAGAAAAGGTTGAGACTGACACTAAATCCTCTTTTAGGATATTTAGTCAGAAAAATAGAACACGGTCTCTTAATAAAGGGTAGATGGTTAGGGGTGAGTTCAGGTACTTAGATTGCAAGGTGAATATACTTGACGAATCCAGAGAAATTAACTGTTTCACAAACTGGATTCCTGTAGTCCCCCGGATAGGTCTCTCTTACTATTACTACTAGCAACCGGTAGAATGCTCGGTAAAGTCTCTGCCACAGACTTGAAGTTACACTTTAGCGTCACTAAAGATTTATATGAACTTTAAAGAACAGTCATACGGTACCAGGTTCTCTCAGCTGATCTGGCGATACCATATGAGGGTTGATCCAGGTTGCGTCCTTCAACTAAGCCTCCAGGCTACTTCAGAGAAGCCAGCCTTGCGCATGGCCTTCTCTTGAAGAGTCCTCCCCTGGGGTTCATCAGTTGCTGGGCCTCTCCATTCTGATGAGACGGCACCAGACCTTCCTTGGATCAGTAGGCTCCGAAAGTCAGAGACACAGGATTGTATGGTTCCGCACCCTAGGCCAGGAGGGCCATGAGGCTGGGTCAGGAGGACCACCCGAACCACGCAGACAGGAAAAGCTTTTTTTTAGTCACATGATGTCGGTACCTTAACCACTTCAGCCCCGGACCATTTGGCAGCCAAAGGACCAGAGGTCTTTTTTCAATTTCGCACTGCACTGCTTTAACTGGTAATTGCGCGGTCATGCAATGTTGTACCCAAACGAAATTGGCGTCCTTTTCTTCCACAAATAGAGCTTTATTTTGATGGTATTTGATTGCCTCTGTGATTTTTATTTTTTGCGCTATAAACGGAAAAAGACTGCAAATTTTGAAAAAAAAAGATATTTTCTACTTTTTGTTATAAGAAAAATCCAATAAACTCAATTTTAATCAAACATTTGGGCCAAAATGTATTTAGCCACATGTCTTTAGTAAAAAAAATGCCAATAAGCGTATATTTATTGGTTTGCGCAAAAGTTATAGCGTCTACAAACTAGAGTACATTTTCTGGAATTTACACCGCTTTTAATTTATGACTGCCTATCTCATTTCTTGAGGTGCTAAAATGGCAGGGAAGTACAAAACCCCCCCAAATGACCCCATTTTGGAAAGTAGACACCCCAAGCTATTTGCTGAGAGGCATGTTGAGCCCATTGAATATTTTTTTTTTTTTAGTCCCAAGTGATTGAATAAAGACAAAAAAAAAAAAAAAAAAAAATGTTTTCAAAAAGTTGTCACTAAATGATATATTGCTCACACATGCCATGGTTATATGTGGAATTGCACCCCAAAATACATTTAGCTGCTTCTCCTGAGTATGGGGATACCACATGTGTGGGACTTTTTGGGAGCCTAGCCGCGTACGGGGCCCCGAAACCCAAGCACCGCCTTCAGGATTTCTAAGGGTGCAAATTTTTGATTTCACTCCTCACTACCTATCACAGTTTCGAAGGCCATAAAATGCCAAAATAGCACAAAACCCCCCCAAATGACCCCATTTTGGAAAGTAGACACCCCAAGCTATTTGCTGAGAGGCATGTTGAGCCCATTGAATATTTTTTTTTTTAGTCCCAAGTGATTGAATAAAGACAAAAAATAAAAAATAAAAAATAAATAAAAAAAAGTTGTCACTAAATGATATATTGCTCACACATGCCATAGTTATATGTGGAATTGCACCCCAAAATACATTTTGCTGCTTCTCCTGAGTATGGGGATACCACATACGTGGGACTTTTTGGGAGCCTAGCCACGTACGGGGCCCCGAAACCCAAGCACCGTCTTCAGGATTTCTAAGGGTGCAAATTTTTGATTTCACTCCTCACTACCTATCACAGTTTCGAAGGCCATAAAATGCCAAAATAGCACAAAACCCCCCCAAATGACCCCATTTTGGAAAGTAGACACCCCAAGCTATTTGCTGAGAGGCATGGTGAGTATTTTACAGCTCTCATTTGTTTTTGAAAATGAAGAAAGTAAAGAAAAAAATTTTTTTTTTTTCTTTTTTCAATTTTCAAAACTTTGTGACAAAAAGCGAGATCTGCAAAATACTCACCATACCTCTCAGCAAATAGCTTGGGGTGTCTACTTTCCAAAATGGGGTCATTTTGGGGGGTTTTATGCCATCTGGGCATTCCATGGCCTCCGAAACTGTGATTGGCAGTGAGAAGTGAAATAAAAAAATTACACCCTTAGAAAGCCTGAAGGCGGTGCTTGGTTTTTGGGGTGACGTACGCGGCTAGGCTCCCAAAAAGTCCCACACATGTGGTATCCCCGTACTCAGGAGAAGCAACAGAATGTATTTTGGGGTGTATTTCCACATATGCCCATGGCATGTTTGAGCAATATATCATTTAGTGACAACTTTTTGTAAAAAAAAAATATATATTTTTTTTTTTTTCATTATTCAATCTCTTGGGACAAAAAAAAAAAAAATTTAATGGGCTCAACATTGCTCTCAGCAAATAGCTTGGGGTGTCTACTTTCCAAAATGGGGTCATTTGGGGGGGGTTTGAACTGTCCTGGCATTTTATGCACAACATTTAGAAGCCTATGTCACACGTCACCCACTCTTCTAACCACTTGTAGACAAAGCCTTTTCTGACACTTTTTGTTTACATGAAAACATATTTTTTTTGTTGCAAGAAAATTACGTTGAACCCCCAAACACTATATATATTGTTAAAGCAAAGGCCCTACAGATTAAAATGGTGGGTGTTGCATTTTTTTTTTCCACACAGTATTTGCGCAGCGATTTTTCAAACGCATTTTTTGTGGAAAAAATACACTTTTTTTTATTTTAATGCACTAAAACACACTACATTGCTCAAATTTTTGATGAAATAAAAAATATGATCTTAGGCCGAGTACATGGATACCAAACAGGACATGCTTTAAAATTGCGCTCAAACACGCAGTGGCGACAAACTACATACATTTTTAAAAGCCTTTAAAAGCCTTTACATGATACCACATTAGATTCACGGAGGAGGTCTACTGCTAAAATTACTGCCCTCGATCTGACCTTCGCGGTGATACCTCACATGCATGGTGCAATTGCTGTTTACGTATGACGCCAGACCAACGATTGTGTTCGCCTTTGCGCAAGAGAAGGGGGGGCAGGGGTGCTTTTTTTTTTTTTTTTTAATTTTTTTTATTTATTTAGCTTTTTTATTTTATTTTAAAACTGTTCCCTCCATTTTTTTCTTTTGTTATCATTTTTATTGTTATCTCACGGAATGTAAATATCCCCTATGATAGCAATAGGCAGTGACAGGTACTCTTTTTTTGAAAAAATTGGGGTCTGTTAGACCCTAGATCTTTCCTCTGCCCTCAAAGCATCTGACCACACCAAGATCGGTGTGATAAAACGCTTTCCCAATTTCCCAATGGCGCGGTTTATATCCGGGAGGGGGGACATTCCCTCCCACTGCTTGTAAAAGCAGTCTAGAGGCTAATTACCCGCTAGAATTGCTTTTACATGAAAGCCGATCACTGGCTGAAAAGAATGATACCAAGATGATACCTAAACCTGCAGGCATCATTCTGGTATAACCATTCAAAGTCCAGCAACATACTGGACATATATTGTAATCTTTATTTTTCATGCAGCCTCTTGGCTGAACGAAAAAAAGAGATTGATTGGTGGGTATGCCCACCATTAGAATACCTCCCTTCATCCACCCACTTCTAATGATGGGCATACATGCACCATTTATATATGCCGAAGCATGGGGGCATCCTCCCACAAAAGTTATGCCATGTACACACGGTTGCACTTTTCCACGGGGCAAGGCTCCGTCGGAATTTCGACCGTATGTACGCAGCATTAGGAGCCAATCGCTCCCCCCCCCCCTGCTGCCCCCATGCTTCGGCATATATGCTCTTTTTTTTTACTGTGGTGGTGAAATCACCTCCTACAGTGTTGGAGTCGCGTCTTTATGTATCGTGGGAGCAAACACTGTTGCTGTCAAGATAAATAAATCCGCGCTGCAACTGAATGGCGCACCTGAAAACAAAAAAATGGTTAACACTAAAACACAGTAAACAAAATTACATACCTGAAAAGCAAGCATGATAAAACATAATAAAACATTGCAGAATAGAATGGAGTAAAAAAAAAAAAAAGAGCAACAATAGAGAGAGAACAATAAAACGACAACTATTTTTTTATTTTTTTGAGATTTACAGGTAAAAAAGCTCCTGACTGTTAGCGACTGAATCAAAACGCTACCACAAAAAAACTGTTAGCGATCGCAGGGATCAGGCCTGACTCTGCGAACGCTGCAGTTATGTGTGCTTAGTGTTTTCTAAATGACAGTGATCGATCAATACTGCACTTGGGTGGGCTGGGCTGGGCGGAGGGGGAAAACGCAGGTGCTAGCAGGTATCTGGGCTGATGCCGCTAACAATGCGTTTTTTTGGAACCCTAAACTGCTGGGACGCTAGTATAGATCTGATCAGATCAGATATTGATCTGTTCAGATACTGTACCACTAAGGGAGGTGTATGCTTTGTGCGTGGGTGTTTGCGGTGCTGGCACTAACCTGGGGCGACGCAGACCTTATTTGACCCTAAAACCTAATTGATATCACCCGCCGGGCGATCAGGGGGTTAAACCGTTATTGGGTAATAAATGGCGGGTGCCCTGACAGTATAAAAAACAAACTATCTAACCAGCGTCACCCGTAACAGTTATACGGTGATCACTGGTGAAAGGGTTAACTAGGGGCAATCAGGGGGTTAAAACCTTTATTAGGTATTATATGGGGGTACCTGACGCTATATAAAAACCTGACGGGGAACCTAAATAACTAACTGGCTAACCAGCGTCACCAGTGACAGTTATACTGTGATCACTGGTGAAAGAGTTAACTCTAGGGGCAATCAGGGGGTTAAAACCTTTATTTAGGTTGTAATATGGGGGTACCTGACCTATAAACCTATTTATGAACCTATATAAACCTGGCGGTTACCTAAAAAAAAAAAACTGGCTACCTAGCGGCACCAGTGACACTTATGCAGCGATTAGAAAAACGATCGCTTAGTGACACTGGCAAAAGGGGGTGAAAGGGTTAACTAGGGGCAATCAGGGGGCTAAAACCTTTATTTAGGTTGTAATATGGGGGTACCTGACCTATAAACCTATTTATGAACCTATATAAACATGGCGGTTAACCTAAAAAAAAAATGGTTACCTAGCGACACTAATGCAGCGATCAGAAAAACGATCGCTTAGTGACACTGGCAAAAGGGGGTGAAAGGGTTAACTAGGGGCAATCAGGGGGTTAAAACCTTTATTAGGTAATATATGGGGGTACCTGACACTATATAAAAACCTGACGGGGAACCTAAATAACGAAATAACTAACTGGCTAACCAGCGTCACCAGTGACAGTTATACTGTGATCACTGGTGAAAGGGTTAACTCTAGGGGCAATCAGGGGGTTAAAACCTTTATTTAGGTTGTAATATGGGGGTACCTGACCTATAAACCTATTTATGAACCTATATAAACATGGCGGTTACCTAAAAAAAAAAATGGTTACCTAGCGACAGCAGTGACACTAATACAGCGATCAGAAAAACGATCGCTTAGTGACACTGGCAAAAGGGGGTGAAAGGGTTACCTGGGGGGCAATCAAGGGGTTAAACCTTTATTAGGGGGGGGTGGGGGGCTACCTTGGACCTAAAACTAACTGCACTGACAGTTATTACAGTCACACTGACACTAAATGCAGTGATCAGTAAATAAATGATCACTGCAATTAGTGACACTGTGACTGGGGGGGGAGGGGGTGATCTGGGGGTGATCTGGGGGTGACAGGGGGGTGTTTTGTGTGCCTATGTGTACTGGTGTCAGTGTACTGTTGGTGCACTAACCTGTGTGTGTTGACTCCTCGGCGTTCCGGTCACATAGACCGGCGCACCGAGTGTGACATCACTTCCTCTGCCTGTGTTTTGATTGACACAGACAGAGGAAGCATCTGATTCGCCAGGAGCGATCGCGAGGGGGTGGCCAGAAACCACTGGCCGTCCCCTCATCCCGGATCGCTCCTGAAGCGATCCCGACCGTCCCCGCCGGCCGGGGGGGGTCCGATCGGACCCCCCACGCGCCTGAAGAATGGCACGTACAGGTACGTGGTTCTGCCTGTACGTGCCATTCTGCCGACGTATATCTACATGGGGCGGTCGGGAAGTGGTTAAATACCCCCCCCCCCCCAGGATGCACAGTGAGAGAACACTCCCACTGGGCTGGTTCCGAGAGGTAAGTGCCACTTAATGCATCCAGCTAGACTGCTTTCTACTCTTGCCGGCGGTGACAGTGACACCTACGGTCAAGGAGAACCCAGTGCAACCCAACTGGACTGGTACTGAAACCAGAAATTTAAAAGAATTATCCTGAAGCCCAACTGTGGCTTCAGGCAACTTAATTTTCAAAAAACAATAGCGCCTGCTCGTCAGGAGCCAGTGCTACACAGGTAATTTTTCTCCTTCATTGATATGCGCTGATGAGGTGGCACTGATGGGCACTGATAGGCTGCACTGATGGGCACTGATAGGCTGCACTGATACGGCGGCACTAATGGGCACTGATAAGATGGCACTATTGAGCACTGATAGGTGGCACTGATAAGCACTGATGAGGCAGCACTGAGAGGTGGCACTGATGGTTGGCACTGATGGCCACTGATGGTTGGCCCTCATGCACGGGAGGATGTCCATGGATGCCCTCCCGGCAATTAAGGCCTGCGCTGTAGCTGTCTTTCAGCTATAGAGCGGGCGGCAAGTAGTTAAATGTGGTGGCTGCATTTATTTATTTTTATTCAGTGTATTCAGTGTGATTGGCCCCAAATCTATTCTGCAGCAGGACAACAACCACTAAACATGCAGCCAATGTCATTAGGAACTACCTTTAGTGTAAAGAAGAACAAGGAATCCTGGGAGTGATCCATTGACATCCACAAAGCCCTGATGTCAACATCATTGAGTTTGTCTAGGATTACATGAAGAGACGGAAGGATTTGAGCAGCCTACATTCACATAAAATACGTGCTTAGTTCTTCAAGATGTCTAGAGCAACCTACCTGCCGAGTTACTTCAAAAACTGTGTGCAAGTGTACCTAGAGGAATTGATGCTGTTTCGAAGCCGAAGGTTGGTCACACCAAATACAGTATCTCACAAAAGTGAGTACACCCCTCACATTTTTGGAAATATTTTATTATATCTTTTCATGTGACAACACTGAAGAAATGACACCTTGCTACAATGTAAAGTAGTGAGTGTACATCTTGTATAACAGTGTAAATTTGCTGTCCCCTCAAAATAATCCAACACACAGCCATTAATGTCTAAACTGTTGGCAACAAAAGTGAGTACACCTCTAAGGGAAAATGTCCAAATTGGGCCCAAAGTGTCAATATTTTGTGTGGCCACCATTATTTTCAAGCACTGCCTTAACCCTCTTAGGCAGGGAGTTCACCAGAGCTTCACAGGTTGCCACTGGAGTCCTCGTCCATCGCCTTTACCCTCAACTTCTGTAGCAAGGCAGTGGTCGTCTTGGAGGTGTGTTTAGGGTGATTACCATGTTGGAATACTGCCTTGCGGCCCAGTCTCCGAAGGGAGGGGATCATGCTCTGCTTCAGTATGTCACAGTACATGTTGCCATTCATGGTTCCCTCAATGAACTGTAGCTCCCCAGTGCCGGCAGCACTCATGCAGCCTAAGACCATGACACTCCCACCACCATGCTTGACTCTAGGCAAGACACACTTGTCTTTGTACTCCTCACCTGGTTGCTGCCACACACGCTTGACACTATCTGAACCAAATAAGTTTATCTTGGCCTCATCAGATCACAGGACATGGTTCCAGTAATCCATGTCCTTAGTCTCTTGTCTTCAGCAAACTTTTTGCAGGCTTTCTTGTGCATCATCTTTAGAAGAGGCTTCTTTCTGGGACAACAGCCATGCAGACCAATTTGACTCAGTGGGCGGCGTATGGTCTGAGCACTGACAGGCTTAACCCCTTAAACCCCTTGACCCCTTAAACCTCTGCAGTAATGCTGGCAGCACTCATATGTCTATTTCCTAAAGACAACCTTTGGATATGATGCTGAGCATGTGCACTCAACTTCTTTGGTCGACCATGGTGAGGCCTGTTCTGAGTGGAACCTGTCCTGTTAAACCGCTGTATGGTCTTGGCCATCGTGCTGCAGCTCAGTTTCAGGGTCTTAGCAATCTTCTTATAGCCTAAGCCAGTGATGGCAAACCTTGGCACCCCAGATGTTTTGGAACTACATTTCCATGATGCTCAACTACACTGCAGAGTGCATAAGCATCATGGGAAATGTAGTTCCAAAACATCTGGGGTGCCAAGGTTGGCCATCACTGGCCTAGGCCATCTTTATGTAGAGCAACTATTTTTTTTTTCAGATCCTCAGAGAGTTCTTTACCATGAGGTGCCATGTTGAACTTCCAGTGACCAGTATGAGAGTGAGTGAGAGCGATAATTTAACACACCTGCTCCCCATTCACACCTGAGACCTTGTAACACTAACAAGTCATATGACACCGGGGAGGGAATGGCTAATTGGACCCAATTTGGACTTTTGTTGCCGGCGGTTTAGACATTAATGGCTATGTGTTGAGTTAACTTGAGGTGACAACAAATTTGCACTGTTATACAAGCTGTACACTCACTACATTACATTGTAGCAAAGTGTAATTTCTTCAGTGTTGTCACATGAAAAGATCTAATAAAATAGTTACAAAAATGTGAGAGGTGTACTCACTTTTGTGAGATACTGTATATATATATATATATATATATATATATATATATATATATATATATATATATATATATATATATATATATATATATATATATATATATACTATATTGCCAAAGGTTTTCTGAAGCCTGACTTTACACAAACTTTAATGGCATCCCAGTCTTAGTTCGCAGGGTTCAAAATTGACTTGGCCCACCCCACAGCTGCTTCAATTCTTCTGGGAAGGCTGTCCACAATGTTTAGGAGTATGTCCATGGGAATGTTTGACCATTCTTTCAGAAGCGAATTTTTGAGGTCAGGCACTGATGTTGGATGAGAATGCCTGGCTTGCAGTCTCCACTCTAATTCATCCCAAAAGTGTTCTATCGGGTTGAGGTCAGGACTCTGTGCAGGCCAGTCAAGTTCCTCTACCCAAAACTCGCTCATCCATGTCTTTATGGAGCTTGCTTTTGTGCACTGGTTCAAATCATTTGGTGAATTATGTTTTTTTTTTTTTTCATGGGATGGACTTGACCCCTTAGTTCCAGTGAAGGGAACTCTTAAGACGTCAGCATACCAAGACATTTTGGACAATTTCATGCTCCCAACTTTGTTTGATCAGTTTGGGGATGGCCCCTTCCGGTTCCAACATGACTGCGCACCAGTGCACAAAGCAAGGTCTATAAAGACAAGGATGAGCGAGTTTGGGGTGGAGGGACTTTACTGGTTTGCAAATAGTCCTGACCTCAACCCTATAAAACACCTTTTGGGATGAATTAGGGCTGAGACTGCGAGCCAGGTCTTCTCGGCCACATCAGTGCCTGACCTCAAAAATGCTGGGAAAATGGTCAAACATTCCCATAGACACACTCCTAAACCTTGTGGACAGCCTTCCCAAAACAGTTGTTATAGCTGCAAAGGGTGGGCCAACTCAATATTGAATCCTACAGACTAAGATGGGATGTCCTTAAAGTTCATGTGCATGGAAAGACAGGTGTACCAATACTTTTGGAAATATTGTGTATATATAATTTTTCTGTACTTGCAGTACTTCGCATGAAAAAAGAAAACTATTGCAGCCTCCCCAAAGATATGAGCTTATCCTTTTGAAGCTTCTATTTCCTTAGTCCAGGCAGGTCCATGCTGTGTTCATGAGCTGTGTAAATCTCAGGATTAGAGATACAGAATTTTGACCTTATTTGACAGGTAGAACAACACACATAAAAAATGTAATCTGTGTGTAAATATACAAAAACTTGCCTATAATTGTCCATGACCCTCAACAAGAGTCCTTCAACATCACATTTGTACTGACATCAGAATGGCCTATATTTAACATTTTAGCAGATGTTAAAACTGCAATTTGTGAGAAACAGAGAAGCATATATTATATATCCGAGCAGCTGCCACCCATAATAAATGATAGTATCAAGTAAAGCCCACGTCTAAAAAACTATTCCTTGCATGCAGACTTTTTCTCAGTTCAGTGACCACCACTTCACTATAAAATGATTCTATGTATGTAATTACAGTAGGTTTGTTATTATCCTGGAGTTCCACTTTAGCCATACTAAATAAGTGTCCTTTTTGTTCTAAATGTAGATGGAAACCACATAAAACAAAGGAAAAAGAAAACAAATGCTTTATTTTTTAACAATCATTTATTCATACCAGGTTCAAGCAGACTAAACCAAAACTCTTTGGCTGTTTCAAATTAGCTGCATGGAACAGTTACATGGACATAATTCAATACATTTATCATACTTTTTGGATAAAACTTTGTCGCGTTGGCTCAGTAAGATCTGGGGAGCTTGTATCTTGCTGTCACTGATGGAGCTCTTAGATCTTTCTTTTGGTATACTTTGTATGATAAGGCTAAATAAAGAGATATTCACAAATAGAATAAATAACAATAACAAAAGACCAGGTTAAAGTGGATGTACATCCTCATATATACCCAGTGAAGTGAATAGCCTCAGATGATACACAGAGATGAAAAAAATCTCCCCACATATGTTTTACATGTATATCTGCTGTGTTTAGCTTACTATATTCTTTAGAAAGTGCACATGGTGTTAGAATTTTTACTTCCACTTTCAGCACTGGGGGGGGGGGGGGAGTCTAGGCATACACTGTGTGACAGCTGATTGGAGAAAAGGCACACACCCCCACTCCACATAGTCAGAGGAAGAAATAAATTGGAGAGCTGTGCTGTGAATAGATCCGCTCTCTGCTAATCTATTTAGAGCACCCACCCTGACACAAACTTTCAGCTGCTTTTATCTCCCATATCGGAGAGCTTGTCAGAAGTTATCATGCTGATAACAGAAGAACGGAGCAGGAGAAAGACACAGGACTTAGGGCTTTGGAGAGAGATAAGTAAACACTACAGATATATGTGCCCAGGTCAAATTTCATTAATCAGGTTTACTTCCACTTTAAAGGCTGGCATTGCTCATGTTTGTTCTAATCTGCTGATGACCCCCCTTCAGGAATTTCCTAAATTCCAGTTGAAATTAATGTTAAATTGGTCTTTTCATAAAAACTAAAATGACTTAAAGTGGAGTTCCACCCACTTTTACAACTCTTCAGCATCCCTCACTAAACTGTGCACTGTAAACAAATTGGATATATTTTTTATTGTTTTTTCAGCACAGACTGTATATCTGCTGTATTCATTTTTCACTTCCTCCTCCCTGGCCGCGGCCCATCGCATCATTTCCTGTTTGCAATGCCTCCTGGGAAGGGGCAGCAACTTCCTCTCAAACTGCCGTTGCTATGGAAACCTGACCTGAAATCTATTACACTGCTTATGCTGCACTGAGCATGTACGAGATCTGCAAGGATGAGATCCAGGGAGAAATACAGTCTGGCTTCAGATGCCCACACTTAAGATGGCCACGGCCTGCTGCAAGTTTATAAAATAACAAACTACTGCTAAAAACTAACAAAACAGACCTTAGTTTACAGACTAACTTTACTAGAATACATTAAGCTTGTGTATTATAGGGGTATTTTTATTTAAAAAGTATAATTTCGGCCGGAACACCGCTTTAAGGCCCAGTTCACACCATAGAAACACAGTCTGGATATGTTCCAGGTGCTTTTCTGCATGCGCGTTTTGATGCATTCCATTGCGTTTTGATGCGTTTTTTGTTGTGTTTTTGATACAGTCCAGTGCATTTTTCATAGGAAAAGTTGTCCCTGAAGTTGATCAAGTCAAGTGGGCATTCCATAATACCCCTGCTTTCACCAGCCATGGTTTCTCAACTGAGTTTGCATGTTCTTGTATATGATTATTTGCACTCTTTAAAGATTTTTTTAAATGTTGGCAATATATAAATAAAGGAATAAAAAAAAAAAAAGATATGTAAAGTGCTAACTGCGTGTCTTTACCTATTGTCCTTAAAGTGGATGTAAACCCACTCTCATCCTTTCTAAACTACTGCAATATTGGTTATCTAGAAGGATATACATGCCTCCTGCATGTATACTTATCTGTCAAATGTCTCCCCTCTGTCTGCTATGAGACCCGAAAAACTTAAGATTTTGTGGGTGGGTCTGTTTTCCAGGGCTCAGTGGGTGGAGTCGTGATGTCAGTAGATTCCCCACCCACCTCTACACTCCCCTTGTCAATATGCATTTTCTCCTGTGTATTTCTTACACTGAACTTCTGTTATGATCTCTAACATCCAGTGAAAAGACAGGAAAGTAACCACATGACTTCAGCATGCCAAATCATGCTGAGGTGTGGAACAGCCAATCCTTGCAGAGCTGCTGAAGAAAGGAGTTGGGGTGGGAATTAAAAAATAATGCATGTCTTAGGCTAGTGCATGACATATGTAAATCCCCTGTCATTCACAGCAAGGGGGAAGAACGGACAAAGCTTTCACAGTTTGTCCATTTTTTATTTCACTGAAAAAATATATGAGGATTGCTCAGAGCTGGATTAACTCTTTGTGGCAAGACTGTATGCAGCTGATCTTAAATCCCATACTCTATATTGTGCCCGACAAATTCGGGTTTACATCCGCTTTAAGAAAAAACTCCACTCGTAAACATATTATGTCCACTTGTTTTTTGAAATACAAGCCCCAAAAGTCTCAGTAGAGAAGTTAATCTTTCCAGGTACTTGGGTGAGTCAAATTATTGATCAAATTACAATGGCTAGTCTTTTCCATGAGGCACACTTGAATTTTACTTGATCACAACTGATATGCCTACATTGCCATGCCAAACATTGTGAAAAACTTAGAGTGTACTGTAAGCAATACCCTATACTGGCTAACTTAAGTTATTAAGGATTTATTATGCCAGAGGGCAAGCTAATGGGTTCCAAAAGCTTGCAACCTTAACACCTTACAAAGACACTTGGGTTGATTTACTAAAACTGGCGAGTGCGAAATTTGGTGCGTGCATGGTAACCAATCAGCTTCTAGCTCCAGCTTGTTCAAGCTGAAGTTGAAAGCTGATTGGTTACCATGCACACCTGCACCGGATTTTGCACTCTCCAGTTTTAGTAAATCAACCCCACTGTCACCTTGCCAATACTCCACCCCCACTTCCACCTCCATCACAGTTGGTGACAATACCCTGTGTTTTCGGGTAAGTGGAGCATGTGACAGTGCTCAGGTCTAGCTGCCAATTGCTATTCCTAAATACTGTCACATGGCAAATGGGGCGACATCACTGCTCCCCTTAGCATTTGACACCAGCTGACACTGGGGATTTTAGTTCTCACAATGACAAAGGAAAGAGCGGCAGGGTAGCATGGTCAAAGCTGTCATCAGTGAGGCAGAGACTCACCTTCTCAACCTCTTATGACCCAAAAAGTGAAGGTGACAGTGTCTCTTTACGTTAACTAAGAAAGGTTATCCTTTAAACCCCATTCCAGATTAATTGATGGCTAACAAGACTCTAATATTGCTATGATAGAACATGCCAAACATTGTTACTAAAAACAAAATCCAAACCCAGATTTAATTAATATTTAATTTTTATAGATTAGTACTGAGTATAGAATTTTCACTGCAAACAGCCTTCAAGTAATGAATACAATGTTTTCATTTGTAAGGCATTTGTAAATTTATTTTTTTAATGTGTGTGTGTGTTCCTTTTTTTTGTTACTGTATGTCATGAAATTAAAACATTATATAATTTATTCAAAGGAAATCTGAATGCAAATTGTTATTTTTCCACATATATTTATGCATGTTATTTTATATTTGTGATTATAATATGAAGTAAGAATTGTATTGTATCTGTTGTTTTGCTTGTATGACATATACAAGCAAGACAACAGATGTACTCTCTGTGGACAAAAGAAACTGAATAAGCTCCTTAATTGGCTTAATTTCCTAAAGCATTAAATGGCTTAGACTTCCAGGAACAATGCTTTACTGTTTCCAGGCAAGCAGAATATATGAGTATTATTCTACTTTCCAAACATACAACATGGCAATATATGTGTGTATAAAGTCAAGGTGTCTAATTAACATATTTATCCTTATTTTCAATTCACTATATTTTATGCTGGCATATTGCATTGTAGTTATATGTGGTAGTTCATATGTTGGTAGTGTTCATTTTATTCCTTTGCTAACAATCCTGTGCTTTGCGGTTTCCCTTAAAGCCTAATGTAAGCAGTGTGATATTTACCAGCTTCTCTGGTCTCCCTTCAGCTGCAGGTACCCAAGTACTTGGGAGTCAAGACATGTGGATGCTGTTAAAATGTACATTCAGCCAAAACGTATCTTTCATTTTGTAAAGTGTGGGGAAGGATCAAACCCCTGTTTTAGTTTAACTATCTGCTTACCCTGACTTACTGTTACCAGAGCCATCATGAGAAATCATGGGGCCCTGTAGAGCCTACCTGACATGGTCCCAACCCCCATCCTCCTATCAGTGGCCATGTGCACTATCCCACTGTCTGTAACCCCTTTACCCCCATTATCCCTCACTCTGCACCACCTGCATCTCCCAATACTCTTCTGTGCCTGTATTATACCTCACTTGTATCCCAACATCCTCCACCCTCACCACTACCCTACATTCTGCTGCCCTTGCATCCCCCATTGCCCCACATTGTGCATCTCCTATTACCCCACACTCTGCATTTCTCTGTATCCCCATTACACTTCACTTTGCACCCCCTGCATCCCACTAATACGCCCTATGCTGCATCCCCCATTACCCTGGTCTCTGCACTCCCTAGCCTCATTTTGCACCCCCCTGCATCTCTCATTACCCTGCACCACCTGTATCCTCCAATATCCCCCCCCCCCACACACACACACACATCCCCCTGACACACAGTGCTCCCTGTCATTTTTGGGTTCTTTTAGGCCCATATTTAGGTTTTAGAGTGAAGATTAATTTAGAGGGTTTGTGCCCACTGGTCCTTAAGGCCCCATTTGTAGCATTGTCATTTTGCCCTCTGCATGGCTCAAAGCAGATTCTCTAAAGTTCCTACTCAGTGTGCTTTGCCTGGGAATGCCCCCTTCCTGGGTGCTGTAGTCAGGGAGGAGTAGCAGAGAAAGGGAAGGGTTGGGAAGTTGGTGGGCTGTGAGTGCCTGTCAGACCCCCCTGCTGACCTCCATTCAGGAGGGGTGCCTGTACCCCCCTATTAGCGGCCCTGATGGTTACAATGGTATCAGCAGATAGGAAGTAAGGGAAAATCTCAGGGAAAACAGGGACATGGACATAAATAATAATGCTTCATTTGTATAGTAGAGTAGGAGAAGACTAGAACCCTTATCAGGTTGTTATTGCTGTGTGTGTGTACCTGTTGCAGATTTCCCCTCACTTTTTGAATGGTGAGATTGCAGTCATTGGGAAAGGTATTGAAAGTAAATCTTTCTAAAGGAGCCCCAGAGAGCAGTAAAACTCCTAATCCTTTCCCAATCTAAAACTGATAGATATTAACTTTAAAGTAAGGGATTTGTGCCACACGAACCATGCGACCTCCTGCTACAGCTGTTTACAGGTGTGGCCAACTAGTGGGAGCCTACAAAAACCAAAAGATAACTGTAACAAAGCTTTGCCTATTCGATTATGATGTGGTATATGTGCTAATTTACAGAATCTTCTATTAGGTAGACCAGGAAAAAGAATACTTGCATATTACCAGGAAACCGAAGGTCTTCTCTGGTTCAGACCTACAACAAAGCACAGAACTCCCACAGACCAGAAGAACTTATTCACATTTGGCATGTTGTTCATGAGATGGAAATCATGATATATATATATATATATATATATATATATATATATATATATATATATATATATATATATATATATATTTATCTTTCCCCCATAAAAGATGATGTTGATTTTGTACGTAATGTGGTTATATCTTACACATTTCATGTACAAAGCACCAACCTTTTTTTTTTTACAATTTTTACAATTTACCACAATTCCTGTCCCTAATGCAGCTAACAATCCAGTATCTCCTACAAAATCCCATACACTCTTGGTGCATTTAACCTACAAGTATATTTGTTACTATGAAAGAAAGTTATAGCACACATGCAATACAAAAGCAAGAACATTCAAAGTGCATGTCCATAGTGCAAATCAAAAGGCTTTGCAAAAGTCCTAAAAAATCATGGGGTCCCCTTACAGTAAAAAGTTAAGTCACATGTACCTTACAGTAATGGTGGTCAAAATACAGGTATGGTTTAAAGTTGCATGATTAAATGATACTGAACATAAATCGTTTCCTAAATGAAGAGGTCAGCCTTAAATTTCCATCTGATAAAGTTACTAGCATTAAATTGCTTTAACTTAGTAACAGACTTCTACAAGCAAAGAGTAAATGCACTGTCTAGATCAGCCATTCTCAACCAGGGTTCCGTGGAACCCTGGGGTTCCTCCAGAGGTTGCTAGGGGTTCCTTGAGCGTTGGCTGATGAACCCCCTATTTAATGATGCCAACAAAATTCAAGGTTCAGCACCACTTAGCAAAGCCCAGCAGCATGACACCAAATATCTTTATAGATGTCTTTAAGGGGGACAGTCTTCCTATTGACCACCAATATAAGGAGCATTGTTACTATTAAGCCCTGATGATTTGGTTTTAGTAAGGGTTCCACGAAACATGAAAATTATTTTTGGGGTTCCTCTAGGATTAAAAGGTTGAGAAAGCCTGGTCTAGATGTACTTCTCATATAAATGTATGCGACCCTTCAGTAAATCACATACACAGGTGAAACAGCAGTGTACCGTGTGACTTTCTAATAATATTTTCATATATATTCACACGATTGGGTATTCTTTGCAAAGTGAATTGTCACCCCATTCTCTAAGCTAAGTGAAAATTTGAATTAAATTGCAGAGATGTACGGAAAGATGTCCTCTCCTAACCTGGGCCAACTGCACAGATCCAGTGCTACTCAGATCAGCAGACTGTGAAAGATATCACCCCATACATCAATGCAGTCCACTTCTGCAAAAAAATTCTTTAAGTCTTTTAATTGCAGAACAAACCCTCACAAGAATTACTTGGGGATACTTGTGGAATTCCGAAAAATCAGTCTCAGGGGGCGGACCTAGGTGTTTTCATCCTGATCTTTGTTCTATATCGTAGGATGTTTGTAGGTTAGGACACCTGTGAAACACTCCTGTAGGTAACGTATGGTATATGTGGGATTAAATCTACTACACATTACCCTGGTTTTGAATGATATACCCTGATAATTTCAGTTCCTGTTGTCAAACTCATTTAATATTATAGGGCTTTTTATGCTTATGCTCTCACCTTGGACTGGTTACACCTGAGTCCCCTATGTCCGCTCCACGACTGCTTTTTCGTAATCCTACCAATTACCACCAGTAATGTAAACTGTGCAGTCGCTTTATGTATTGATTTAAAATGATTATGTATATAAAAGGACAAATCAAATTTTTGTTTATTTGTTTGATGATAATAGTGCTGTTCCCTCAAAATCATATGGTCCTGAAGAAGGTACAAATTAAGCAAAATGAGTTGAGCATTCAGAACGATACAAAACTACTCGATTATACGAATAATTGTTATACCATTTGTCATCTACAGTATGTCCTGTATTCTTTAAGGGATAAGTTTGCAGGGGTCGGTTTCCCCATATCTTTAACTTTCTCTAATCCTTTTAAAAAAATACTATTTCTTAATATGTTTATAATAAAAAAAAAAATTAAAGTTTTTGTGTCTCAGGTTGTGCCTTTCAAATCCACCATTGACCGCACAAGTAATTCTTGTAAGGCTGGGTTCACATATGTGCTTGTTTCCCCGCATCCAATTCGCATGACATGTGAGTGTGACCTGCTCTCAATGGAGCCAGTTCACACAGGCTTGGGGCGGCCGCGGTCAGCATTACAAAAGGGTCCTGTGCATATTTGGGTCCAGGTTCAGGTGGGAATTCAGGCAAAAATTCTTGCTGGGAACCGCGGCTGCACATATGTGAACCCGGCCTCAGGGGTTTTTTTTTGCTTTTGTTTATTGGATGTGGCACTTTTTTGAAAGCAAAGTTGCCTTAAAGTCCTTTAATTATACTCTAACTGCTCTGCCGCAGAAACATACAGTAAATGATGGTACTTGTAGTCCCTAAAAACTTAGAGGAATGCAAGCTGCTCAATGCTAACCTAGACTCTTATCTCCTAAAATGTGTCTGCTGAAATTTTTTGCACCTGCTGCAACCTTAAAAGCTATTTCCTTCTGTATAATATCATATTGTACACTAACATTGAAATACAGAACCTGGACATAGCAAACACTAAGAACTCCAAGAAAATCGGATGTTGTTTCTACAAGATTAACCGTGTTGATCTGGCATTTTCAAATGTTGGGACTATCTCAGTGATCAGAGAGACAGAGGTCAGTATAGATGAAGACTTATGTGAAATAATCTAGTACTTGTAGAAGGTCAATTCAGGTTAACTCATCCTTAATCCTATCTGGCAGACCTTTTTTAAATGGGCTCAGGGAGCAGACACATTCCACTGAGCACTGGAAGCTTGTTGTATCCAGTTCATTAAGCATTCTAGTGCCACACTGAGCACCTCTGATAATCATGGTCCTATAGATGAAATAGATTTTTTCTTCTTTTCTTTCCCACAATGAGGGGATATCACAGTTTCTCTATACTTCCTTTTTTCACATGCTTTTTCACATTGATGCCTTAAACTGCATAAGTTCCTCCTGTTTGCAAAGGGGTCATTATATCATGACATGATTTTCCTGTTATTTATGTATTGCTCAATATAAACAGCTAAGATTCTCACCATATGTTTATTGGATGCATCATAGCACCACGTTGTTACCACAAAAGCTTGCAAAAAGCTAAACATAAAACACTGAACAGAAACAGATGCACAGCTGTATTTTGCCGTAGAATTTAGAATTTAAAGGACCTTTACAAAGTGTCATTCTTGTCCATTTAATGTAAAATTTACAACAGGCTTGGGCTTGACGGGGTTTGATTTACTAATCACACAAGAGTCCTTTCACACAGGCTTTTCCTGATCAGGTCTGCCTGTGCGTTTGTCAGGTGGACCTGATCGGAAACTTCATGCAAGTCTATAGGCAGGCGGATATAAACAGATACATTAAGTGTTTGTTAGCGTCCACCTAACTCCAAGTCTGTCCAGGTCCTTTTCAGTTTTTCCAGACCTAATCGCAAAGGATTGGAAATCGCCTCATGCAAATGGATGTAAGTCCATTTTCAATCAACCACTCATAGCTCCAACATGGATCTAGAAAGGTCATTGTCAAAATGCAGACAAATATAAGTACAGACATTCGATTCAGCAGACAGTCTGTTCAAGGATCCCCTGCTGAATGGAGTGGGCAAAATCCATGCGAACGGACCATAAAGGAGTAAAGGGCTCTGTGACCTGTTACCTACCTTAGTGAGTTAATTCAAGAATTGAGTATTCTTCACTTCAGTCACTAAGCTGAGTGAAAACTCACTTTGCACACTGAACATTCCCTACTTCCTTAGTAATTTAACCCTGATCTGTATTTTCAAGGTACATGAACATGATGGGGTTATTGGTTAAGGGGGTGGCCCACCCAAAAATTATATTGCAATTATAGATGAAGCTTGGCCTGAAGCACTCCCTGGATTCTAATATAACTTGAGCACTGTGCAATGTGGTGATAAGATCTCGCTGACATAGATAGTTAAGTCCCCAAGAGATATGAGGAACAACTGGGTGTCTTATCTCTTCAATAACTATTAAAAATTGAAATAGGAGCTTTGAGTATATTTTTAGGAAATGACATAGCCCTTAAAATATCCTCTGGAAATCTAACTCTGGAAACCTAACTAATTGGGAAAAATATGCTCATGCGCTAGGCTAGGTTATCTGCCACTAGGTTGTTGTATGATAGGTATAGAAAAGAATCACCCCCCTTTAAAATAATCACATTTTGTTGCTTTGCAGCCTAAAATGAAGACACAGTTTTTGTATTATCCAGCTGTATTTTAAAACATTCAAAAACAGAATCACTGAGTTGGAAAAAGGATCACCCCCTCCTAAAAATAACTGGAAAACTCAATTATGTGTGGCTAGCCACCTTCTCAATGACACACAAAGCCATTTAACGTTCCACTGTGATTAGATATGGTCATTTGATTAGCTCAGCATGAAAAGAGCTATTAGAAATCAAAAGGAAGAACTCCGGACAGCCGCACACCGGAAAAATAAAATCCAAAGGGTTTATTTAAAAGCAAAAAAGCACCACAATCCAAACACAGCAAAAAGGGGGGTACAGAGCTGACGCGTTTCGCACTGTATTTCAGTGCTTACTCATAGCTTACTCACATCTATGAGTAAGCACTGAAATACAGTGCGAAACGCGTCAGCTCTGTACCCCCCTTTTTGCCGTGTTTGGATTGTGGTGCTTTTTTGCTTTTAAATAAACCCTTTGGATTTTATTTTCCGGTGTGCGGCTGTCCGGAGTTCTTCCTTTTGATTTCTAATCGTTGTGCTATTAGCCAGCACCTGGGGCTCCCACACAGGAGCAGGAGCATTCGCTTGTAGGGAGAGTCTTGGAGCGGTGGTCGTTTGTTTTTCATGAAAAGAGCTATCCTGGAGCATTTCAGTCCCTGGTAGTGCATAGTTGTGGACAGCCACATGTCAGGAGATGGATACACATTTTTTGAAAGGCTTTATCAATGCTTAGAAGCACATTGAAGTCTATTATTAAGAAGTGGAAGGTATTTGGTACAGCACAGACCCTCTCTTGATCAGGACGTCGCTCCAAACTGGATGAAAGAGCCAGGACGAAACTGGTCAGAGATGCTACCAAGAGGCCTACAACAACTCTGAAGCAGTTGCAGAAATGTATGACAAAGAGTGGTCATTGTGTGCATATGACAATAATATCACAAATTCTCAACAAATGTAGCTTGTATGGGAGGGTTGCAAGAAAAAAGCCACTCCTCAAGAAAGGCTACATGCAGTCACAACTAAGCTTGGCCAAAACGCACCTTAAAGATTCTGAGGCCAAAAAGATATTATGGCCAGATTCACTAAAATGTAATTATTTCATTATTTGGCCTCAACACCAAACGATATGTCTGGAGGAAATCCAATACAGCTCACCATCCAAAAAGCACCATTCCTACAGTAAAGTGTGGAGGTGGTAATATCCTGTTATGGGGTGTTTCTGCAGCAGGGACTGAAGCACTTGTCAGGATAGATGAAAAAATGGATGGGGAAAAATGCCATCTGTAAGGGAACCCCTTCCCACACTCCGCTTGAATGCTTCCATCAGTATACAGTCTCCTCCAGTCTGAACATCAGAGATTAGATATTATAGCTGATCGTACAACACTAGCTGATACTAGCTTGTAGAAACATGGAATGTTTATTTAAACAAACTCACACAAAATATATGCCACAGGAGGACACCCCCCCCCCCGATCATATTACCCCAACAATACAACTGTATTTAAGAACATAAATACCATGAGCTAATTAACTAGTCACTTAACCCAGCCTAGGTGACTCAATGCTCACTCAAAACAATGTTGTGAATAATCAGATATCCACACTTCAGGTCAAACTTGTCGGTTTCGATCTCACAAGTTACAGTACACATTATCATAAGGAAAAACACAGAACACCTTTGGACAATAGCCATAGACCCCAGTAGCAGACTGTCTGACTCCTACATTGAACAGAGATCAATGTGACCAGCTCTTTCAATTAACATGTATAGTTCAGAATCAAACAAACCAGGAATAGTCTTTATATATTTCTTGAGAGATATTGTTGATAAATATTACTGTCCCATTTGAAGTACTCCAAACCACATTCTCAGTGTCCATTAAGTAGCTGACCATCCTTTTCTCGGTCACCCTGTGCCCCTAATAGACACAGGTTGACTTACACATAAAGCCCCATACACACGGTCGGACTTTTTCATCAATTTCCCGTCAACCCGGTCCGATCACACCAAATCCGATCGTGTGTACGCTTGTCCGACCGGACAAAGTGCTACGCATGCTCAGATCACATTACAAGACCAAAGCTATTGGCTACTAGCCTCTACGTAGTCCCGTCGTAGGCAACAAACGTCACCACGTTCAGAATGATCGGATTTTCCGACAACTTTGTCCGATCGTGTGTACGCAAAACCAACATCAGACAAAGTATGACGGACATGGTCCGACGGACCTGGTCCACGGATTGTCCGCGCGTGTGTATGGGGCTTAAGAGATACAAGGGAAGCTGGGTTCCCCAGGCCCCCCGTTAAAGTGCCTCCCGTCACACCATCAAATTCTTAAGGAAATTCTGCTGCCCTTGCCAGAAATTTGTCAAAAAAGGTTTACCTTCCAACATGACAATGACCCAAAGCACACAGCAAAAATAACCACACAGTGGTTGAAGGAGAGAAAAGTGAATGTTTTCACATGGCCTAGTCAGAACCAAGGCTTAAACCCGATTGAAAATCTGTCCTGCAAAGAAGAGTGGGTGGGCAAATATTGCAAAGTCTAGATGTGCAAAGTTAGTGAAGACATATCCCAGCAAACTGCATGCTTGGCCAATCACAGCGCCGGCAGCGAGGAGAGCCATAATTAGCCACAGGCAGGATGCCTGTGGCCAATTATAGCTCAGGGGGTTTAGTACACGCCCCACACTATATAAGGTCGCCTGTGCGGCGGCCTTGTGTAGTGTGTTGCGGTGTTCATAGAGAGAAGGATAGGCAGGGACAGTGTCTTCATTCCTTTTGTGATTGAACCTAGCGCAGTTACAGTGGGTGTATTGTGCCTCCTGCACAGTATATACCTGAAGCTACCCCCAATCGCTGTCGTTGTTCTATTGCTATACCAAAGGCAGTGACAGTGGGTATACTGTGCCTCCTGCACAGTATACATCTGAAGCTACCCCCAATCGCTGTAGTTGTTCTATTGCTATACCAAAGGCAGTTAAAGTGGGTGCCTGTATTTTGCCCCCTTCACAGTATAGTGCCTACACAATATAGTATATATACACCTGAAGCAACCCCCAATTGCTGTAATTGTTCTGTTGCTATACCACAGGCAGTTACAGTGGGTGTATTGTGCCCCCAATACAGTATACACCTGAAGCAACCCCCAATTGCTGTAATTGTTCTGTTGCTATACCACAGGCAGTTACAGTGGGTGTATTGTGCCCCCTGCACAGTATACACCTGAAGCTACCCCCAATTGCTGTAGTTGTTCTGTCGCTATACCACAGAAGCTACCCCCAATTGCTGTAATTGTTCTGTTGCTATACCACAGGCAGTTACAGTGGGTGTATTGTGCCCCCTGCACAGTATACACCTGAAGCTACCCCCAATTGCTGTAGTTGTTCTGTCGCTATACCACAGGCAGTTAAAGTGGGTGTATTGTGCCCCCAATACAGTATACACCTGAAGCTACCCCCAATTGCTGTAGTTGTTCTGTTGCTATACCACAGGCAGTTACAGTGGGTGTATTGTGCCCCCAATACAGTATACACCTGAAGCTACCCCCAATTGCTGGAGTTGTTCTGTTGCTATACCACAGGCAGTTACAGTGGGTGTATTGTTCCCCCTGCACAGTATACACCTGAAGCTACCCCCATTTACTGTAGTTGTTCTGTCGCTATACCACAGGCAGTTAAAGTGGGTGTATTGTGCCCCCAATACAGTATACACCTGAAGCTACCCCCAATTGCTGTAGTTGTTCTGTTGCTATACCACAGGCAGTTACAGGGGGTGTATTGTGCCCCCAATACAGTATACACCTGAAGCTACCCCCAATTGCTGTAGTTGTTCTGTTGATATACCACAGGCAGTTACAGTGGGTGTATTCTGCCCCCAATACAGTATACACCTGAAGCTACCCCCAATTGCTGTAGTTGTTCTGTTGCTATACCACAGGCAGTTACAGTGGGTGTATTGTGCCCCCAATACAGTTTACACCTGAAGCTACCCCCAATTGCTGTAGTTGTTCTGTTGCTATACCACAGGCAGTTACAGGGGGTGTATTGTGCCCCCAATACAGTATACACCTGAAGCTACCCCCAATTGCTGTAGTTGTTCTGTTGCTATACCACAGGCAGTTACAGTGGGTGTATTGTGCCCCCAATACAGTTTACACCTGAAGCTACCCCCAATTGCTGTAGTTGTTCTGCTGCTATACCACAGGCAGTTACAGTGGGTGTATTGTGCCCCCAATACAGTATACACCTGAAGCTACCCCCAATTGCTGGAGTTGTTCTGGTGCTTTACCACAGGCAGTTACAGTGGGTGTATTGTGCCCCCTGCACAGTATACACCTGAAGCTACCCCCAATTGCTGTAGTTGTTCTGTTGCTATACCACAGGCAGTTAAAGTTGGTGTATTGTGCCCCCAATACAGTATACACCTGAAGCTACCCCCAATTGCTGTAGTTGTTCTGTTGCTATACCACAGGCAGTTACAGTGGGTGTATTGTTCCCCCTGCACAGTATACACCTGAAGCAACCCCCAATTGCTGGAGTTGTTCTGTTGCTATACCACAGGCAGTTACAGTGGGTGTATTGTGCCCCCTGCACAGTATACACCTGAAGCTACCCCCCAATTGCTGGTGTTCTCATCTCCCTGCAGGCCATTAGTATGTCTGGAAGGCCAACAAGGAGAGGCAGACAGTCACGAGGCAATAAAAGAGGGCAAGCAGGCTCTGTGTCTAGAGGCAACAGTGCTGGTCGTGGATGCGGTTCATCGTCATCAGCACGTGGCCATGGGACACGCTTGTCCTTATTTTTGGCAGCTGGACATGTTGAGCCGCAACATGCCGAAGACTTGATAGAGTGCATGACCAAGCCCTCCTCATCCTCTCTCACCCAGGCACAGGGTACTGGCAAAGCAGCTGCCAACGTGTCCTTTTCCCTCGTCTCAATGGCATCAGTCACTCCTTCCCTAGACCCACCATGTCCTCCTGAGGAGTCCCCTGAACTGTTTGACCACAGTGTTGGGTACATGCTCCGGGAGGATGCCCAGCGTTTTGAAGGCTCTAATGATGATACCCAGCTAGAGGAAAGCAGTAGCGTGAGCCCAGAGAGAGGGGATGCTCAAGAAGGACAGCAATCTGGCAGTCATGTTCCACCAGCTGCAGCATACTGCCAGGTTTGCTTCAGTGATGAAGAGGGAGGGGATGATGAGGTCACTGACTCCACGTGGGTGCCTGATAGGAGAGAGGAGGAGGAGGCACATCTCCAACGAGGCAGAATGCCCTCTGGGGGCCAGCTTAAGGGCAGCACACCGAATAAATCACACCGCAGAGCTCCGCCTGTGCAGGGCACTGCCTCTGTGCGTTATTACAAAAGTTCTTTGGTGTGGGCCTTTTTTGAGACGAGTGCACTTGCACTACATGGTTTTGGTAAACCTGAAGGAAAAAATCTGCAGAAAATCTGATAGTGTGTACGGGGCAACATTGTTACATTACATTACAACATTGTTACATTAATTTCTCCAACCCAGGTTGAATTTTGATTTAGGAGAATTTGCTGATCACAATATTTTGAAGTTGATTTAGGCTCGGTTCACACTGGGGCAACTTTGGATCCGACTTCAGAAAAGGTTCCTGTACTACTTCAATCCAACTTCTAGGCGACTTGTACCTATTGATTTCAATGGAAGTAGCCTCCAAGTCGGATCTCCATCTATATTGAAGCGACAGTGTCGCCTCTCTCACAGAAAAATCAGCTATCGAGGGGGAACTCCACACTGAATTTTAAATAAAAAACCGGCATGGGTTCCCCCTCCAGGAGCATACCAGGCCCTTAGGTCTGGTATGGATTTTAAGGGGAACCCCCTACATCGAAAAAACGCCGTGGGGGTCCCCCAATATCCATATCAGACCCTTATCCAAGCACACAGCCTGGCCGGTCAGGAAGGGGGGTGGGGATGAGCGAGTGCCCCCCCCCCTGAACCGTACCAGGCCGCATGCCCTCAACATGGGTGGTGGGTGCTTTGGGGAAGGGGGGCGCCCTGCGGCCCTCCTACCCCAAAGCATCTTGTCCCCATGTTGATGAGGACAAGGGCCTCTTCCCGACAACCCTGGCCGTTGGTTGTCTGGGGCTGCGGGCGGGGGGCTTATCGGAATCCGGGAACCCCCTTTAATAAGGGGGCCCCCAGATCCCGGCTCCCCACCCTATGTGAATGAATATGGGGTATATTGTACCCCTACCCATTCACCTGGGGAAAAAAAAGTGTCAATTAAAAAAAAAAACACAACACAGGTTTTTAAAGTAATTTATTAATCAGCTCCGGGGGTCTTCTTCTGACTTGGGGGCCTTCTTCTGACTTCTCCGCTCGGCCTCTTCTCCCGGTGTCCGCCCTTTTCTCCCGCTCTCCGGCATTGTCTCCCGCTCTTCTGCTGGCTCCTCCGTCCTTCTTCCCTCTTCCCTCTTCTCCCTTCTTTCTTCTTTCGTTGTTGACAAGACGCTCTCTCCCGCTGTAATGCCGTGTGAGCGCTGTGCGATCACTTATATAGGAATGGGGTGGGGTCACCCGGTGGCCCCGCCCCATATGACATCACCATCCCAGCATGCATCGGGCCCTGATGTCATAAGGGGCGGGGCCACCGTGTGACATCACCTGGTGACCCCGCCCCATTCCTATATAAGTGATCGTGCAGCGCTCACACAGCATTACAGTGGGAGAGAGCGTCGTGTCAACAACGAAAGAAGAAAGAAGAGAGAAGAGAGAAGAGAGAAGAGGGAAGAGGAAAGAGGGAAGAAGGACGGAGGAGACCGGGCTCCCTCGCTGGTAAAAGAGCTGCAAGAAGATAGCGGAGGAGCCGGCAGAAGAGCGGAAGATGACGCCGGAGAGCGGGAGAAGAGGCCGGACACCGGGAGAAGAGGTCGGACACCGGGAGAAGAGGCCGAACAGAGCGTCGGAAGTCGGAAGAAGGCCCCCGAAGTCGGAAGAAGACCCTCGGAGCTGATTAATAAATTACTTTAAAAACCTGTGTTGTGTTTTTTTTTATTGACACTTTTTTCCCCAGGTGAATGGGTAGGGGTACGATGCACCCCATACTCATTCACATAGGGTGGGGGGCCGGGATCTGGGGGCCCCTTATTAAAGGGGGTTTCCGGATTCCGATAAACCCCCCCCCGCAAGCAGACGCCGACAACCAAAGGCCAGGGTTGTCGGGAAGAGGCCCTTTTCCTCATCAACATGGGGACAAGGTGCCCAAAGCACCCGCCTCCCATGTTGAGGGCATGTGGCCTGGTACGGTTCAGGAGGGGGGGTGCGCTCGCTCGTCCCCACCCCCTTTCCTGATCGACCAGGCTGCATGCTCGGATAAGGGTCTGGTATGGATTTGGGGGGACCACCACGCTGTTTTTAAAATCCATACCAGACTTAAGGGCCTGGTATGCTCCTGGAGGGGGAACCCATGCCGGTTTTTATTTAAAATTTTGGATTGGAGTTCCCCCTCGAGAGCTAATTATTCTCTGATTGGCCGCGGCCAAATTCGCCTGGCCTGGGGCGACTTAAAGTCATGTTTTAAGTCGCCCCAAGTCATGTTGAAGTCGCTTCAAGTCGCGCTGTTATTCATACTCAAGTCGTGTCCGAGTTGCCTCCAAAAGTCGCGCTGGAAGTCGTGTTGCCCCTGTGTGAACCAAGCCTTACTAATGTCATAGAAATGTTTCAACTTGTGAAGCTGTGTTTCAGTCATCCAATCACATGCATTTTCAAGTAAAGAATATGGCTTCTGTTAAATGATATGTTTTTAAATAAACAGTAGGAAGTTATCCTGTGTCGGCAGCACACAGGAAAGCCAGACTGCTGCCCTCACACAGAGTACACATGTCCAGTCTCCAAGTAGTCCAACAGTCCCTAATACATAGGCAAACAACAATGTGGCCCAGGATATTGCTGGAGACCCAGGTCCCAGCTCTTAAAGAGGCATTTTTTTTAACTTAGTGTAACTATGAGATCTGAGGTCTTTATGATCCCAGATCTAATATTTAGGAGGCCTTGTCATGCTTTTTTTCTATTACAAGGGATGTTTGTAATAGGACTAAAAGTGAAACAATTTTTTTTAAAAAAGAACAGTGAAAAAAATAAAAATAAAAGGTAAAATAATAATAAAAAAATAAAATAATTTTAAACTTGCCCCATCCCGCCGAGCTTGCGTGCAGAAGCGAACGCATACGTGAGCAGCGCCCGCATATGAAAATGGTGTTCAAACCACACATGTGAGGTATCGCCGTGATCGTTAGAGCGAGAGAAATAATTCTATCCCTAGACCTCCTCTGTAACTCAAAACATGCAACCTATGTAGATTTTTAAGGGTAAAAGTTTGTCGCCATTCCACAAGCGGGCCCAATTTTGAAGCGTGACATGTTGGGTATCAATTTACTCGTTGTAACATCATAGTTTCATAGTTTCATAGTTAGTAAGGTTGAATAAAGACATCAGTCCATCCAGTTCAACCTGAGCGAGTGTCTACAATTGTCCCCATCCCTGTACATTGCACACTCACATCAGTCCCTACCCTCAAGGAGCCCACAATCTAAGGTCCCCATTCATATACTAGGGCCAATTTTTTGGACAGAAGCCAATTAACCTACCTGCATGTCTTTGGATTGTGGGAGGAAACCGGGGTACCCGGGGGAAACCCACGCAGGCACAGGGAGAACATGCAAACTCCAGGCAGGAAGTGTCATGGTTGGGATTTGAACCAGCGACCCTTCTTACTGCTAGGTGGGAGTGCTAACCACTACACCACTGTGCCGCCTTTCACAATATAAAAAAAATTGGGCTAACTTTACTGTTGTCTTCTTTTTTAATTCATATAATGTATAATGTTTGGGGGTTCTACGTAATTTTCTAGCAAAAAAATCTGTTTTTAACTTGTAAACACCAAATCTCGAAAAGAGGCTCGGTCCTTAAAGAGGGATTGTACCTGCAAACATTTTTTTTAAAAGCCAGCAGCTACAAATACTGCAGCTGCTGACTTTTAATAAATGGACACTTACCTGTCTCCCAGTTCCAGCGATGTCAGCAGCAGAGGCCGATCAATCGCTCGGCTTTCTGCTGTTGCCGGCGCCATTCTCGGTGAGGGAATCAGGAAGTGTCGCCTTTGCGGCTTCACTTCCCGGTTCCCTACTGCGCATGCGCGAGTCGGGCGACGCAATGAGAATCTTCTGCGCTGTCTGCCGGGACACGTGTGTGTCCCGGCAGACAGCGTGCCGGGACAGGAAGTGACGTAAACTCCCGTGGGAGTCTATGCCCGGAAGTGGGTGCAGATACCTGTCTTAGACAGGTATCTGCACCCCCCTCCCCCTGAAAGGTGCCAAATGTGACTCCGGAGGGGGGGAGGATTCCGAAAAGCGGAAGTTCCACTTTAGGGTGGAATCCCGCTTTAAGTGGTTAATAAATCAATTACATTGACAGGCACATATTGAAAAACTTGAGCACATGCTCCAAACACTGCTGCAGGCTTATCTGTGCACTTATTGTAAGGAGACTGGGGGAAGTAATAATATTTTCCAAAGCAGAACAATTGATCATTTGACGGTGGCTTTATTTTCTATTTTATCTATTACATCCTACACACTGCAAGATAGTGATACTAGTATTAAACTGATCACTGAAATTTCAAGGTAATTTAATGTAACTTTCATTCATTTAAATCTGCAAGTTTTTTGTTTTTTTTTGCATTAAAGGTTGTTTAGGCACTCACTGTTTTAGGGTGACAAACCTCTGTCCCTGTCTCCCAACTGTTCTCCAGCATTATCATCCTGCCTAACGTGCTCCTAGTAGAGACCACAAGTAGCTATTTTAACACACATTACGCAGGCATAGACTACTGTTGCTACCATTAAGAAACCCATTCTAAGAAATGCCTTGTACCCATTGCACATGGGCAAGACGTGGCTGTAAAGAGGCTGTGGGGAAACCAGCAGTACTGAGATGCAACAAAAGCAGACGGTTTTTATAGAAGAAAAAAATGTAATTCAGTTAGGGGTTACATGTACTTTAATCAGGAACCTTCTAATTTCTGTGGATAGTTCTACATCGGGTTTTTTTTTTTTATAAACATGTAGAAACTTTGTATGAAGAAACTTTTGTGTTAGCTTGTGCTAAATTTTGGGGCTAGCCCAAAAAATGAAATAGCTGGAGTGTAGTCAGAAAATGTCTACTACTTGGTTGTTTTTGCTCATTTGGGCATTCCCAAAAAAACTGTTGTATGTTTCTAAGTAGAACGACCAAGCTGCTGCAAACTTTGCAGGCCATTGTTCCTATTTAATGCACATAGAAAATCTGTTTCTCCTTTTTTGTTTTAGTATTTTGGATAGTTCCTTATTATTTTTATATTGAGAAATCTAATTTCATGTTCTAGTTGCACAAAGCCAGAGGTGGAATTTTTTTGCTGATTATTGTATTCTACTTCTGTTCCATATGTTTATCTTTCATATCTCTCCCTACACAGACAGGACATAATGGCTGCTGTTTTGTAAGTTCAGATTGATTGCCAATATACTGTATATATAATGAGGCAGCCAAGTGCTGATGATCAATGTCAGCATGAAAATACAGACGGAAGCAGGTGAATTGAACATTCACTTGGGCGTTAAAGCAAGCAGCCCAGCTTTATTGTATGTCGTAAAAGTGTAGCACTAAATAAAATTACCATGTGCAAAACACCATATATGACATTCAAAATTGTTCAATCCAAAAATATACTTATGCAAAAGTGCAAAATATATTATATTCATAAAGTGCAAAGTTCATAAATTAAGAAAAAAGAATCCCCCTTCATCGGGACTTTATAGGCAGCAACCACACATATAAATTTAGAAAATATATTTTATTGGGTATACATAAAATCATTCAATCATATGATGACCGATGGTTAAAAGGACATAGAGAAAATACTACACAAGTATAGAAAAAAACATAGAAAAGACAAAAAACACGACAGGTTACATGATATGCATGACAAAAAGATAGTTGTCACTCTCCGGTATATAATGATCTCCGGTACCATATATGGCCACTCCTTGCGATCACCAGGCAAATTGAATGGGTAAATTCCCATTTTTCTGATATTATCGTGTATTTCTGATGCTCTTGGTTGGTATCTATTGACACCCCCAGCTGGTGGCGCTTCATCCATTTTTCCAAGTTATATGGTGGAACATTTCACATGTAAGACAAAATCACTACTGCATATACTCTTATAAAATACCCCTGACGAAGGTACTTTGACCAGAAACGCGTCGGGTACCAGAGATCATTATATACCGGAGAGTAACAACTATCTTTTTGTCATGCATACCATGTAACCTGTCATGTTTTTTGTATTCTCTATGTTTTTTTGTTTACTTGTGTACAGGGGCGTACCTAGAGCATTTGGCACCCGGGGCGGATCCTATATATGGCACCCCCTCGCTGTCCATTCATATGTACCAGGATGCGATTCCTTCCATTGTCATACACCGCCACTCAAAAAACAGTAGTAGGAAAAAGGTTCATTGCTTAAAGCAGCCGACTTTATTAAACCATGTAAAACCTTATAATTACACTGCACTCACAAGTTTTTCTTTGCCTTTGGACCTGCACCTGCACCAGATACATGCAGCGTTAAGATGGCCGCCACTGCCCCAAGAACGGAAGCCGACTTGCGCTCCAGGAATGTAATGTGACGTCAACGGAAGTGACGTATAGGCTAGGGAACAACCGCCTCAACTAGTTTCATCTCTGATTGGACATCTTCAACTAACAACAACTAAATTAGGTACTTGAAGTAGAACTGTAGGAAAAAATATTTTTTTTTCATTTTGGTCGCAGATCGCTGCCATTACTAATAAAAAAAAATGTATAATAAAAATGCCATAAAACTATCCCCTATTTTGTAGACGCTATAACTTTTGCGCAAAGTCAGTCAGTTTATTTTTCGCCATCTGTGTCCCATTGGGGATATTACCTTCACTTCCTGTCCCATAGCCAAAACAGGAAGTGATAGAAAATCCCCATAAACTAATGGAATTACTTGGGGACTTGAGGAAGTGTCACCATTGGAAAATTTCACCTCTATTACATTTCTGGGGGCAACCCACAATGTGGCATTTTCTTTTACTTTCACATTTAATGATACTGGTAAACAGGACCGATAGAGAGGGTGAATCTCCCTAATGGGGGCACAGACAGCAATCCAAATCTGGCAGATGTTCTAATCCCTCTCCACTTTGTCCAAAACAAAACGTTTCTGTGCAGCGCACTCCACAGCCGCAATGGAGATATGTGAACTGGCTCCATAGGGAGCCAGTCACATTCTCCTGCTATGCGAATTGGATGCAGAGAAACCCGCATCTAATTCGCATAGGTGTGAACCCGGCCTAAAAGTAAAAGAAAATCCCACATTTTGGAATGCCCCCAGAAAAGTAATATGCCGCGTACACACAAGCTTTATTTCCGTTGGAAAAAACTTGGATGGTTTTTCCGACGGAATTACGCTCAAGCTTGGTTTGCATACACATGGTCACACAAAAGTTCTCTGAACTTTTGACCGTCAAGAACGCGGTGACGTAAACACTATGGCGAGCCAAGAAAATGGAGTTCAATGCTTCCGAGCATGCATTAAATTGTTTCCGAGCATGCGTAAGAATTTTGTGCGTTGGAACTGCTCAGACGATCGGAATTTCCGATCGGAACTTTTTCCGAACGAAAAATAGAGAACCGCTCTCAATTTTGCTGGCGGGAATTCCGCCAGCAAAAGTCCGATGGAGCATACACACAGTCGGAATTTCTGAGCAAAAGCTCACATCGGACTTTTGCTGGGGGAATTTCTGAATGGCACTGGTGGGCAAAAGGGCGTACAGGTACATCCCCTTTAAGAAGTGGCGCTGCGGGCGCGCGCCTGCCGCGTTCTCCGTGACTGTAATGTCGCAGTCCCGATAAAAATCACAGATCGCCACCATTACTAATAAAAAAAAAATTTATAATAAAAATGCCATAAAACTATCCCCTATTTTGTATCAAACCAATCAATATACGTTTATTGCGATTTTTTTTTTACCAAAAATATGTAGAAAAATACATATTGGCCTAAACTGAGAAAAAACTTTTTTTTTTTATATATATATATTTGGGGGATATTTATTATAGCAAAAAGTAAAAAAATAATGTGTTTTTTTCAAAATTGTCACTCTTTTTTTGTTTATAGCACAAAAAATAAAAACTGCAGAGGTGATCAAATACCACTAAAAGAAAGGGAGTATATCCTTCCGGGGCTGAAGTGGTTAAATATACCATTACATTTTTTTGGATATATTTGTTCAATAAGTGTAAAAAATACCTGTGTTATCTTAAGGAGGGTATTTAACCCTCATAGCAGTGGTGGCTCATCCATTAGGGGCACAGGGGCACCGCCCCCCTAATCCATGCGCCCAGCCCCTAATCCACATGCAGGGCGACGAACGCATGGATTTCAATAGGGTTTTTTTTTAAGCACATGATTAGAGCCTGAGGCTCTAATTAGCTTCAAAAAAGGGTAGGCTCAGGGCGCAGAGCACTGTGCCCTGAACCCACCCAGTTGTGTGACAATAGCAAATTAATTGTCTTCCTGATTCTCCTCCCGGCCAATCAGGAAGTGGCTCCTGAGACCAGATTGGTCGGGGAGTCTTATGACTTCCGACCAATCGGGTCTCAGGAGCACTCACTTACTATTCGGCCATGAGGAGAAGCAACAGCCACCGCTCTTCCCTGGAGCAAGAAGCAGCATCGGCCTCCTAAAGTAAGGCCACTGATAGCCGCTGACTGTCTCCCGCTGGGGGGGGGACTGATCGCCACCGTCAGTCTCCCGTGGTGGTGGGGGGGGCACTGATCACCGCCATCCATCTCCTGCACGGGGAGCAGGTTTGTTTGCTGCCCCCCCCAAACAAAATAGTAAGCACCAGCCGCCACTGCAGTTCCAAGGCTTACAGAACAAATAGTCACTATCTTTTGGAGACTGGCAGATTTAGTAGATTACCAAAAGAGAACAGGACAAGGCTGACACCACACAGTCCAAAACAACTCTGTGGGGGTTATTTACTAAACGCAAATCCACTTTGCACTACAAGTGCACTGCAAGTGCACTTGAAAGTGCACTTGCAGTGCACTGGGAAGTGCAGTCGCTGTAGATCCGAAGGGGACATGCAAGGAAAATAAAAAACAGCATTTTAGCTTGCACATGATTAGATGATAAAATCAGCAGAGCTTCCCCTCATTTCAGATCTACCCCTCAGATTTAAAGCGACTGCACTTCCAAGTGCACTTTCAGCGCACTTCAAGTGCACTTGCAGTGCACTAGTAGTTCAAAGTGGATTTGCCTTTTTGTAAATAACCCCCTTTGTGTTGTAAGCCTAGAACATAGAAAAAGGAGCTGAATGCATTTCTGACACATTGGCAGGTAATTACTTGCAGGGTCTTTAAAATAAGAAAAACATGGCAAAATGTGCATGTACGGCAAAGATGTACCACATATGATCTCTTTTGTCCTGACTAAGGATGGGCCCGGTGCTCGATGCGAACCCATGTTCGCATCGAGCACCGGGTGTTCGCTCGCTCGGCGAGCCCAGAACTATTTTGGCCGCTCGCATCACATTCGTGTGATGCGAGCGGCCCCGCAATGCATTGCGGCCGGCGCGGCCGCGCGGCCGGCGCAGTGCATTGCTGGCTGATGATTGGCCAAGCATGCACTGTGACCCCGCATGCTTGGCCAATCACAGCGCCGGAAACTCGGAGAGCCATAATTGGCTACAGGCAGGACGCCTGTAGCCAATTACAGCTCAGGGGCTTTAGTACACGCCCCCTCATTTAAAAGGCCGCCACGCCGTCGGCGCCGGTCACATGCGTTCCGGCTTTAGGAGAGTGCAGGCTCATTCTGCGTCACTCTGCTAGATTCATTTAGAAGGATTCATTTAGAAAGATTCATTTAGAAAGATTCATTTAGAAAGATTTGCTCTACTTTGCTAAACCATTGCTACCTGTCATTGATCGTCCATTGCTGCTGCTGGTTAGTGTGTTTTTAGCTGCTGCTGGGGGTTAGTCTGGTGCATGTCTTACTGTTAGTACAGTATTTCAGTAGTACAAACCGCAGTGCTGTTAGTACAGCACTGCACCCCAAAAGCACCCATAGGGCTTGTAGTGTGTTCGTGGCAGGCACTGGCAGCAAACAGAGCTCCTATATTTTGTTCCCAGAAGCACCTATAGGACTTGAAGTGTGTTAGTCCCCATCACACAGACCTATATTTTCTTCCCAGAAGCACCTATAGGACTTGAAGTGTGTTAGTCCCATCACACAGAGATCCTATATTTTGTTCCCAGAAGCACCTATAGGACTTGAAGTGTGTTAGTCCCATCACACAGAGCTATATTTTCTTCCCAGAAGCACCTATAGGACTTGTAGTGTGTTAGTCCCATCACACAGAGATCCTATATTTTGTTCCCAGAAGCACCTATAGGACTTGAAGTGTGTTAGTCCCATCACACAGACCTATATTTTCTTCCCAGAAGCACCCATAGGACTTGTAGTGTGTTAGTCCCATCACACAGAGATCCTATATTTTGTTCCCAGAAGCACCTATAGGACTTGAAGTGTGTTAGTCCCATCACACAGACCTATATTTTCTTCCCAGAAGCACCCATAGGACTTGTAGTGTGTTAGTCCCATCACACAGAGATCCTATATTTTGTTCCCAGAAGCACCTATAGGACTTGAAGTGTGTTAGTCCCATCACACAGACCTATATTTTCTTCCCAGAAGCACCTATAGGACTTGAAGTGTGTTAGTCCCATCACACAGAGATCCTATATTTTGTTCACAGAAGCACCTATAGGACTTGAAGTGTGTTAGTCCCATCACACAGAGATCCTATATTTTGTTCCCAGAAGCACCTATAGGACTTGAAGTGTGTTAGTCCCATCACACAGAGCTATATTTTCTTCCCAGAAGCACCCATAGGACTTGTAGTGTGTTAGTCCCATCACACAGAGATCCTATATTTTATTCCCAGAAGCACCTATAGGACTTGAAGTGTGTTAGTCCCATCACAAAGACCTATATTTTCTTCCCAGAAGCACCTATAGGACTTGAAGTGTGTTAGTCCCATCACACAGAGATCCTATATTTTGTTCCCAGAAGCACCTATAGGACTTGAAGTGTGTTAGTCCCATCACACAGAGCTATATTTTCTTCCCAGAAGCACCTATAGGACTTGTAGTGTGTTAGTCCCATCACACAGAGATCCTATATTTTGTTCCCAGAAGCACCTATAGGACTTGAAGTGTGTTAGTCCCATCACACAGACCTATATTTTCTTCCCAGAAGCACCTATAGGACTTGAAGGGTGTTAATCCCATCACACAGAGATCCTATATTTTGTTCCCAGAAGCACCTATAGGACTTGAAGTGTGTTAGTCCCATCACACAGACCTATATTTTCTTTCCAGAAGCACCTATAGGACTTGAAGTGTGCTAGTCCCATCACACAGAGCTATATTTTCTTCCCAGAAGCACCTATAGGACTTAAAGTGTGTTAGTCCCATCACACAGAGCTCCTATATTTTGTTCCCAGAAGCACCTATAGGACTTGTAGTGTGTTAGTGGCATCACACAGAGCTCCTATATTTTCTTCTCAGCAGCACCCACAGGACTTCTAGTGTGTTAGTGGCATCACACAGAGCTCCTATATTTTCTTTGCAGAAGCACCCATAGGACTTCTAGTGTGTTAGTGGCATCACACAGAGCTCCTATATTTTCTTCTCAGCAGCACCCACAGGACTTCTAGTGTGTTAGTGGCATCACACAGAGCTCCTATATTTTCTTTGCAGAAGCACCCATAGGACTTCTAGTGTGTTAGTGGCATCACACAGAGCTCCTATATTTTCTTCCCAGAAGCACCCATAGGACTTCTAGTGTGTTAGTGGCATCACACAGAGCTCCTATATTTTCTTCTCAGCAGCACCCACAGGACTTCTAGTGTGTTAGTGGCATCACACAGAGCTCCTATATTTTCTTTGCAGAAGCAGCCATAGGACTTCTAGTGTGTTAGTGGCATCACACAGAGCTCCTATATTTTCTTCCCAGAAGCACCCATAGGACTTCTAGTGTGTTAGTGGCATCACACAGAGCTCCTATATTTTCTTCTCAGCAGCACCCACAGGACTTCTAGTGTGTTAGTGGCATCACACAGAGCTCCTATATTTTCTTTGCAGAAGCAGCCATAGGACTTCTAGTGTGTTAGTGCCATCACACAGAGCTCCTATATTTTCTTCTCAGCAGCACCCACAGGACTTCTAGTGTGTTAGTGGCATCACACAGAGCTCCTATATTTTCTTTGCAGAAGCACCCATAGGACTTCTAGTGTGTTAGTGGCATCACACAGAGCTCCTATATTTTCTTCTCAGCAGCACCCACAGGACTTCTAGTGTGTTAGTGGCATCACACAGAGCTCCTATATTTTCTTTGCAGAAGCACCCATAGGACTTGTAGTGTGTTAGTGGCATCACACAGAGCTCCTATATTTTCTTTGCAGAAGCACCCATAGGACTTCTAGTGTGTTAGTGGCATCACACAGAGCTCCTATATTTTCTTCTCAGCAGCACCCACAGGACTACCGACTACAATGGCTGGAAGACCGCCAAGGGGAGGCAGAGCGTGCAGAGCCAAGAACACAGGGCAGGCAGGCTCTGTTTCTAGTGGACGTGGACGTGGACGTGGTCGTGCATCGTCATCAGCACGTGGCCATGGGACACGCGCGTCTTTGTTTTCGGCAGCTGGACATGTGGAGCCGCATCATGCTGAAGGCTTGGTAGAATGGATGACCAAGCCCTCCTCATCCTCCTCATCCTCTCTCACCCAGGCTCAGGGTACTGGCAGAGCAGCTGCCAACACGTACTCAATGGCATCATCAGCCACCCCTTCCCTAGACCCACCATGTCCTCCTGAGGAGTCCCCCGAACTCTTTGAGCACAGTGTTGGGTACATGCTCCAGGAGGATGCCCAACGATTCGAAGGCTCGGATGATGGTACCCAGCTTGAGGAAGTCAGTAGTGTGCGCGCAGAGAGAGGGGATGCTGAAGGACAGCAATCTGGCAGTACTGTTCCACCAGCTGCAGCTTACTGCCAGGTTTGCTCTAGTGGTGAAGAGGGAGGGGATGATGAGGTCACTGACTCCACGTGGGTGCCTGAAGGGAGAGAGGATGAGGAGGAGGACGAGGAGGAGGAGGATGCGGCGTCACATGTCCAACGAGGCAGGATGCCCCCTGGAGGCCAGCTAGAGGCCAGCACAGCAACTGTACAACACCGCAGAGCTCCACCTGTGCAGGGCGCTGCCTCTGCACGTTATCAGAAAAGTTCTTTGGTGTGGGCCTTTTTTGAGACGAGTGCATCAGATCGCACCACTGCTATTTGCAATATTTGTCTCAAGCGTATCTCGCGTGGCCAAAACGTCAGCCGCTTGGGCACCACAAGCATGAGCAGACATATGTCGACCTGCCATGCAGCTCGTTGGCAGGCACACATAAAAGACCCACACCAAAGAACTAAGCGGACCTCTCATTGCTCCTCATCAGCTGGGATCTCCATCCCCACTACACCTTCAGTCCTCTCTGAAAGCTGCTCTGAGAGGACTGAAGGTGTAGAATTAGGTGTGTCACAACCAAGTACTTGCAGTACACCGACGTCCGATTGTAGCAGGCAAATTTCCCTGCCCCAGCTGCTGGACCGTCGAAAGAAGTACACTCCCAGCCATCCACATGCCCAGCGGTTGAATGCTAGCTTGGCTAAATTGCTAGCACTTCAACTGCTGCCTTTTCAGTTGGTAGACTCGGCCCCCTTCCGTGAGTTTGTTCAATGTGCGGTTCCTCAGTGGCAGGTTCCCAAACGCCACTTTTTCTCACGGAAGGCGATTCCGTCTCTCTACCGGCATGTGGAAGGCAATGTCCATGCCTCGCTGGACAGGGCGGTCAGCGGTAAGGTGCATATTACCGCTGACTCATGGTCCAGCAGGCATGGACAGGGACGTTACCTTTCTTTCACGGCCCATTGGGTCACTCTATTGGCAGCTGGGAGGGATGCAGGACAAGGTGCAGTAGTGTTGGAGGTTGTTCCGCCACCACGCCTCCAAAACGCTACTACTGCTACTGGTTGTGACACACCTCTCTCCTCCACCCCCTCCTCTTCTTCTTCCTCCAGTGCTCTGTCCTCGGAACCAGCGGTGCTCCGTAGGCGTACAAGGGGCTACGCAAGTACGCAGGCAAAAAGATGCCATGCCGTGCTTGCGCTGGTGTGTTTGGGGAACAGGAGCCACACTGGGCCAGAGGTTCTGGCAGCTCTGCAGGGGCAGGCCGAGAGGTGGTTGACGCCACGTCAGCTTAAGCCAGGAATGGTCGTTTCTGACAATGGCACCAACCTCCTCTCCGCCCTGCGACAGGGGCAGCTCACCCATGTGCCCTGTATGGCTCACGTCCTCAACCTGGTGGTGCAGCGGTTCTTGGGCAGGTTCCGAGGCTTACAGGATGTCCTGAGGCAGGCCAGGAAAGTCTGTGTGCATTTCCGCCGATCTTATAATGCCAGTGCTCGGCTGACTGAGCTGCAAAAGGAGCTGAACCTGCCCAAGAACCGCCTAATATGTGACATGCCCACCAGGTGGAACTCAACGTTGGCCATGCTGCAGCGACTGCACACGCAGCAGAGGGCCATCAATGAGTACCTTTGCGACTACGGCACCAGGACAGGGTCAGGGGAGCTTGGTTTTTTTTCCCCACGTCAGTGGAGCATGATCAGGGATGCATGCACTGTCCTCTCACCATTTGAGGAGGCCACGAGGATGGTGAGCAGTGACAGTGCATGCATCAGTGACACTGTACCTCTTGCCCACCTGTTGGAGCATACGCTGCGTGGGATAATGGACAGGGCACTTGAGGCAGAACAGAGACAGGAAGAGGAGGACTTCCTTGCCTCTCAAGGCCCCCTTTATCCGGACAGTGTTCCTTCTGTCCCACCCATCACACAGGAAGAGGATGAGGATGAGGAGGAGGAGGAGGAGGAGGAGGATTGTGTGAGCATGGAGGTGGAGCCTGGCACTCAGCATCAGCAGCAGCAGTCTTTTAGGGATGATGTACAGTCCCAACAAACCAGTGGACTTGTACGTGGCTGGGAGGAGGTGGCTGGCGATCATGTCATCCTCAGTGACCCAGAAGACTCCGCACCGAATGCCTCAGCTAACCTACGCTGCATGGCCTCCCTGATCCTGCAAAGCCTGCGGAAGGATCCTCGTGTTCTTCGGATCAAGGAGAGGGACCATTACTGGCTGGCCACTCTCCTTGATCCACGGTACAAGGGTAAGGTTGCGGACCTTATCTTGCCGTCGCAGAGGGAGCAGAGGATGAGACATCTCAGGGAGGCCTTGCAGAAAGGTCTGTGCAACGCGTTCCCAGAAACTGGGAGGTTACAAACTCCTGGTCCTGGGCGACGAGTTGCTGAGGCTTCGGTCAGTAGCAGAAGGAGCGGTGGGGAAGGTGGACGTCTGACCGATGCGTTCAGACAATTTTTTAGTCCGCAGCCCCAAGGTATGATCGGTTCCAGCAACCATCGCCAGCGTCTGATATACATGGTGCAGGAATAGACTTGGACACCTTTCCCACCGAAAATCCTCTGGCTTACTGGGTCCTGAGGATGGATCACTGGCCAGAGCTTGCACAGTATGCAATTGAGCTACTGGCCTGTCCTGCCTCCAGCGTTCTTTCCGAACGCACATTCAGTGCTGCTGGAGGATTTGTCACCGATCATAGGGTGCGCCTGTCCACCGACTCGGTTGATCGACTGACCTTCATCAAAATGAATCAGTCTTGGATCACCACCAGCTACCAGGCACCTGAAGCGGATATAACGGAATAATTTATAATGTCACATCCCTTCAAGACTGCCTATGCTGATGCTGAGTGACTGTCCTCTTATGTTCACTGACTATCCTCTTCCTCCTCCTCAATGATCCATGCCACCACACCAGTGCCTAAGGCACAATTTTTCAGCCCCTGTATAACAGGGGCGTGTACTTACAATTTTTTTTAAAAATGCTTCGCAACACGTGTGACTGCTGTGCTCCAAGTACAGTATCTGTGAGGGGTTGCAGTGTTGTGGCACCAGCACCAGTGCCTAAGGCACAATTTTTCAGCCCCTGTTTAACAGGGGCGTGTACTTACAATTTTTTAAAAAAATGCTTCGCAACACGTGTGACTGCTGTGCTCCAAGTACAGTATCTGTGAGGGGTTGCAGTGTTGTGGCACCAGCACCAGTGCCTAAGGCACAATTTTTCAGCCCCTGTTTAACAGGGGCGTGTAAGTACAATTTTTAAAAAAAATGCTTCGCAACACGTGTGACTGCTGTGCTCCAAGTACAGTATCTGTGAGGGGTTGCAGTGTTGTGGCACCAGCACCAGTGCCTAAGGCACAATTTTTCAGCCCCTGTTTAACAGGGGCGTGTAATTACAATTTTTTAAAAAAATGCTTCGCAACACGTGTGACTGCTGTGCTCCAAGTACAGTATCTGTGAGGGGTTGCAGTGTTGTGGCACCAGCACCAGTGCCTAAGGCACAATTTTTCAGCCCCTGTTTAACAGGGGCGTGTACTTACAATTTTTTAAAAAAATGCTTTGCAACACGTGTGACTGCTGTGCTCCAAGTACAGTATCTGTGAGGGGTTGCAGTGTTGTGGCACCAGCACCAGTGCCTAAGGCACAATTTTTCAGCCCCTGTTTAACAGGGGCGTGTAATTACAAATCTTGATCTAATAGTTCACAGCAGGGCCCATTCCTGCGCCCACCAAGAGTAACTATGAGGGCCTACAGTCTTGTGGCAACACCGTCCACCACCACCGCCAAAGGCCCAATTTTTCTGCCCTGTTCATCAGGTGCTTGCAATTACAAATCTTGATCTAATAACTCACAGCAGGGCCCATTCCTGCGCCCACCAAGAGTAACTGTGAGAGCTTACAGTCTTGTGGCAACATCGTCCACCACCACCACCACCACCACCACCACCACCGCCAAAGGCCCAATTTTTCTGCCCTGTTCAACAGGTTCATGCAATTACAAATCTTGATCTAATAACTCACAGCAGGGCCCATTCCTGTGCCCACCAGTCTTGTGGCTACACCAACATCTAATAGGGCAAATTTCTGCAGAGTATATACGCCAGGCCCCTACTTTCAAGCATCCAACTTACAAACGACTCCTACTTGCAAATGGAAAGAGAAAACAGGAAGTGAGAGGAAATCTACCCCATAGGAAGGGAAATTCTATCCTGTTAGATTTAATTTGGGAAAAAGGCATCTCCTCTCTACTGATACTTTATCACCAATCCTTGTTTCAATTAAAACCCCACTTTTCCAAAAACATTTGTCATTGGGACAGAAAGTGAGGTGACATGTTCTGAACAGATGTGCAAAGACAGCAAATGTTACAGGGTTGATAACCCCTCCCTATGTTCTCCAAAAAGCTTAAAAATGTTTTTGGGATGGAGCTACACTTCATAATGTACCTGTTCAGATTCTACTTAAGAACAAACCTACAGTCCATCTCTTGTTTGCACCGCCTATATACTGCTGTTCAGAGTATATAGGGTTGTAGGTATAGGGTTTTATTTTGGGTGCGGGGTCCCCCTTAATATCCATACAAGACCCAAAGGGGCTGGGGTGGGGGGGGGGGGGGGGGGTGATGGGGTAGCCATGCCATTTTTCTCAAGGATTTTCAGCCATATGGCGGCCAGGACAAGACATGACATTAAAGCCGCAAGTGGTTTTAAATGGCTTCTTTTTTTCCTTTACAAATGTCATTTTGTGCAAGGATAGTTCTAAACACGGGAAACACATGCCACTTCACAGGCATACTTTAGACACCCCCAGGTACCATATTTAAAGGAAAATTTCACTTTTTTTTTTCACTTTATGCATCATTAAAATGACTGCTCCCGAAAAAACGTTAGTTTTTAAAAGTTCTTTTTGCATTGATATATGTTCCCTGGGGCAGGACCCGGGTCCCCAAACCTGTTTTATGACATTAACATGCATATTGGCAGTTGTAATTAGCACTTTTAAATTCGAACGTTCGCGTCCATTATAACGTATAGGGTTCGAAAATTCGCGCAAACTTTCGGTCCGTTCGAAGGTTCTGGTTCGAACCGAACCCGGGGGTGTTCGGCTCATCCCTAGTCCTGACATACAGTGTTTTTTTTTCAACTTTGTAATGTTTCACTATAACTGTAAAATAGTCTAGGAGTGAACACATGTGCCTGGCTGTGAAATGTTTATTTTTGTATTTCCTAAATAACTGCTCACAGGGTAAATGTTTCACACATTCTAAAGTGTCAAATATTTTCACCATGTAAAAGCATGTTCTTATCTGCCAGCTCTGAAGAGCAATTTACCTCTTTTATTTCTGCTGATGCAAATAATATGCTCTCTACATACAGTGCTCTCTACATACAGTGTAAAGCTGTGTACACACTATGAGAAAATCAGAAGAAAAATTTTATACAAGGAACGATCGATCGTTCAATTTTTCGTATAGTATGTAAACATCTTTCGAGATCCAATTCAGACTTTCCAAATTAAAATTTCTGAAGGGACAAACTTCAAAATGTTTCTCCTATGTTAATAGAACTAATGAATTTGTTTAATGTGTACTGTATTCATACAAGAAAAAATCAGATCCGAAAGACTGCGCATGATCAGAAACAATAAACAACAATAATCTATGCTACAACGTTTCTGCGTCAAATAAAAAAAAAAAGCCTTTGCGTTGGAGAATTTTGGTATAATTAGGTTGGGTTTGATGTGCTGTGAAACATAGAGGAAAACTGGACAATCGTTTGCTTGATTTCTTATAGTGTGTACTCAGCTTAAAGCGGTTCTGCACACAATCATTTTACTTTAGGTCATTATTTTCCTTAGCATCCAAATAGTGGTAAATGGCGTTTTTTTTTTCTATGTTACCTCATAATTTCAGCCCGGTCTCTCCACACATCCATCTGTGTCTGCGGCTGTGGGCGGGGTCTGTGCGGGTATCCGCATCACTTACCTTGAGTTGCCGCACTGTCTCCTGGGATCTGGTGCCATTCATCCCAGGAGTCAGTGCGGACAGCCGACGCAAAATCTTGCGTGATTTCACGGACGCCACCCGTTGTTATGGCAACATAGTTGTTTTACGCCACTCGGCGCTGTTGCCAGTGCACATGCGCGGGAACCAGCGAGGCATGCTGGTAGATATTACGAAATGGGAACAAGGAAGTGATTGCTTGTGGGCTTCAAATGCCCACAAGCAAAATGGAAATTCAGTGGTTTACATTTTAAAAGTGCAGATTGGATGAACAAACGGACATGGATACCGGACATACATAAAAAAAGTGAGTTTAAACTTAGACTGAAAATCTTTGTAACAGGAGAAGAAAAATAAAATAAAAATGATTGTGTGCAGAACCGCTTTAAAATATATTTACAAAGAAAGTGACATTTATTGTAGTTATTGAAAAAGAAGGGAGTGACAATGATTTCCAAAAAGCTGCATGTATGATATCACATTTTATCCAAAGTAAACAGGCCCTAGGGTGTTGACTATTGTGATAAGCCTGATCAGTGTTACAAAACCAAAGCTACAGTATTGCATAAGAAGCTGTCATTGCACAGTTGGGTGTGTGGAGGAAGAAACAGTCCTGTTCACAGATAACCCTTCAGTCATGCCACAAGTCACCTGTAACGTAAAGAACGTTTTCATTGTGGGTGACTAGCAGGAAATGTTAGCAGATAAGCTGTTAGTGCAGAAAATTCAATGACTTTACTAAATAACAATGATATATTTGTATAAGCACAATAACAAGATAGGGTGGAATGGAGTTAAAATATGTATATGTAAACCTAAACATTAAAATCTCATAAAAGCTTTCACAGATTAATGTAATTCAGAAAGTATTTTTAATATTGTATATACAGTCAGGTCCATAAATATTGGGAAATCAACACAATTCTAATCTTTTTGGCTCTATATACCACCACAATGGATTTGAAAGGAAACGAACATGATGTGCTTTAACTGCAGACTTTCAGCTTTAATCTGAAGGTATTTACATCCAAATCAGGTGAACGGTGTAGGAATTACAAGTTTTTATATGTGCCTCCCACTTTTTAAGGGACCAAATGTAATGGAACAGATTAACAATCATCCATCAAACTTTCACTTTTTACTTGGTTGCAAAACCTTTGCAGTCAATTACAGCCTGAAGTCTGGAACGCATAGACATCACCAGACGCTGGGTTTTATCCCTGGTGATGCTCTGCCGGGCCTCTACTGCAACTGTCTTAAGTTCCTGCTTGTTCTTGGGGCATTTTCCCTTCAGTTTTGTCTTCAGCCAGTGAAATGCATGCTCAATCGGATTCAGGTCAGGTGATTGACTTGGCCATTGCTTGGTTGCTTTCGCAGTATGCTTCTGGTCATTGTCCATCTGCGCTGTGAAGCGCCGTCCATTGAGTTCTGAATAATTTTGCTGAATATGAGCAGATAATATTGCCCAAAACACAGAATTCATCCTGCTGCTTTTGTCAGCAGTCACATCATCAATAAATACGAGAGAACCAGTTCCATTGGCAGCCATACATGCCCACGCCATGACACTACAACCACCATGCTTCACTGATGAGGTGGTATGCTTTGGATCATGAGCAGTTCCTTTCCTTCTCCATACACTTCTCTTCCCATCACTCTGGTACAAGTTGATCTTGGTCTCATCTGTCCATAGGAAGTTGTTCCAGAAATGTGAAGGCTTTTTTAGATGTTGTTTGGCAAACTCTAATCTGGCCTTTCTGTTTTTGAGGCTCACCAATGGTTTACATCTTGTGGTGAACCCTCTGTATTCACTCTGATGAAGTCTTCTCTTGATTATTGACTTTGACACACGTATACCTACCTCCTGCAGAGTGTTCTTGATCTGGCCAACTGTTGTGAAGGGTGTTTTCTTCACCAGGGAAAATAATTTGTTGTTTTCCGTGGTCTTCTGGGTCTTTTGGTGTTGCTGAGCTCACCGGTGCGTTCTTTCCTTTTAAGGATGTTCCAAACAGTTGATTTGGCCACACCTAATGTTTTTGCTATCTCTTTGATGGGTTTGTTTTGTTTTTTCAGCCTAAAGATGGCTTGCTTCACTGATAGTGACAGCTCTTTGGATCTCATATTGAGAGTTGACAGCAACAGATTCCAAATGCAAATAGCACACTTGAAATTAACTCTGGCCCTTTTATCTGCTCTTGTAAATGGGATAATGAGGGAATAACACACACCTGGCCATGGAACAGCTGAGCAGCCAATTGTCCCATTACTTGGTCCCTTAAAAAGTGGGAGGCACATATACAAACTGTTGTAATTCCTACACTGTTCACCTGATTTGGATGTAAATACCATCACATTAAAGCTGAAAGTCTGCAGTTAAAGCACATCTTGTTTGTTTCATTTCAAATCCATTGTGGTGGTATATAGAGCCAAAAATATTAGAATTGTGTCGATGTCCCAATATTTATGGACCTGATTGTTTGTTTTCATTATTAAAATACCTGAAGATCCATCTGTAACACCCTCTAGTGTGTGCTAGGAGTTAATGCAGGTAAATGTACAGGCTCATTGTAAAATGAGTCTCCTAAATCTGGGTCAGGGGATTACTAAAAATCAGGGCTCGTGACTGATCCTGGGAGCTCTCTGGTGCTTCCCCTTGGTCTAGAAGGTTGAAGAATATTCTAGAACTAGAGGGTAGGGGTTAGGAGGAGCTGCCTTGAATATGCATGGAGCCTTCGCCAATCCTCAGGTAGGCTGGCAGGGGGCTGAGACCACTCTATAATAGACATGAGCCATGCCAGGATGGGCAGTTGGGTGGAAGATGGAGATACAGTGTTGAGAAGGCTTAGTTAACCTTTAAAAAAAAACTGCCTATGCAGGTAAGGGGCGCCTGTAGATAAAACCAAACTATGTTGGTTTGACAAACTATGCAGCTTTGAGAAATGCCCTTGCTATAGATATAGGCCGTTTACGTACCAACAAAAACCTCCCATTATCTTGTCCTATCTTGTTGCTAGGACATTTTTAAGATCCCCTGCCATTACTGCTCACCCCCACCTCCACAGGTGCGAGCTCCCAAACCACTGAGCATATGTGGTCCACTATCTTCTCCATTGCAGCATAGCTGAGTTCAGAGCTGCTGCCACAGGGGAGAGAGTGCATACGAAGGTGTTAACCACTTGCCTACTGGGCACTTTAACACTCTTCCTCCCCAGGCCAATTTTCAGCTTTTAGTGCTTTCGCGATTTGAATGACAATTGCGTGGTCATGCAACACTGTACCCAAATTAAATTTTTTTAATTTGTTTGAGACAGATAGAGCTTTCTTTTGGTGGTATTTAACCGCTTCAGCCCCGGAAGATTTTAGCCCCTTCCTGACCAGAGCCCTTCTTGCGATTCGGCACTGCGTTGCTTTAACTGACGCAATAAGCGTATATAGATTGGTTTGGGCAAAAGTTATAGTGTCTACAAAATAGGGGACAGATCTATAGCATTTTTTTTTTGACTAGTAATGGTGGCGATCTGCGATTTTTATAATGACTGCGACATTATGGTGGACACGTCTGACAATTTTGACACATTTTTGGGATCATTGGCATTATTACAGTGATCAGTGCGATTAAAAATGCATTGATTACTGTAAAAATGTCACTGGCACATGGTAAAGAGCCGCGGTGATTGATCAGATCACTGCAGATGCGCACCACAGGGGGCGCACAGGAAGCACAATCACAGGAAGACGTCATATGACGCTTTCCCAGCAATGTGCAACCGTGCTTTAGCCGTTATTTGGCTATAGTGTGATTGTGAAGAGGTTCAATGGGCTGGGAGTATCTGATAAATCTCCTAGCAACAAGGCATGATGGGATGATGTAATCTCTGGGTTTTTTTTAAGCAAGACTTTCGAAGGCGGTACATAAATGGCCTATGCCTATAGCAAGGTCAATTTTTTTTTTTTTTACAGATATCCCGTACCTACTGTGCAAAGGCAGCTTTTTGGTAAATGTAGCAAGGTCCCAGGCCTCCTTTAGTCTAATGAGAACCTGAAGGGGCCAAGAGCTGCTGACATCCTTCCATATAGAGTGGGTTGTAAGGCATAGAGGGTGTAGTTTAAGGTAGATTCATGGGCGCCAGACACTTCTTGAATGCAAAGAGATTTTATTTCTCTTGAACAGCACTGTGGGAGAGAGGGTTAGGGCCAGGACACCCTTAGGTAGTTGCAATGTTAATTAGCAGACTTTGAGACTTCTACAGGTAGACAGCCATGCAGGGAAAGTCATCTAGCAAGACACCACATCTGCATGTGTAGGAGCGCTGTCTCCTATGGCAACAGTCTTTGAACAGTTCCTAGCACAAGTTGTAACAAACTCCTTTACTTTCTCTACAGTCACTTCTTGTAGGTTCTCAACCCACTGAGCTCCCAGTCTCTCTCACTAGACTTGTTGATTCACTGACACTGAATCCCTTGAGCTCTTCCAATCTTCACTTAAAGTGGAGGGCCACCCTGAAAAAAAAAACTTGATAAAAATGTTAATAAAAATTTAAAATGAAAAAAAAAAAAAGAAATTATTATTTTTTACTTACCAGAAATGGCTGTTGCTAGGCAGATCGTCCTAATCTGCCTCTTCCTGTTCCGTGGAGCTGTTCTGTCTTCTGCTCCTAGCGCCGTCTTCTAGTGAATGGGGCGCGGTGTGTTATGGGAACTGTGTGTCCTACAACACATCACGTTCCCCATTTACAAAGCGTCGCGCGACGACTCGCGCATGCGGAGTAGGCCGCGCGGCGACGACTCGCGCATGCGCAGTAGGAAACGGGCAGTGAAGCCGTAGTCTTCGCTGCCCGTTTCCATTACTGAGGATGGCGGCGCTGGGACCGGAGCGCCGAGGGACATCTCGGCCTCCACGACCGACATCGCGGGTGCCCTGGGAGGGTAAGTGTACTTATTAAAAGTCAGCAGCTACTTTTTTTTTAGCTGCTGACTTTTTTAAAAAAAAAATTTTAAGCTGAAACACCCCTTTAAGTATCTTCCTCAAGCGTCACCCCCACTTCTCTGCTGGGTCCCTAGCTTGGCACTCCAGATACTTCTCAAGCTTCACCCAACTGGCCTGCTCTGTCGCTGGCTTAACACACAAGGCTGCTCTGCAAGCGTCACCACTGCTAGCTGGGTCCCTGGCTTGACACCTGCTGAAGTTTCCCAATTCTTCACCATCCCCGATTGGTGAGAATACTGCTTCGCTACTTGCTTCAGCTACTCACTGTGGTCCCTGGTAATAAGGTGGTTGGTCCCTTAGTGGCGAGAGCTTCCCCCCACCTCCGACCACAAAAGGTTCTCCGGCTGGCAGAACAGTCACTTCTGGTTGGACTGCATGCCGCAATCCCAACCCTATGCTGCTCTCCTGCTTCTGGATAGGCCCTCAGACAGCCTAGCAACCAGATGTGTCCAGGATAGGCCCAAACTCCAGCCTAGCAGCCTAGGCAATACAACACACGTCCACCCAGACACCCGTCCAGGTGCCACAGAACACTGATCACCTGACTCCACCTAAATATATAGGTTCTCCCAGCAGGCCAATAGATTTTAGAAAACCCCTGCCCATTGGCTGAGATACACCATATACTCCCAATCTGTCCTTGCTTTGCCCTTGTCTTATCTAATGTCACCAGGTACCCAGCCACCCAGCGACAGAGAGAGAAGTGCAGCAATTCCAGACTTAGGGTGAACTCAATTGATCCCTAACATTGAGCCAAAGTAACTACACCTTGCAGGTACATTTAGGAGCAACCGTGCCTAAACATCCGGGTTCTACATTAAGGTGAACTAAATCTCACAACGGAGAAGAGACAGATTTTCACTCCATCTGTCTCAAAAAAGACGACAACTGTGGTCAGGGACACATGTTACTTTAGACCAGCTGTATCCTTCATACACTTCTGATTCTTGACCCTTTAAAAGGTGATGCCTAATGGCACTAGTATGTTTTCCACAAAATAGTCATATAATAGCAGACTGTAGCAGGACCCTAATGCCCTGAGGTTTTAAAAGCTGTTGGAAGTTGTTATTTTGTTTCCTCTGTTGGAATGTACATGTATTAAGTGAAAACTCAGATACAAGATTTTCTGGCCCTAGGAGACTTCAATTTACTTCCAGAAGTGACACCACAAAGGTCAGGTCCTGTAAGTTGTCATATGAAAAGTAACCTTTCTATGTTTTCCTTCAGCTACAGGTTAAGGTTAAGGTCGCAGCACTATTCATCATAATTCAGTTGAGTTCATACTAGTCAAACCAGATTATTTATGGTCTAGTAATCTTTCGCACTAAACTAGTCAAGGTGTAGATTGAAAGTGACTCTATGCTGACTTGCTGGTATATAATGTACCACCAGAATTTGCACAAGGTAGTTTTCCTTGACTGACCATTGTGACCAACTACCAGAGTGTGCAGAATACTGTACCCTAAGGCCCCATGCACAAGAGACGCTGTTAAACGCAGTTGGACACTTTTTTCAACTGCACCTGAACGCATGCAATGTTATTCTATGTGTCCATGTACACAGTCTAGTTTTTTCCCGTTTTTATGCAGTTGCGTTTAACCTCGTTTTTCCAGAAGCAAAAAAATGGGTTCAGACACTTTGCTTTTCCACGTTTCAGACGCAAAACGCGGCACCCGCGTTTAGCTGGGTTTGCGTTTATAAGCATTTTTAAAGGAACCCAATTTTTTGGACCAGAAAACTCAGAAATATGATGGTAAACCATAAAAAATACTAAAAAAAATTGGTTTAAAATGTTGTAATTACTTTAGATAATTCATGGAGCATATATACTCACTGATGCAATGCCATAAAAAACAATGAGGAATGCCTCCACTTCTTTGCCCCAACCCTTCATCCAATTTCTAATCTAATCAGTGACTCCACCTAGTCTGACCAAAGCATAGCAATGTCTTTTTTTCACAAAGAAAAACCTGCATACCAATGTCTAGTCAGCCTCAACCCCCCACCATGTTTGTGAAATATCCAACGGACATTCGCAGTGCCATCAAAGGATGGGTCCAATATCAACGAGCTCTGACTCTGGACCTCTCACGCAATTTGCGACGACGTTGCTGCCTCATCAAGAGCAACATCAGGAGCATTTCCTGACATATATTCAATATGGGATCCATTTCCAAAAAAAAAAAACACAGAAAGAGAGGCAAATGCAAGTGTACAACTGATCTCTCTGCTGCTGCTCACTCTGATCAAAATGGCAGAAATAGTTAATAATACATGCTTTCTGAGCTTGGGGAGGGTCTATATGATGTTATCTTTACAAACGCTTATAGACGCAAACGCGGTAAAACACGGCTAAACGAGGCTAAACGCAGCATTAAAATGTGGCAAAACGCGCGTTTTTAAATGCAGGTTTCTGCTTTTTAAAACATGCGTTCAGCAGAGTTTGCATCTGCGCCTCGTGTGCATGGGGCCTAAAACCCGGGGTAACCTCATATGCAAATACTGATTTCCTGCTAAGAATGTCAAGCTTGGCTCTACTACTGCACTTCTCACCAAATATAAAAAGATCTGTGCAGTATGACTGATGAAACCCATATTATGTTTCAAGTATGTGTTTTATTTACCCACTAATACTCACCATTATATAGATGTAATAGACGCTTTCCCAGATGAAAAGAATGTTTAATGAGATTACAAGGATATTCTATCTATCTTATTTACCTTTGAACTCATAATATACATCTTTCTAAACTAAGATTGTATATTTTTATATCTGTCAGAGAGATTTACATTTACAGGCCACTTTATTAGGTACACCTTGCTAGTACCTAACTTGGACCCCCCTTTTGCCTTCAGAACTGCCCTAATTCTTCCTGGCATAGATTCAACAAGGTGTTGGAAACATTCTTTAGAGATTTTGGTCCATATTGACATGAAAGCATTACGCAGTTGCTGCACATTTGTCGGCTACACATCCAAGATGCGAATGTTCCGTTCCACCACACCCCAAAGGTGCTCTATTAGATTGAGATCTGGTGACTGTGGAGGCCATTGGAGTACAGTGAACTCATTGTCATGTTCTAGAAACCAGTGGTGAGATGATTTGAGCTTTGTGACATGGTGCATTGTCCTGTTGGAAGAAGCCATCAGAAGATGGGTGCACTGTAGCAAAGGGATGAACATGGTTGACAACAATATTAAGGTAGACAATGGTGTTTAAACAATGCTCAATTAGTACTAAGGGGCCCAAAGTGTGCCCAGAAAATATCCCCCACACCATTACATCACCAGCCTGAACAGTTGCTACAAGGCAGGATGGATCCATGCTTTCATGTTGTTTACGCCAAATTCTGACCCTACCATCTGAATGTCGCAGCTGAAATCAAGACTTAGCAGACCATGCAACGTTTTTCCAATCTTCTATTTTCCAATTTTGGTGAGCCTGTGTACATTTTAGCCTTGGTTTCCTGTTCTTAGCTGACAGGAGTGGCACCCGTTGTGGTAATCTGCTGCTGTAGCCCATCTGCTTTAAGGTTTGATGTGTTGTGCATTCTGTCAGGGCTGGGCTCAGCCCTCCCTTCTCAGTCCTCTGGTTGCATAGCTGTCGGTTAATTGCCAGCACCCATCGTTCCACAGTGGCTCACCCGGTGATCATTTCCTGCTCGTCAGCTAGCCCCTCCTGGCTATTTAAACTGCTTTGTTCATTCCTTCGGTGCCTTCGCCTTTGGTCAAACATATCTGGAAACTCCCTGCTGTGTTCCTGTTGAAGACTTGCCTGGCTGATGTCCCTTCTGGTTCCTGATTCTGTCTACTGCCTCTGGCTACGCCGATCTCTGGCTTCCCGATTTACTGCCTTGTTCTCACTACCCGCAGTCAAATAGGGCAACAGAACGAGTCAACCAAGCCTTGGAGAAGTTTTTACGTTACTATATTTCTGACCACCATAACAACTCGTCAGACCTTTTACCTTGGGCAGAGTTTGCTCACAATAGTGCTGTCAATACCGCTTCCCGATTGTCTGTTTATGGCGAATTATGGTTTCCAACCATCCAAGTTGCCTGACTCATTTGTTCCTCAATGAATTCCTGCATTAGAGGAGCATCTCTGTGAAATTTGTTCCACTTGGGTACAGGTCCAAGAGTCCTTGCGACATGCCAGTGATAGGTACAGACTCCATGCTAACCGCAGATGCCTACTTGCGCCTTCCTACCAGGTTGGGGAGAGGGTCTGGCTGTCATCTTGCAACCTCCAACTCCATGTTCCCTCACTGAAACTGGTACCATGGTTTATTTGGCCTTTTCCTATTCCCTGTAAAATCAACCCAGTGGCTTACGCATTAGACCTTCCTTCTAACATGCGTATTTCGAATGTACTCCATGTCTCCTTATTAAAACCTTTGATGTGCAACCGCTTCACCACCTCTGTACCACATTCTCGCTCGTTTCAGGTTGAGAACCAATCATTGACTCCCGTAGGTTCCGTTGGCGCATACAGTACCTGGTTCATTGGAAAGGGTATGGTCTCTCTTGGGTCTCATCCTCAGACATACATGCTTCTGTCCTTATCTGTGCTTTCCATAGACATTTTCCCCTCAAACCTGGTGGCCCTCCGAGGGAAAGGGGTCGTTGAGGAGGGGGTACTGTCAGGGCTGGGTTTAGACCTCTCTTCTCAGTGCTCAGGTTGCTCAGCTGTCGGTTAATTGACAGCACCCATCATTCCACAGTGGCTCACCTGGTGATCATTTCTTGCTTGTCAGCCAGCCCCTTCTGGCTATTTAAATTGCCTGATTCATTCCTCCGGTGTCTTCGCCTTTGGTCAAACATATCTGGAAACTCTCTGCTGTGTTCCTGTTGAAGACTTGCCTGGCTGACGTCCCTTCTGGTTCCTGATACTCAAAGTGGCTAAGGTCTTGTGCACCTCTTCACTCTCCTCCTTGCCAGAGGAGTACCGCAAGTTTAGCGATGTCTTTGACAAAAGTCAAGCAGGTAATCTGCCTCCACACTAGTCATATGATTGCGCAATTGACCTTCAACCTGGTGCCATAACCCCTCGTGGCCGGGTTTCCCCTCTATTTGTCTCGGAGGATAAAGCCATGGAGGAGTATGTTGCAGACGCACTTTCTCGAGGGTTCATCCGCAAATCCTCTTCTCCTGCTGCTGCAGGCTTCTTCTTTATGAAAAAGAAGAGTTGTGAACTCAGACCTTGTCTCGATTATAGGGGTCTCAATCGATTCACGATTAAGAATGCTTATCTGATTCCGTTGATTACGGAATTATTTGACCGCCTCAAGGGAGCAACGGTTTTCATGAAACTTGATCTGAGAGGGGCATACAATCTTGTGAGGATCAAGGAGGGTGACAAATGTAAAACTGCATTTAATACCAGGACAGGACATTACGAATACCTCGTAATGCCGTTTGGTCTTTGCAACGCTCCTGACGTTTTTACGGAATTCATCAACAATGTCCTCCGAGATATAATTTGTGGTGGTTTATCTTGACAATATCCTCATATATTCTAAATCCCTAGAGTGCCACCACACAGATGTCTCCCGTGTGCTACAGAGGCTGAGAGATAGTAACCTGTATTGTAAGTTGAAAAAGTGCGAGTTCCATCGTGAACAGGTTAAATTTCTGGGTTATGTAATTTCTACTGCTGGTTTCTCAATGGACCCAGAAAAACTATCTGCAGTTCTACAGTGGCCTCGACCCGTAGGTCTACGTTCACTACAACGTTTTCTTGGCTTTGCCAATTTTTATCAGAAATGTATTTAATAACTTCTCGTCTCTGATCAAACCCCTGACTGATATGACCAGAAGGGATGGTAACTCACAGAATTGTAAAAAGAAAGGTGTGGTAGGATTGGCGCTGTTCCGATTTCTGAGTTCTGTTGTGTTATACCCCCTGCGGGCTGCACTTGTTTTATCAGAAGACAGAGATGGAATTCTCTGAATGCCTGGTGGGGCCACGTGTACCATTTAGGATTAATTGGAATTTTATAGTGTGCGTTGGCCTTAAAATGAAAAAAAAGGGATGTATTTAATGTGTTAGACCCCCAGCCTGTAATATGCTGGATTATTTCTAAAGAATGTTCTCAGCCTGTGGTATGCTGGATGGTTTCAAAAGAGAGTTCCCTTGTTAAGAAAAATTATTTTTGTGTATACAAAGAGAGAAAAACCATAAAGAGCACAACGTGCTCTAAAAAGGGTCCAAAAATTGGAAGGCCTGTGTTAGACCCTCAGCTTATGATGGACTAAGCTCCTGCAATGTGGCCCATTGATGACCAAATTATTTATTATGAAGAGAAATGCATATATTTAAAAATTGCCCTTCAAGGCGTGAAGAAACATAGGGTTGAAAATAAAATAGAAATTAAAAACCGTGTTGCACCCTCTGGAGTGTGTCAGTAAATATAAAAAATGCTTGAAAAAAGTGTCTGAGGTTTCTGAATAATTCCTAGAGACCAGAAACACGTATGCCCTTGAAAAATGACTTCAAGTGGACATCCAATGAAAAAATTATTGATGACACCTTGTGTTGTGAAACAATCTGTAGTGTGCAAAAATATTTTGGTGTGGTTGCCTGACCAACTACAGGCAATCTATAAAGTGAAAAAATGTTTTGATGTAGCTGCGTGATCAGCTACATCAGGGGGTACATCAGCCACATGTGGCCCGTGGAGCACTCTGATGTGGCCTGCGACCTCCTGCTCTGGGATGGAATAGAATAGAATATTGTTATTAACCGCTTCCCGACCTCCCACTGCATATATACGTCAGCAGAATGGCACGGGCAGGCAAAAGCACGTACCTGGCCCTTTAAATGCCTGCCCGTAAGTCACGCGCGCGCCGCCAGCGGCGCGCTCGCGACCCGGTCGGGAGCTCCGTGACCCCGGCCGCGGGACCAGCGGACCCGATCGCCGCTGGTGTCCCGCGATCGGGTCACGGAGCTGAAGAACGGGGAGAGGTATGTGTAAACAAACCTCTCCCCACGCTTCCTACTCTGCCTGTCATTGATTGGCTGTTCCCGGTCATCGGGAAAGCCGATCAATGACGTCAGACGTCAGCCCCGCCCCCTAATGTAAAAAAAAAACACACACACGTCACAGCCCATAACCCCTCCCCCTAGTGGTTGACTCTTTCACTACAACTGTCATTTATACAGGAATCAATGCATTTAAATAGCATTGATTGCTGTATAAATGACAATGGTCCCAAAAATGTGTCAAAAATGTCCGATGTGTCAGCCATAATGTCGCAGTCAAAATAAAAATCGCTGATCGCCGCCATTACTAGTAAAAAAAAAAATATTAATAAAAATGCTATAAAACTATCCCCTATTTTGTAAACGCTATAACTTTTGCGCAAACCAATCAATAATCGCTAATTGCGATTTTTTTTTACCAAAAATATGTAGAAGAATACGTATCGGCCTAAACTGAGAAAAAAATATGTTTTTTTATATATTTTTGGGGATATTTCTTATAGCAAAAAGCAAAAAATATTGCATTTTTTTCAAAATTGTCACTCTATTTTTGTTTATAGCGCAAAAAATAAAAACCGCAGGGGCGATCAAATACCACCAAAAGAAAGCTCTATTTATGGGAAAAAAAGGACGCCAATTTTGTTTGGGAGCCACGTCGCACGACCGCGCAATTGTCAGTTAAATCGACGCAGTGCCGAATCGCAAAAAGGGGCCTGGTCCTTTGGCTGCCAATTGGTCCGGGGCTGAAGTGGTTAATGCTCAGTTTATTGCTAAAATTACAGTGTATATATTGGAATATCTGTTCTGCAGTGGTTACTGGGCTGCTTTCAAACTGATCTGCAGATGCAGAGCAGTGCACCTGCGGGGTTACCTGCACTGAGCCATAAACTTTAGCCAAACAGGTGAAATAGGCTTTATTCCATACCGCCAGTTCCCAGATAAAATTCATCAGATGCTGTGTCTATTAGTACAGATAAACATACATACAGCGCAGTAGATCCTTAACCTAATGACCCCTGGAGTCCCATGGGAGCCTAAATTGGTGTATAGAAATTCACAGTGACTGGCCAAAACATATGTGTGGAAGCCCATAGATCATCAGATGAAATCGGTCAGGTGTGATCTGTAGGCACTGAGCCCGTGCTGTGAGATAATTGTTCCACGTTTATAATGGCTCAGTCCGGGCTTGTGTCTAAACCGATAAAATTAAGGAACTTATAGACTGTGTAAAAATATGTAACGGTAATCTGTTTCAAAGTGCAGAACAAACAACCAGCTGTACGGTGTGTGGTAAGACAGATCTGGATGGATGGATCCCTCAGATGCCTCTTGACCAGGGAAGTGGATAGGATCTGGGGCTGTCAGGCTGGTGGAACACATGAAGAAGAATCAACAAGCCACATACATGCAGGAGGAAATCCCGAAGCACCCGCTGATCCAATGTGAGGATGGAATGACACTGGGGAGAAAGTCACGCTGCACATACCGCTCACTCCAACAAGGGACCAACACAGAAGAGGTAGGTAAAGCCCAATAATGTAGCAGTGCAATGGGGCCAGCAGCCTTCGGAAGAGGTGGAGACAGCCTGTGACACTCACCCAACCGGGAGCAACTGCTAGACAGACCCACTCAAGGGACACATTTCAGGACCACGCCCCTTTCTCAAATTGCAAATTGCCCCCCCAGCTCTAGTACAGCTGGGACCTTGATGAGCTCCTGATAAAGGTACTGGGCTGCCTAGGAGGGCAGCATCCTACTTCTTCTCCTGGACAAGACAAGGCTGCCTCAGGCCCCAGACTATTTATGCACTCTTCAACCACCAACTGGACACCCTCCCCCAGGAATTGGCTGGAGCCACATAAATATTCAGACTGCCTGTTTGACTCTCCTGCCCACTAGATGCTGGAATCCTCCAGAAAACAGGGGGAAGCATTCAAACCTGCCCAGAAGAGTCCAAAGCAATCACAAGCTGCTCAACTGATTACAGGAGCCACAAGAATTGAATTTACCTAGCCTGACTAGCAACCCAACTAGGAGGGTGCTACAGATATATATATAAAGTTGTGCCTGGAGTTCAGCTGTAAGATTTGTAAACTGAGCGGTGTAGAAGTGGAAAAAAAAAATACAAATCCTCTAATCTATGAATGTCAACATGACATAAGTTGGAGCTAAAAAAATTTAAAGATTTGGAAATATGTTGTCAAGCAATGCACCGCCTTCTCGTATTCAAGTGACTCACACAGTATATGATCTATAAGTTAAAAGAAGAAGAATACTCTTTTTTCCAAGCGGAAACTGTTTGAAAGACAAGAGGTTGGATACGGCAATATAAACAATGTGTGTCTTTTTCTTTAGCTAAATACCTGCACTGCAAAATGACAAGCCATAACAATGGCACTGGCTGGGGCATGTAATGGCAGGTCGGCTTGGCGGATCAGACCTATTTATATTTTTTAATGGTATTTGTACATCAAGAGCATTTTCATGTTATTATGGAAACGGGCTCTATCTCTGACATCTCTCTGCTGAGAATTAAGTTCACTGGATTTGCAGGCAGAGAATACACCTTTTCATTCGGTTCCAGAATCCATGTTGTTTTAGGAGAAGTGGAGACTTGTCGGAGTTTACATCTTAGTCAGAGACAGATGATGTGGTACAAGCTTGTACAAAATCACTATGTAAATGGAAGAGGTGATGGCAGAAAGCAGCCCTTATAACCACTTCAAGAAACAAGCACACACACATTTGCTGCATATTTTGGATATTTGAAACCTCGGCAGTCACGAGAACAATAATGTTGCCAATAGCAACTCCAAACAACCTCAAGAGTCTTTCTAAAAGTTGTCCGACAACTTAAGGCTTGTGGAAGAAAAATAAACAAATCCACAGGGTTCGTTCTTCTGCAAAGAAAGAAATACAAAGTTCACAGTCTACAATTAGGACTCGTTTACACCTGCGCTGCCCTCTGAAATGTGATCCACAAAGGATTACTTTTCAGAAGGAATTTGACAGGCAGCTGGGAGGCGATATGTCATCTCCTTGCTCCCTGTTTTAACCCTGTAAAGCTCACATCATCATAAATTTCAGGGAATATGCAGAGCAGCTCTATTTGCTTGAATTGGTCACATTCAGCAGCGGTATTGCCCACCGGACTTGACAGGGGGTATAATTTTTACTGTGGCATGTGTACAACCCCTCCAGCTACTGTGTTAGATTAAGGAGGGAGGTAAAGCCACAATTTATTTTTATCATTCCCAGATCGCAAGTGTAAATGAAGCCTTAGAGAGCTGGACCAAAGATTATCTGTTGTTTAATACGGATAAAATGTAAGAAAAAATACCATTGATGGCCCACTTACACTGTTGCATATTAACACATGCATTCTGACATGCTTACGTCCAGGTTCCATATAGTAAAGACCAGCACTGCAGCTTTCTTAAAACTGGGGGGCCCACAGAAGTCAATGACAACGCATCAAAATGCATATGCATGCAAAATGAATAACATGTCTTTTGATGCTTTGGCAACAGGTATTGGCCTTGGACAATGACTGTTATACCTTATGCGTTTCGCATTCTAAATTCAAAAATGCATTTAAAACCTGCTTATACATGTCAAACCACATGTCAACACACAAAGTAAAGACACATTGATGCATGACAATGTACCTGGCTAACGTTCTAAAAAAACACACCTCTATGTACAGTACATGCATACAGTAGACCTAAATAGGTCCTAAAATCCAAATTCAAAATGATTTAACCTGCACGTATATATGCAGTGGCAGGACAGGTGGATCTCAACATCCAGCCGCTACAGGTATGCGTCCACAGGGAAATGGCAGTTTGTACTGAGAGCACAATACATGTTCCCAGCACAGAGGTGGCTCCCAGTCATTGTTTACATTTGGGAGCCCACTTCCGCCTCCCGACACTAAGAACACCCTCTTAATAGGCCACCAGATGGGTGGTCAAATATGTTTCTAAGTATGAAAATATTGACATATAGTAGGTGATGGTCATGAAAGTGATAAACCACTTTTAAGTAAAACAAATAGTAAATAATGGGGGGTTATTCCATACTGTTATGTGCCAACATCCCTATAGATTTAGAAAACATACAAAGATAGGTGATTGGGACTTTGCAGGCACAGAGAAGAGTGAATAACTCTCTGCAAAACATATACAGAAAAAGTTTTGTACAACATTGCATAAAATCATCAGAGTTAAAAATTAGAAGTAGAAGAAACATTTTTTTTTTTTTGGGAATTATACTTACCTAGGTGGATGCAGCATCGGTCCGATGCTGCACCTGTCCCACGCCAGCTCTAGGCTGAGAACCACCAGCTTTGGCTGTAGCTCTCCTTTAATGAGCATAAATAGTAAAAAAAAAAAAAAAAAACTATACTATATTATAAATATTATGGATGACATATAATGCAAGAAGCCCTCTTTTACAGGAATATGTTATTAGACCATTCATATATCCACAATTGGGCAAAGTGCAACCACCTTCAGCCAGGTACAGAAACAGGAGCTCTCAGCTTAGCCAGGCATTCATGTTTATGCCTATGAAGAGGGAATGGGGATGAGCAGTTCAATTCTGCCTGTGCTGCTTATACAGTATCTCACAAAAGTGAGTACACCCCTCCCATTTTTGTAAAGTAGTGAGTGTACAGCTTGTATAACAGTGTAAATTTGCTGTCCCCTCAAAATAAGTCAACACACAGCCATTAATGTCTAAACCGCTGGCAACAAAAGTGAGTATACCCCTAAGTGAAAATGTCCAAATTGGGAAATTATTTTCCAGCACTGCCTTAACCCTCTTGGGCATGGAGTTCACCAGAGCTTCACAGGTTGCCACTGGAGTCCTCTTCCACTCCTCTATGATGGCATCACAGAGCTAGTGGATGTTAGGGACCTTGTGCTCCTCCACCTTCCGTTTGAGGATGCCCCACAGATGTTCAATAGGGTTTAGGTCTGGAGACATGCTTGGTCAGTCCATCATCTTTACCCTCAGCTTCTTTAGTAAGGCAGTGGTTGTCTTGGAGGTGTATTTGGGGTCGTTTTCATGTTGGAATACTGCCCTGCGGCCCAGTCTCTGAAGGGAGGGGATCATGCTCTGCTTCAGTATGTCACAGTACATGTTGGCATTCATGGTTCCTTCAATGAACTGTAGCTCCCCAGTGCTGGCAGCCTCAGACCATGACACTCTCACCACCATGTTTGACTGTAGGCAAGACACACTTGTCTTTTGAGGAATTTATACAGTCACTCCTAAATTGTTTTGCACCAGGATCATGGAGATTCACTCTTATCATCTTTAGAATTCATCACTTTACTGGTGGACATTGTACTATTATCCACAATTTTTGGACATTTTTTAAAAGGGTATCATATTTATGTATTGGATTTATTTTATGCATTTACACTTTATTGTATAAATTGTCACTTTAAGGTGACATCTTATATTTGTTGATATCACCAATCACATTATGGTATAGTTTGTACTAGTTACTTTAGAGAGCGTGGTTTCATTAACTTATTAATGAATTAATTTTCACTTATCTGGTTAATCACTCACAACGAGCAGCTCTCAGATTTAATTATTGTATGATTTACCATTCTACCATCGGCGCAGGTTAGGGTACCCTATTACCTCCCTTTTTACTATACTCTTGACGAGTGCCTATGACAGGTCTACAGGTTGTATCAGATTATGACAGTGGGTTGGGCTCAAAGGACTTTGGATTTCAACTAGGACATCCGTCACCAGCACAAGGGACACTTTTCATTAAATGTAAGTACTGTCCCTTATGCCGATTATTTTTATTTTACCTAAACGTAGGCTTTAATACATTTAGGAAAGTAGGGAACAGCACATCAAATCTTTCAGATACACAATCCAATAATAACTTATGTACAATGAACATGTACACAATGAGCATACCCTTTAGTTTCTCTTTAACATAGTTTGTGTGTTTATCGCTTTAAAACTATTCAGCAGCAGAAACGTCTAATCACTCAACACTCCTGGTCACATGACAGGCGGTTCATTCATCATTGTTATGCATCAGACTATAATGGAAATCAGCTTTCCTTTTGTGCTCGATCTGTTTATGCATTAGGAAACCTGTCTATCTGGTTTCTCTATGGTGAAATAGACTACAGCATTATTACTCTTCTGCAGATTTATGCGGTGAGATTGATTTATGTTAATCTCGCTGGGCAGGAATATTCTTCCCTATGTTTAAAGGCCGTCCCTGAGCATGCGAACTAGAATTTGTGAAAATAATAAACTCCAGTAAACTGCATTCCATCTTATTGTTTTGCTTCTTCTGAAGCGCAATTAAGGAACTTTTTCCTTTAATTAATGCATAAAACTTTAGTTATTTTAGGGGTAACTAATTTAAGTATCATAACAGTAAACAGAACAGTTTAAATCACCACTATTTCTCTATAATTAGTAAAATTAGCTTAGGCTTGTTGGTACAAAAATTAAATTTTGGCATAAAAGCTGCTTTGTCATTTCTAATTTAGATAATTTTTCTTACTCATTAATCTTACTGTGCGCCAGTACCCTAGCTCCTAATGAGAACAGAAAGGGAACTACAGCTCAGTGAGTAGGACATTGTAATTGTAAGCTTGTATTAAGCTGCCTAAAACACAGCTTTTGTTAATATTATAAGCCAACTTGGCAACAATGTATTGTTAGTCAAAGTAAATTAACAACATTCCACTCCAAGGTACAGGACGCAAGAGAACAGCCTTAAATATTAACATTTGTTTGCCTAGCAATATAATAATGTGCTGTTTAAGTATGCATTTTTTATCTTAATTTACTAAAATGTCCTATGTAACAGAATTTAAAGTAGAACTCCAATCTGACTGAAACTATTTGTTTTAACTTAGGAGCTGCTGAAACAATGGAGCCAGTTAAGCCAGTTAAAAGCTTTTCTTCCTTTCCTTTTATTTTTACCCAACCAATATTTTTATAGTTAAGGCTGAACTCTGGACACAAAAAACTATCATTTAAATACATTCCTCATTTTTAACAAAGCAAATAAATCCACTTTATGTGCACTAAATGCCTTCCAAACCTAGATAATATTTTGTAAAAATAAAAGTGACATAATCACTGTTTTGTACCTAGCCTATTCATAGTTCAAAGCTGTGGGAGGGGCCAAGTAGGCCCATCCACTACAGGCTGCCTGGAGTAAACTACAGGAAAGGGCGGAGACAAGACCAGCCACCCTACACAAGGAGAGTGAGCAGTAGTGACTAGTCTTTTGACATGAACAAACTCATGGCTCCATTCCAGGCTTGCTCCGCTTGCAGACTTTCATCCGACATGGACAACTTGGGTGATGGCTACCACAGCCCGTCTTCACTCCCTGTCAAAAGTATACAAAAATGTAAGCTACACTCCAAAACTTAACTCTTTTTCTCTGTGTTTAACAACTGTCAAAAAGGACTGCATATATTAATGTCTCCACCCAAAACCAACCTTCCTTTATGCGTTGCAGTACTACTGGCTTGCTCACGAGGAAGTCTTTCCAAGCTATAGATGAGTATATTTCAACGGCGGGGAAATCTCGTTCAAAATACAAAGGCAGAGCAGGAGGGATTACCCCCATCCACATATCTGATGTGGATGGGGGGAATCAAATTAATTTCCAGTCAATTTCTTTTATTCAACCCACTGGAAATTGACTTGTGTATGGCGAGCCTAAGGATGTTAGAAAACTAAAAGGTCCTCCCTTGCAGTGGGGCTGCGCCTGCATTGCAAGCGTTATCTGCATGTTTAACCATTTGCAGACCAGCCGCCATACTTATATGGCGGCAGGTCGGCTCTCCTGCTTGAACCAGCGTACTGTGCATGTGAGATTTTGGGGGCGCGTGCCCGCTGCATGCTCTGGGAGCACGCCCGTGGGTCTGGCAGACTCGATGTCTGCTGGCTGCTTGCGATCGCTGTATACAGAGGCAGAACGGGGATCTGCCTTGTAAACAAGGCGGATCTCCGTTCTGACAGGGGACATCTCAGAGATCTGCTGTTCCCAGTGATCGGAAACAGTGATCTCTGTCATGTCCCAGGCAGCCCATCCCCCCTACAGTTAGAACACACTGAGGGAACACATTTAACCCCTTGATCACCCCTAGTGTTAACCCCTTCCCTGCCAGTGTCATTTATACATCGATCAGTGCATTTTTATAGCACTGGGGTCAAATTTGTCGCAGTCCCGCTACAAATCGCAGATCGCCGCCATTACCAGTAAGAACAATAAAAAATAAATAAAAGTCCCTAAATCTATCCCATAGATTGTAGACGCGATAACTTTTGCACAAACCAATCACTATGCGCTTATTGCGATTTTTTTTTTTCCCAAGAATATGTAGAAGAATGCATATTGGCCTAAACTGATGAATACATTTTTTTTTTTGCATATGTATTACAAAACTGTCACAATTTTTTTGCGTATAGTGCAAAAAATAAAAAACCACAGAGGTGATCAAATACCACCAAAAGAAAGCTCTATTTGTGGTAAAAAAGGGACATAAATTTTGTTTGGGTACAATGTCGCACAACCGTGAAATTGTCAGTTAAAATGGCGCAATGCCGTATTGCAAAAAATCGCCTGGCCATTAAGGAGGCAAATCCTTCCAGGGCTGAAGTAGTTAATTTAGGGAACAAGAAAAGGACTTTTACTTACATGATCCTCCACTCATTTGGCAAATGACACTTCCCTATGCTTTGGCGGTGGACTGTGCCTCAGCGTGTTCACGTCCAATGCAGGGCTTGATGACATCAAAGAACTGCTGCAGTGAGGGACAGAAGAGGCTGCAGGGAAAGGTCTAACAGCATACAGAAGGCTGCAAGAGTAGAGGATCATGTAAGTAAAACAGTTTTTGACTGTCCCCTAGGCATTAATGATCAGCTGACCCTTGCAACTGAGGATTTAAACTGAATGTTTATCATTAAATATCCCCTGGCAAACATTGTGAGCACTTAAATCTTGGCTAGTGTGGTGATTTGCTTCGTTGTTGAAAGGTCAAGTTAACACCTAATTTGTAAAGAAGAAAGCACATGTTTTGGGTGAAATTCTAATAGTTTGGCAGCCAAAAAAGAAGTTTGGAACAAGAATATTATGATAATGGTGGACTCATCCAATGAGTAGAAGACGAATCGTGTAAACTGTAGAATGTACTGTATAAAGGAACAAAAAGCTCCCCCTGTGGTTTGGATAGAAGTTTGTATAATATTTCTTTGCAACATTCCATATGTACCTATCTGAAAAAAGAAAAAATATATAATTTTTTTGGTTTGGGCCCTTACTATAATAAATAAGTAACTATAAAAAATTTAAATAGCCTGTTGGCAGCGGGAAATTATATTTGGCATAAAGTATTATTTCCAAGAAACAGGAATGTCATAATCTGGGGGAGATGTACTAAAATGGGAGTAAATAGAATTTGGAGCAGCTGTGTATAGTAACTAATCAGCTTCTAACTTCAGCTTCTTCAGGTAAAGTGTCACTAAACCCATATCATAAAAAAAGATCAATAAATGCTGTATTACATGCTGCTCATACTCACTCAGTGACTATGAGTTTCATTTTCTATATTCTGCAAAAAACCTGGTTGATCCTGCTGCTCTCTTTCTCCACCTTCTGTCCACGTCTCCAATACAGGTAGGGATTTTGCAGCTGTGGTGTCAATTCTGCACATGCTCAGTTTTCAGTGAGTTTCTATGCTAAGCATTTCCTCTCTATCGCATCTGAGCAACCCATGTGACTATAGAGTGACACATGCGGGCGTACACACAGTGGACATTTACAATCCACTCCCTCCCTCCCTCCTCCATGCCCACTAATCAGCTAAACATAATGGGGGTGGGATATTACATATAGATTAAGGGAGGCTTCAGCTCCCTCTTATTCTAAGACACAGGCTTAGGCCCTCAGGCACAGGCCCTCCTCCCTGCCCACTAACCAGCTAAACATAATGGGGTGGGATATTGCATATAGAATAATGGAGGCTTCACCTCCCTCTTATTCTAAGACACAGGCTGGAGGGGTGTGACACAGTCTGTGACTGGCAGAAATCCGCCCACACCATGTTATTTCCACAAAATAATAAAGATTTCATTTCAAATATTGTATACATTTGTATGCCAATTTAAAAAAAAAGTTTATTGATACTATTTATTTATTTATTTTTAATCTGTATTCCAAAGGCTGTGTTTTTATTTTGAACATGTGACCAGCATCAGAGCAATAGAAGCTCCTCCTGCTTATGTTTCCCTGCAGACAGGCTGGGATAGAGCTGGGTCATGTGACAGCTGTATATTAGGAAAAAGGTACATAGATTTTTTTTTTATTAAAATAATTACAGTGCCATCATCCACATACAGAAATAGATTAATTAAAATTAAACAGTGTGTGTTTATTATCATTTTAAGCATTGAAAAAGAAAGTTAGAAGATGGTTGTCATGCACATCTTTTCCAGATTCTGGCTTCTCCAGTCTTAGTAAATTCCCTTGTATGTGTGTTTATAGTTTGTTTTAATGTAAACCTGTAGCCGGGATATGGACATTTAGACATATTCTTAGTAGGCAGTATACAGGCTCAATAACGGGCGCTCACTGAGATCTGTAGCTGCAGAGATTGTGGAGCAATTCATCCTCAAGGGACTGAGGGCTGGTTCTGGTCGGTTTCTCAGCAGCATTAGCATTGACTTAGCACCCTTCCAGCTAGGTACTTTATGTTCACATTACAAGACTGAAGCCTGACAATCACTGCTGAGAGGGAAAGCTGCTGAGAAACTAACTAGAACCCAACTGTGAGGATAAATAAATTTGCAATGCCTGCAGAGGACAATGAGGGTGAAAAGTGTATGTACTGTATTATAAAAATACGTTAAGTGCTTGCATGTCAATATCCTGGTCTCATGTTCAATTTAACCACTTAAGGATCAGGCCTATTTTTCAAACCTGTTTACAAGTTAAAATCTTCTTTTTTGCTAGAAAATTACTTAGAACCCCCAAAACTTATATATATATATTTTCAGACACCCTAGAGAATAAAATGGCGGTCATTGCAATAATTTATGTCACACCGTATTTGCGCAGCTGTCTTACAAACGCCATTTTTTGGTGAGAAAATACCCTTTTTTTAATAAGAAAACAATAAAGTTAGACAAACATTTTTTTTATTGTGAAAGATAACATTACACCAAGTAAATTGATACCCAACATGTCATGCTTCAAAATTGCACCCGCTCGTGGAATGGCAACAAACTTTGACTCTTAAAAATCTCCATCTGCGACGTTTAAAAATTTCTACAGGCTACCAGTTTTGAGGTACAGAAAATATCTTTTGCTAGAATTATTGTTTTTGCTCTAACGATCGCGACGATATCTCACATGTGTGGTTTGAACATTGTTTACTTATGTGAGTGTGACTTAGGTATGCGTTCAATTTTGCGCGCTAACACAGCGGGACAGGGGCTTTAAAAAAAATGGTTTTGTTTTCTTATTTATCTTACTTTTTATTTTTTTATTTTTACACTGTCCTTTTAAAAAAAATATATTTGGGTCACTTTTATTCCTATTACAAGGAATGTAAACATCCCTTGTAATAGAAAAAAAGCATGACAGGACCTCTTTAATGTGAGATCTGTATCTGTAGTCTTTCGTATCATTTGAAAAAAAAAATCGAATTTCTTCATCAATTTAGGCCAATAGGTATTCTGCTACATGTTTTTGGTAAAAAAAAAAAATCCCTATAAGCGTATATTGATTAACTGTGTTCCCTGGGAGTGTTTTCTCACTGTGTAGGGGATGGTTTAACTGAAGAAAGACCTGTGATCCTGCTTAGCAGAAACACAAAATCTCTGTCTTTCTTACAACAGAACAGCGATCTGACTTGATTACTTAAGAAGACCGCCGTTCTGCCTCTCTCAGGAACAATCCCCGGGTGTACAATCACAGCGGGAGCGGGGCGCACGACCCAGAGCCGAAGACAATCAAAGGTAATGAACATTTTTTTTTGTGCTGTGTGAATGGGAACCCAAAACAAACATATTGTGGGGTTTTCTCAAATTTGACTGCAAAAGTTGAAATACCTTTTGAAACAGCAAAGGAACAAAGGGAAGGAGAGTATGTGCGGGGGTGTTTAACCACTTCAGTACCCACCCACTGTCATATGATGTCCACAAGGTGGATCTCCCATCCTGGGTGGACGTCATATGACGTCCTCCCATTCCCGGCCGTCTAGGAGGCACGCTGTGTCGCTCGGGACCCGATGCGCGTGCCCGGCGGCCGCGATGTTCGCCGGGCACCTACGATTGCCCGGGAACACATAAGGACCATGGATCTGTGTGTGTAAACACACAGATCCACGTCCTGTCAGTGGAGAGGAGACCAATTATGTGTTCCCAGTACAGAGGAACACCGATCGGTCTCCTCCTCTTGTGAGACCCCTCCCCCCACAGTTAGAATCACTCCCAGGGAACATACATTAACCCCTGCAGCGCCCCCTGGTGTTAACCCCTTCCCTGCCAGTCACATTTACACAGTAATCAGTGTAATTGTATAGCAACGATCGTTGTGTAAATGTGAATGATCCCATGGTTTGTAGACGCTATAACTTTTGCGCAAACCAATCAATATATGCTTATTGCGATTTTTTTTTTACCAAAAATATGTAGAAGAATACATATCGGCCTAAACTGAGTAAAAAATGTATTTTTATTTTTTTAAATGGCATATTTATTATAGCAAAAAGTAAAAAATATTGTGTTTTTTTTCAAAATTGTCGCTCTTCTTTTGTTTATAGCGCAAAAAATAAAAACCGCAGAGGTGATCAAATACCACCAAAAGAAAGCTCTATTTGTGTCCGCCTTTGTTGCCTAGGAAAATAATGACATCTACGGCTCCCTTAAACCCCCTGAGATACTCACCCAATGCAGAACACATACAGTATGTCATCTCATCAGCAGGGGCCAGTTGCAAGAACTCAGGAAGGAGCAGATGGCTCCCGATTATAAAAAAGAAGATGGCGGCATGGGACCTGAACTGTGGGGGCAGGGGGGGGGGGGGTGAGGCTCCACTTGATTATCTTGGAATTGTCTGGTTACACAAATAATTTACTTTAGGGGGTGAATAGTTATGCACATTTACTTTTTCTGTTATTTTGTCCTATTTGTTCTTTGCTTCAAAGTAAACAAAAAAAAAAAAAACATCTTCAAAGTTGTGGGCATGTTCTGTAAATGAAATGATGCAAATCCTCAAACAATACATGTTAATTCCAGGGTGTGAGCCAACAAAACACGAAAAATGCCAAGGAGGGTGAATACTTTTGCAAGGCACTGTACATTAATGATGATATAAACAGGCGAGATAAGGTATGTGATCACAAATACTTCCAAGAAGCACAGTAATGTGGAACTAGTTCAGTTTACCCAAATTTCCCAATAAAGGTTTAACCCCCTGATCGCTCCCCAGTTAACCCTTTCACTCCCTGTCACTCTGTCACATTAGTATAGTGTACAGATTTTCTGATCACCGTATTAGTGTCACAGGTGACATCAGTTTAGGTGTTATCAGCAGTTAGTGGTAGCATCAAACCCAGACAGCGTCAGATTTTAACCCTTTGATTGCCACTAACACACACGCACACACCATACACCTCCCTTACTAGAATACTGTTTGAACGGATTCATATCTTTGATCTGATCAGATCTTTACTAGCGTCCCCAGTAGTATAGTGCTCCCAAAAACATGGCGTTAGCAGGATGAGCCCATTTACCCATCAGCACCTGCGTTTAGCCCCTCCGCCCAGCCCAGCCCACCCAAAGTGCAGTATTAATAAATCACTGTCACTTTAAAAAACACAGCACACAAAACTGCAGCGTTAGCTGAGTCAGGACTGATCCCTGCTAGTGCTAACAGTTAATTTTTTTGTAGCGATTTAAGCAGTCTCTGACAACCAGGTGCTTTTTTTACTTGTGAGTCACACTAGCTGCACCTGTAAATTTAGTGGCCAAAATATCAAAGGAAAGAATATCTAGTGAAGAGGCCTACAGGATGCTGAGCATGACAGATGAAAGCGAAGGGGAAGCCTCACTGTCAGAATTTAAAATCTGATTCAGGCTCACTATACGAACCTGTAGAGAGCAGTGGTACCCTGACAGATAGCTCTGACAATAGAGTAGTAGTACTCTGACAATGGAGTAATAGTATGCTAAGGTCAGGCATACCCAGCCACGTTCTTCTGTTGCTGAGGTGCAACAACCGCATGATTCCCGTATGCAGCAGAGAGCCAATACTAGTGCCACTCAACCTTCTGGTGAACTGGGAAGCACCAAAGGCCTAGTACGTCCTGGTCATAGACAAACCAGCACTGTAGTAACACTTGGTGATGTGGCGAGTCCCATAAGTGAAATTTAAGCTGGTGCGATGGCTAGCAGAAGTAGTGCCACACAGCCATCAAGAATTCAAAGACAGGTCCATAGAGTCCATAGAGCCCAAAATTGTGTTTGCAGATCCTGATTGGGAGCCCACCACTTCTGCAGCACCCGTACTTCCCCCATTCACTGGCAAGCCTGGAATTCAGTTGGAAACAGCAGAATTTAATTCCCATGACTTTTACGATCTGTTTTTCCCGGAAGACCTGTACAGATCTATTGTGGACCAAAGCAATTTATATGCTGGTCAATTTATCACCGCAAATGCAAATTTGACCCTTGCCAAAGAATTTGGCTGGAAACCTTTATCAGTTCCCAGCCTATCCCTCCTCATGGGCATTAAAAAAAAGAGTGAGTTTTGATCATATCGCATCTGAGCAACCCATGTGACTATAGAGTGACACATGTGGGCGTACACACAGTGGACATTTACAATCCACTCCCTCCCTCCCTCCTCCATGCCCACTAATCAGCTAAACATAATGGGGGTGGGATATTACATATAGATTAAGGGAGGCTTCAGCTCCCTCTTATTCTAAGACACAGGCTTAGGCCCTCAGGCACAGGCCCTCCTCCCTGCCCACTAACCAGCTAAACATAATGGGGTGGGATATTGCATATAGAATAATGGAGGCTTCACCTCCCTCTTATTCTAAGACACAGGCTGGAGGGGTGTGACACAGTCTGTGACTGGCAGAAATCCGCCCACACCATGTTATTTCCACAAAATAATAAAGATTTCATTTCAAATATTGTATACATTTGTATGCCAATTTAAAAAAAAGTTTATTGATACTATTTATTTATTTATTTTTACTCTGTATTCCAAAGGCTGTGTTTTTATTTTGAACATGTGACCAGCATCAGAGCAATAGAAGCTCCTCCTGCTTATGTTTCCCTGCAGACAGGCTGGGATAGAGCTGGGTCATGTGACAGCTGTATATTAGGAAAAAGGTACATAGATTTTTTTTTATTAAAATAATTACAGTGCCATCATCCACATACAGAAATAGATTCATTAAAATTAAACAGTGTGTGTTTATTATCATTTTAAGCATTGAAAAAGAAAGTTAGAAGATGGTTGTCATGCACATCTTTTCCAGATTCTGGCTTCTCCAGTCTTAGTAAATTCCCTTGTATGTGTGTTTATAGTTTGTTTTAATGTAAACCTGTAGCCGGGATATGGACATTTAGACATATTCTTAGTAGGCAGTATACAGGCTCAATAACGGGCGCTCACTGAGATCTGTAGCTGCAGAGATTGTGGAGCAATTCATCCTCAAGGGACTGAGGGCTGGTTCTGGTCGGTTTCTCAGCAGCATTAGCATTGACTTAGCACCCTTCCAGCTAGGTACTTTATGTTCACATTACAAGACTGAAGCCTGACAATCACTGCTGAGAGGGAAAGCTGCTGAGAAACTAACTAGAACCCAACTGTGAGGATAAATAAATTTGCAATGCCTGCAGAGGACAATGAGGGTGAAAAGTGTATGTACTGTATTATAAAAATACGTTAAGTGCTTGCATGTCAATATCCTGGTCTCATGTTCAATTTAACCACTTAAGGATCAGGCCTATTTTTCAAACTTGTTTACAAGTTAAAATCTTCTTTTTTGCTAGAAAATTACTTAGAACCCCCAAAACTTATATATATATATTTTCAGACACCCTAGAGAATAAAATGGCGGTCATTGCAATAATTTATGTCACACCGTATTTGCGCAGCTGTCTTACAAACGCCATTTTTTGGTGAGAAAATACCCTTTTTTTAATAAGAAAACAATAAAGTTAGACAAACATTTTTTTTATTGTGAAAGATAACATTACACCAAGTAAATTGATACCCAACATGTCATGCTTCAAAATTGCACCCGCTCGTGGAATGGCAACAAACTTTGACTCTTAAAAATCTCCATCTGCGACGTTTAAAAATTTCTACAGGCTACCAGTTTTGAGGTACAGAAAATATCTTTTGCTAGAATTATTGTTTTTGCTCTAACGATCGCGACGATATCTCACATGTGTGGTTTGAACATTGTTTACTTATGTGGGTGTGACTTAGGTATGCGTTCAATTTTGCGCGCTAACACAGCGGGACAGGGGCTTTAAAAAAAATGGTTTTGTTTTCTTATTTATCTTACTTTTTATTTTTTATTTTTACGCTGTCCTTTTAAAAAAAATATATTTGGGTCACTTTTATTCCTATTACAAGGAATGTAAACATCCCTTGTAATAGAAAAAAAGCATGACAGGACCTCTTTAATGTGAGATCTGTATCTGTAGTCTTTCGTATCATTTGAAAAAAAAAATCGAATTTCTTCATCAATTTAGGCCAATAGGTATTCTGCTACATGTTTTTGGTAAAAAAAAAAAATCCCTATAAGCGTATATTGATTAACTGTGTTCCCTGGGAGTGTTTTCTCACTGTGTAGGGGATGGTTTAACTGAAGAAAGACCTGTGATCCTGCTTAGCAGAAACACAAAATCTCTGTCTTTCTTACAACAGAACAGCGATCTGACTTGATTACTTAAGAAGACCGCCGTTCTGCCTCTCTCAGGAACAATCCCCGGGTGTACAATCACAGCGGGAGCGGGGCGCACGACCCAGAGCCGAAGACAATCAAAGGTAATGAACATTTTTTTTTTTGTGCTGTGTGAATGGGAACCCAAAACAAACATATTGTGGGGTTTTCTCAAATTTGACTGCAAAAGTTGAAATACCTTTTGAAACAGCAAAGGAACAAAGGGAAGGAGAGTATGTGCGGGGGTGTTTAACCACTTCAGTACCCACCCACTGTCATATGATGTCCACAAGGTGGATCTCCCATCCTGGGTGGACGTCATATGACGTCCTCCCATTCCCGGCCGTCTAGGAGGCACGCTGTGTCGCTCGGGACCCGATGCGCGTGCCCGGCGGCCGCGATGTTCGCCGGGCACCTACGATTGCCCGGGAACACATAAGGACCATGGATCTGTGTGTGTAAACACACAGATCCACGTCCTGTCAGTGGAGAGGAGACCAATTATGTGTTCCCAGTACAGAGGAACACCGATCGGTCTCCTCCCCTTGTGAGACCCCTCCCCCCACAGTTAGAATCACTCCCAGGGAACATACATTAACCCCTGCAGCGCCCCCTGGTGTTAACCCCTTCCCTGCCAGTCACATTTACACAGTAATCAGTGTAATTGTATAGCAACGATCGTTGTGTAAATGTGAATGATCCCATGGTTTGTAGACGCTATAACTTTTGCGCAAACCAATCAATATATGCTTATTGCGATTTTTTTTTTACCAAAAATATGTAGAAGAATACATATCGGCCTAAACTGAGTAAAAAATGTATTTTTATTTTTTTAAATGGCATATTTATTATAGCAAAAAGTAAAAATATTGTGTTTTTTTTCAAAATTGTCGCTCTTCTTTTGTTTATAGCGCAAAAAATAAAAACCGCAGAGGTGATCAAATACCACCAAAAGAAAGCTCTATTTGTGTCCGCCTTTGTTGCCTAGGAAAATAATGACATCTACGGCTCCCTTAAACCCCCTGAGATACTCACCCAATGCAGAACACATACAGTATGTCATCTCATCAGCAGGGGCCAGTTGCAAGAACTCAGGAAGGAGCAGATGGCTCCCGATTATAAAAAAGAAGATGGCGGCATGGGACCTGAACTGTGGGGGCAGGGGGGGGGGGGGGGTGAGGCTCCACTTGATTATCTTGGAATTGTCTGGTTACACAAATAATTTACTTTAGGGGGTGAATAGTTATGCACATTTACTTTTTCTGTTATTTTGTCCTATTTGTTCTTTGCTTCAAAGTAAACAAAAAAAAAAAAACATCTTCAAAGTTGTGGGCATGTTCTGTAAATGAAATGATGCAAATCCTCAAACAATACATGTTAATTCCAGGGTGTGAGCCAACAAAACACGAAAAATGCCAAGGAGGGTGAATACTTTTGCAAGGCACTGTACATTAATGATGATATAAACAGGCGAGATAAGGTATGTGATCACAAATACTTCCAAGAAGCACAGTAATGTGGAACTAGTTCAGTTTACCCAAATTTCCCAATAAAGGTTTAACCCCCTGATCGCTCCCCAGTTAACCCTTTCACTCCCTGTCACTCTGTCACATTAGTATAGTGTACAGATTTTCTGATCACCGTATTAGTGTCACAGGTGACATCAGTTTAGGTGTTATCAGCAGTTAGTGGTAGCATCAAACCCAGACAGCGTCAGATTTTAACCCTTTGATTGCCACTAACACACACGCACACACCATACACCTCCCTTACTAGAATACTGTTTGAACGGATTCATATCTTTGATCTGATCAGATCTTTACTAGCGTCCCCAGTAGTATAGTGCTCCCAAAAACATGGCGTTAGCAGGATGAGCCCATTTACCCATCAGCACCTGCGTTTAGCCCCTCCGCCCAGCCCAGCCCACCCAAAGTGCAGTATTAATAAATCACTGTCACTTTAAAAAACACAGCACACAAAACTGCAGCGTTAGCTGAGTCAGGACTGATCCCTGCTAGTGCTAACAGTTAATTTTTTTGTAGCGATTTAAGCAGTCTCTGACAACCAGGTGCTTTTTTTACTTGTGAGTCACACTAGCTGCACCTGTAAATTTAGTGGCCAAAATATCAAAGGAAAGAATATCTAGTGAAGAGGCCTACAGGATGCTGAGCATGACAGATGAAAGCGAAGGGGAAGCCTCACTGTCAGAATTTAAAATCTGATTCAGGCTCACTATACGAACCTGTAGAGAGCAGTGGTACCCTGACAGATAGCTCTGACAATAGAGTAGTAGTACTCTGACAATGGAGTAATAGTATGCTAAGGTCAGGCATACCCAGCCACGTTCTTCTGTTGCTGAGGTGCAACAACCGCATGATTCCCGTATGCAGCAGAGAGCCAATACTAGTGCCACTCAACCTTCTGGTGAACTGGGAAGCACCAAAGGCCTAGTACGTCCTGGTCATAGACAAACCAGCACTGTAGTAACACTTGGTGATGTGGCGAGTCCCATAAGTGAAATTTAAGCTGGTGCGATGGCTAGCAGAAGTAGTGCCACACAGCCATCAAGAATTCAAAGACAGGTCCATAGAGTCCATAGAGCCCAAAATTGTGTTTGCAGATCCTGATTGGGAGCCCACCACTTCTGCAGCACCCGTACTTCCCCCATTCACTGGCAAGCCTGGAATTCAGTTGGAAACAGCAGAATTTAATTCCCATGACTTTTACGATCTGTTTTTCCCGGAAGACCTGTACAGATCTATTGTGGACCAAAGCAATTTATATGCTGGTCAATTTATCACCGCAAATGCAAATTTGACCCTTGCCAAAGAATTTGGCTGGAAACCTTTATCAGTTCCCAGCCTATCCCTCCTCATGGGCATTAAAAAAAAGAGTGAGTTTTGATCATATCGCATCTGAGCAACCCATGTGACTATAGAGTGACACATGTGGGCGTACACACAGTGGACATTTACAATCCACTCCCTCCCTCCCTCCTCCATGCCCACTAATCAGCTAAACATAATGGGGGTGGGATATTACATATAGATTAAGGGAGGCTTCAGCTCCCTCTTATTCTAAGACACAGGCTTAGGCCCTCAGGCACAGGCCCTCCTCCCTGCCCACTAACCAGCTAAACATAATGGGGTGGGATATTGCATATAGAATAATGGAGGCTTCACCTCCCTCTTATTCTAAGACACAGGCTGGAGGGGTGTGACACAGTCTGTGACTGGCAGAAATCCGCCCACACCATGTTATTTCCACAAAATAATAAAGATTTCATTTCAAATATTGTATACATTTGTATGCCAATTTAAAAAAAAGTTTATTGATACTATTTATTTATTTATTTTTACTCTGTATTCCAAAGGCTGTGTTTTTATTTTGAACATGTGACCAGCATCAGAGCAATAGAAGCTCCTCCTGCTTATGTTTCCCTGCAGACAGGCTGGGATAGAGCTGGGTCATGTGACAGCTGTATATTAGGAAAAAGGTACATAGATTTTTTTTTATTAAAATAATTACAGTGCCATCATCCACATACAGAAATAGATTCATTAAAATTAAACAGTGTGTGTTTATTATCATTTTAAGCATTGAAAAAGAAAGTTAGAAGATGGTTGTCATGCACATCTTTTCCAGATTCTGGCTTCTCCAGTCTTAGTAAATTCCCTTGTATGTGTGTTTATAGTTTGTTTTAATGTAAACCTGTAGCCGGGATATGGACATTTAGACATATTCTTAGTAGGCAGTATACAGGCTCAATAACGGGCGCTCACTGAGATCTGTAGCTGCAGAGATTGTGGAGCAATTCATCCTCAAGGGACTGAGGGCTGGTTCTGGTCGGTTTCTCAGCAGCATTAGCATTGACTTAGCACCCTTCCAGCTAGGTACTTTATGTTCACATTACAAGACTGAAGCCTGACAATCACTGCTGAGAGGGAAAGCTGCTGAGAAACTAACTAGAACCCAACTGTGAGGATAAATAAATTTGCAATGCCTGCAGAGGACAATGAGGGTGAAAAGTGTATGTACTGTATTATAAAAATACGTTAAGTGCTTGCATGTCAATATCCTGGTCTCATGTTCAATTTAACCACTTAAGGATCAGGCCTATTTTTCAAACTTGTTTACAAGTTAAAATCTTCTTTTTTGCTAGAAAATTACTTAGAACCCCCAAAACTTATATATATATATTTTCAGACACCCTAGAGAATAAAATGGCGGTCATTGCAATAATTTATGTCACACCGTATTTGCGCAGCTGTCTTACAAACGCCATTTTTTGGTGAGAAAATACCCTTTTTTTAATAAGAAAACAATAAAGTTAGACAAACATTTTTTTTATTGTGAAAGATAACATTACACCAAGTAAATTGATACCCAACATGTCATGCTTCAAAATTGCACCCGCTCGTGGAATGGCAACAAACTTTGACTCTTAAAAATCTCCATCTGCGACGTTTAAAAATTTCTACAGGCTACCAGTTTTGAGGTACAGAAAATATCTTTTGCTAGAATTATTGTTTTTGCTCTAACGATCGCGACGATATCTCACATGTGTGGTTTGAACATTGTTTACTTATGTGGGTGTGACTTAGGTATGCGTTCAATTTTGCGCGCTAACACAGCGGGACAGGGGCTTTAAAAAAAATGGTTTTGTTTTCTTATTTATCTTACTTTTTATTTTTTATTTTTACGCTGTCCTTTTAAAAAAAATATATTTGGGTCACTTTTATTCCTATTACAAGGAATGTAAACATCCCTTGTAATAGAAAAAAAGCATGACAGGACCTCTTTAATGTGAGATCTGTATCTGTAGTCTTTCGTATCATTTGAAAAAAAAATCGAATTTCTTCATCAATTTAGGCCAATAGGTATTCTGCTACATGTTTTTGGTAAAAAAAAAAAATCCCTATAAGCGTATATTGATTAACTGTGTTCCCTGGGAGTGTTTTCTCACTGTGTAGGGGATGGTTTAACTGAAGAAAGACCTGTGATCCTGCTTAGCAGAAACACAAAATCTCTGTCTTTCTTACAACAGAACAGCGATCTGACTTGATTACTTAAGAAGACCGCCGTTCTGCCTCTCTCAGGAACAATCCCCGGGTGTACAATCACAGCGGGAGCGGGGCGCACGACCCAGAGCCGAAGACAATCAAAGGTAATGAACATTTTTTTTTGTGCTGTGTGAATGGGAACCCAAAACAAACATATTGTGGGGTTTTCTCAAATTTGACTGCAAAAGTTGAAATACCTTTTGAAACAGCAAAGGAACAAAGGGAAGGAGAGTATGTGCGGGGGTGTTTAACCACTTCAGTACCCACCCACTGTCATATGATGTCCACAAGGTGGATCTCCCATCCTGGGTGGACGTCATATGACGTCCTCCCATTCCCGGCCGTCTAGGGGGCACGCTGTGTCGCTCGGGACCCGATGCGCGTGCCCCGGCGGCCGCGATGTTCGCCGGGCACCTACGATTGCCCAGGAACACATAAGGACCATGGATCTGTGTGTGTAAACACACAGATCCACGTCCTGTCAGTGGAGAGGAGACCAATTATGTGTTCCCAGTACAGAGGAACACCGATCGGTCTCCTCCCCTTGTGAGTCCCCTCCCCCCACAGTTAGAATCACTCCCAGGGAACATACATTAACCCCTGCAGCGCCCCCTGGTGTTAACCCCTTCCCTGCCAGTCACATTTACACAGTAATCAGTGTAATTGTATAGCAACGATCGTTGTGTAAATGTGAATGATCCCATGGTTTGTAGACGCTATAACTTTTGCGCAAACCAATCAATATATGCTTACTGCGATTTTTTTTTTTACCAAAAATATGTAGAAGAATACATATCGGCCTAAACTGAGTAAAAAATGTATTTTTATTTTTTTAAATGGCATATTTATTATAGCAAAAAGTAAAAAATATTGTGTTTTTTTTCAAAATTGTCGCTCTTCTTTTGTTTATAGCGCAAAAAATAAAAACCGCAGAGGTGATCAAATACCACCAAAAGAAAGCTCTATTTGTGGGGAAAAAAAAGCGATGACAAAATTTTGTTTGGGTACAACGTCGCACGACCGCGCATTTGTCAGTTAAAGCGACGCAGTGCCGAATCGCAAAAAGTGCTCTGGTAAGGAAGGGGGTAAAATCCTCCGGGGCTGAAGTGGTTAATTAAAATAACTCATTATTTGGCCCTGCATGGCCAAAGTACAGGTTCACTTTAAAATACTTTACTAATATTTACCACAAGGGTGAACTTGTATCTTTGTTATGGCCCATAAACTTTAGTTAAAATGATGCAGATGCAATGGAGGTATATAGCTGTGGATTTTTTTATATTTTTTTTACATATTTTCTGGACCTTTCCAACAATTAGAAAATCCTTGAAATACCTTAAAGAAGACCTTTATTGCCTTTTTTTCTTTAAAAAAAAAAAAAATCCTGTTTCTTCCCTCACTCCTTTAGAATAATCAAAAGTTACATACATTATACTGTAGCTATATTTTTTTTAAAAATGTCCGCCTTTGTTGCCTAGGAAAATAATGACATCTACGGCTCCCTTAAACCCCCTGAGATACTCACCCAATGCAGAACACATACAGTATGTCATCTCATCAGCAGGGGCCAGTTGCAAGAACTCAGGAAGGAGCAGATGGCTCCCGATTATAAAAAAGAAGATGGCGGCATGGGACCTGAACTGTGGGGGCAGGGGGGGGGGTGAGGCTCCACTTGATTATCTTGGAATTGTCTGGTTACACAAATAATTTACTTTAGGGGGTGAATAGTTATGCACATTGACTTTTTCTTTTATTTTGTCCTATTTGTTCTTTGCTTCAAAGTAAACAAAAAAAAAAAAAAACATCTTCAAAGTTGTGGGCATGTTCTGTAAATGAAATGATGCAAATCCTCAAACAATACATGTTAATTCCAGGGTGTGAGCCAACAAAACACGAAAAATGCCAAGGAGGGTGAATACTTTTGCAAGGCACTGTACATTAATGATGATATAAACAGGCGAGATAAGGTATGTGATCACAAATACTTCCAAGAAGCACAGTAATGTGGAACTAGTTCAGTTTACCCAAATTTCCCAATAAAGGTTTAACCCCCTGATCGCTCCCCAGTTAACCCTTTCACTCCCTGTCACTCTGTCACATTAGTATAGTGTACAGATTTTCTGATCGCCGTATTAGTGTCACAGGTGACATCAGTTTAGGTGTTATCAGCAGTTAGTGGTAGCATCAAACCCAGACAGCGTCAGATTTTTAACCCTTTGATTGCCACTAACACACACGCACACACCATACACCTCCCTTACTAGAATACTGTTTGAACGGATTCATATCTTTGATCTGATCAGATCTTTACTAGCGTCCCCAGTAGTATAGTGCTCCCAAAAACATGGCGTTAGCAGGATGAGCCCATTTACCCATCAGCACCTGCGTTTAGCCCCTCCGCCCAGCCCAGCCCACCCAAAGTGCAGTATCAATAAATCACTGTCACTTTAAAAAACACAGCACACAAAACTGCAGCGTTAGCTGAGTCAGGACTGATCCCTGCTAGTGCTAACAGTTAATTTTTTTGTAGCGATTTAAGCAGTCTCTGACAACCAGGTGCTTTTTTTACTTGTGAGTCACACTAGCTGCACCTGTAAATTTAGTGGCCAAAATATCAAAGGAAAGAATATCTAGTGAAGAGGCCTACAGGATGCTGAGCATGACAGATGAAAGCGAAGGGGAAGCCTCACTGTCAGAATTTAAAATCTGATTCAGGCTCACTATACGAACCTGTAGAGAGCAGTGGTACCCTGACAGATAGCTCTGACAATAGAGTAGTAGTACTCTGACAATGGAGTAATAGTATGCTAAGGTCAGGCATACCCAGCCACGTTCTTCTGTTGCTGAGGTGCAACAACCGCATGATTCCCGTATGCAGCAGAGAGCCAATACTAGTGCCACTCAACCTTCTGGTGAACTGGGAAGCACCAAAGGCCTAGTACGTCCTGGTCATAGACAAACCAGCACTGTAGTAACACTTGGTGATGTGGCGAGTCCCATAAGTGAAATTTAAGCTGGTGCGATGGCTAGCAGAAGTAGTGCCACACAGCCATCAAGAATTCAAAGACAGGTCCATAGAGTCCATAGAGCCCAAAATTGTGTTTGCAGATCCTGATTGGGAGCCCACCACTTCTGCAGCACCCGTACTTCCCCCATTCACTGGCAAGCCTGGAATTCAGTTGGAAACAGCAGAATTTAATTCCCATGACTTTTACGAGCTGTTTTTCACGGAAGACCTGTACAGATCTATTGTGGACCAAAGCAATTTATATGCTGGTCAATTTATCACCGCAAATGCAAATTTGACCCTTGCCAAAGAATTTGGCTGGAAACCTTTATCAGTTCCCAGCCTATCCCTCCTCATGGGCATTAAAAAAAAGAGTGAGTTTTGATCATATTGGTCCACTGACCCAATTCAACATATGCCTGTGTTCTCTGCTTCCATAACCAGGAATTGATACGAGCAAATCTTGCGGTTCATGCACTTCAACGACAATGAACTCTGATGTCCTCGGGGGGGACCCTGAATACGATTGGCTCCATAAAATTCGGCCACTCGTAAACCAACAATTTGCAACCTTGTTTATTTCCGATCAAGATGTCTGCATTGACGAGTCTCTGATTAAGTTTTCTGGCCGCCTTGTGTTAAAACAGTTTCTCCCCAGCAAGCATGGCAGATATGGGGTCAAGATGTTGAAGGTCTGTGACAGGGCCACAGGCTATACATATACTTTCCTGGTTTACAAGGGAAAAGATAGAAGTGTGGGGCCCCGTGACTGCCCAGACTACATAGGGGGCAGCGGCAAAATTGTTTGGGACTTGGTGTCACCCCTTATTCCGAAAGGGGTACCATTTATACGTGGACAATTTTTTTACAAGTGTGACACTTTTTAGACACCTTTTTCAATTAGGAATTGGAGCATATGGCACCGTGCTATCTAATCGCCAGGGCTTCCCTCAATGGCTTGTAAATACCCGACTTAGACGGGGGGAGAGAGAGAGAGCCTGCTTGAGGTTCATTGAATCGCTTGCCGTGAGATGGAAGAACAAACGGAACGTTTTCGTTCTGTCTTCCATTCACTCAGACATGGCAGTCCAAATTCCTACGGAGACTGGTGTTGTTAAAAAGCCCCTCTGTGTCCACGAATATAACCTTAAAATTGGAGGGGTGGACTTCAACAACTAGATGATGGTGCCGTACTTAATTGCCCGTAAGGCCAGACGCTGGTACAAAAGTGTCTGTATACCTATTACAATTGGCTTTGTTCAACGCTTATGTACTATACAAAGTGTCTGGATGAACTTGATCCTTCCTAAAATTCCAGGAAGAGAACATCACAGCTTTTCTGTTTACAGAAGGTGCTGTGGCCCAACTTCCCAATCCAAATGCAGTGAGTCGGATGCATGAGAGGCATTTTCTAGATGTCCTCCCTGGTACCCCTGTCAAAAGATCACCCAAAAGAAGGCGTTGTGTCGGTAGAAAATGCGGACATGACACCCGCTATTATTGTCCCTCCTGTCCTGACCAACCTGGTGTCTGCATCGCAGACTGTTTCTGCTACCACACACTAGTAGAGTATTGGCATAGGGTACAGCTTGGCACAGTCATAGGGCACACTTTCAAACAGGGTCTCGAAAGATGAGATGGCCATCACATTTTGAGAGACCTAAACCTGGAACCTTTACAGTTACAAATAAAAGTGTAAAAAATTATAAAAATATATATTATATAAAATAAAAAATCCATAAATAGGTGTCATTTTATTTTTCTTCTCTCTCTATTGTTCTGCTCTGTTTTACAGTTTTTTTGCTTAACTGTAATGTTTTATTGTTACTGTGTTTTATCATGTTTGCTTTGCAGGTATGTCATTCTACTGTTATACTGTAATATTACTGTGTTTTATTGTTAACCATAGTCTGCTTTGCAGGTACGCCATTCAGCTGCAGCACAAATTTATTTATTTTGATAGCAACAGGGTGTGCTCTCACAATACATAAAGCTGTGACTCAAGCACTGTAGGAGGTGATTTCACCACCACAGTTAAAAAAAAAGAGCTTCGGCATATATTTTTATTTACTTTTCTTGGCAGAGATTTCTTCATCCACATCTACTGATGTGAATAAAGGAATCTGTTAGATTCTTTTTTTTCGTTCAGCCCGTGGGCTGAACAAAAAAAAAGAACGGTGCATGTATGCTCATCTTTAGAAGTCGGTGGATGCAAGGCGGTATTCTAATGGTGGGCATACCACCAATTGATTGATTTAACCCACAGGCTGCATGAAAAAAAAGAACATTACACAATATGCCCAACAAGGACCAGCAACATACTGGTATGTTGTTATTAGTCGATAGACTGCTTTTACAAGCAGTGTGAGGGAACGTCACCCCCCCCCCCCCGCCATCTTCCATGGTTTTCTCAGACTCTCAGGCTGGCTCATGGTTCCGCCAGCTGACCATAGAGCTGATCAGAGACCAAAACAGCTCCAATCATCTCTATGGCCTTAGAAACCGGAAGCTATGAGCATTTCATGACTTCGTTTTTGCCGGATATAAACAGTGCCATTGGGAAATTGGGAAAGCCTCTTATCACTCAGATCTTGGCGTGGTCGGATACTTTAAGAGGATAGATAGGAGAAATCTAGAGTCTAATAGACACCACATTTTTCAGAAAAGAGTACCTGTCACTAAATATAATAAAAAAAAAAAAAAAAAATGAAAGGGACAGTGTAAAAATAAAATAAAAAAGCAAAATGAATAATTAAAAAAATGTAAAAAAAAATTAAAGCACCTCTGCCCCCCGTGCTCGCGCGCAAAGGCAAATGCAAGCATCGGTCTCATGTCATACGTAAACAGAAATTGCACCATGCACGTCAGATCGAAGGCAGTAATTATAGTAGTAGACTTCCTCTGTATATATAAAGTGGTAACCTGTAAAGTGTACCTGCTTTAAAAAAATATATAATGTTTGGGGGTTCAACATAATTTTCCAGCAAAAAAAAAAAATAAAAATTCATGTAAACAAAAAGTGTTAGAAAGGACTTGGTAGTTCAAGTGGTTAGAATAGTGGGTGATGTGCGGCATAGGCTTCTAATGTTGAGCATAAAATGCAAGGACAGTTCAACCCCCCCCCCCCCCAAATGACCCCTTTTTGGAAAGTAGACAATCCAAGCTATTTGCTGAAAGGCATGTTGAGTCCACGGAATATTTTATATTTTGCCACAAGTTTCGGGAAAATTACAATTATTTTCTTTTTTTTACACAAAGTTGTCACTAATGGATATATTGCTTACACATGGCATGGGTATATGTGAAATTACAACCCAAAATACATTCTGCTGCTTCTCCTAAGTACGAGGATAACACATGTGTGGGACTTTTGGGAGCCTAGCTGCATACAGGACCACGAAGATGTGTAAAATGGTGATTTTACTCCTCACTACCTATCACAGTTTCGGAGGCCCTGAAATGTCAAGATAGCACAAAACCCCCCAAATGACCCCTTTTTATGAAAGTAGACACCCCAAGGTATTTGCTAAGAGGCATGGTGAGTATTTTGCAGCTCTCATTTTTTTGAAAATGAAGAAAGAAGAGGAAAACTTATTTTTTTCAATTTTAAAAACTTTGTGACAAAAAGCGAGATCTGTAAAATACTCATCATGCCTTTCAGTAAATAGCTTGGGGTGTCTACTTTCCAAAGTTGGGTCATTTGGGGGGGGGATTGTGCTATCTTGAAATTTCATGGCCTCCGAAACTGTGATAGTAGTGAGGTAGTGAGGAGTGAAATCAAAAATTTACGCCCATAGAAAGCCTGAAGGCGGTGCTTGGTTTTAGGGGTCCTGTACACGGCTAGACTGCCAAAAAGTCTCACACATGTGGTTTCCCCCGTACTTAGAGGAGAAGCAACAGAATGTATTTCAGGGTGTAATTCCACATATACCCATGGCATGTTTGAGCAATATATCATTTAGTGACAACTTTGTGTAAAAAAAACTAATTGTAATTTTCCCAAAACTTGTGGCAAAATATTAAATATTCCATGGACTCAACATGCCTCTCAGCAAATAGCTTGGGGTGTCTACTTTCCAAAATTGGGTCACTTGGGGGGGTGCTATCTTGGCATTTCATGGCCTCCGAAACTGTGATGGGTAGCGAGGAGTGAAAGAGAAAGAGCAGAATGTATTTTGGGTGTAATTCCACATATACCCATTGCATGTGTGAGCAATATATAATTTCACTGACATTTTTTCAATTTTTTGTAATTTTTCAATCACTTGTGACAAAAAAATAAAGTATTTAATGGGTTCAATATGTCAGCAAAGGGCAGCAAATTCCTTGGGGTGTCTATTTTCAAAAAGGGGTAATTTGGAGGGATTTTGCTGCCTTGCCATTTTAGCACCTCAAGAAATGATATAAGCAGTCATAAACTAAAAGCTGCGTTAATTCCAGAAAATGTACCATAGTTTGTAGACGCTATAACTTTTGCACAAACCAATTAATATACGCTTATTGAATTTTTTTTTACCCAAGATATGTAGGTGAATACATTTTGGCCTAACTGTATGACTAAAATTTAGTTTGTTGGATTTTTTTTAGAACAAAAAGTAGATAATATAATTTTCTTTCAAAACTTTCGGTCTTTTTAAGTTTATATCGCAAAAAATAAAAATCCCAGAGGTGATTGTGACGGACCTGGCCGAGACACAGGCTGTTGGAGGGGACTGAGTGCGAGCCTGTTGCCTTGGGATTATGGGCCCTGGCATTTGGGGGAACAGTGCTCTTTGAGCTGCAGGCCTGGGACCCCTGAGCTGGTGGTACTTGGATTCAGGTCCATGCTGGCCCCCCAATACACATAGAATCTGTATGTGTATTTGGCATATTAGCAAGAGACGCTAATGACATGAACTCCAGCCACCTGTGTTATGTAATTGAGTATAGTCTGGCTTGTAGAAGTGTTTCACCTATTGTTGTGTGTGCTAATTAACCCTGCAATTGAATGAAGGAGCCCAGTGTTGATTAAGATAATTAGCTCATGCTAATTAGGTTAGGCTTGAGTCATCTGTCAACTGTATATAAGTGTGACATGTCAAATAAAGATTCATTCCTGATGTACCCTACACTGGTGTTGTCTGGTGACTGGGTAAGCTAAGGGGGTCTTGGATTGTGTGGTACCGGACAGAGGAAGTAGTTACGGCGGACATCTTGGGTACGAGGTCCGTCACAATTGGCTGGCAGCGGTGGGATCGTGCTTCCTTGTCGTGAACACATCCAAACCATCACCTGGATCCAAGGCCCGGATAGCAGAGGTACAGATACATCATGGAAGAGGAATTCGGAAGGAGGTTGCGAGAGATGCGGATACAGCACAGAGGACCAGTATCGGTGCAGGTCCTGCTGGGATGGTATGATACTGTTCGCCTACAACTCTGGAAAGAAGCGCTAGCCTGTGAGCAGCGACACCAGGGAAAAGTTCTCCCCTCCATCCATGTAAGGTACTGGTCGCAGTATGAAGTACGAATGTTGTTATTGGGGGAACAACCGAAGCAGGAGTGGACAGCTGAGTTAAGCAGGCTGATCCGGGCAGAAATGCGTTTGGACGAGAGCTACAGAGCCCTCCGGTGGTATGTAGCCCAAGTGTGCCCGTGGACAGCGGATGACAGGCCCACGGAAGGCTTTGATTATAATGGCCTGGGATTGTTGTACTGGAGGCTGTCTGAGGACCCCGACTTTGGGAGTGATCTGGAGTGGCGTTTGGAGGAAATAATGGAGCACAGAGAGCAAAGATTGAACGTCTCGGAAGTGCTCTGGGCACAGGAAGATTTGGAGTTCCTGGCCGCTCAGGAATGGGAGCTGGAGATTGCCTACATACAGCTGCTAGACACTGCTCAGCAGCAGGGTGGGGCTCCCTTTGCCTGGGACTATGAGGAAATACCAGCAGACAGCTCTGAAATCCTGGCTGAAGAGTCGGCAAAGTGGCATAGTAACAGAGTGCTTTGCCCACCTGCCCCCGCAGCTATGGACGCGGAGGTCTTATGGCGGATGCAGGAAGTGCTGACAACAGGGCAGAGCTCTGCTAACCTCTGCCCAGCACCGATGGCATCTTCTAGGTTCCACGGACAGGTGGTGAACCTCTATCCCCAGCCATCAGTTGTAGAGACTGGGGATTTAATAGACTTTTCTGCTGAGGAAAAACAACCTCATGAGCCTCCATCAGAAGAGCTGGTATTAGGGCCAAACTTCACTGAGCTCTGCCCAGCACCAACGGCAGTATCCGTGGAGTTACAAGGAACTTCTCCAGCTGAATCGCAGGTCACCGGACAGAGGGTCCAAGACCTCTGCCCCACACCGGTGGCAGTTATGGAGGCTCAGGGTGAGAAGGTGGCAATCACTTCCCAGCAGCAGATACAGGGGGAGAAGGGAGAGGAGGTGTTTGTCGTCCCTCCCCAACAGTTGGCCAGGGTGGAGAAAGCGATCTTTCCTCCCCAGCAAAGATTTGTGCACCTGGGAGACAGTACCAGAGACATGTTGTCCCAGCAGCCAGATGAGGGAATGGAAAAGGAAGCCAGCCTCCTGCCCCAATAGTTTGCCAGAGCGGAGGATGTGGAGTCCCCAGCAGAAGTGCTGGCAACAGGGCAGAGTGCTACCCACCTCTGTCCAGCACCAGCAACAACTGTGGAGTTCCAGGGAGCTGGGGCAGTCGGCCTCTCTCCCCAACAGTTAGCTGGAGGAGATGATGTAGGGAAGCTCCTACACCCACCTGAACTGCTGGCAACGGAACAAAGTGCTGCTGGCCTCTGCCCACAACTAACAGAGGGCAGATTTCCTGTAAAGGGGGATGGGACTGCAGTCCCCACCTGTATACCCCAGGGATGCTGGGCTGTCGGCCCAGATCCCCAACAGCATGATGGAGTGAGCCCAGTCACCCTGTCTTCTCTCCAGCGGCTGAAAAGACTCCAGGGAGAAGGGCCAGCCCAGGCCTCTCCCCAGCGGCGGATATGTTCTATGAGAGAGGCAGAGGTTGGCTGGGTGAGTCATGCTCTGTTTGGAACAATTTGTTTGGGGTACTGTGTGGGTACAGGCATTAGAGGACTGGAACCACTGACTAACTTCGGAGTCAACCCGTCTGGGGTCTCCTCCTGTGTTAGTCTCCTGCCGAAAGGGGAGAAATGTGACGGACCTGGCCGAGACACAGGCTGTTGGAGGGGACTGAGTGCGAGCCTGTTGCCTTGGGATTATGGGCCCTGGCATTTGGGGGAACAGTGCTCTTTGAGCTGCAGGCCTGGGACCCCTGAGCTGGTGGTACTTGGATTCAGGTCCATGCTGGCCCCCCAATACACATAGAATCTGTATGTGTATTTGGCATATTAGCAAGAGACGCTAATGACATGAACTCCAGCCACCTGTGTTATGTAATTGAGTATAGTCTGGCTTGTAGAAGTGTTTCACCTATTGTTGTGTGTGCTAATTAACCCTGCAATTGAATGAAGGAGCCCAGTGTTGATTAAGATAATTAGCTCATGCTAATTAGGTTAGGCTTGAGTCATCTGTCAACTGTATATAAGTGTGACATGTCAAATAAAGATTCATTCCTGATGTACCCTACACTGGTGTTGTCTGGTGACTGGGTAAGCTAAGGGGGTCTTGGATTGTGTGGTACCGGACAGAGGAAGTAGTTACGGCGGACATCTTGGGTACGAGGTCCGTCACAGTGATCAAATACCACCAAAATAAAGTGCTCTGCTCATTGAGTGGGTAAAACCTTCCGGGGCGGAAGTGGTTAACTACCTCCCACCTGGCCACTGCACATAAAAGGCCGGGTGGTCCTTTCCTCGTTCTGAGTGGCTGAGTGGCTCGATCCTGTGACCATTCTGATCACAGGATCCAGCTGAGCAGAGATCGGGATATGACCGCTGTAATTGGCCCTCCCGATCACCTGACGGCTGTGTCCAATCACAGCCGTCACAATGTAAACAAAGACGCGTGTCTCTGTGACAGGTCTCCTGCCAAGCTCAGTGAGAGCTCAGCCTCCTGCTGCTGTCAGTAAAATCCTGTGACGAGGAAGCAGGGGGCTGAGCCACTCTGTCTGTGTCTAAGGATGCAAACAGAGCGGCTACGGATATAGCCTGCAAGTGTGCCCCCATACCAAGCACACTTAAAAGAGGTGGAGCCAGGAGTGCCAGAGGGGGAACGGAGAAGAGGAGGTTGCACAGAGCAAGTAAACACTATATATCATGTTTGTTATTTTAAAAAATGTAGACTTTTCAATCACTTTAATAGAATATGCATTTGACACTTTTATATTGCCTTAAAACAATGTGGTATAAGCACAATGGGGGTTATTTACTAAAGGAAAATACACTTTGCACTGCAAGTGCACTTGGAAGTAAAGTCGCTGTAAATCCGAGGGGAACATGCAAGGAAAATAAAAAACAGCATTTTAGCTTGCACATGATTGGATGATAAAATCAGCAGAGCTTCCACTCATTTCAGATCTACCCCTTAGATTTCAGTGCAAAGTGGATTTGCCTTTCGGAAATAACCCCCAATATCTCCTTAGCACTAGCCATGTGTGGTGGGCATACACTTAGAGGCCAATGTAAAATGGAAAGCCAAAGTAAGAGGAGCACAATGCATATTTGTAACACTTTATAAAAGCGCAATAAGATTCCTCCATTATAACCATTGACAAGCCACATACATACATGTCAAAGCTCCACGGGGATCTGCTTCACTCTTAGATCCTACTCCTCCAGCAATGCAGTCTTACTTCATTCTATACTCTTTCAGAGAGCAGACTTTGCACTCGAGATCACAGAACATGTGTGTGTAGGGAGCAGAACATGACAGTAAAGAAGAAGCCACATGGCACCAAGTGGTCCACCCAGTGAAAATATTGGCACAGCGGGGGCAGGTAAGAATGTAGCTTGTCAGGGTGATGAAGGACATTGAAGTCCTCTAAGTGTAAGTCCAATAAGATATAAGATGTATACCTACCTATTTATCCAGCAATGTATACGGCATGAAAAGAGAGCTTATTTGAAGGAAAACTTAATTTATTTATTTTTTTAATTATTAGGAATATTTAATTGATCAGATAATACATAATTCTTTCTTTACATATCAGCAAATTGACATTACTAGAAAATGCTGAGCATTACTAAAATATGACTGATAAATTCAGACTTTATATAATCCTTCATTTCAGCCACAAAATGCCTTCAGCAGCAACTTGTGATATGTGATACTTACGAGAGATTTAGTTTACAGAAGTAAGTATGATAGCTTTGGGCATTTTAGTGGAAAATTATGTGGTGTGATTAAATGAATGTATAGATCACAAAAGACCTTATTTAAAAGATAATCATAAATTATTTATAGCAACTTCCCAGGCAAGTTAAATTATGATCAAGCTCTGTATTCCTGTCCTTTGGGGCACTACTCAAGCCCCATCTTTTTGAGACTGAACAAAATTGTGGAAATGGAGGAACCTATCGCTATCTTCGGTGAGACTCTCTCCAAGTTCATCACTTGATGGTCCTGTTGGACACATCACATCATGTGTTGCCCCCCATTTGTAACCCATCACTACCTCATCACTTAAGCATAGCTCTACCTTCCCTCTTCCTCATCCACACACTTTAGGGCTACTATCTGATGTAGACTTCCGCAATGTGACTCACTATTGTGGCAGTGTAGATGTAGCGCTCATCTCTGGTGAAGTCATGACAGCCCAAAGAAGTTTACCTGTTCTTATTCTGAAAAGTGTTATTTTTACACATTTTTTGTACTGTTGTGTTGTGTACTCTCATGCTCTTGTGCCCATGTACCTGTATTTTCTTAGTTTTCCCTAAAGTACTTGTGAAATAAAATTACAATCAAGACTTGGGGGGAGGAGACAATTATGAAAACTACATTTTTTAAAATATCAGATTTGTTACAACATTGTAGAAAAAAGTAGATGACATTTTTATAAGCGTGTAATTTACATTTCGATCTAAGCTGTAAATGTAATGGCACTCAAAACTTTATGTTCACTAATTTTAAAGTACGGGAAGAGATAGTTCCAGTGTGTGTTTGTTTTTAAAGCTGTGTCCCCAATGGGTAGATTCACATACATGTTCCTGTGGGGTTTCCTCTCACTTCCTGTTATGTCACCAAGACAGAAAGTATGGTAAAAGCTCCACAGTGCAGATAAGGACAGGAATAAAATTCTGCTAGATATTCTAACCCTTCCACATTCTATCACTTCCTTTTAAGTATAATCTGATAATCTAGGAACTTATTTTCTTCACCTATTTCCAATGCAAAAAAGTTGTTTCCTAATAAACCCACTGTTAGAAACTTACTATATTTTACATATAGAACTCCTGATGTATCAAAGTGTTAAGGCTAAAGCCCCATACACACGGTCGGATTTTACGATGGATTCTGTCCTAACGGACAATGTTGTCGGAAATTCCGACCGTGTGTAGGCACCATCGGACATTTTCCATCGGATTGTCCGACGGACAAAGTTGTATCTCCTGCTCTAACGATTTTCCGACAACAAAGTCCGATCACACCAATTCCGATCGTGTGTAGCGAATTCCGACGGACAAAGTGCCACGCATGCTCAGATCACATTACAAGACCAAAGCTATTGGCTACTAGCCTCTACGTAGTCCCGTCGTAGGCAACAAACGTCACCACGTTCAGAATGATCGGATTTTCCGACAACTTTGTCCGACCGTGTGTATGCAACACCAGTGTCGGACTAAATCCGTCGGACAAAATCCGATGGATTTTGTGGTCGGATTTTCCGACCGTGTGTATGGGGCTTTAGATGTTTCTTGCAACCATAAATCACATTTAATCAAATTGATATTGATTGATGACACATCAAGCAGAATGAGAGGAAGGTTCATTGCACAGGCTTCAGAAAACAGACACTTTGAGGGCATATAACTAACCACTTGCCCACTGGGCACTTATACCCCCTTCCTAACTAGGCCATTTTTCAGCTTTCAGCACTCTCACACTTTGAATGACAATTACTCAGTGATGCAACACTGTACCTATATGAATTTTTTGTCCTTTTTCTCCCACAAATAGAGCTTTCTTTTGGTGGTATTTAATCACCACTGTTTTTTTTTTCTCGCTATAAATAAAAAAAAAAATTTTTCTTTGTTTCTGTTATAAAATTTTGCAAATTATTCATTTTTCTTCATAAGTTTTGGCCAAAAGTTATACTGCTACATATCTTTGGTAAAAATAACCAAAATCAGTGTATATTATTTGATCTTTGTGATGGTTATAGAGTCTACAAGCTCACTGAAAATTGATCACATCTGATGTACTGACTGCCTATCTCATTTCTTGAGACAATAGCAAGCCAGGACTGTACACCCCAGGGGATGAACGATAAGCGGGTGCATGGGAGAATATCAATAGACCCCCCCCCCAGAACTAGCTGTCCGCACTTTAGCCATAGTTTATTGGCAATAGAGCGATCGACGGGTGGTTAAATGGAAGTAGGCTGTTTACTTTGCAAAGGAAGTTGCACTTTGAATAGGAATTCCCCCCCCCCCCCCCCCCCCCCCCCCCCCCCCCCCCCCCCCCCCCCCGAGTTTAGTGAATATGGTGAACTTTCCCTTTGCAAAGAATATTTGATCAATTGCAAGGAAAATAAAAACACAGCATTTTGCTTGTGTATGATTGAATGATGAGTCAGCAGAACTTCACCTCATTCTTGTAGTGCTGATGAAAAGTTCTCTTGCAAAGTGCAACTTAAAAAGTCTAGATGCCTTTAGTACATCAACCCCATTGTGAGGAACTGTGTGAAATCGGCTGCAGATGATTACAAAGAATTCACATTAAAAGGGAAACTGGTTTTGCATTAATCTTATTTTCCATTTTTTTCTCTTATTTTTTCAGTATAGTTAGTGTGGCAAATGACCTTGGAGGATGCAGAGATGGTTATGCAAAAGGGCGGTTCTTCAAAGAGCAGTCTGCACTCTGGGTTCTGCATCTAGCGTGTAACCTATGGCACCTGAAATGGAAGTGGTGCTCTGAAATTTTAGAGAGTTAGTTTAATAGGGCTGTTGAGGTTAATTGGTATGTCTTTAAAAATAAACTTAAAGTAGAAGTCCAGCCTGAGCTCGTTGGGCTGGGCTCCTCCTATGGGTCACAGGAGTGCAATTCGTTTTGCACTCCTGTGACCCGTTTTCACTGACATCACAGGAATCAGCCCAGGCACCACGTCATCGCAACAATAAAGTCTGGATCTGCTAGGTGCGTGGAGGATCTGGTGGAGGATTACTATTGATAAGCACATTTATTTTGTAAACACAGAGGGGGAAGATCACAACCTATTAGTACAATGAACTTTTGAGCTGTTTATTTTGATTGATTTTCACTATTTATTTGATTTTAGCAAATTTATTTTGCCTTTACCACACATTGATACATATATATTTTTTTTGAATGTTTGATATGCTGTTGCTAGTTGCGCTGTACTAAATTATTCTAATTAAATAGTATGTCTTTCATATAACTGATTAAATATTTCAATAAACATCCCTTCTGTTAAAAAACATAAAACATAAAAAAAAAACATAAAAAACACAAAAAAGTATGTCTTTGGCTGTACCAGGAAGGCTAACGAATATTCCCAACAAAACTGTTGTCCAGCAGGCTAGAAACTTTTTGCTGTGTTTGACCTACCCACATAGGAAGACTTTCTATTACAGTATCAAATAATAAAATTAGGAACCAACTGACATTTTCATGTTGACTAACTTGTCTATTTCTGTGCTTACCAATCAACATTAAAGAGTTGCTGATGAGAATAAACTCAAGGTCCTCAGCATTGGAAAGTTGTAACAATGTGAGAAAAGAAAGGCCTTACAGAGAAACACAATATTAATACTAGAACAACTATGAGAATGCTGACATTCACCAGTCTGTGAAATATGGGTATGAATGTAGAAGATTGTAATATTCATGCCACCTCATATTTCCATGGTGCACTTTTATGAATGGATGAATTTTTTAGGAAGACATCCCATGCCCTGATAAAACAGATATAAAGAACAATGGTGGGTATTATATAAATGTGGATATGCAACTCATGAGACTCTCTTTTTAAATAATGCTATTTCCTATCTAACAAGTATTTTTATTAATAAAAATACTATTAACAAATACTAAAAAAAATATATATTTTATCGTTCCGCCACATAGATCTACTGGTATGGGCATGTAAATTCAATATATTTTATTATTATGTACTATTGAAGATTGTTTTGTTACATCATGTATTAAGGGTAAGGCAAAAGGATTTTCTTGGTACCATCATAAGACATCGCAATATGTTAAAAATCACAACGTTTTTATTACACATGATTTGTGTTGCAAGACATTAAAAATCAAACAAAAAAAAGCACAAAAAAGAGAACATTTTAAAATATCTCTCTTTAAGGCTGTACTACACCCCCATAATAGGGTCACTTCCATCTAGGATGTTAGTCCAGCGAAGAAAGGCATTTGTAGTTAGTCGCAGTTGACATGTTTCACACTCGACCTCTTCTTCAGAAGAGAATTTTGAGAGAGCAGAGTACTATAACAATAAAGAATGGAACATCATAATACCATTAACATCAGTGGTTTGTAGAGCATTCAATAAAATTAAAAAGATACATAAATCCACCAATAATTGTTAAGACATGTGGCCAGAACATCTTCTGGCCACACGGACAGTCAAACCAAATGAAAGATAAGTCAAAACTGATTTATTCATTTGCACTAAAAGACAGCCAACGTGTGTTATGGGCCAGAAAAAAAAAACTCCCACTTCATCAGGGCTTCGGTTAAACTCAGACACTTGAAGGGACGCAAAATAAAGATTTCCTGTGTAAAACTTTGTAAGGAAGATAAAGAGGTTACTAATTTTGTTCTGTTTTAAAAGTTCAAAGTCAGCTGCTATAAATACTGTATCTTCTAACTTTTAATAAAAGGACACTTACCTGTCCAGGGATCTAGCACTCTCCTCTCCTGGGCAAGTTCTTTACATGGCTGGTACAAGTTGGGGGGGGGGGGGGGGGGCGCTGTCAGGAGAATTTCTGCGACCATCAGCCGACAGAAGTAGTGACAACGGCACCACCACCTCTGTCGGCTCAGTGTTGCAAGATGTATGCTAAATCAGGAGAGGAGGAGAGAGCGGTCACGCTCTCGCTCTCCTCTCCAGCTTCACGCTCCTGTCACTGCAGAGCTCCTCCACTGTAAAATCGGGATCCCACAGTCCACCCCATCTCCTCCCAGCAAACAATGTAGGTAGGGGGTGGGCAAGAAAACTCTGTATAGTCCCGAGCCCACATCCAGTGATGGCTTCCCCAAGCCACGATCTTCCCATTTACTTCAGCAGAAGCATTCTCTCCCGAGTCCCGCCAGCTGTCTGTGCCGAGGTTTAGAAATCATCTCCCACTCCAGGCCCCTCCTCAGCTCTGACATGTCAAGATGAGGAGGGACCTCGGAAGAAGGGGATCGCAGAGCAATGTGCCGTGCTGTATCTGAGGTCTGTGCTTGAGGAAAGCTGCAGCCAAGCCGATGGAAGGGAGAACTGCACTAGGGACAGGGTGGGGTGAGAGTATTTGCACTAGAAGGGCTAGGACGAAGATGATTACTCCTAGGTCATCGGGGTGGATCTGCACTAAGAGGGGGGACCGACAGGGGTAAGACCTGCTCCAGGAAGAGAAAGGAAATTTGGGGGATGTGGCAGGAGGGGTGAACTGCGCTGGGGGGATGAGGGTAAGAGGATTTGCGCAAGCAGGGGGGACCTGTGCCGGGAGGATGAGGACCAGCAACAGGAGGGGGACCTGTGCCATGGAGGATGAGGATTTGCGCTAGGAGGGAAATCTGTGCTAGGAAATGGTGGGGGGCCAGCACCAGGAGGTGGGATCTGGGGGGGGGGGGGGGTTGTGCTGGGAGAGATGATTGGGATGGGGGGATTTGTGCCAGGACAGGAAATCCTGGGGCTGTTAGAAAAGGGGATTGGGGGGAAGATCCATGCTTGTAGGGATGATGGGGGGTATTTGTGCTAGGAAAGAAACCTGAGGGGGCTTGCGCCAGGAGGGGGAACCCAGGGGGTGACATAGGTAAGTCTAAAAAGGAAAAAAGACAGAGGGCGCACCAGCCTTGTGAATTACCTTTACAACACTTTAATGTATAAAGGATGAAAAATACATACTCACAAACGAGCATTGAGTCAAGCATATAATATACAGTCCATCAATTGCATCATCCAGCAAGATCAGCTGGCCAGTTACAATGGTGGGATTTGTAGTCCAAAAGCAGCTGATGTATTTCGAGGGTGTCCCCTCTTCTTCAGAGCTAAATTTGAAATGCTGGTAGATGGTCTTTATAGGGTAACTGGGATTAAGAAATTGGCCCATGTGATTGAAGGCCCTCCCTCTTGTGTGAGGTCTAATACAGTTACTTGTTTGTACACATACACATCTTTCCCCATTGGGGACATATATTCTCAGTTACAATAGGCATACTCCTACATTTTTGTATACACATACAGTGGTGTGAAAAAGTGTTTGCCCCCTTCCTCATTTCCTGTTCCTTTGCATGTTTGTCACACTTAAGTGTTTCAGAACATCAAACCAATTTAAACAATAGTCAAGGACAACACAAGTAAACACAAAATGCAATTTGTAAATGAAGGTGTTTATTATTAAAGGTGAAAAAAAATCCAAACCATCATGGCCCTGTGTGAAAAAGTGATTGCCCCCCTTGTTAAAACATACTATAACTGTGGTTGTCCACACCTGAGTTCAATTTCTCTAGCCACACCCAGGCCTGATTATTGCCACACCTGTTCACAATCAAGGCATCACTTAAATAGGAGCTGCTTGACACAGTAAGGTCCACCAGAAGATCCTTAAAAGCTACACATCATGCCGAGACCCAAAGATATTCAGGAACAATTGAGAAAGAAAGTAATTGAGATCTATCAGTCTGGAAAGGGTTATAAAGCCATTTCCAAAGCTTTGGGAATCCAGCGAACCACAGTGAGAGCCATTATCCACAAATGGCGAAGACATGGAACAGTGGTGAACCTTCCCAGGAGTGGCCGGCCGCCCAAAATTACCCCAAGAGCGCAGCGACGACTCATCCAAGAGGTCACAAAAGACCCCACAACAACGTCCAAGGAACTGCAGGCCTCACTTGCCTCAGTTAAGGTCAGCGTTCATGCCTCCACCATCAGGAAAAGACTGGGCAAAAATGGCCTGCATGGCAGAGTTCCAAGGAGAAAACCACTGCTGAGCAAAAAGAACATCAAAGCTCGTCTCAATTTCTCCACAACACATCTTGATGATCCCCAAGACTTTTGGGACAACATTCTGTGGACCGATGAGACAAAAGTGGAACTCTTTGGAAGGTGTGTGTCCAAGTATATCTGGCGTAGAAGGAACACTGCATTTCAGAAAAAGAACATTATACCAACAGTAAAATATGGTGGTGGTAGTGTGATGGTCTGGGGCTGTTTTGCTGCTTCAGGACCTGGAAGACTTGCCGTGATAAAAGGAACTATGAATTCTGCTGTCTACCAAGAGATCCTGAAGGAGAATGTCCGACCATCTGTTCGTGTACTCAAGCTGAAACGAACTTGGGTTCTGCAGCAGGACAATGATCCTAAACACACCAGCAAGTCCACCACCGAATGGCTGAAGAAAAACAAAATGAAGACTTTGGAGTGGCCTAGCCAAAGTCCTGACCTGAATCCTATTGAGATGTTGTGGTATGACCTTAAAAAGGCCGTGCTCGAAAACCCTCTAATGTAACTGAATTAGGACAATTCTGCAAAGATGAGTGGGCCAAAATTCCTCCAGGACGCTGTAAAAGCCTCATTGCACGTTATCGCAAACGCTTGGTTGCAGTTGTTGCTGCTAAGGGTGGCCCAACCAGTTATTAGGTTTAGGGGGCAATCACTTTTTCACACAGGGCCATGATGGTTTGGATTTTTTTTCACCTTTAATAATAAACACCTTCATTTACAAATTGCATTTTGTGTTTACTTGTGTTGTCCTTGACTATTGTTTAAATTGGTTTGATGTTCCGAAACACTTAAGTGTGACAAACATGCAAAGGAACAGGAAATGAGGAAGGGGGCAAACACTTTTTCACACCACTGTATAAACACACACAGCAAAGTATCCCAGTATCCAATTCATATAAGAGTAAGGATGAAATAAAATGTAATAATATTAAATAAAAATGTATTAAAATCAGATAAGCTGATAAAAGCACCATGCACTCTGTCTGACCATAATGGATCAATGTATATACATATACAAGTATGTGTACTCACTCTCATGGGAAGGAGATGGAAAGGATGTTGCTATAAGGGATGTATGGTGTCACCAAACTGGATTATGTTATTCGTGGCCATATGAAAGTCAGATGCCACAAAGAGGGGGTGGTTATGACATGTGAACATCATGCCAGCACTATTTCTATTTCCTCAAGCGCAGGAGTTTTTTTTTTGATTTTTTCTGTGGTGACAAAGGTAAGATCTGCCCCAGGAGGGGGGACCTGTGCTGGGAGAATGAGGACCTGTGCTAGGAGGGGGATTTATGCTGTGGGGATGGAGGGAGAGGGTTTGCACCAGGAGGGTTACCTGGGGGAGTTGTGCTTGAAGAGGTGATGGGGGGGACCCGTGCTAGGATGGGAAATATTGGGGCTATTAGAAATGGGGATTAGGGGGAGGATTTGTTCCAGGAGGGGGAACCTAGGCGGTGACAGGCATAAAATGTGCGCTAGGAGGGGAAGTTTGGGGGGTTTGTGTTGGGGGGAAGAGGATTTGCACTAAGAGGGGGGACCCGTTCAAGGAGGGGACATTTTTTGGGGGGGTGGATTTGGGGGAGAGGATTTGTGCTAGTAGGGATGATTAATGGATATTTGCACTAGGGAGGGGGGATTTATGCTAGTAGGGATGACTGGGGGGTATTTGCACTAGGAGTGGACACCTGAGGGGGGAAGGATTTGCGCCGGGACGGTGGGATCTGGAGAGGGGGGGGGATTTGCTCTGACAGGGTGCTTTTTTGGGGAGGGATAGTTGTGCTAGCAGGAAACATTTGGGAAGAGAGATTTGAGCTTAGAAAGAGGATGGGGAGAAAGATTTGTGCTGAGAGGAGGGACCTCAGCAGGGAGAGATCTGTACACGGTGGGCATTTTCACTATGGGAAGCTGGCTGTGACCTCTTGTGGCTTTACAGCCAGCTTCCCACTGCGCAGATGCAAGCCATTCTGTATTTTGTAAATAGTCTCACAGCCTTCTGGGACCTATGACGTGTCCCAGAAGTTGGCGGGCAGGGAAGGGGGGACAACTTCAAGTGGAATCACCAAGGCGCTCCAGGCAGAAGTGGGAGTGGATACCTGTCAAAACCAGATACCCGCTACCGTCCCCCCCTCCCCCCCAACAAAAAGAGGAGAGGGAGGAGGGAATAAAGCAGAACTTTCCCTTAAGAGTGAATTTCTGCTTTAATTACTGGACCAGAAAACTTACTAGCCAGCAAAAACTAAGCAAACAACAGATTTGGTTGTCTTTGCGTGCAAGCCAATAAATCCATTTGGACAGTTCTATCATTTGGTCTGGGGCCCATGTAAAGCAATGGCCAATCTACAGGTTCTATTTACGTGAGCTCACAACATTCAGCTTAAAGTGGTTGTTAACCTACTTCTTTCAAATCCTCCCATCCTCTCTGTACTATAATAATAAGTGTCCCTGTGCCTGTTTATTGAAAAAAATCTGCCAGATTGTACCTATATAAGCTCAGCTCCCTGCGCTCAGCCGAGCCCTCCCGGTGATGTCAGCCAGGAAGGAGGGGGAGAGAGTAGAGAGAGAGCCGACAGTCTGAGCGCCGGGAGCCGCAGTCATATAGATACAGATCGGCAGATTTTTTACATTACATAGATACAGGGATACTTATTATTATAGTACAGAGAGGATTTAGCTGCAGATATTAGAGCAGCAGAAGTGGGGGGGGGGGGGGGCACTGCGACAGAGTAGACACAGGAGAGCAGGGCAGTGTACGACGAAGGCACGTACACTGACAACGGTGTCAGGGCTCAGCAGCCCTGATATATCAGAGTCAGAATACAGGGGGAAGGGTATAGCCAGACAGTATCAGCCAGGTATGTCAGGCGTTACAGTGGACCAAATTACACAGCACAAGCACTGTGCTGTATAACATGCTTTAAGGGAACAGGATCTGTTTTTTTTTTTTTTTTTTGGTTAACAAACGCTTTAAGCCCCTTGCACTGGCCAATATATCCCAATGGGTGAAGTGCAAAGAATTTGTCTTTTTCTCACTGCGTCAGCTCATCATCTTCCAGCTCCCAGTGATTAGACTGCTGGTGGTTTCCTTGGCTGGTTAGAGCTCTCCCACAATCAGAATTAGCACTCACCCCTGTAAGATGAGTTGCTTTGACTATGCCCCTCTACAGCTGCCTCTACAGCCAGGCAGAAGACTCAACAGATCGCATTGCTTCTTGCTCTCTGCTGATTGATATGTCATCTTAAAAAAAAACATCACAGACAAAAGACTGACCAGTTTCAATTCTTGTTCTTTACTAATGAATATCTGTGCCTTTTCATTTAAGGAACAGCACCAAGCTCTGATGTACTTCATTTTCTGTACATCAATTGATTTCCTAAAAAAAAACATATCACAAGTCTGTAAAACCTACAATCATTTCGATAAAAACAAACTTAAAATAGGCGTGCGCAAAGGGTGTGCCAGGTGTGCCTAGGCACACCATAATCACCCTGTGCTGCGCAGAATCCCCCTGCTGCTTGTCTGCAGAGAAAGGGACTGGGGAATCTTTTTTTTCTCAGTCCCTTCCTCTGTCTCAAAGTGAGACATCAGGGGTCTGGTTAGACCCCTGATATTTCACCAAAGCCCCCCAATGGGGCTATTAAATTTTTTAAAAAAAAACAATAATAAACAATTATTGTGAAAAAAATATTGTAAAAAAGTTATAATAAAAAAAATATAAAAAATAAACTACTGACACCAATCTCTGCCCTACTGACATTGTCCACTGCTCTACCAACACTGTCCATTGCTCTACTGCTACATATATATATATATATATATATATATATATATATATATATATATATATATATATATATATATATATATATATATATATATACTGTATATACACGCACGCATGTGTGTTTGAGCTTTGGGTTGCACACCCTAAGGCCTGATTCACACCTATGCATTTTTAGTGCTTTTTGCATTTTGCAGATTTGCACTACAGCCCATTTAACATTGTTTCCTATGGAACACGTTATGTGCTGCAAATCTGCAAAAAGCACTAAAAATGCATAGGTGTGAATCAGGCCTAATACAATAGGCTGCGCACACCTATGAAATTGACTTTATGTCTCTAAATTTGAGTTTCATTTTTTTGTTCCTGTGTGCAGTCATTGCTTTTTCACCAGTATGTCACTAATCAGTAGGTATGAACTAGGAAAACAAATCACTAGCCACGGTGTAACATAAGACTTCAGTTCTTTGGTCAGTCATTATGATGTAGTGGATGGGGTAGACACAGAGGCAGGTAAGAGTTAATTAGTCATTTAAAAAGCTACTTGGTTTAAGAAATATATTTCCTTTTAAGAGAGTAGGACTTTTTACTAAATGGGATAGAGAATATTACTGATGTCATAGACTGAGCATTTCATTTTAATTCCAGTTATTTTCTGTCTTAAAGATCCGTTACACTATCTCAGTTCACAATGCCTCTAATTTTCATCTACGTTTTATGAGCATAAAGTAGCAATTTTATGCCTTCCCACATATGCATTAGAGACCTAAATTATTACAGTGAAAAAATACTTTGGGAAGCTGGAGTCCAATGGGAAAACGCAGGAGAGGTCTATTTACTAGGAAAGAATGTACAGCTGTTGAAGAGTTTAGAATAGGATAACTAAATCAACCCTTCTGACAGGGTAGGTGCGATGATTCTTAGACATTGTATGTAAGAGAGAAATAAAAATTCAGCAAGATGACATGGACTTGCTTTGCCACAAACTTCGTAACTGCTGAGAAGAAAACCTTGAAATGCGGCAAAATGCTTTCCTAAGATCACCAGCAGTTGAAGTGAAACGTTATTTTAATTGGATCATACATGTGTTTCACAGTGGAAAGCCATGCAGTTTCTTGCACCTAAAATATACTGTATGTACAGCCAAAGCTATATATGATTTTTTTTTGTTTTGTATAGAAGAGAGATGGGTTAAAACTTCTGTTGGTTTATTTTTTGCTGTTTGTTTCAAAGTAGGGAAATTCGACTATTCGGTATTTACGGAAAAATGAAAAATGTTCCGGTAAATATCGCTTAACCATGTGGTAAGCTCTTAAACCCAATTCACAAACAGAACAGAGAGTAAAAAAACATACAATATTTATCACCAGGGTTTTGCTGGCGGTATTACATGCAGTATTTGTCAAACACTGTGGGGGTCCCCCCAATAGCTGGTTGCTAAAGAGGCCGGCCGCCGTGTCCTTAACAACAGATGGCTCGTCAGCTGTCAGCGAGTTCCCCGCTGACAGCTGAATGTAAAAAAACATGCAGACAATTAAAAATTATGAAAAAGAAACAGCGTGGTGCCCCCCCCCCCCCCCAATGCATACCAGGCCCTTTGGGTATGATATGGATTTGAAGGAGAACCCCATGCCAAAACTGAAAAAATATATGACGTGGGGTCCCTCCCAGGATCCATACCAGATCCGAGCATGCAGCCTGGCAGGTCAGTAAAGGAGGGGACGAGCAAGAACCACGCCCTCCTGAATCATACCAAGCCACATGCCCTCAACATGGGGGTTACTTTGGGGGTGGTACCATGTTGATGGAGACAAGGGCCTCTTCCCCACAACCCTGGGCTGTGGTTGTGAGGGGTCTGCGAGTGCGGGGCTTATCGTAATCTGAAATCCCCCTTTAACCCCCCCATGTGAATGAGTATGGAGTACATTGCACCCCTACCCATTCACAAAAACAGTAAAATGTGAATAAAGACGGGGCAGTTTTTGACAATCCCTTTATTAAAAAATAAAAAGAACAATTATCCCCCCATGTAGATCCATGGTCAAACCTCACAAGACACCCGCTATACCGCCGACCCAAAAAAAGAAAAAGAAAAGCTCCACTCCAGACAAACACTCCCGCGGTCTGCCTATTCCTAAATAGATAAGGGGCGGGGGCATCCAGCGACATCACCTGGTGGCACCATCCTCTTGTGATGTCACTGACTGGCAGGTGGCCCTGCCCCTTACCTATTTAAGAACTGTAACACGGCAGAGCAGGCAGACCACTGGAGCTTTCGTCAGAAGCGGAGCTTTTTTTTTCTTTTTTTGGGTCGGCAGTATGGTGGGCATCATGTTTGACCATGGATCTACATTGTGGGATAATTGTTTTTTTTTATTTTTTAATAAAGAACTTGTCAAAAACGTTGTGTTTTTTTTTCTTTTTGACACTTTTTTTGGTGAATGAGTAGCGCTACAATGTACCCCATACTCATTCACATGGGGGAGGGGCAGGTTCTGGGGCCCCCTTGTTAAAGGGGCTTCCAGATTCCAAAAAGCCCCCCCCCCCACAGACCCCCACAACCACAGCCCAGGGTTGTGGAGAAGAGGCCCTTGTCCCCATCAACATAGGGACAAGGTGCTTTGCCCCAAAGCACCCCCTTATGTTGAGGGCACGTGGCCTGGTATGGTCCCCCCCTTTCCTGACCTGCTGGGCTGCATGCTCAGACAAGGGTCTGGTATGGATCTTGGGGGGGACCCCATGCCATTTTTATGCATTGGGGGACTCCACAATGGTTTTTTTTTTTCCATAATTTTTAATTACCGGCATGTTTTTTTTTCACATTCAGCTGTCAGCAGGGAACCCGCTAACAGCTGATGAGTCATCTGAATTGGCTTCCCGGCCCGCTCCTTGAGCTACCAGCTCTTGCGATAAATTACTGCATTAAATAATGCGATACTTACCGCTAAATCAAACAAACACTGCATTCGGTATTTAACGCTAAATTCTTAGTGACTTGCACTTTCAAAATTGATTTACCGCAAGCGTTATTTTACCGCATTTTTGTGCCCGTTATTTAACTGTTATGCCACGTACACATGATCAGATTTTCTGCCAGAAAAAGTCTGATGTGAGCTTTTGGTTGGAAATTCCGACCGTGTGTATGCTCCATCGGACTTTTGCTGGCAGGATTTTCCGCCAGCAAAAGATTGAGAGCAGGTTCTCAATTTTTCGGTCAGAAAAAGTTCAGATCGGAAATTCCGATCGTCTGTACCAATTCCGACGTGCAAACTTCATGTTCTCGGCTCGTCGTAGTGTTGTACGTCACCGTGTTCTTGACGGTCGAAAGTTCAGAGAACTTTTGTGTGACTGTGTGTATGCAAGCCAAGCTTGAGCGGAATTCCGTCAGAAAAAACATCCACGTTTTTTCCGATGGAAAATCCGATCGTGTGTACGCAGAATTAGTGAATTGACCCCTATGTCCTCATTGTGGCAGATGAAGTGTAAAGGGGAAAACCAAATCATCTCATATTGTGTTCATACCCTAGAGGAGTGCCAAACGATTGTGGGTAGGTGCAGCGCGGTGCAGCAGCAGTGAACACACAGAGTCCAGTTGCAGAAACAGAACTGTATTGAAGTTAAATTCCAACAAAGCTAATTGCCCTGTGGAAAAACACCCCACCTGGGCTCACTCACAGCATATTGCAGTAAAGAGTATAATAGCAGGTTGGGAGTGCACTGACAGCATCTGGCTCGAGGGATGGAATGCGGCCTTGCCGGTCTGAACCCAAATGGGGAGGTTTCCAGGAAGGATGGAGTCTCTGCTCTTTCCCCAATCATCTGGAACCTCTCCCTGCCGCTAATACTGTCCCTGACAGACAGTTGACCTGTCCTTACACTACCCACACACAAAATGCACACCAAGTTTGGGAGCAAGGGTCTTAAATAGTCTCTGCCTGACCCAAGATGGCCGCCAGAGTCACATGGGGTGTCAGGATCCAATTGGATAGCTCCCCCAGTGGCCCAGGAAACCATAAAGGAATCATGCTCCTCTTGACTTCCCCTTCATCTGCAAGTCCTCTGCGGTTGAGCGCCATCTGCACAGAAGAAAGTAGACTGCACCTGCCTACATGTTGTCAGGCAAACAAAGCTGTTAGGAGATGTACAGTAAGATGAAATAGAAACCAGAGACTTGTATGGTATTAATTGTAATTGTCTACATTGTACATTGGTAAAAGTCAGTCTAATGCTATAAAGATCACTCACCTAGGCATTTGATTGGTTGCTGGTGGAAGACTAACACCATTATAAACAAGGTTTTCCAGCTAAAAAAACTCTTTGAAGGGAATGTTTTAAAAAGTCCTTCAAGTGAGATGAACTTTTGTACCAGGCACTCCTCTGTACACATCCAAGAACTTTCTATCTGGTGAGTGCTTCCTTTGTTGCTATTGGAGGTAGCAGCCTAGGACGTGAACAGGGTTCATCTATACTATATTTCAATTACGGATCTGCTTCTTTGAAAGAAAAATCACTTTACAGTATATCCATCAGAGACCAACTTCCACTTCTAATTGTCCAGAGCTAAAATATAATTTTGTCAGGTAAATTAAATCTTTGTGAAACATGAATTTAAAATGTATGAACTGTAAAAAAAAGAAAATATAATTAAAGTAGAAATGTCCCCCCAAAATTATAGTTTCCATTTAAAGTGGGGAAACCCCTTTCCAGACTGAAATCAGAAAACCTTTTCACATCCCTGATGCTGATTTATGGGGTCTCTCCATTCAAACTCCTGTTGATTAATTGTTTAACAGCATTGGTTGTCACCACCAAGGCTACCACCACTCAAAAAGCCACATGGCCTCCTTTGACAGCATCAAGGCCAATGAAATATAATTGGTTTCCAGGGCTGGTTCATAAAAGTGGTGGTACCCTGTAACTGCTCAGCTGAGCTGTTAAAATAGCTGATTGGTAGAGGTTCCAACAAAGGAAGAAATGCCATTAAACAAGAGGAACGGGTGGACATGTTTTCCACTTATCTCTGAAACTGGAAACCATGTGACACAAAAATAGTCTGATTTAGCTTTGTGTCATTATGTCCTCAGTGGACACCACGTTGGAAAAACAGTCACTCAGGGGGTCATTTACTATAGCATCGGGAAGTACATGTAATAGCGCCCATTTTAGGCAATTAAGATTTTAACAGGCGAACGTGCGAATGAAAAAGAGCGCTATTAGCGGCAAACATACGTTAGTAAATTCGGAAATCAGCACTAATTAGCGATTCCGTGGATAGGCAAATGCCAATTTCTACTAAGTTATTATATTTCACTGCACTGAAACCATGATCCATGTATGTGAAAGAAACATTTTTATGTGAGATGTGCTCTACCTCATGTACATCTATTGATGTATATTTCAATTAGTATTCCTAGTTTTTTTCCTTCATTTTGCTAACGAATGCAGTTATGAATGATTATTACAGAGTAACGTCTGCTATTCTGTAAAGTTACATGTATTGAACATTTAGGTTACCTATATGTTGTATGTTGTTTTTGTTCATGTTTTTTTATTTATTTTTATTTAGGTGACTATGGTGGTCTGCTCAGATGTCTCCACAGCACTCAAGGTATAAGTTCAAATCCCATAAAATGGAATAACACACTTATGTGAGCTGCTGGTGCTGCACACCCCAAGATGTTATACAAAATGGAAATTCTCTCACTGGGTTTTTAAGCAGCTGAGAAAGATATTGGACAGTAAGTATGTTCACATTTTGATAAAAAATAATTTTTATTAAATCAAAACATGATTTACAAATTCATGAAAGTTGTAAAAAATAGCTCTGGCATTGACATGAAAATGACATAATCCATCAAATGATAAACAAACACATATTACATGGAACCCATTGCTAGCAACATGGTGTTCCACGTGATATCACTATGCGTTTTCGACCCTTCTATTTATGGTCTTCTTCAAGGGGTTATTTTCTATGCAAAAAAAAGAGAAAATACAAAATACATTTTACATAGGTAAACATTATACATTGCATCTCATCATATATATGATGTTGTATATTCACCATTTAAGGATGGGGAAAGGGGATAAACATGTCCTGCAGCCATAAAATTAGTTTTCCGTGATCCTGCCTTCATGCGCTGTCGCTACATTCCCTAGGGGGGGCCCCACCTCCAAAAAACTTGCAAGAGACCACTCTTTTGGACTCTGCAGGGGGACAGGGAGGATTGCAAGTGAACACCAGCTGAGGATTTTAAAGCGGAACGGCAGACAGCACGCCAGGACAGGAAGTGGCGTTAACTCCCGTGGGAGTTTATGCCCGGAAGTGGGTGCAGATACCTGTCTTAGACAGGTAGCTGAACCCCCCTGAAAGGTGCCAAATGTGACACCGGAGGGGGGGGAGGGTTCCGAAAAGCAGAAGTTCCACTTTAGGGTGGAATCCCGCTTTAATTAGTGTAGTTAATTTTGTTTGTTAGATTTATACAGGTTCATATATTAATAAATTATATGTTCAAATTACTAAGTTTCATATGTGTATTGTGCTATTGTGGAAAATGAAATAAAATTAATATGATGATGGAACATTAAAGGTGAAGGTGAGGAGAAAACCTAAAATTAAAAACGTGCTGATGGATTATGTGATGGAGTTCATTACCAGTGTATATATAAAAATTGAATAGGATATAAAAAAAAGGGGAAAAAAGATCCCAGTTAATTACCTTAGGCGATGAGGAAATTAATCATGAACCACAGTGAAGATTGTGAAGTGCATCTATTGCCGCGTACACACGTTCGGACTTTGTCCGCCGGACCTAGTCCGGCGGATTGTCCGCCGGACCTGGTCCGGCGGGACTTCCCCACACACGCCCGGACTTCCGAGCGTGTGACTTGCCCACACACGCCCGGACTTCTCCGGCGGACAAAATGAACGGACTTGCCCACACACGGAGCAGTCCGTTCATTTAGAACGTAACTGCAGGTAGACGGAGCTAGTGAAGGCAGTGAATGCCGCCGCGCTAGCCCCGTCACCTGGCATGGATTTAAAGGGACTCCCCACGCCGTTTTTTCGGGTCCCCCCCAAATCCATCTCAGACCCTTATCCGAGCGCGCAGCCCGGCAGGCCAGGAAAGGGGTGGGGACGAGCAAGCGCCCCCCCCCCCCTCCTGAGCCATACCAGGCCACGTGCCCTGGGGAAAGGGGGGCCGTGCGGCCCCCTCACCCCAAAGCACCTTGTCCCCATGTTGATGAGGACAAGGGCCTCTTCCCGACAACCCTGGCCGTTGGTGTAAAATGTAAAGTAAAAAACCACACAATTTTGAAAAAATATTTTATTGCACTGCTCCGGGGGTCTTCTTCCGTCTTGGGGGTCTTCTCGACGGACTCCTCCGCCATTTACCTAGCTCTTTTACCGAGCGGAGGAGGCCGGCTACCTTTTTCGTCGTCGACGCCGTCGTCTGGGGGTCTCGATCCGCCTTCGGGGGTCTTCCGGGGTCTTCCGCCTTCTTCTGCTTCTTATCCAGCGGATCCAGCGGATAATCCCGCGGGATAGTCCCTTCGTGTGTACGCGGCATATGATATCCTTATCATATCATAGATGGCGGTGGCAGGAGAGACGGCTCAGGGAGAAGATGGCGGTGGGAGAGACAGTGGCAGGAGAAAACGGCTCAGGGAAGAAGATGGCTTGGAGCTATTTTACCCACCATAATAATATTGAATAATTACATACCATTGCATGCATTTGAAGAGTTAAAATTGTGTTATAAACCAAACTGCATTGGCTAATTATGCTGCTGAGTACAATGCACATTTTCAGGAGGTGATACCAACGGTGAGATTCAAACACATGGCTTGAACCTTTGAAGTTAGTAGGGCATACCACTATGTTACAGAGCTGAGCACAAATAATGTTATAATTAATAATACAAATAATAATATAATTAATAATGTAGTAAAAACCATGCTCATACTGATTTGGCTAATAGGCGTTCCCCTTATTTCAGCATATGCTCCTGAGTACAATGCAAGCTTTCAGTATGTGATACCATCTATGTGATTTTCAGCCTTTTGAGCACAATTATATTGAGAACATATGTTTTCTAGTGTTTGATGGTGGGACTGCTTTTTATTCTAGGTATAATAGTACTCAGCACAGTGACTTAGACCCCTTTCACACTTGTGCGACCTGAAAGTCACGCGATTTTGCAGCGCTTTTTTGCTGCAATTTTGATGTGACTTTAAGCAATGCCTGTATCTTGAGGTCTATGGACGCAGGAGTCGCAGGAAAAGTTGCACAATTTTGCTGAGATTTTCCCACAATTTTGCAGCAGCAATTTTTCTGCGATTTCAGGGAATGCCTGTGTAAACTTGAGGTCTATGGACCTCAACTTGCATCAAAGTTGGACCAAAGTAGTACAGGGACTATTTTAAAGTCGTGTGACTTGAAGTCGCACAGATATGAATGGTACTCATTAAAGAGCATGAGGTATGACTTGTCATGTGACTCTGATGTCCAAAGTCGCAGGAAAAGTCACACAAGTGTGAAAGGGGCCTCAGCCCGACTTTGTGAGCGATTTAAGAGACTTTCTCAGGCTTTCCTGCACAGATGTCTAGTGAAATCACATTGGTCCCAACTGTCCCTGATTTGGAACAAAGTCCCTCTGCCCCTCTTTCCTCCTCATTTGTCCCTCATCTCAAAAAGGGTTTCCCAGTGCTAAACCTTTCATTTATTTTCTAAATTGCTTTGTAAATTTCCAAAGCCAATCTAAAGGAATATTATTGGTAAAAGAAAGCACTTGGGGGTTTAACTAATCATTTTTTTTTAAAAGAACAAAGTAGTGCACTTTTGGGAATCGGTGCGGCGACACACCAATTTGGACAGTTCCATTGCCATAAATAGGCGCTGATTTGGCCTGCAATTTGACATGTCAATTCAGTGAACATGGGTGTAATTGCATAGATATGAATGGGAATCATGAGGGGCATCTTTTCATGCAACTCTGAGGTCCAAACTTCATGAAAAGTCACCCAAGTGTGAAAGTAACCTAATGAGATTAATTGATGACACTTTTGAATTAGGCCCCATTTGCACTTGTGCGACCTTAAAATTGCACAGCTTTGGGGGCGTGGCCTGGAGACGCATGGAGTAGGACGCACAGGGTGAGAGCTCCGGCTGCACAATATCCTAAAACTTATCCTTTGGGACCTATTTTACATTATTTCCTCGGAAATAAGCACTGACCCCCCCGGGGACACCCTCAACACCCATGTCACCGCCGAAAAGGGCTCAAGGAGCAATCGCCAGGCTCAACAAGTACCGCGCCAACGAGCCGGAGCCCGGGGAGGAAGATGGCGCCGAACCAAGCCCTGAGGAGGAAACCCCGCCATCTGGAGATACCGCCCGCATCCTCGAGGCCGTCTCCCTTTGCCAAACCACCCTCACCTCCAGGATTGAGGAGGTCAAGATCGATATTTCTCTCATCCGACAAGATCTGCATAAGCTGAGAGAGAGGGTTGGCGAAGCCGAACGCAGACTTGGGCAGGCGGAGGACGACATCCACCCTCTACAGATTACCACCGAAGGCCTGCAACATCAATTAAGTGTCGTCCTGAGCAAGCAGGACGACATGGAAAACAGGCTGCGCAGATGCAACCTCCGCTTCGTCGGACTGCCGGAGAAATCAGAGGGCTCCGATCCTCCCTCGTTCCTTGAGCACCTGCTAACCACCACCTTTGGCAGAGAGGCCTTCTCCTCCACCTTCGTTGTGGAGCGCGCGCATCGTCTAGCTTCCAGACCGCCACCACCCGGAGCACCGCCACGTACTTTCATAGCGAAACTGCTCAACTACCGTGACTGGGACACGATCCTGCGCCTCACCAGAGAAAAGGGCAACATCCCATTCGGAGATCAACACATCGCGGTTTTCCCGGACTTTTCCGCTGAGGTCCAAAAGAAGAGGGCCCGATTTTCTGAGGTCAAACGCCAGCTCCGGAACCAACATCTTCCCTACGCCATGCTGTTCCCCGCGAAGCTGCGAGTCACACGTGATGGCAAGGCCCACTTTTTTGAAGACCCGACCGCGGTACTGCAATGGCTGGAGAGGCGAGCTGCTGGCGCTCAGGCGCCGACCTAGAATTACCTGCCTACCTTGCTGAACCGGACCAAAAGCCGAAGCCCCACCACAGACGCTGTCAGCGACTTTGCACTATGCCGTGAGTAGGCCTTGGCCGATACCCCTTTGATACATGGCCCAAGTCGCTCCCAAAGAGGCCCCCTCCTAGCTCCCCTCTTCCCATCCCCCAGCCCTCCCCGGGTGCGGATTGCCACCTTGGACCGACCGGTCCTTGCATACACCAACTATGCTTGTCCCCCGTCCGCATGGGAACTCTGTGCAGCCATGCCCTCAGACTACCTTACCCCCCTGTCATCCCTGGATGCTAGCCCCGCTAGCTCCGCTATGCCTTCCAGCAAATTTTTGTTCGCCCCCGCTGACATCTGAGACTGCACGGTCCCTCTGTGCTTCGAAGCCTGCTGCCACCTTATCAGAGGGTCCGTGCGTCTCATCGTTGTTACAAGATTGGTTTCCCTGGCCAGCCTCAGTCACTACCGACCTGGTGGACTGTATCGAATTCCCTGTGCCATGCTGGGCCAGAGTCGGCACTGTTACACAAAGCGTGGTAATACCACAAGACTGTTACCAGTTTTTTTTCCACCTGTTCATTGTTTGGTGGATGTTATGTTTTTGTTTTTTCTTTTTCTTTGTTTTACGATGCTACCTTATTTCACTGTGCTATGCTTGTCCTCACCGGCTACCTCCTGTGTGTTACTAAACTGTGCCTGATTTTACATGTTGTGTTCTCTGGCCCCTTCTGTCCACCCCCCGGAGAGGGGCGCTGTGGTCATCCTGCGGGCTGCCCCGCTCTGGGCTGGTGGACGGGAGGCGTCTGTGGTCTCGGACCGATACCTCAAACATTTTCACTGGGTAAATACCTGGCGGATTCGCCGTCAGTACGAAACTTAATGGCTTGGGATGGCGTCACTTAAGCTAGTTACATGGAATGTGCGAGGTGTGAGGGCCAAGCCCAAGCGCCTAGCTGTCCTTTCCCACCTTAAACAAATGCATGCGGACGTCTCAGTGTTGGTGGAAACCCACATGACGGGCCAATTACAGATGTCCCTCAAGAAACCATGGATAGGCTGGTTGTACCAGGCTCCATACACCAATAACTCCAGAGGAGTCGCCATCCTAATTGCCAAAACTGTTCAGTTTCAGTTACATGTACTGAGGGCGGATCCCCAGGGACGATTTTTGTTTCTGCACGCAACTGTCGGGGGCCTTGAGCTCCTCCTGATGGCCTTCTATGTTCCCCCGCCCTTTCAATTTGCGGCCCTAAAAGAAGGGTTAGACTTTATGACTCAACACCCCACAGTGCCAGCTATATGGTTAGGGGACTTCAACGCCGTAATAGATTCCCACCTTGACAGGCTCCACAAGGACCCCACACCGCCAACCACAACCACACTGACCAGATTTGGCAGGTTCCTATCGGAATTCGCCATGACCGACACATGGAGACTGAGAAATCCACACAAGACGGCATATTCCTGCTTTACCCCCTCCCAAGACGCCATGTCACGGATAGATATGATTCTTATATCCCCCGCTCTCACGCCACAGTTGTTGGAGGCTGGGTTTGGTTCCAGGATCCTCTCGGACCACTCACCATATTGGGTCAAACTCCGTCTGCCCTCTTCCCCCCTGACTCGAGTGTGGAGGCTGAATCCCTTCTGGTTCACGGTCCTCACTGATATGGAGGCCGTGGAGCGGGACTGGGTTCACTTCTTTCACTCTAACATGGGGTCAGCCCCGGTTGGGACAATTTGGGAATCCTTCAAGTTACATGCCCGCACAATCCTTATCAGCCGCATAAATAGACACAAAGCCACATCGAAAGTTGTCCTGCAACAGGCGGAGGAGAAGTTGGATACGCTGGAAAAAGTTTTTCTGACCAACCCGTCGCCCTCAAACTCGGCTGCCCTGCGCCTGCACTCCAGGCTCACGGACAACCTACACATTGAAAAGGCTCAGAAGGGAATCTTCTTTACCAAACAAAGGGTATATGAGCATGGCGAGAGAGCGGGGAAACTTTTAGCTTATATGGCCCACCTAGATCACAGCCCTCCAGTGGTGGTTCAATTGGCAGCGAACGATGGATCAATCCTAACCGACCCGACTGAGGTCACTCAGGAATTCCGTCGCTTCTATGCCAACCTGTACACCTCACAGAATGACCGCCCACTACGTGAACTGCGAAATTTACTGCAAACAGTCAACTTCCCTACCCTAACGGACACTCAGATAGAACTCCTCGACGCTCCCATCACGGAAGAATGCATAGTTGAGGCCATTGCAAGCCTATCACCATCTAAAGCCCCAGGATCTGACGGCCTTCCCCTAGAGTTCTATACCCAATTCCAAGAAACTCTTGTCCCTAAGCTATTTACATTATACTCCCACATCTTTGAAACCAGCACCCTCCCACAGACAATGAAGGAAGCTTTAATTGTTCTAATACCCAAGCCCGGCAAAGACCCTCTATACCCTGAATCCTATCGTCCCATATCGCTATTACAATTGGATGTTAAAATTCTAGCCAAAGTACTCGCTCTCCGCTTGAACACAGTTATTTCCAGCCTTATCCACCCTGATCAAACGGGCTTTATGCCTAACAAAAACACAGCTTTCAACCTTAGGAGATTATTTATGAACCTCCAGGCTACCCATGAGGATACCGGCACGCGTGTGGTTGCCAGCCTTGACGCCGCTAAGGCGTTTGATTCGGTGGAATGGGGATACCTGTGGGAATGTCTGACTAGATTCAAATTTGGCCCCCGGTTCATAAAATGGCTTCAACTTTTATACCAAGCACCAACTGCACGTATTCGCGTGAACGACCAAATCTCCAGCCCCTTCCCCTTATCCCGGGGAACCCGACAGGGATGTCCAATCTCACCCATGTTATACGCTTTGGCGGTGGAACCCCTTGCTATCGCTATTAGGGCGCACCCGGACATTCGTGGATTGCGAAAAGGCCCAATAACCGAGGTCCTCAGCCTGTACGCTGACGACATGCTGCTATACCTGGAGGATGCTGGTCCATCACTGGAAGCAGCCCTTAACCTGATCCACGAATTCGGGGCCTTCTCCGGTTTGCATATTAATTGGACTAAATCCCAAATCCTTCCTATAGATGTAGCAGTCCCCACGAAAGAACAAGCGTCCCTACCCCTAATACGAGCGAACCAGATTAAGTATCTGGGTGTCCAATGCTCTAGATCCCTCACAGACTATACTAGATTGAATATAGAACCCCTAATTGGCCTACTAAAATGCAAGACCCAAATTTGGTCCAGGCTCCCACTTGGAGTTATGGGCCGAATTAGTCTGGTGAAAATGATTCTACTCCCGAAACTACTTTACCTCTTCTGGCACGCCCCACTCCCCATTCCCATCCGACTACTTAAAAACATGGAGTCAATTCTGAACACCTTCATTTGGGGGTCCTCCAGGCACAAGTTGGCCTGGCGAACTCTGAAATGCCCTGTCAACCTGGGCGGCACTGCTCTGCCAGATCTGGTGCTCTACTACCTTGCCTCCCAATTGTCCCACTTCTACTACTTAGACAAACATGATAAGCTACGGTACTCGGCCCTGGTGTGTCTAACGTTTACAGACATTGTGGCCCACCCCTTCCAAATGATCTTCTGCAGACATCAAAGCCTTGCAGGCCCGGGGGATAGGCGGGGCATGTTGGCGCACCACAGTAGAATATGGCATAAGGCACTTACTGTGCTGGGATCCCCACCCCTACATACTTACACACCCCTCTGGGAAAACCCTGCGCTGCCCGAACTACTTAGCATCCCTGACCACAAAATTTGGATCGCCAAGAGGGTCCTATACCTGTCTCAACTCATTACCAACCGCGCCTTAAAGACATTCCAAGACCTTAAGGAGGAATTTGACCTCCCCAACCATGCCTTCTTCCGCTACCTTCAGATTCGCCACGCACTACAGACACAGCTGGGTAACTCCCCACCAGCTCTGGAATCCCTAACCATAACAAGCCTGCTAGTGGGAGAGGACCCCAAGAAGTTGATCTCCTTCCTATACACACATCTCCTTACCCCTGGAGCCACAGCTCACGCCTATCAACTAAAAGCCAAATGGGAGGGGGACATTGGGAGCATTGATGACGAACAATGGGGGGAGATACTGGAGACGCCCAAGAAAGTGTCCCCAAAACTTTCAGACAGACTTACCCACCTATATATACTCCACAGATCATACATCACACCTGCCCGCCAAGCCAAATACAAACCCGACTCGAACCCCGCATGCCCCAGATGCGGAGACATGGACTGTACATTTTACCATCTTGTATGGACATGCCCACCTATCCAGCTATACTGGACACAGATCATTAAATTCTTACACGACCACATGGGATCCCCCCTAACACTCTGCCCGCGCCAATGTCTGCTGGGTCTCCTCCCCTTACCCGAGGAGGAGAACCTCACAACGTTCTTACAAGAAACACTATTTACAGCCAGGATGCAAATAGCCCTGCTTTGGCTCAGGCCAGCAGCGCCCACTACCCAGCAATGGAAAAGGGCTGTAAACAGTACACTGCCCTATAAAAAAACCCTATACCTACACCGTGGGTGCCCGAGCAAATACCAGAAAATATGGGATAGGTGGACCGAAAGCGCTCATACATGCACAGACTAATATGTATATTTTCTTATACGGTTATTTTTTGACCCAGTCTATGAGGATTCAGTTACCCTTACTTAAAGAACGACAAGCAAGGATATGTACATTGTATAAATATACCATATGTTCATGCTATGATGACTATACTAAGACTCATGTATAAGACAAGCACTGTATGTTTATTTTGTATTATACCATGGTGCCTGTTGCACCTGATGCTTACCATGTTTTTCATTCGGTTTTATATGCTCAATAAACTTTGTTTTGATTAAAAAAATTGCACAGCTTTGCCATGACTTGGACCAATGCCTGTGTAATCTTGTGGTGTATGGACCTCAAATCACATCAAAGTCAAACCAAGGTAGTGCAGGGACGAATTTGCCCCACTTTCAGGATGCACAAGTGACAATAGGGCCAAATTCAAAGGTATTATCCATGAATCTCATTCACACTGCTGCAACCTGAAAGTCACACTATTTTGCTGCCACTTTGCCACTGCAACTTGGCCCCAAATTCTCGGAATGCATGTGTAATATTGCGCCCTATGTACCTCAAGCTGCATGAAAGTCACACTAAAGTAATACAGAGACTACTTTGAAGTTGGTGCGACTTGAAGTAGCACAGATATGAATGGTTATCATTGAGATTAATGGGGTACAACATATCATACAACTCGAAGGGCCAAATTTGCTGGAAAAGGTTGCTAAAGTGTGAAACAAGCCATATATAAGACCACATAGATGAGTTCTTGCTGAAAAAAAAAGATTTTAAGCAACAGACAGCATGGATTCATGAAAGACAGAAGTTGACAGACAAACCTGATTTCTTTTTAGGAAGAGGTAAGTAAAACCTTGGACAGACTGATAAGAGGCATGGAGTTACTCAGCTATGAGGAAAGATTAGAGGAACTGAATTTATTCACTCTTGAGAAGAGGAGAATACGGGGGGATATGATCAACATGTTCAAATATGTAAGGGGTCCATATAGTGAACTTGGTGTTGAGTTATTCACTTTACGATCAACACAGAGGACAAGGGGACACTCTTTAGGTCTAGAGGAAAAGAGATTTCATGTCCAAATACGGAAAGGTTTCTTTGCAGTAAGAGCTGTGAAAATGTGGAATAGACTCCCTCCAGAGGTGGTTCTGACTAGCTAAGTAGATTGCTTTAAGAAAGGCCTGGATACTTTCCTAAACGTACATAATATAACGGGGTACTAACATTTATAGGTAAAGTTGATCCAGGGAAAATCCGATTGCCTCTTGGGGGATCAGGAAGGAATTTTTCCCCCTGCTGTAGCAAATTGGATCATTCTCTGCTGTTTTTTTTTGCTTTCCTCTGGATCAACTGTAGGTATAGAATTGGGTATATTGGATTGTATGATATTTATTTTATTTTTTTATTTTTTTAGGGTTGAACTGGTGTCTTTTTTCAACCTGACTAACTATGTAGTAACTATATATATATATATATATATATTATATATATATATATATATATATATATATATATATATATATATATATATATATATACATATACATATATATATATATATATATATATATATATTTTTTTTTTTTTTTTATAAATGGGGCTCTCATTTATATTTGCATAGTCCTTACTGATTTACATCAGCAGAAGAAATGCAAGAAGTGATGTGTGCAAATGGGCCAGAAGCAAATGTGTGGTGATACCAAATAAACAAATCAGTGAACCCCACCCTCACCAAATCTAACTACCACATCCACCCCCACATTGAGTAAACACAAGTACATATTCTCCACTTACCCGGCAAATGTGCAGCACCTCCTCTTTGGTAAAGAGGGACCTCATCATGTCCACCTAGATGGAGATCTTGACCAGCACAGGAACTTCCGGGTGATTACAATGATTCATTTCCAGGTCAGAAGGTGAAACCAAGCTCTTTTGATTGCAGTTGTGAATATTTTTTCGCAACCACGATTGGATTTTTTAAATTTTTGTTTATTTGCAGATATGCGAATCTGTATTTATACATATAATGATATTTGAAGGCAAATCAGTGCTTAACCACTTCAGGACCGCCTCCTGCACATTTACGTCGGCAGAATGGCACGGCAGGGCAAAAGCACGTACTGGTACGTCCCTTTTAATTGCCCAGCCGTGGGTCGCGCGCGGTCTGTGTAAACAAACCTCTCCCCGTGCTTCCTACACTGCCTGTCACTGATCGGCTGTTCCCTGTCGTCGGGAAAGCCGATCAGTGATGTCAGATGTAAAGCCACGCCCCCTACTGTAAAAAAAAACACACACGTCACAGACCTAACCCCTCTCCGCCCCCTAGTGGTTAACTCTTTCACTGCCAGTGTCATTTATACAGGAATCAATGCATTTAAATAGCATTGATTGCTGTATAAATGACAATGGTCCCAAAAATGTGTCAAAAATGTCCGATGTGTCCGCCATAATGTCGCAGTCACAATAAAAATCGCTGATCGCCACCATTACTAGTAAAAAAAAATATTAAGAAAAATGCTATAAAACTATCCCCTATTTTGTAAACGCTATAACTTTTGCGCAAACCAATCAATAATCGCTAATTGCGATTTTTTTTTACAAAAAATATGTAGAAGAATATGTATCGGCCTAAACTGAGGAAAAAATGTTTTTTTATATATTTTTTGGGGATATTTATTATAGCAAAAAGTAGCTCTATTTTTGTTTATAGCGCAAAAAATAAAAACCGCATAGGCGATCAAATACCACCAAAAAGAAAGCTCTATTTGTGGGAAAAAAAGGACGCCAATTTTGTTTGGGAGTCACGTCGCACGACTGCGCAATTGACAGTTAAAGCGACGCAGTGCCGAATCGCAAAAAGGCGCCTGGTCCTTTGGCTGCAAATTGGTCCGGGGCTTAAGTGGTTAAATGGCTTTTTTTCCTTTACAAATGTAATTTTGTGCAGGGACAATTCTAAACATGGGAAACACATGCCACTTCACAGGCATACTTTAGACACCCCCCAGGTATTTAAAGGAATATTTCACTTTTTTTTTTCACTATATGCATCATTACAATTAGTGCTCCAGAAGAAACGTCCATTTTTAAAACTTCTTTTTGCATTGATACATGTCCCCTGGGGCAGGACCCGGGTCCCCAAACCCTTTTTAGGACAATAACATGCATATCGGCCGTTATAAATAGCACTTTAGATTTCGAACGTTCGCGTCCATTGTAATTAATAGGGTTCTAACGTTCGTGCAAACTTTTAGTCCGTTCGCAGGTTCTGGTGGGAACCAAACCGGGGGGGGGGGGGGGTTTGGCTCATCCCTAGTCTCTGGCAAGATTTACAATGGTGGTGGAACCCTCCTACACATAAATACAAAATTTAGACATCAGTTTTAGGTCCTGAATCAGGAGTTATGTTAAACAACATAGGGAGATTAGACAACTTCTCTACATGAAGTGGCATGTTTGGGATTCAAACCCAGACTCTCAGAGATGCTAAGCAGAAGTTCGAACCTCAAAGCCACGGAGCTGCCACATGTGGAATCCTCCTACACATAAATACACATATACTGCATTTCTTTGGACATATAGGTGGTGGAATTACATTACTCAAGCGTTATTCTTCCTGATTTATTCTGTGATATTTGGTGGTTCATGGTGGGTGAGTGTAGAATAGTGATGTTACCCTTTAATTTTTGGGAATTACATTTTGATTTCTGATGTTGGTACACATATCACTTTTTTGGGCTCAAATTATGATTATTTGGAAATAATAAAAAACACACAAAATTGTTTGTGGTTTGTAAAGACACCTGTGTGAAAGTGACAGAGAAAAATATATTTTACCAAAACATCAAAACATTCCACATTCTAGCATTCTTAAAAACAAAATAGAAGCAACATTGTTTCAAAGGAAAAACATTTTCAGAGAAAGATACATCTCATCTCAACATTAAAAGTATTTATTTTGGGAAGTTACAATTGTACCATTAGAATCAATGGCTGAAACTTACATTGGACTATATAGTGCTGATTTTCACTCTCAAAAACGCATTTTAGCCCAGCACTAATTTAGGTATTTACTATAGCGCCCTGTGAAAAAGTCATGGGAGTTAAAATGAGAGTAGTTTGCATGTCTGAGCATGCTCACTTTTGCTGGCACCTAAGTTGTACAAAAACGGGGAATTTATCTCTTCTCAGACTTTTAAATATATTTCAGTGTAGAAATAATTTTTTCACACAGTTTAAAAGCAGATTATCTTTAAACAATATCAGTACCATTTAGGAAATTCTATCATGCTCTAAATATTATTTCCATTTGCAATAATCCAGGTTTTAGCAAAGTAAGGGTTTGGGGGCTATTTGTTTTCAGGGAGCTATAGTAAATTTGATGTTGGGAGTATTTTTTCACCAGCGCTATAGTGAATACAGTTTTAGCACTAATTAGCGCTGCGGCACTATAGTAAATGACCCTCACTATGTAGCAATCAAATGTGGAAAGACCATTAAGGAATCAATTATTGCCACAAATATGTGTGACATGCTTTAAGCTCAATATACATTCTACAATGTAAATGGACACAACGTCACAGTAAATTTCAGAGGCAAGTGAATGCGTTGCCACTTATTTATGAGCAAAAAGGCGACAGGCAATTGGAAATAGGGCATTCTGGCGTCTAAAGTTTTGAGTAATAAGTTGTCTCTGCTTTTTAGGCTTCATGTATACTGGCCTATATTTACAGCGGCCACGGAAAAACACAAAATGCGGCAAAATCCATGCAAAACCGTGACGCATTTTTGCCTCGTTTTGCGTTTTCCCGCCACCAGAGGTCAAAACATTCCTAAACCTGAACTTGATACTTCCACGTTCAGGAGAAGCTTACCTAAACGGGGCAGCTCTTAAACTCTGCTAAAAGCCTATGTGTACATTGACACATAGGGGTTGACTTACTAAAGCCAAATAGAATGTGCACGTTGTAAGTGCCATTGCCCCCAAAGCTTAGTAAATGAGGTAAATCTTTACTTTGCAAAGAATACCCAATCAATTGTCCTGTTTTGATAGTGTACATGAAGCCTAATTTAGGTTATTATTTTGTGGTCTGTAAAGAGAAACAGTATTTGTTTTGTGCCAGTTTTATTTAACTTTTTCCAATTCTTTTTTTACTAGTTTTTTTATATTTTTAACTACTTATATCAAATAATGTAAGCATTAAATACAGGGTGCATCAATGATACAGACACTATAGTATTTCTAGAGAGAGAGAGCACAAAAGTAGTTTTTTGCTTTAATATTGTCTATTAATTAAAAATCTGTATGGAGTTGTGCAGAAGAAGGAGGCAGGAAGGCAGATGAGTCACTTCTCTGACTCACTCATCATGTGGGTATTTTGAGCTTGAGCTATTGAGGTCTGTTGAAAGGCTTTTTATAACAAAGCAGCTAGGATTAACTTGTGAAATTACCCTAAAACACCACCTGCTGTCTGGAAATATAAAAATGAAATATTTTACATTCACTGGACTAAAAAAAGAACATGAAAACATCTTTGAGATTTGTTTTTATTCCTCATCATCTGTTAATTTTCTTTGGATCAACCCATCTTGAGAATGGGGAATACAGAGATGAGGATGAAAGCTCTGTCACTGCAGATTTTATGTTTGGAAACTTGTTATGAACTGTTTAATGAGGAGCCTTTCTTTTAAAAGCTGCTATAATAATAAGTAAGTAGTAGAATGAATGCAATTACCTTATGTTGTCCTAGCTTCCTGGGAGGAGCTGATGCTGGTGCTCCTTTCAGTGTCCACAGCTATTGTACAATGTTTGTTTCCTACCAGATCCAGGGCACCCTCTTCTGGGTCTCCAAACACGTGATTCAGTTCATGCCCTCATACAGGGACTGGAGTTGCTGTGATGTCTCTCTTTCAATCCTGCTGAGTCAGTCCCTCTTATCCTTCCTTACAAGAGTGCTCTCTGGTTCAATCTGATCTCTCCAGGCATCCAAATTAAACCTCACACCCTCCCAGGGAGAAGGTCACCAGTGTTGGATGCAAGATCCTGTGTGATGAACAGTCTCTTTGCTTCTCACCCTACTGCGGTCAGCTATGGCAGGTTTCCTTTTAGCTAGCAGTGCAGTCTTTTTTCTGACCTCCTGCTAGCTGTAAGACTGCCCTCTCCTTTCCTCTCAGCACCCTGCAGACACATTTCTCCATGTTTTGTTGCCTCAGTCAATCACTGTCCTCCAAGTTCGATCCACACCCAGCCAAGATGACTGCCTCTTGCACTTGAGACACTCTTGCCTGGGTGCCTGAATAGTCCGCGGCCATGTAACTGTATGAAAAAGAAGAAAGGTGGCTGCACTTCCAGGAATAAAAACAGCTAAATACATTCAAAGATGAGACATGACAAACACACATGACCCACGAGAGATCAGTAGACACATTTCACACCCCTGTGCTTAACCATTACCGATTGCCCCAAGTGTGAGCACTCGCTCATTGCTCTGGAAGATTAATCCACAATGAATGATCCCATCCCATCTAGATCAAGAGCCCAGTGAGACTACAACTCTTGCAAGTAATAACACTCTCTATAAATGTTCAAATACAACATACAAATATAATTGAAATTATAAGTCACACATGAACAGTCTCCATATTGATCAAAAAAGCATATACAGTATATAAACAGAGAAAAGAAATAGGGATACAACACCACCTGTAGACAGTGGATGACATTCAGCACAAAACTCGTTACAATTAACCCCAGAAAACAACCTCACTAAATAAAACAAAAACAAAGACTGTATTAGTTCATAATATAGAAAAAAACACTGGTATATGATCATCAACCTATATGACATTACAATAATGGACAAAAAAAACGTCCAGAGTGGTCAACATAAAGTCAGATTATGTAAATGTGGACACACATAATCCTATGGTGAGATAATAAGGAAAATTGTTATCCATACTTACCGTAATTTTCCTTTTCTGGATCCTCCCCATGTCAGCCTACTATGGGTCAGCTCCGCCCCCTCTGAACCCTCCAGGACCACCTTTTTCTTAGCCCATAAAGGGCGGCTGTCTGCCCACACCAGTGTTCAAAAAATACCCGCCTCGCAAGGGATAAACTGGGTGGGAATCCTCCGGCTGACATGGGGAGGATCCAGGAAAGGAAAATTACGGTAAGTATGGATAACAATTTTCCTTATTCCTGGACCTCCCCATGTCAGCCTACTATGGGATGTACCAAGCAACATTAAAAGGGAGGGAAGACAAAAAATAAGCCAAACCCTCAATGCAATGCTACTCAAATTTTTAATGGGCAACAGCCGCCGTAATAACCATAGAGCCAAATGTTTCCTCAGGCGGACAAGCCAAATTAAGCCTGTAATGCCTAATAAAAGGTGTTGGGCGTGCTCCAGCTTGCTGCTCTGCAAACTACCTCAGGGGCGACCTTTGTGTATGCTGCCCAGGATGCTGCCATATCCCTCGTCGAATGTGCTTTGATCTCTGAAGGAGGAGGAAGGCCCAGCGTTTTGTATGCAATATGTATAGTCTTTGACAAATCAGGAAGACACAACTCTGGATGTTGCCTGCATACCCTTTTAGGCCCCATTGGGAAGAACTACAGCTGATCTGCTTTTAGTCCATTCCAGGTAGGTTGAAACCGCAGAGACCCGGTCTAACCTACTCCACTCATCATCAGCTGTATCCACTGGAAAGGCTGGGAGAATGACCTCCCAGTTAATATGAAATTATGTGGCAACCATAGGTAGTAAGCTTGGTATCGGCCTAAGGACTATCTTGTCTGGGAGCACCAAATAATATGGTTCTTTAGATGAGAAGGTGCACAACTCGGAGACTCTTCTGGCCGAGGCAACGGCTAGTAATAAACAAACTGCTAAAATAAATAATGCACAAGAGAAAGCTTGATCAAATGGAGGAACCAGCGATGTTCCTTAAGACTAGTGTTAAGTCCTCTTTTGGAAAAAACGATTTTAATGGAGGTCTAATTTCTATGTCTGCCCCTAAAAATCAGATCACCAACGAATGTAGAGCATATCCTGTACATTACATAGCCGACAAAGCGGGGATTTGACCCTTCAGGGAATTATAAGCTAACCCTTAGAGACCACTCTGCAGAAACTCCAAAATGTTAGATACTGAAGGAGAGCCACGGTCCCAACCCCTTTCTGTAGTATTCCAGATCTGGTGATAGGTTACATTTGTGGACCTCTTCTGAGCCTGTAATAATGTCTCCACTACACCGCCCGAGAGACCCAAGCCAGTTAAAGCCTCCCTCTTACTTCCGAGTTATTAACTTCATCCTCCTGCGGTTCGGGTGTAAGGTCCCACTCTGCAGAAGGATATTTTGACAAGGAGGCAGTGGGGCTGCATGAACACACAAAACATGGAAGGAGAGAGTGCCAGCACCTGCCTAACGAAGGTATATACGGTCATTTATACTGCTAGTGACCTTTGCCAGTAATACACAGTCATTTATGCTGTACCATACAATCCCAGCACCACAGGAACCCACACTCCTCAGGAGATTTACAGCCTATATGGGGGGGTCTTCTGATCCGGGAGAGGCTTAACCCGAACAGGATGGATGGTGGAGAAAAAAATAAAAAAAAATAAAAATAAACTTTAAAAGGCGTCCGGAGCGAGGACGAAAAAAGAACACTGGTGTGGGCAGACAGCCGCCCTTTATGGGCTAAGAAAATGGTGGTCCTGGAGGGGTCAGAGAGGGCAGGGCTGACCCATAGTAGGCTGACATGGGGAGGTCCAGGAAATATATATATATATATACCTTATACTCCTAAGTATGGAGATTCCGAAAGAAGCATAATTAATTATGGATGAACTACTATATACAGTATACATATGAAGCAGACATGGACTGGAACATCACCAACCCCAAGCAAACATGATGAAGTATAATATGAAGTAAAAATATAGAGTAAAGTTAACATGAAAAAGGGAAGGTGGCAGTTGTGTGATGTCCTGTGCATGTAGGACATGGTATAAGAGCAAGAGGGAGGTGCAGGGTCACTCGTAATAATGGGACACATCCCACTCAAAATTCAAGCCGGACAGAATACGGGTATGTAGATGGAAGATCCAAAACACCTCCCTCTTGCATACAGTAATAGCCTAAACAGGTCCCCACCTCTGATCGTGAGCTTAACCTTTTCCATGATTTGCACAGAGACCAAATTAAGGTCACCACCATGGTGTCCATTGAAATGTCTGACCACATTGGTGGATTAATTATGCCTTGTTTCCACTGAGTGGATCGGTTCAGGTTGGTTCGGTACGGTATGCTATTTTGAGTGTTTTCATTATGAAAGCGGCCCATACAACAGAACCATACCGCACCATTCATGGTCCTGCTTCAGATGTGGGGCCATAGAAAATGGTACGGTACGGTTAGGGCGGAGCTACTGGGATCACAAGATTCATTCCACTGATTGGCGGACAGAAAAAACGTCAATGCTCACGTCAAAGGCATTTTTTCTAAACCCCGTATGGCCCCTGGCGGTCCGACTTGCAGTGGAAATGCTCACCTGAATAGGCCGGACCATTCTAACCCTTCCAAACTGTAGCGACCCGAACCGTTCTGCTCAGTGGAAACGAGGCATTAGTGAGATTTCTGTGTCAGGGTTCTTTGGTCTGCACACCTGCAATGGCTATTATAAGTAGATCCTTTTCTAATTGTCAGTTTTTTACTTTATTTTACATTATAGATACAGGATGGAAACATCAAGAACTGAAACATACAAAGGTGGGCGGTAAAACCTAGAAATCCCAAGTAGACTGAGTCAGGAACTTTGGCAGGGAGATTGCACTGTTGGAGTATTGTATCCAAGCCAAGGTATATAAGAAATCAGGGGGTGATGGAGCCCACTGGGCTCCACCTATAATTTAGATAAAATTTTGAGTTTAGATGAGAATTTAACTTTAGTTAACAAATTAAGTATGGGGACAGAACTTGGATAACAACCGCTAGCAATAATCGCATGTAAAATCTGACTTGGGTACATTCAGTTTGCCCATACACAGTTCAAATCTCAGCAGAACCAATTGAGATTCAAACCATCTAAAGCCGGCTTTAACTTAATACACTTCAGATAATATTATTTTCATCTAAATCTTAGGTCGCCGCCTTGATCCTCTTAATTGAGGTCCTGAACAATGCAGACCAACTCACTAAGGTATTGGGAAGAGTGATTAAAATGGGAGTTTAGCTTATTTTGGAGATAATTTAACACATATATGCTTTAGAACATGAGATTGGTTGGAGGGAATTAGATATGTCTGTATCGACCATGTATGTTTTCATCTTATCCTAATATTGTATATCCTTTATGAGAAAAACATATAGATGTTAAAGCGGGATTCTACCCTAAAGTGGAACTTCCGCTTTTCGGAACCCTCCCCCCCTCCGGTGTCATATTTGGCACCTTTCAGGGGGGAGGGGGGTGCAGATACCTGTCTAAGACAGGTATCTGCACCCACTTCCAGGCATAAACTCCCACGGGAGTTTACGCCACTTCCTGTCCTGGCGCGCTGTCTGCCGGGACACACACGTGTCCCGGCAGACAGCGCTGACAATTCTCATTGCGCTGCGCGACTCGCGCATGAGCAGTAGGGAACCGGGAAGTGAAGCCACTTCCTGATTCCCTCACTGAGAATGGCGCCGGCAGCAGCAGAGAGCCGATCGATTGATCGGCATCTGCTGCCCACATCGCTGGAACCTGTGACAGGTAAGTGTCCATTTATTAAAAGTCAGCAGCTGCAGTATTTGTAGCTGCTGGTTTTTAATTTTTTTTTCAGGTACCGTCCCGCTTTAACATAAGAAATAACATTGCCAAGATGTCTGTTTGGGGCTATTATATGTTTCTTCATACCTCCCAGGTCAAAGAGTCAGTGGGTGATAATAAATGTCCAGGCTGTGCATTTGTAAACGATTCCATTTTACTGGATTTAGCATAATGAAATGTTTCAGATGAATTCCAGTTATTAGCCAGTCCCACTACTACCCAAAAGAATTCTTTAATAATGAAGTGGAACTGAAGAGCTTAATGACAAGTGTATAATAATAACATACACTCTATCCTGACTTCACTGAAACAGTTCTGTGGGAACAGGCTGAAACATGTAAAGTCTGTTTCAACAAAGAGCATAACTTACTAAGAAGGTAATATTTCCTACTCATGCTAGGTAGCAGGGATAGGTAGGTGATGACAATATAATTGTAAAAGGAGGATCTGTATATGATCAGTATTACTGCAGTGTATCAGCACTGACTTAGCTGGATTGACTTTCAAATCAAGAGCGCTTTGTTTAAACTCCAGTACAATATATGAGGGAAAAATGAATAGTGCTCTGTTGAAAGCAAACACATGAGAGAATATAGTATTTATTTTACAAGAGCAATCAATGCCAGGGCAAAAGAATAAAAAAAAAAAGATATGCAGTACATCTCTGTAAATCCATTCACTTTTACAAAGATATAAAATGCATAACAAGTGCAGCGCTAATAAAGTTAAAATTACATAAGTGAAAAAAGGCTTAAAAAAAAACTAATTAAGAGTCCCAAAATCACCGTCCATTGAGTTTGTATTTGACTTGAAGGTGTTAGCAGCTGTATCTTATATCCTACATTTATATTTCTAGCACAGCGTTAGCCTTTGGGCCTAATTTTTCTCTTTTACAAAGACACTGCAGGTACAAAGTACAGAGGAATACTTGGTGTGGAAGAAATGCTGTCCTAATTTCTTGCAGTGGGCTGACCACACACAACCTTTATGTTCACTAAATGGTGTCAGCCCTGCCCAGTCTTCTTTTGCTGAGCTGCTAAATCCCTCCCAATAACCTCATCACTACAAGACAAACAGTATTGCTCTCTAGTTCAAGATAAGAACTGGTTGGGATAATTAGACTTTTTGAGATAACAAGCACAGGAGCAAATAAATTAAAGAAATTCATTGTTAGGGTTTACATATATGTTAATTAATTAGAAAATGTTATGTTAAGCCCCATACACATGATCAGAATATTGTACAAAAAATATCGCTTTCGAATTTATATTCCGTCACACAGGAATTGTCATACTTTAGTAAACTATTTGTTTTTGATATGGATATTAGCATCCAAAATAAAACCGAACAATCATTCGTCCGATAATCTCACTGTGTGTATTAGGCTTTAGTCTTACTGACACAGCTTAATTTCTAGGTTACAGCTTGTAGCACAAGTCACTTTACATTGAAAAATTAAAGGGGGTGTAAAGGTAAAAAAATCTTCACCTTAATGCATTCTATGCATTAAGGGGAAAAAACATCCGTCAATGCCGGCCCCCCGTTATACTTACCTGACCCCTCAAAAGTCCCACGCTCGCCCCCGACGTCCTCTTTGCCGCTCACCCCAGCCGTTGATTGGCTAGAGTGGATGGATTGAAAGCAGCGCAGCCATTGGCTCGCGCTGCTGTCAATCACATCCAATGATGCGGCGCGCCAGGGGGCGGGCCGAGTGATGCAGTGAGCGGCTATTGCCGCCAGCTGTATCATGGGAGCACGCCCGCAAGCACTCCACAGCATGCGAGGGAGCTTGCATGAAGTTGTGGAGTCCTTGCGGGAGGGAGCCGAGACAGCTGCCGAGGGACCCCAGAAGATCAGGTTCGGGGCCACTCTGTGCAAAAAGAGCTGCACGGTGGAGGTAAGTATAGCATGTTGGTTATTTAAAAAAATGAAAGAACAATTTTGCTTTAAAAGCCAATTTCTAGGCAAAGTTGAGCCCCCCTTTCCCCAGCCATTTAAAAGCTTTTTTGAAAAAAAAAATCCTCTGAAGCTCTTCTCTACTCACTGTATTATTTGTATCCATGTCCATTGCTTGTACCATCACCAGAAATGGGTACCTGTGACTTAGGACTGCAGCCTGTGCCCAGACAGACCAATCTCCTATTTATGGCATCATCATGCTGTGCAGTCCTTTGGAACCTGAGAGGACCCCCTCACTGACCAACCAATTGAAAAAGTCCACTTCACACAGTAAGTGATATGGACACCCAAGGAAGGAAACTCCTGCTTTTCTATAAGAAGAGAAGACTAGGGACCTGGAGCATGACTGCAGATTTGAATAGGTAAAATAAACTTTTAATTAGTTTGTTTTTGTTTTTGCAGGGGTTTATAAAACTTTTGGAGAAAAGCTTTAATTCGGGCATTGCATTTGGTGATCTGAGAAACCTGCTTGTAATATGTCAAAGCACATTACTCTAGGCTCCTTGCTCACTGATAACAATAATGGCATTACCCCCCCCCCCCCCCCCCCCCCCCCCCTACTGACACCAATGATGGGACACTATTCTTTCCATGGTCACCAATTATGGGGCAATCCAAGTATAACTTGCAGTGCTGCTCTAAGCTGAGACAAAGATCTCCCTGCTGGTTGTAGTGAAGGGAGTAGGCGTCTGCGTACCATTCAGGGGTGCAAGAGCATTAACAGAGAAAAGAAGAAACACTGCTCACAGACCCCGGGCATGCATATGTGGATACATGTAGCCTAAGTCAGTACTGTTCCAGCCATGCCATGTAAGAGCAGTACTGACTGAGGCCACATTTATCCACATATTCATGCACTGGGTTGGTGAGCAGTGTTCCTTCCTTTCTCTACCAATGATGGGGCACTATTCATCCCAGCGACCCAATGATGAGGCACTATTTCCTCCACTAATACCAACAATTGGGCACTACTCCTCCCACTGATAACAATGATGGGGCACTATAACTCTCGCTGGCACCAATAATGGAGCACTTTTGCTCTAACGCACACTAACAATTCAGTACTATTCCTTTAACTGGCACCAATAATGGGTACTATTCGTCCCACTGATTTCAACAATGGTCCACTTTTCCTTCCACTGAACCAATGATGGGGCATTATTACTCTTCCAAGGTTCTAGGTACATTTTAACTTTTGCTGCTTAAAACCGTGGGACACTGCTCCCACTGAGGCCAAGGCATTTTCTACTCCCACACAGGAATAGTACAATATGTACAGTATACATTTACTGCCTTGTCAGATCCCCCATGTCTCCCCTTTACAGCTATAACATCCTTTACTATCCTGGGAAACTTTCCACAAGATTTTAAAATGTCCCTATAGGAATATGTATACAGGAGCTGGCTAATATTGCCTGCATATTCAGGAGACACTTGCCCAGCCTGGACTCTATGTCATTGCATCCTGCAGTCAGGGTGAATGAGAACTAAGAATGGAGCAAAGCATCTCGGGACATGTAGTTCTATACTCAGTCGGACTGTTATGGACTACAAATCTCAGCCAGCTGGGAAAGTAGAATAGAATGCTGGGAGAGCATATAAAAAACCTGCGTGGGGACGGAATCACTCCCTTGGGACCACGGCCTGGATCTGCAAGCAGTGACTCTGTGCCAGGCGGTGCTGCAGCTGAGTTGCAGCCTGTGCAACAGGGAGGAGAGTCATTGCCAGCGGGTACAGGAGCATCCACTACTAGCCACTTCTGCGGCAGCTAGGAGGCCCCTCTCGTCATTTCATTCACGCCAGATCCAGCTGCGATGAGCCGCAATGCGACACAGGGTCGAAAGCCATCTCTCAAACCAGACTCTGCACAGGCCTGCTGGGTCAACCTCACGCCACTTCTCAATACCGCAGGTCCCTTGATCACTTGCCTGACCTCCAATAACAAGGGAAACCAAGTGCAGACAACATTGTCTTGTTTCCTTGACTAAACCCATAGGACTTTGTGCTACAGGTACTCTTTTCTGAGCAGTGACAGGGTTCCTCCTGCTTGCCAGAACTCCACAAGCATACTTTGCATTACCCTGCTTGCCAGGACACCCTAAACATACTTTATTCCATCCTGCTTGTCAGAACACCTAAAGTGCACCACCAAAGAGCTAGCTGAAGACGCAAGGCCTTCTTTCTTCTGAGAGACTACATCATATCCCCCCTCAAGGAAATTGAATCCAATGGTGCCATAAGGGCCCATACTTTCACCCAGGACTCTAAATGAGCAGGTCTAAAGACTCAAAGGCTAAATAGTTTGAACTGAACAAAATACAGTGTTAATACGGTTCATTGGGACTGTGGTGTTGGATAATAGAAGGGAGTGGTCTTACACAAATCTGGTAATTTCTCTGCCCTCCTCCTGCCTGAACCCATAGAGCTCAATCCAGAGTTTGTTGGTTTAATATACTGTATATGCATATGTTATATTTCCTACAATTATTATTCTTTTGACTATTTCTGCTGACAGGGTTTTTTGTCGCAGCAAATCTTTAGCCGGTGTCAGTTGTAAGTTACTGAGCTTCATTGCCAAAAAATCTTTAAGTAAAATAAGATTCAACTGCCTTACTTGTCTAAGTGTGTTTCCAATACCTTGTACACATGGTCGGACATTCCGACCACAAAATCCGTCTGATTTTTTCCAACGGATTTTGTCCAAAACTTGTGTTGCACACACACGGTCGGACAAAGTTGTCGGAAAATATGATCGCTCCGAACGAGGTGACGTTTAAAACGTACGACGGGACTACGTAGAAGCCAGTAGCCAATAGCTTTCGTCTCCAAATTTCTTCTTCTGAAAGTTCCGATCCGAATTTCCGATCGTCTGTACAAATTCTGAAGCGCAAAATTCCTACGCATGCTCGGAAACAATTCGACGCATGCTCGGAAGCATTGAACTTAATTTTCTCGGCTTGTCGTAGTGTTGTACATCACCACATTCTTGAAGGTTGAAAGTTCATAGAACTTTTGTGTGACCGTGTGTATGCAAGCCAAGCTTGAGCGCAATTCCGACGGAAAATCCGCTCGTGTGTACGGGGCATAATTCTTCCCTTCTTTCCAAAACAAAAGTATACTTTTTGGCTGGAGAAGGTTTATAAGATAGTAATCAAGATTTTATCTTACTGCAGTTATGCTGCAATCAATAGCTGCACAATAGTTTTCATGAAGGCCATAAATGTATATTAAAACCCAATCAATAAAATCCCATATATTTTTTAACATGTTAATGCAATTTCAAACGTCATTTTCAATATTTTTATTAAAGCGGTTCTGCACTCTGTATATTTTTTTTTTTTTTTGGGGGGGTATACAAAGGATGCTTACCTTTATTGGGGACTCACCTGTTCCATCTTCCATCTCGATCGCCGCCGGTTTTCGTCCGATGAAGTTCCTCATCTTCTTCTTTTGTGCTGGGGGCCATCTTGCCTGTGGGCATGTGAAACCCCCACAGGCACTTTAGATGGCCCAGCATGCACCGCCGTTACTCGCGCGTGCGCAGTAACGGCACATCTGCCGACATCTCACGAGATTTCAGAAGATGTGTCCGAAATCTCGCGAGATTTCGGAAGATGTGTCCGAAATCTCGCGAGATTTCGGAAGATGTCCGCACTGACTCCTGGGAACAATGACACCAGATCCCAGGAGACAGTGCGGCCTGACGACGATCGACGCAGAGACCCCGCCCACCGCCGAAGAGAGAGAAGACCGGAAGTCATCAATTACAAGGTAAGTAAAAAAAAAACACATTTCATTTAGTACTCTTTGCCTGATTTGGAAGGCAAAGAGATTTACTAAATGAAATGGGTGCAGAACCATTTTAAAATAAAACCTGGTAATCCTGCCATGAAGGTCTTTACTGATATAGGTTGACAACATTCTGTTGCTGTCTTGTTGTCACTACTGAAACATGGGCTTTAAATTAAGGCTACATGAGGCCATTCCAATAAACATTAGGCAGAGATGATCTACTATTGTCGCCATCATGAAACCTACCCTGAGAAATGCCATGCAGTTATTGCTGCAGCACATGCACATAGGTGCTGCAAATAGGCTGTCAGAGATTTAAGTAGCAGCATTTAAATGCAGCAAAGGATGAAAGCAAGTATTTTAATTGAAAAAATGGTAGTTATATTATGATATAGTGTACAGTGCTTTCGCAGATAAAATCTCATTCACTTAAGCAATTTAGTATACACAGGCTTTAAAAACATTATAAGGACAAGGGAATTTAAGATACAGACACATGTTTAAATGTTTTGTGGGATGATTGCAAATTTTATATTTTTTTAATATGTCATACAAGCTTACAACATCAGTGTTGACATTTATTAGAACAGAAGTCTAAAAGCCTTGGCAGCTTGTGTGGCACACTAAATGTAACAAATGCCAGTCACATAGTTTAATAACAAGGTAACCAATGTAGTTATCAATAATAATAATAATAATAATAACAATACTGTAACAATATATATATATATATATACTGTATGAAGTGCTTCGAAAAAGTATTCATACCCCTTGAAATTTTCCACATTTTGTCATGCTACAACCAAAAACATAAATGTATTTTATTGGGATTTTATGTGATAGACCAACACAAAGTGGCACATAATTGTGAAGTGGAAGGAAAATGATAAATGTTTTTCACATTTAAATGCATTTGTATTCAGCCCCCTTTACTCTGATACCCCTAACTAATATTTAGTGGGACCAATTGCCTTCAGAAGTCACCTAATTAGTAAATAGAGTCCCCCTGTGTGCAATTTAATCTCAGTATAAAATACAGCTGTTCTGTGAAGCCCTCAGAGGTTTGTTAGAAAACCTTAGTGAACAAACAGCATCATGAAGGTCAAGGAACACGCCAGACAGGTCAGGGATAAAGTTGCGGAGAAGTTAAAAGTAGGGTTAAGTTATAAAAAAATAGACCAAGCTTTGAACATCTCACGGAGCACTGTTCAATCTATCATCCAAAAATGTAAAGAGTATGGCACAACTGCAATCCTACCAAAACATGGCCATCCAGCTAAACTGATAGGCCAGGCAAGGAGAGCATTAATCAGAGAAGCAGCCAAGAGGCCCATGGTAACTCTGGAGGAGCTGCAGTGATCCACAGCTCAAGTGGGAGAATCTGACCACAGGACAACTATTAGTCGTGCACTCCACAAATCTGGCCTTTATGGAAGAGTGACAAGAAGAAAGCCATTGTTGAAAGAAAGCCATAAGAAGTCTCCTTTACAGTTTGCGAGAAGCCATGTGTGGGACACAGCAAACATGTGGAAGAAGGTACTTTGGTCAGATGAGATCAAAACTGAACTTTTTGGCCTAAAAACAAAACGCTATGTGTGGCAGAAAACTAACACTGCACATCACCCTTAACACACCATCTTCACCATGAAACATGGTGGTGGCAGCATCATGTTGTGGGGATGTTTTTCTTCAGCAGGGACAGGGAAGCTGATCAGAGTTGATGGGAAGATGGATGGAGCCAAATACAGGCCAATCTTAGAAGAAAACCTGTAAAGCCCCATACACACGGTCGGACTTTTTCATGGATTCTGTCCGATCGGACAAGGTTGTTGAAAAATCAGACCGTGTGTATGCACCATCGGACAGTGTTCGTCGGTTTGACCGACGGACAAAATCTTATCTCCTGCTGGAAAGATTTGCCGTCAACGCGGTCCGATCACACCAAATCCGATCGTGTGTACGGTTGTCCGACCGGACAAAGTGCTACGCATGCTCAGATCACATTACAAGACCAAAGCTATTGGCTACTAGCCTCTACGTAGTCCCGTCGTAGACAACAAACGTCACCTAAACATACAGCCAGAGCTACAATGTAATTGTTTAGATCAAAGCATATTCATGTGTTAGAATGCCCCAGTCAAAGTCCAGACCTAAATCCAATTGAGAATCTGTGGCAAGACTGGAAATCTGCTGTTTATAGACACTCTCCATCCAATCTGACAGAGCTTGAGCTGTTTTGCATAGAAGAATGGGCAAAAATGTCACTCTCTAGATGTGCAAAGCTGGTAGAGACATCCCCAAAAAGACTTGCAGCTGTAATTGCAGCGAAAGGTGGTTCTACAAAGTATTGACTGATTTACGTTTTTGGTTGTAACATGACAAAATGTGGAAAATGACAAGGGTATGAATACTTTTTTAAGGTACTGTAAGTATATATATATATATATATATATATATATATATATATATATATATATATACACACACAGTATCACACAAAAGTGAGTTAACCCCTCACATTTTTGTAAATATTTTATTATATCTTTTCATGTGACAACACTGAAGAAATTACACTTTGCTACAATGTAAAGTAGTGAGTGTACAGCTTGTCTAACAGTGTAAATTTTCTGTCCCCTCAAAATAACTCAACACACAGTCATTAATGTCTAAACCGTTGGCAACAAAAATTAGTATACCCCTAAGTGAAAATGTCCAAATTGTGCCCAATTAGCCACTTCCACTTCCACTTCCTCCCGGTGTCATGTGACTTTAACAGGACAGGTTCCACTCAGAACAAGCCTCACCATGGTCGACCAAAGGAGTGCACATGCTCAGCGTCATATCCAGAGGATGTCTTTGGGAAATAGACATACGAGTGCTGTCAGCATTGCTGCAGAGGTTGAAGGGGTGGGGGGTGGGGGGTCAGCCTGTCATTGCTTAGACCATACGCTGCATACTGCATCAAATTGGTCTGCATGGCTGTCATCCCAGAAGGAAGCCTCTTCTAAAGATGATGCACAAGAAAGCCCACAAACAGTTTGCTGAAGACAAGCAGACTAAAGACATGTATTACTGGAACAATGTCCTGTAGTCTGATAAGACCAAGATAAACGTATTTGGTTCAGATGGTGTCAAGCGTGTGTGGTGGCAACCAGGTAAAGAGTACAAAGACAAGTGTGTCTTTCCTACAGTCAAGCATGGTGGTGGGAGTGTCATGGTCTGGGGCTGCATTAGTGCTGCCGGCACTGGGAGCTACAGTTCATTGAGAGAACCATGAATGCCAACATGTACTGTGACATACTGAAGCAGAGCATGATGCCCTACCTTCAGAGATTCCAACATGATAACAACTCCAAACACACCTCCAAGATGACCACTGCCTTGCTAAAGAAGCTGAGGGTAAAGGTGATGGACTGGCCAAGCATGTCTCCAGACCTAAACCCTACTGAGCATCTGTTGGGCATCCTCAAACAGAAGGTGGAGGAGTGAAAGGTCTCATCCACCAGTTCCATGATATTGTCATGGAGGAGTGGAAGAGCACTCCAGTGGCAACCTGTGAAGCCACCCAAGCCTGCCACTATACCACCCTATACTACCCAAACCTGCCATTATACCACCCTATACTACCTAAACCTGCTACTATACTACCCAAACCTGTTGCTATACCACCCTATACTACCCAAACCTGACACTATACCACCCTATTCTACCCAAACCTGACACTATACTACCCAAACCTGCCACTATACCACCCTATACTACCCAAACCTGCCACTATACCACCCTATACTACCCAAACCTGCCACTATACTACCCAAACCTGCCACTATACAACTCTATACTACCCAAACCTGCCACTATACTACCCAAACCTGCCACTATACAACTCTATACTACCCAAACCTGACACTATATCACCCTATACTACCCAAACCTGACACTATACCACCCGATACTATCCAAACCTGCCATTATACCACCCTACACTACCCAAACCTGTCATTATACCACCCTATACTACCCAAACCTGACACTATACCACCCTATACTACCCAAACCTGACACTATACCACCCTATATTACCCAAACCTGACACTATATCACCCTATACAACCCAAACCTGACACTATACCACCCGATACTATCCAAACCTGCCATTATACCACCCTACACTACCCAAACCTGCCATTATACCACCCTATACTACCCAAACCTGCTACTATACTACCCAAACCTGTTGCTATACCACCCTATACTACCCAAACCTGACACTATACCACCCTATTCTACCCAAACCTGCCACTATACTACCCAAACCTGCCACTATACCACCCTATACTACCCAAACCTGCCACTATACCACCCTATACTACCCAAACCTGCCACTATACTACCCAAACCTGCCACTATACAACTCTATACTACCCAAACCTGCCACTATACTACCCAAACCTGCCACTATACAACTCTATACTACCCAAACCTGACACTATATCACCCTATACTACCCAAACCTGACACTATACCACCCGATACTATCCAAACCTGCCATTATACCACCCTACACTACCCAAACCTGTCATTATACCACCCTATACTACCCAAACCTGACACTATACCACCCTATACTACCCAAACCTGCCACTATACCACCCTATATTACCCAAACCTGACACTATATCACCCTATACAACCCAAACCTGACACTATACCACCCGATACTATCCAAACCTGCCATTATACCACCCTACAGTACCCAAACCTGTCATTATACCACCCTATACTACCCAAACCTGCCACTATACCACCCTATACTACCCAAACCTGCCACTATACCCCCCTATATTACCCAAACCTGCCACTATACTGCCCTATACTACCCAAACCTGCCATTATACTGCCCTATACTACTCAAACCTGCCACTTTACCACCCAATACTACTCAAACCTGCCACTATACCACCCTATACTACCCAAACATGCCACTATACTACCCAAACCTGCCAAACAGTGCCTACAGTAGCCAATCATATTGTATCCCTATTTAATTTATCACAGTCAGATCAATGAAATATGCTTTATGTTATGTGTATGTTAAGTTGTAATTGTTAATATTTATTTTTGTAACTTAACTCTGCAAAAAACATTTACCAGTGTTCTTTCATGAGATAATTTACGAGGGCCTGTTTAGGGGCGGAATTAGGGGCTGGGCAGGGTATGTATTGAGTAGGGCAGTTGGTGGCGAGTAACGCTTAAGACCTGGCTAGTAGCTCAGGATTTGAAATTTTTAGCCCTATATATACTGTACATAAACTGTACTGTGCAAACGTTTTAGGCAGGTGTGAAGAAATGCTATAAAGTAAGAATACCTACAAAAATATATATTTTAATTGTTTATTTTTTATCAATTTACAAAATGTAAAGTGAGTGAATAGAAGAAAAATCTAAATCAAATTAATATTTGGTGTGACAACCCTTTTGCTTCAAACCAGCACCAATTCATACACTTGCACACACTTTACACTTGCACAAAGTCAAGGATATTGTAGGATTAGAGTCAGGTGTATGATTAACCAATTATACCAAGCAGGTGCTATTGATCATCGTTTTCACGTGTAGGTTGAAATATAGTCATTAACTTAAATAGAAACAGCTTTGTAGGAGGCCTAAAACTGAGTGAGGAACAGCCAAACTGTGCTACTAGATTAAGGTTATGGAAGACAGTTTCATGTCACAGGTCATACATCATGGCAAGACTGAGCACAGCAACTAAACACAAGGTAGTTATACTGCATCAGCAAAGCCTCTCCCAGGCAAAGATTTTAAAGCAGACTGGGGTTTCTAGATGTGCTGATCAAGCTCTTTTGAAGAAGCACAAAGAAACATGCCAAGTTGGGGACTGTAGACAGTAGTTGGCCAAGGAAACCTAATGCAACAGATGAAAGACACATCATGCATACTTCCCTTTGACATTAGCAGATGTCCAGCAGTGCAATCAGAACAGAACTTGGTGAAACCAGTGGGACCCATGTACACCCATTTACTATCCAGAGAAAACTGGCCAGAAGAGGTCTTCATGGAAGAATTGCAGCCAAAAAGCCATACCTCTGATGTGGAAACAAGATTAAGTGACTCAACTATGCACAAAAACATATGGGTTGCAGAAAATTGGCAGAAGGTGCTCTGGACTGATGAGTCAAAATTTGAAACATTTAGCTGTAGCACGAGGCAGTTTGTTTGCCCTTGGAAAGTGGTACAATAATGAGTGTCTTCAGGCAACAGTGAACAGGCAGGGCTGCATTTCTGCAAATGGAGATTTGGTAAGAATCAATGGTGCCCTCAATGCTGAGAAATAGAGGTAGATATGTATCCATCATGCCATACCATCAGGAAGGCATGTGATTAGCCCCAAATTTATTTTGCAGCAGGACAATGACCCCAAACGTACAGCCAATGTCATTAAGCACTATCTTCAGTGTAAGGAAGAACAAAGAGTCACAGAAATGATGGTTTGGCCCCAACAGAGCCCTGCTCTCAACATCATTGAGTCTGTCTGAAATTACAGAGACAGAAAGATCTGAGGCAGCCTACATCCACAGAAGATCTGTGGTTAGTTCTCCAACATTTTTGAAACAACCTAACTCCTGTTTCTTTTAAAAACTGTGTGCAAGTGTACCTAGAAGCATTGATGCTGTTTTGAAGCCAAATGGTGTTCACAGCAAATATTAACTTGATTTGGATTTCTCGTCTGTTCATTTACTTTCCATTTTGGTAATTGATACAAATAAACTATTAACACATTTTATTTCTGAAAGCATTGTTAATTTACAGCAATTTTTTCACACCTGCCCTCAACTTTTGAACAGTAATGTATATATTTATATATCTCACATATTCTCTCTGGTTTCATACTTGTGATGTGACAGTTAGATGGACAGGCATATACCAAACACTAGGCTGGAATTCTGGAATGCTTATGCAGATATCTGCATGATTGTCACAGGCATTCCTTTTCCATGTATAATATAGTCTAAGTGATTAATGATGGTCAGGGTATGAGCAACACTTGTTGGAATGAAGCAACTAGTTTTATACAGGTTGTCTCTTTGGATGTGCTAAAAGAGAGATATGAACAATAATGTCATAGACATGGTGGGATTCAGTCCTGAGACCATTTGTTCCTTCCAGTCTGGAGTTAGATAGTGAGACCCAGGCATCTAGCTCATCTAGGTCTGCATTCTTGTCCCAATTCTGCCAGTATTTCAACTATAATGCCTGATTTGTAGGCCTCAGATTTCAGCAATTTGTGCTTGTCCCAACCTAGGTTTAGGCTTACAATCTAAGATTACTCATAACCTTATTTGTCCTGCCTTGTTCAACTAACCTGACCTACTGTTATTACTTGATCGGTTTAGCTGACCCTGAATTTGTTCTACCTCCCTCAACTTCTGACTTTGTAACTGCTACTCAAACCACACTGTTTGTTGCAAGAATGGCCTGTGCCGTGAACCAAACCCGTATTCCCTGTCCCTGCTTTCTTTAGAACTTTTTCAGTTTTGTGTCACTTCACAAAAGTTGCATTGCTGCACTCATATGGTGTAATGTGTAGTTTCACAGTTTATTCATTACTTCGCTGGATCTCAGGTATCATGTCATCCATTTACAGAATTGGACTTAAACCTGTATTGGGGACCTGTAAAATGGCTGTGTAATGGATAGCTTGCAGCTGTCCATCCTGTGGCAGTGGCTTCACTTGCTCCCGTTGTTTCTCCACTTGATCTAGCCTGGACAGGGCCTTAGGGCTTTCTACATTTTGAGAGTTTGTCTCACAAGACCACTGATCCATGAGGGGTGCCCTGATGAAGACCATACTTCTCTTGGTTTTTGTGTCCCTGACATACTCTGAAGTGTTTTGGAAGCAGCATCAAAGAGAGAAGATTGACACTGGGACAGGTAAATATTAAAGCAGCATTTTTAAACTTTTTTACGTGGTGTCGAGCTTCCTTTGTAGTGTCCAAAAGCACCTGCCTGCATTTCCAAGAGTTTCTGACAGGCATTATTATAAATTTTATGCATACCACAAAGTAAGTGTTGTGCCTGGTGCAAATACTTGACATCTGTAAGGTCACTGGTCTTTCCAATACAATCAAGGGGTGCTCTGTGGACTTTGATGCAAAGGAGGGGGGGGGGGGGTTGGTAAGCAGAAACCACCTTACATCAGAGTTCCCCTTTACACCAGAGTCCACAGCTGTTACGTACCTAATGGGTGAGCGCGAATTGCAGAGGATGGCCTCTCTTACGCCTCCGACTCCAGAGCCCCTGGTAGTGGTGACAAGGGTGCAGGAGCGAGGAGTGGTACGAGTGCCTGGCAGGATCAACAGCAGAAGGATCAGATGGCTGGCACAGCTGACAGGATGGATCAGTAGACAGGAAATGCAGACTGGACAACTCAGCAGACAGGACAGCAGGCAGGATGGATCAGCAGACAGGTGAGCAGCCTGGATGGCTCAGCAGACAAGCCCAGCAGACAGGAGGGAAGTCCAGGAACGTCAGACAGGCTGGGTCGGAAATCAGGCTGGCAGCAGAGGTACAAAAGGAACAGGCAGAGGAATCTTCAAACAAGCCAAGGGTCAGGTACAGGCGAATAACAGGAACAGTTTCAAAGCAAGCCGGATCAAAACAGGAGCAGATATCAGGTTTTTAGGGAACACATACACAGAGCTGCAGAGCAAACAGCAACGATGCATATGTCAGACAGGCTTAAATAACCCACCAGACACTAACGGGTGCATGTGCGCGTGCGCATAGACGCCGCAATCGTGCACCGATGGGTCTAATCTGCCTGTTAATGGCAGGATCTTCATGACAACATCATTCCCCCTTAAATTATGGTTCTCCTTTACATTAGAGTCCACAGAGCTCCCCCTCTAGACTCTAAGCTCTAAGGGGGGCTCTGTGAAGAATCTGATGTTAGGGGGCTCTGTGCGGACTCTGATGTAAGGGGGCTCTATGCGGACTCTGATGTAAAGGGGGGCTCTGTGCGGATTCTGATGTTAGGGGGGCTCTGTGCGGACTCTGATGTAAGGGGGCTCTGTGTGGACTCTGATGTTAGGGGTCCCTGTGCGGACTCTGATGTTAGGGGGCTCTGTGCAGACTCTGATGTAAGGGGGCTTTGTGCGGAATCTGATGTTAGGGGGGCTCTGTGTGGACTTTGATGTTAGGGAGCTCTGTGCAGAATCTGATGTAAGGGGGGCTCTGTGCGGAATCTAATGTTAGGGGGGCTAACATTAGAGCAGTGGATCTCTGTCATGTTGCTAGGCAGAACAGGGAAATGCCTTGTTTACATAGGCATTTCCTCGTTCTCCCTCTCCTCACCGCAATCGATGGCCGCCAGCGAACATCGAGTTCCCAAAACCCACGTGCACGCTCCCGTGGCAGCAAATTCAAAGGGACGTACAGGTACGCCCATTTGCCTTCCTGTGCCATTCTGCCGACGTACATCTGTGTGTGGCGGTCGGCAAGCGGTTAATAAAAGATTTCTGAGATTTTATGTAAAGTCTTAAATTACTCTAAGTTTTCTCAGCTGAAGACAATCAAATCTTGGAATACAGTTAAAGTAACACTGTACTTCTCAATGCAGTTCTCAAACAAATGAAATATGCATTACTTCCACTAGGATGCACTGCAGGGGAAAGGCTGTTTAGTTTGCCCACAGTTGGGCAAACTGTACCTCCTATAGTTGGGTGATTGTTGGGATACAGTAGATGATAGTTTCTGTATTCTCAGGCCTGATTGACAGGTACAAGGTTAAATTTGTCAGACAAATTTGTTTATCTTAATAACTTTTAAATGGCTACTATTAATGTTCTCCACCATCACAGCATAATGTTCACCTATAGCAGTGATGGCGAACCTTTTTGATCCTGAGTGCCCAAATTGAAATAAATACGTTGGTTTTGTGTTGCAAAGTGCCAAGAGAGAGGGGGGCTGAGCAAAAGAGAGGGGTTGTGTGAGAGAGGGGTATGTGAGAGAGAGGGGGGCAGAGAGTTAGGGGGGTAAGATGCTGAGAAGGAGGGGGGCTGAGAGAGGGGGGCAGAGAGAGGGAGAGGGGCTGAGAGAGAGAGGGGGTACAGAGAGGGGTGGGTACAGAGAGAGAGGGGTGCGAGAGATATGCTGAGAGAGAGGGGGAACAGAGAGAGGGTGGTGGGCTGAGAAAGAGGGAGGGGGGACAGAGAGAGAGAGGGGTGTGAGAGAAATGCTGGAGAGAGGGGGGGAACAGAGAGAGGGAGGGGGCAGAGAGAGAGAGGGGTGCGAGAGATATGCTGAGAGAGAGGAGGCACATCGAGAGGGAGGTTGGCTGAGAGAGAGAGGGGGTGGGGGACAGAGAGAAGGGTGCGAGAGGGGGGGAACAGAGAAAAAGAAGGGGGACAGAACGAGAAGAGGGACAGAGAGAGAGGGGTGCGAGGGAGATGCTAAGAGAGGGGGAAAACTAGCTCTGTCTTGGACCCTCTTGTGTGCCCACAGAGATGGCTCTGGTGTCAGCTGTGGCACGCGTGCCATAGGTTCGCCATCACTGACCTATAGTCTGGTCAATAAATCGTTTTTTTCTTTTCCTCCTCTCAGTAAAACGGGGAGACCAACATCTAGATTTTGGAAACATTTCCACAGTGCAATTTCTGCTGAAAACAAAGCTGCAATTTGCAAATATTGTGAGAAGAAATATTTACTTACAAATGCTACAAGGATGACAAAACACATCCTTGCATGATAGAGGTGCACTAAAGACAATAAAAAAAAAAAAAAAAGCTCTTAACATATACAATCCCTGTTATTCTATTTTTAATAAAAAAATAAAATGTTAAAAAGCAAACTTAGTTTATTTACTGAATAAGCTGTACTTTAACAATAAGCTGTACTTACAAACATATAGTAATACTTTTATATACAATGCATTTCACATTCCCAGTATAAAAAATGACTTTCAATTTGTAAATCTACTACACACTGATTATTTATTTATTTTTTTCACTTTTTCCAAAAATTTCAAATTTTCAAGCAAGAAGCAAGAAAAAAATTTTTTTTGTTCACATGGCTTTAGAATTTCTGGAAATTTTACATTTCTAGTCAGGTGTTCTATTATTTCTTAGTTTTGGTCTTCTTATGTTTTTTTTTTTTTTCAAATATAGCAGGGTTTTGACATCAAAAGTATGAACTCAAGGCTAAATGCTCAACGAAAAATATGAAAATTTACCAAATTAATATATAACAATGAAACTGTCATAATTCTCCATCTGCTAATCCTAGGGGGAGACACTTTGACTGCAGGCAAGCTTAGATTTGACCCAGGAAGTGAACCTTTTAGACGTGTAAAATGGTGACCTTGTTTTTACAACTGTTTTTCATTATTTTTTTCTACTCATCACGGTTATATGACTTTATCGTTTTGTATGATCAAGTCTAAGGCTCTACAGTATGTATTATTTTTCCTTTATGAAGGAAAGGCTGTGTAAATAGTTTTTCATGTACATTTCTTTTGCTAACTGGTTACATTATTGGAATGCCTGAAAACAAAATAATCATTGTGTGTATTTCCAAATGCATTTTGTTTATTTGTACAAACTATATTATGTTGGATTTTGCTTTGCAAAGCATAACTGCATTTAACTGTTACGCCCCATAGACACGAGCGGAAATTCCGCCAGCAAAAATCACATGAGAGCTTTTGGTCGGAAAATGTGACCATGTGTATGCTCCATCAGACTCCGACGCGCAAAATTCCTACGCATGCTTGGAAACAATTTGACGCATGCTCAGAAGCATTGAACTTCATTTTCTCGGCTCATCATAGTATTGTACATCACCGAATTCTTGACGGTCGAAAGTCCAGCAAACTTTTGTTTGACCGTGTGTATGCAAGCCAAGCTTGAGCGGAATTCCGTCGGAAAAACCATCCAAGATTTTTCCAACGGAAATTCCGCTCGTGTGTATGGGGCATTAGGCATGTGATCTCTTTACAGTAAAGAAAGTACAGTAAAGAAAATGCATTGTTATGCAACTGTGTTTGGTAAAAATTTATCTTTAGAGGCAAACACATATTGCTGTCCAACTCAATGTTCTGACACGTCTCTCCTACATGTAAAAATCTACTTTTTTTTTTGCTAGAAAATTACCTAGAACCCCCAAACATTTATATATATATATATATTTTTTTAGCAGAGGCCCTATAGAATAAAATTATGGATTTGCAATTTTTTGTCACAGTGTATTTGTTTTTCAAACGTCATTAATTTTTTTGCACACAAACACAATATAATACCAAATTATTTTCTAAAATATAAAAGATGATGTTACGCCAAGTAAATAGATACCCAACATGTCACGCTTTAAAATTGGATGTTCTACGGTCGGCAAGTGGTTAAACATACTAGTTGCCTGGCTATTTTTGTCATCCAAGTAATTGAGCTACAACAAGAAAGCAGAAGGGGAAGCTAGGACTCTTGCATACATGTTTTGAATCATAGGTGTTGATTTACTAAAAGCAAATAGGGAATTTTACCCAGAGCTTAGTTAATGCGGTGAGATTTCACTTTGCAAATTACACCCAGTCAAGAAATATTAAAAAAAAAAAAAAAAAAATTATAAAATATTTTTTTGGCTTGCACATGATTGGAAACCTGCTTTCCATAGGGCACCCATGCGTGACCGCTCCCAAGTCCCGATGCTGTGTCCATTGACAGCGGGCCTCGACCCCACCCCCCACTTCCACAGCTTTTGATTGACAGCAGCAGGAGCCAATGGCTCCCACTGCTAGTAATCTGTCCAATGAGGAGGAAGACAGTGGCGGGAGCTGGATCGGATTGGGTTCAGGTAAGAAAAAGGAGGTGTCTGGGGGGGAACTGCAGCACAAAAGGTTTTTCATAGAATGCATTAAGGTGAAAAACCTTACAGCGTTTGTTAACCCCCCCCCCCCAAAAAAAAACAGACCCCTGCATGTTATACACTGTGCTGCCCCCTGTATCACCTAGAAAATCTGGCTGATCCTGCCTGGCTATACCCCCCCCCACCTGTAAACTGACCATGGTATATTTACATGCCTTCGTCATCCGCAGCCCTGCTCTGTCCTTCTCTGTCCTCTCCTCTGTCCTATCCCCCCTCCTGCCTGTGCCCCTGTCTAATGGTGTCACTGCCTGCCCCCTCCGCTCCTGCTGCTCTAATATCTAACATAAAATCCTCCCATCTCCTCTGTAATAAAACAATAAGTGTCCCTGTGCCTGTGTTATATAATAAATATGCTGATGTGTACCTATATCACAGCAGCTCCCGGCGATCACGTGACTCCTCGGCTCTCTCTCTCCTCTCTTCCCCTCCTCTCTCCGGCTGATGTCAGCGAGAGTGCTCGGCCCTGCCCACTATAGCTGTCAGCTGGAGAGAGGAGAGAGCCAAGGAGTTACATGATTGCCAGGAGACACTGTGATAGAGGTACAAATCAGCATATTTTTTTATATAATACAGGCACAGGGACACTTATTGTTATATTACAGAGGGGATGGGATGGTTTTTTTTATCAGTGGCTTATCAACCACTTTAAGGCTTTAGTACCACTTTAAGCTTTGGAGTTAATTTCTTTGCAAACTGCAACTTCCCTTGCAGACCATGTGGTTGCCTTTAGTAAATTAACCTCAGTAGTGCAGTGTTGAAGTCACTGGATCAGTATGAACCAGCAAACTAGCATTTTCAAAAGGAGGAAGCAGCAGAAGGAAACTGTAAGGTCCTGAAATACTATCAAAATAATATCAGAATCACTGAACATAGAGTGGGTCAATCTACAGTACATGAAGCCTGGAGCTCAGTACTAACCTTTTCACGTCTGGAAAGAAGGAAATCTTTGGTGCCTAATAGCAGTGCTATATCAAAGAACACCAAACCAGGTAGTAAAGGCAAACTTAATATATTGTATATATTGTCACCCAATTTGGTTGGTAAATAGGCAAGCATAAAATGGACTGATCATGGCAAAAACAGAATTTAGCATACAAAGTGATTAACAGTTGGCATCCAGATCAGCATAAACAGTAGCAAGGCCACCTCAAGTGGAGTAGTAAACAGTAGTAAAGTTTACTTGAGTGCTGGAACTATACTGCCAGAGAGCATTTATGGCAGCGATGCTAAACCTAGACTGATTGGGTATGCACTGTCCAAAAGAAAAGGAGGATGGTAGCTGAGGAGACAGGGCAACAAAGGGGGCTTGCAGAATAATTATTATGGGGGGAGGGGGGGGGGTCAATGCTTTGAAATGTTCTTCTGTCAGCTATCGTTGGGGCATTGGTACATTTATCAACAGTCCCAGATATCCTGCATGCAGTTTAGGTACAGTATAGGTACAGTATAGTCTTGGCACAGGTGCAAGGTAGATGTGGTTCAGATGCAGTAAAGTTCAGTATAATGCAGTTTAGGGTTGGTATAGGTGCAGTCTAGGTTTGGAATAAGTGCAGTATGGGTGTGTTATGGATTGGGTATACTTGGTGTCCTGCTTCCAGTGGCTAGAAGTATCAGCAATGGGCAAATAACCCTCCCACCATTCTCTGGGGTGCTGCAATGCCGCCTTGGTCTCCCCCCAAAAGCCTCCAGTGATTAGTGGTGGGAAGCAGAGTGATGATCCAGTCTCCCTGAGGCAGCAGGTTCTGTGGTGTGGGCAGTACTGCGCCGCCCCGGGTGTTCTCGCTCCCAGTCACATGCTCCGATCTCTGCTAGTATGGTCTCCCGTTGGCAGACAGAGGTGCTCTCTCTCCAACACCCTCAGTGCCAAGAGAAAGATCTTTCCCATGAAGTTTAATGAAAAATCATCCCTCCAATCCTCCTACTGCACAGTACCTATTGGGACTTTTAGTGTAAGGTGGGGGAGAGCAACCTGTAGATCGCAATCTACCAGTAGATCACATCCAGGTGGCTGGTAGATTGCGGTCTGGGCTTGCTGACCTGCCATTCCAGAGCATCAAACAGAGTGCAATGCAGAGGGACTACTTGTAAAGTTGGAGCTGTTGAAGGGAGCAAGAGCCGCTTAAGCCAATGCCTCCTCTGTAATGCTGGCTCCTGTCCCATGCGGAGTGATACCAACTGCACTTCATCTCTTATCCCGGCTAGCAGTCTCCAGAGTGGTGCCAGCAGCAGGAAGAAGAGATCTTCAGGTCACTGTGAAGCAATACACTGTGCATAATAGTATAGGGCTGCTTTCACACTGATGCGCTGCAGTTTACCGACACCGAGGGTGCAGTGCAGTGTACCTGCAGCTGTCCTGCAGGTTTGCTACGCTTAGCTATAGACTTCTATTATATCCTTCTGTTTTACCACCCCCAACTTTACGTGTGAATGAGCCCTAAGGGTGCCGCTGCTGAATGCATGGGCTCATTCACAAATGCAGCACAAGTGCTGCTCCTCTAAAAAGCAATCCGAGTGTGTGTTGATAGGTGGTGAGGAGGCAATATGTTGCTTTCTCGCCACCTGGTTTAAACCCATGATTGCTGTGCAATCCACGCGTTTGCGACACAGTAGTGCTGCTATTAGAGAATTAAATCAGGTGTGAGGAGGCGACACTGTGCCCTGTGATCTTTAACTTCTCCCATGTTGTTCAGGTAGATCTCCACTCTTTAAGGTTGCTTACCCCTGGTGTAAGGAGTCTATTTGTTCAATTATATGGCTGCCGTCTCAAACTAAAAATCTAAGTGGTCTGCTTAGAAGTTTTGGACTTGCTTGGCTTTAGCACTCCCCCTGCAGTGGTGCAGCATAACATCAGTATCTTAGTAGAGGGAGAGGAGAATTAAAGGCAATGTCTCCTTCTCCATATTGCTGTAGCCCAGCACCTGTCTGTACTTACCTCTGTTGGATAACTGTGCGCTGTTTTTGTTAATTAGTGAGTACTGTATTGACTGCTATGCCTCATTACCTGAGTGTATGCTTTCTGGAAAAAAGAAAGAATTGGGAAAAAAAGAAATGCATATTCAAGGGAAAACCTGTCATAGACAGACCAGAATATTTACTACCAAAGAGTCTTGAGGGTTTAGAGAAAAGAATGCCCTGACAAGGGTATTTTCCAAAGAGGCAAAAAAGGTCCACTTTTGGTGTGCCCCATCTGCATACAATCTGGTTGATCAACCACCAAGTAAAGTTGATACCTTTTTAATAAGTCCACCAGATCTTCTGATAAGATATGTGGTGTAGCGCTGACAGCAAGGAAGGGACTGCTCTGTCCATAATACATTTTCTGTAGTATGCAAGATAAACAAAATGAACTGACACTCTTATGACAGTTGATGTATCCTATTGTCTGATAAGCCATTAGGTTTTGGACAAATTTTAGGCAAAATGTTTGAACCAGAATCCCTCAGCACCAGGCTATTTGTAATCACTCCTCAGTCTGAAGAACTGGCATTCATAATATTTCATAAAGGAGTGGGGAAGGGCCAAGGATGATCCTACAATACATTCCCATGATACCTTCTTCAATTTAGGTCTTGCGAACAACAATAGACAAAATTAACGAATCTGAATCCTTGTTTGTGACTGATAGTCTAAACTGCATTTATGTCTACTATACTGTTGGAATAGCTGTATTTATGAATCCATAGACTTTCTGCTGGACTTAACATATGAGACCACTTAATTAATTTGGTAAAGTATTATCTGCAAAGAAAATGCTTTGGACTAAAGAACCTATCACATATCCCAAAAGTTTTTTGAACAGATCAAGGAGTGACATTTCATTGTATTTGTGCTCATAGGTTACATACCCTGGCAGAATTTACAATTTCTTGGCCATTTTTCAGAGAATATGAATGATAAGACAAAAGCATTTCTTTCGCTCATGATTAGTGTTTGACTGAAGCCATTTATTATCAATCAACTGTGTTTACTCTTTTTAAATTATAATGGCAACAGAAACTACCCAAATGACCCTGGACAAAAGTTTGCATACCCTGGTGATTTTGGCCTGATAACATGCACACAAAGTCTTCAGCCGTGTGACGCTTAGATTCTTCTGACACTTCTTAAATAACGGAGGGCGGGGCCACCCACCCGGCCACCCACCCCGCCCTCCTCTGACGCATGGGGACTTCCCTATGGCTTTCCCCGTGATGTCAGAGGGGGGTGGGGTCACCCGTTTACGTAAACTGGTGGCCCCGCCCTCCGTTATTTAAGAAGTGTCAGAAGGATCGAAGCGTCACACGGCTGAAGACTCCCACTGAGGCGGATCATGCAGACGGAGTGGAGAAGAAGGCGGAGCAAGATGCGGGACGAGAAGAGTGGAGGAAGAAGAAGATGTAGAAGAAGATGTTGGAGGAACAAGAAGAACACCGAAGGATGACCAGAAGAAAGAAGATGAAAGAAGAAGTAATTAATAAAGGACTTGTCAAAAACTGTCTCTGTGTTTTTTAACCTTTTTGTCACTTTTTTTGTGAAATGGTAAGGGTACATTTGTACCCAAATACCAATTCACACAGGGGGAGGCCGGGATCTGGGGGTCCCCTTGTTAAAGGGAGCTTTCAGATTCCGATAAGCCCCCCCCCCCCCCAGACCCCCACAATCACCGGACAAGGGTTGTGGGGATGAGGCCCTTCTCCACATCAACATGGGGACAAGGTGCTTTGAGGGGCTACCTCAAAGCACCCTCCCAATGTTGAGGGCATGTGAACTGGTATGGTTCAGGGGGGGGGGGCTCTCTCGTCCCCCCTCTTCTCCTGCGGCCTGCCAGGTTGCGTGCTCGGATAAGGGTCTGGTATGGATTTTTGGGGGGACCCCACACCATTTTTTTTTGGTTTTTGGGTTCCCCTTAAAATCCACACCAGACCTGAAGGGTAAAACCGCAAATAGTTTTAAATTACTTTTTTTCCTTTAGAAATTAAATTTTGCTGTCAGACTGTTCTAAACACGGGAAACATGCACTCCTTTACAGGCATACTATAGACACCCCCCAGGTACGAAATTTAAAGAAATATTACACTTTTATTGTTTCACTTTAAGCATTATTAAAATCACTGCTCCCGAAAAACTGACGTTTTTAAAACTTTTTTTTGCATTGATACATGTTCCCTGGGGCAGGACCCAGGTCCCCAAACACTTTTTTATGACAATACCATGCATATAAGCCTTTAAAATTAGCACTTTTGATTATTCATGTTCGTGTCCCATAGACTTTAATGGTGTTCGTGTGTTTGAACACATTTTTTTGCCTGTTCGCATGTTCTGGTGCGAACCGAACGCAAGGGTGTTCGGCTCATCCCTAATCAGCAGTGTTCAAACTCTAATCAAGAAGTGGAAAATGAAGGGTTCTGTTGAAACCAAACCACGTTCAGGTAGACCAACTAAAATTTCAGCCACAACTGTCAGGAAAATTGTTCGGGATGCAAAGAAAAACACACAAATAACTTCAGGTGAAATACAGGACTCTCTGAAAACATGTGGTGTGGCTGTTTCAAGATGCACAATAAGGAGGCACTTGAAGAAATATGGGCTGCATGGTCGAGTCGCCAGAAGAAAGCCATTACTACGCAAATGCCACAAAGTATCTTGCTTACAATACGCCAAACAGCACAGAGACAAGCCTCAAACCTTCTGGCACACAGTCATTTGGAGTGATGAGACCAACATTGAGCTTTTTGGCCACAACCATAAAAGCTACATTTGGAGAGGAGTCAACAAAGCCTATGATGAAAGGTACAGAGGTGGATCTCTGATGTTTTCGGGATGTAGGGGCTACAAAGGCACAGGAAATTTGGTCAAGATTGCTGGCAAGATGAATGCAGTATGTTATCAAAAAATACTGGAGAAACATTTGCATTCATCAGCCAGAAAGCTGCGCATAGGACGTACTTGGACATTCCAACATGACAATGATCCAAAACACAAGGCCAATTCGACCTGTCATTGGCCACAGCAGAATAAAGTGAAGGTTCTGGAGTGGCCATCTCAGTCTCCTGACCTCAATACCATTGAGCCACTCTGGGGAGATCTTAAACGTGCAGTTCATGCAAGACAGCCTAAGAATTTAAAGGAACTGGAGGCTTTTTGCCAAGAGGAATGGGCAGCTTTACCATCTGAGAAGATAAAGAGCCTCATCCACAAATACCACAAAAGACTTCAAGCTGTCATTGATGTTAAAGGGGGCAATACACGGTACTAAGAACTGGGGTATGTAAACATTTGATCAGGGTCATTTGGGTAGTTTCTGTGGCCTTTATGATCTAAAAAGAGTAAACACAGTTGATTGATAATGTATGGCTTCAGCCAAACACTAATGCCCTGTACACACGGTCGGAAATTCCGACCACAAAATCCATTGGATTTTTTCCGACGGATTTTGTCCGACACTGGTGTTGCATACACACGGTCAGACAAGGTTGTCGGAAAATCCGATCATCCTGAACGTGGTGATGTTCGTTGCGTACGACGGGACTACGTAGAGGCTAGTAGCCAATAGCTTTGGTCTTGTAATGTGATCTGAGCATGCGTGGCCATTTGTCCGTCGGAATTCGCTACACACGATCGGAAAAAGTCCGATAGGACTTTGTTGTCGGAAAATTTGAGAGCAGGATCTCAAACTTTTTCCGTCGGAAATTCCGACGGAAAAAGTCCGATGGAGCCCACACACGGTCCGAATTTCCGACAAATCGAAATTCGAACAACATTTTTGTTATTCATAGATGTGGATGAATTTGAAATTCCAAAATAAATTATATTGAAACCAAGTATCCAAATTCTAATTCGAACATTAATTCGATTTCTAATTTGGAAAATGTATTTAAATTAAAAAATGAATTTGAATTTGAAATGGAAACATATTGCAATAAATACTGAGTTTAAAAGTGACAGAACAGAATAGAATAAAGCATAATAGAATAAAATAGAATAGAATAGAAAAAAAAACTGAATATAATAGAAAATAAAAGAATATAATATAATAGAAAAGAATAGAATAAAACAGAATAGAATTGATTTGAAAATAACGAATATAGGAAATGAATCTGAATATATGAAATGAAGTCCAAAAACAAATCATTCTAACATAAGAAGTATGATGAAACAAGATTAATAACTTAATTAATGAATCAGAAATTAAACAAAACAAATATTTCCATCGTACACATCTCTAGCAGCCACAGCTATCAGAGTGAATCAGTAGCACTTTCATTTCTATTTTAAACTGAATGGGTTGTTTTACGAAGTGATAGTTTACAATCACTTTAACTAGTGAGTTAACAGCCTGGGGTCTGTTCTTGACAAAGCTGTACTGCTGCAGCAGTGGAAGTTGAAGACATAGATATGCTGTCTTCCAGGGGTGTGCTGGATCACAATACTGAATGTATTAATTTATGGACTAGGTACATAAATTATATCTTTGTCGTGTGAGATGGCCGGTGGAGAGCCTCCACCATTGTTTGAAGGCCATGAATGCCAATAAATAAAATTTGACGTTCACAATAAATAATTCAGATTCTACGTCCCTACCTTTCCTGGATATTGTTATTCCCAAGGATTTGCATGGGACACTTTCAAGTACTCTTCTGCAAACCAACAGTGGGTAACACCATCCTACACTCCTCCAGCTTTCACCCCAGACCTCTAATCAATTCCAACCCCTATAGCCAGTACCTGCGGATTCGCAGGAACTGCTCCAGTGACATTACTTTTAAAATGGAGACTAATGCTCTACGTGACAGACTTAGAGCTAGAAGCTACTCCAAAACTTGCATCAAGAAGGCCACCATCCCAAATAGGCAGTCCTTACTATACACCTCTAAGAAACTTAATGACAACACAACCACACGTATTATAACCCGCTATTGGGGCCAACAATCATAGGTAAGGAGAATTATGGCAAAATACTGGCACCTCTTAAGTATGGACAGTGAGATTGGTCCACATGTTTCAGACCAACCCTCCATTACATATAGGAGGGCCAAATAGATAAAGGACCAATTGGTCCACAGTGAATTTGCAGTTGGCGGTAGAAAAGACCCATGTAAATACCCTGGCACCTTTCGGTGCGGGGGCTTTAATTATTGTAAATTTATGCAAACAGCTAAACAAGTACGTTTACCTAATAGTACTACTTTTAAACATCATCATTAGGCCAACTGCAAAACACAGGGACAGTTCTAAGCACGGGAAACATGCGCCCCTTCATAGACATACTATAGAGTATATAGTGTATATATATATATATATATATATATATATATATATATATATATATATATATATATATATATATATATATATATATATATATAGTATGCCTATGAAGGGGCACATGTTTCCCGTGCTTACAACTGTTCCTGTACAAGGTGTCATTTTGCAGGAAAAAAAGCTATTTAAAATCACTCGCGGCTAATTGCCGGTTCCCGTAACACAGAGAACAATTTGAATCCAACAACTACCAAATATCTAATTTCAACTAATATGAAAGAAATTATAATAGCGGATATAACGAATGCTTCGAATGATTCGAATGAATTCGAGATTCAGTATATCTAATATAGAGAACTGTTCCTGCACAATGTCATTTTTGCAGGAAAAAAAAGCTATTTAAAATCACTTGTGGCTATTGCCGGCAAATGAATTGTCGGATCCGTAACACAGAGAACAGTCATTCATTGAAGTCATTGATAAAAAAAAGCGTGGGGGTCCCCCCAAATTCAATAACCAGGCCCTTCAGGTCGGCTATGGATATTAAGGGGAAGCCCAGCCAAAAACAATGGCGTGGGGTCCCCCTCAAAATCCATACCAGACCCTTTTCCGAGCACGCAACCTGGCAGGCTGCAGGAAAAGAGGGGGGGACGAGAGCTGCCCCCCCTCCCGCCTGAACCGTACCAGGCCACATGCCCTCAACATTGGGAGGGTGCTTTGGGGTCCCCCCCAAAGCACCTTGTCCCCATGTTGATGGGGACAAGGGCCTCATCCCCACAACCCTGGCCGGTGGTTGTGGGGGTCTGCGGGCGGGGGGCTTATCGGAATCTGGAAGCCCCCTTTAACAAGTGGACCCCCAGATCCCGCCCCCCCTGTGTGAAATGGTAAGGGGGTACAAAAGTACCCCTACCATTTCACCAAAAAAAGGTGACAAAAATGGTAAAAAAGACAGGAGACGGTCTTTGACAATTCCTTTATTAAAATCTTCTTTCTTCTTTCTTCTGGTCTTCCTTCTTCCTTTCTTCATCCTTCGGTTTCTTCATCTTCTCCTTCCGGCAACTTCTTCCATCTTCTTCTTCCTCCGATCCGCTTCTTCTTCCTCCGGTCTTCTCGTCTGGCATCTTCTTCCATGGCGTCGGCGTCTGTTCTTCTGTCGGGCTGCTCCTCGCAATGGGAGGCTCCCGCTCTGTGAGGCTTCGCTCCGGCTGACAGGTCTTTTATAACGGAGGGCACCTGGTGACCCCGCCCCCCCTCTGACGTCATGGGGAAAGCCATAGGGAATTCCCCATGACGTCCCCGTGCGTCAGAGGGGGGCGGGGTCACCAGGTGCCCTCCGTTATAAAAGACCTGTCAGCCGGAGCGAAGCCTCACAGAGCGGGAGCATCCCATTGCGAGGAGCAGCCCGAGAACAGACACCAACGCCATGGAAGAAGATGCCGGACGAGAAGGACGAGAAGACCAGAGGAAGAAGAAGCGGATCGGAGGAAGAAGAAGATGGAAGAAGATGCCGGAAGGAGAAGATGAAGAAACCGAAGGATGAAGAAAGGAAGACCAGAAGAAAGAAGATTTTAATAAAGGTATTGTCAAAGACCGTCTCCTGTCATTTTTACAATTTTTGTCACCTTTTTTTGGTGAAATGGTAGGGGTACTTTTGTACCCCCTTACCATTTCACACAGGGGGGGGCGGGATCTGGGGGTCCCCTTGTTAAAGGGTGGCTTCCAGATTCTGATAAACCCCCCTGCCCGCAGACCCCCACAACCACCGGCCAGGGTTGTGGGGATGAGGCCCTTGTCCTCATCAACATGGGGACAAGGTGCTTTGGGGGGGACCCCAAAGCGCCCTCCCAATGTTGAGGGCATGTGGCCTGGTACGGTTCAGGCGGCAGGGGAGGCCGCTCTCGTCCCCCCCTCTTTTCCTGTGGCCTGCCAGGTTGCGTGCTCAGATAAAGGGTCTGGTATGGATTTTGAGGGGGACCACACGCCATTTTTTCTTTTTTTTTGGCCGGGGTTCCCCTTAAAATCCATCCCAGACCGGAAGGGTCTGGTATGGATATTTAGGGGGGACCCCACGCCATTTTTTTTTTGGCTGGGGTTCCCCTTAATATCAATACCAGACCTGAAGGGACTGGTTATTGAATTTGGGGGGACCCCTACGCTTTTTTTTTTTTTTTTGTTATCAATGAATGACTGTTCTCTGTGTTACGGAGCTGACATTTCATTAGCCGCAAGTGATTTTAAATAGCTTTTTTTCCTGCAAAAATGACACTTTGTGCAGGAACAGTTCTCTATATTAGATATACTGAATCTCGAATTAATTTGAATCATTCGAAGCATTCGTTATATCCGCTATTATAATTTCTTTCATATTAGTTGAAATTCGATATTTGTAGTTGGATTTATTAACGATTCTTAACGATTCGTAACGATTCGTAATGATTGAAATTGAAATTCGATATTTGTAGTTGGATTCGAATTGTTCTCTGTGTTACGAGAACCGACAATTCATTAGCCGCGTTAACGATTCGGAACGATTCGGAACGATTCAGAACTTTACTAACGATTCGTAACGATTCGAAAAAAAAATTACGATTCGTACGAATTCGAACGGAATTTCGTACACGAATTACAATTTTTTTTTATATACAAAACGGAACGAAACAAATTTTTTGACAGTTCCCATGTCTAAACCAAACAGGAGTTTTGGAAGCGCGCCTACAGACATATTTTAAGCATGAAACCATGCAACCCAGACTTACCCTGGGGGAGGCATGTCAGAGACGCCCATAACGAAAAATTCCCTCAGATTCAGTTTCTTATAATGGACAGAGTACACCCCCCCCCCCCCCTCCAGGGGGGGTGATTGCAATAAAAAATTACTCCAATCTGAAGTAAGATAGCTCTACCGTCTTGGAGCTACATCACCTCCAAGGATGAATGAATATAGAACATAGGAATCTTAGGGCTATAGCAACATCATGTCCATTATGGCAGCAGCTTTAAACCTGCCCCACAGCAAATAGGAACATCTTACAAACATATCTCTCCATCCTCATACTTATACATTCATTTATCTTATATCTCTCTGCCTGTCTTTTCCTTTATGCTTTGGTCTCTTCCTCTTTTTTTATGTCGGTTCTCTCTTTTCTCCTTTTTTGTCTTCACCAAATGTTTATTGCTCATCCATTCATGTTATCATATTTCATCATTGCATATTTATTAATATGTCTGCTTTGTTCTTTCCTGTGTGCTGTGTTCTAAGAGTAAGTTGCATGTCTGCTTCAATTCCCAAATGTTTTTGTTTTAAACATGGTTTGTTCCGGCCTCCCCCACCCGAGGTTCACTCGCCCCATCTCCGCTCCGATCCCTCGGCTCCCACCCGGCGCACTCAGGCCACCCATGCAGTTGCAGTGTGTGGCGGTTGTTGTCATCTTGGGTGAGTTTGTTTCTGGACAGTTATGGTTATATTCACATATATATCTTTTCCTTTACTTGCCATGGTAATCATGTCATATATATGTGTCCCTACTTTGGCTACCTGGTGATCAGGGAGTTTACTCTCCCAGACCAGTACCAAACCTTTTCCCCTGCTGATTATTTGTGATTTTTGCAAGCAGCATTTTTGCTGTGATTTACAGCTTAAGTGTGGCTTCATATTACTTACATATATACTTGTTTTTCTTGCTCATCAGCCACACCACTCAGAATTTAAGGACCTTTTTGCTGCACATAAGCCCTGCTGGGCTCCTTCCGCTGTTTGACCTTGCTGGGTGTCCTTTTGTTGAGCCCCAGTGAGGCGGTGGACAGGCGCACCCTATGATCAGTCACAAATCCTCCAGCAGCACTGAATGTGCGTTCGGAAAGAACGCTGGAGGCAGGACAGGCCAGTAGCTCAATTGCATACTGTGCAAGCTCTGGCCAGTGATCCATCCTCAGGTGGGAAAGGTGAGTGTGGAACCGTTTTGGCACATGGGTTACCTCTGGCTGGATCTGGCTGTTTCTAAATTTGTACATTCTATAGGGCTAATATGCTGGGTGAGAGAGGATGAGGAGGATGAGGAGGGATTTTCTGCCACTAACACACTAGAAGTCCTGTGGGTGCTTATGCAAAGAAAATAGAGGAGCTCTGTGTGATGCCACTAACACACTAGAAGTCCTGTGGGTGCTTATGCAAAGAAAATAGAGGAGCTCTGTGTGATGCCACTACACACTAGAAGTCCTGTGGGTGCTTATGCAAAGAAAATAGAGGAGCTCTGTGTGATGCCACTAACACACTAGAAGTCCTGTGGGTGCTGCTGAGAAGAATTATATAGGAGCTCTGTGTGATGCCACTAACACACTAGAAGTCCTGTGGGTGCTTCTGCAAAGAAAATAGAGGAGCTCTGTGTGATGCCACTAACACACTAGAAGTCCTGTGGGTGCTGCTGAGAAGAATATATAGGAGCTCTGTGTGATGCCACTAACACACTAGAAGTCCTATGGGTGCTTCTGCAAAGAAAATAGAGGAGCTCTGTGTGATGGCACTAACACACTAGAAGTCCTGTGGGTGCTGCTGAGAAGAATATATAGGAGCTCTGTGTGATGCCACTAACACACTAGAAGTCCTGTGGGTGCTTATGCAAAGAAAATAGAGGAGCTCTGTGTGATGGGACTAACACACTTCAAGTCCTATAGGTGCTTCTGGGAAGAAAATATAGCTCTGTGTGTGTGATGGGACTAACACACTTCAAGTCCTATAGGTGCTTCTGGAAGAAAATATAGCTCTGTGTGTGTAATGGGACTAACACACTTCAAGTCCTATAGGTGCTTCTGGGAACAAAAATATAGCTCTGTGTGTGTAATGGACTAACACACTTCAAGTCCTATAGGTGCTTCTGGGAACAAAATATAGCTCTGTGTGTGTAATGGGACTAACACACTTCAAGTCCTATAGGTGCTTCTGGGGAAGAAAATATAGCTCTGTGTGTGTAATGGACTAACACACTTCAAGTCCTATAGGTGCTTCTGGGAACAAAATATAGCTCTGTGTGTGTGATGGGACTAACACACTTCAAGTCCTATAGGTGCTTCTGGGAACAAAATATAGCTCTGTGTGTGTGATGGACTAACACACTTCAAGTCCTATAGGTGCTTCTGGGAACAAAATATAGCTCTGTGTGTGTAATGGACTAACACACTTCAAGTCCTATAGGTGCTTCTGGGAACAAAATATAGCTCTGTGTGTGTAATGGGACTAACACACTTCAAGTCCTATAGGTGCTCTGGGAAGAAAATATAGCTCTGTGTGTGTAATGGGACTAACACACTTCAAGTCCTATAGGTGCTTCTGGGAACAAAATATAGCTCTGTGTGTGTGATGGGACTAACACACTTCAAGTCCTATAGGTGCTTCTGGGAACAAAATATAGCTCTGTGTGTGTAATGGGACTAACACACTTCAAGTCCTATGGGTGCTTCTGGGAACAAAATATAGCTCTGTGTGTGTGATGGGACTAACACACTTCAAGTCCTATAGGTGCTTCTGGGAAGAAAATATAGCTCTGTGTGTGTGATGGGACTAACACACTTCAAGTCCTATAGGTGCTTCTGGGAAGAAAATATAGCTCTGTGTGTGTAATGGGACTAACACACTTCAAGTCCTATAGGTGCTTCTGGGAAGAAAATATAGCTCTGTGTGTGTGATGGGACTAACACACTTCAAGTCCTATAGGTGCTTCTGGGAACAAAATATAGCTCTGTGTGTGTAATGGGACTAACACACTTCAAGTCCTATAGGTGCTTCTGGGAAGAAAATATAGCTCTGTGTGTGTGATGGGACTAACACACTTCAAGTCCTATAGGTGCTTCTGGAAGAAAATATAGCTCTGTGTGTGTAATGGGACTAACACACTTCAAGTCCTATAGGTGCTTCTGGGAACAAAATATAGCTCTGTGTGTGTGATGGGACTAACACACTTCAAGTCCTATAGGTGCTTCTGGGAACAAAATATAGCTCTGTGTGTGTAATGGGACTAACACACTTCAAGTTCTATAGGTGCTTCTGGGAAGAAAATATAGCTCTGTGTGTGATGGGACTAACACACTTCAAGTCCTATAGGTGCTTCTGGGAAGAAAATATAGCTCTGTGTGTGTGATGGGACTAACACACTTCAAGTCCTATAGGTGCTTCTGGGAAGAAAATATAGCTCTGTGTGTGTAATGGGACTAACACACTTCAAGTCCTATAGGTGCTTCTGGGAAGAAAATATAGCTCTGTGTGTGTGATGGGACTAACACACTTCAAGTCCTATAGGTGCTTCTGGGAACAAAAATATAGCTCTGTGTGTGTAATGGGACTAACACACTTCAAGTCCTATAGGTGCTTCTGGGAAGAAAATATAGCTCTGTGTGTGTGATGGGACTAACACACTTCAAGTCCTATAGGTGCTTCTGGGGAAGAAAATATAGCTCTGTGTGTGTAATGGGACTAACACACTTCAAGTCCTATAGGTGCTTCTGGGAACAAAATATAGCTCTGTGTGTGTGATGGGACTAACACACTTCAAGTCCTATAGGTGCTTCTGGGAACAAAATATAGCTCTGTGTGTGTAATGGGACTAACACACTTCAAGTCCTATAGGTGCTTCTGGGAAGAAAATATAGCTCTGTGTGTGATGGGACTAACACACTTCAAGTCCTATAGGTGCTTCTGGGAACAAAATATAGCTTGTGTGTGTGATGGGACTAACACACTTCAAGTCCTATAGGTGCTTCTGGGAACAAAATATAGCTCTGTGTGTGTGATGGGACTAACACACTTCAAGTCCTATAGGTGCTTCTGGGAAGAAAATATAGCTCTGTGTGTGTAATGGGACTAACACACTTCAAGTCCTATAGGTGCTTCTGGGAACAAAATATAGCTCTGTGTGTGTGATGGGACTAACACACTTCAAGTCCTATAGGTGCTTCTGGGAAGAAAATATAGCTCTGTGTGTGTAATGGGACTAACACACTTCAAGTCCTATAGGTGCTTCTGGGAACAAAATATAGCTCTGTGTGTGTGATGGGACTAACACACTTCAAGTCCTATAGGTGCTTCTGGGAAGAAAATATAGCTCTGTGTGTGTAATGGGACTAACACACTTCAAGTCCTATAGGTGCCTCTGGGAACAAAATATAGGAGCTCTGCCTGCCTGCCACGAACACACTACAAGTCCTATAGGTGCTTCTGGTAAACAAAATATAGGAGCTCTGCCTGCCTGCCACTAACACACTTCAAGTCCTATAGGTGCTTCTGGGAAGAAAAAATATAGCTCTGTGTGTGTAATGGGACTAACACACTTCAAGTCCTATAGGTGCTTCTGGGAACAAAATATAGCTCTGTGTGTGTGATGGGACTAACACTTTTCAAGTCCTATAGGTGCTTCTGGGAAGAAAAATATAGCTCTGTGTGTGTAATGGGACTAACACACTTCAAGTCCTATAGGTGCTTCTGGGAAGAAAAATATAGCTCTGTGTGTGTAATGGGACTAACACACTTCAAGTCCTATAGGTGCCTCTGGGAACAAAATATAGGAGCTCTGCTGCCTGCCACGAACACACTACAAGTCCTATAGGTGCTTCTGGTAACAAAATATAGGAGCTCTGCCTGCTGCCACTAACACACTACAAGTCCTATAGGTGCTTCTGGTAACAAAATATAGGAGCTCTGCCTGCCTGCCACGAACACACTACAAGTCCTATAGGTGCTTCTGGTAACAAAATATAGGAGCTCTGCCTGCCTGCCACTAACACACTACAAGTCCTATAGGTGCTTCTGGTAACAAAATTATAGGAGCTCTGCCTGCCTGCCACGAACACACTACAAGTCCTATAGGTGCTTCTGGTAACAAAATATAGGAGCTCTGCCTGCCTGCCACGAACACACTACAAGTTCTATAGGTGCTTCTGGTAACAAAATATAGGAGCTCTGCCTGCCTGCCACGAACACACTACAAGTCCTATAGGTGCTTCTGGTAACAAAATATAGGAGCTCTGCCTGCCTGCCACGAGCACACTACAAGCCCCTCTTTGTCAATCAATCTTTGTAACTGAATCTATCTAACTCAATCTCTGCAAGTGAATCTCTCTATCTATCTAAATGCAGCAGACAGAGTGTCACAGAAACAGCCTGCTCAATCTGCGCCGGAACAGCATGTGACCGGCGCAGACGGCGTGGCGGCGTTTTATAGGGGGGGGGGGGGGGCGTGTACTACAGCCCCTGAGCTGTAATTGGCTACAGGCGTCCTGCCTGTAGCCAATTATGCTCTTCGAGTTTCCGGGGCTGTGATTGGCCAAGCATGCGGGGTCACAGTGCATGCTTGGCCAATCATCAGCCAGCAATGCACTGCGTCGGCCGCGCCGGCCGCAATGCATTGCGGGGCCGCTCGCATCACACGAACGTGATGCGAGCGGCCAAAATAGTTCTGGGCTCGCCGAGCGAGCGAACGCCCGGTGCTCGATGCGAACGTGGGTTCGCATCGAGCACCGGGCCCATCCTTAATCTTGGGTGAGTTTGTTTCTGGACAGTTATGGTTATATTCACATATATATCTTTTCCTTTACTTGCCATGGTAATCATGTCATATATATGTGTCCCTACTTTGGCTACCTGGTGATCAGGGAGTTTACTCTCCCAGACCAGTACCAAACCTTTTCCCCTGCTGATTATTTGTGATTTTTGCAAGCAGCATTTTTGCTGTGATTTACAGCTTAAGTGTGGCTTCATATTACTTACATATATACTTGTTTTTCTTGCTCATCAGCCACACCACTCAGAATTTAAGGACCTTTTTGCTGCACATAAGCCCTGCTGGGCTCCTTCCGCTGTTTGACCTTGCTGGGTGTCCTTTTGTTGAGCCCCAGTGATGGTGAGTGGTTTTGGCACATGGGTTACCTCTGGCTGGATCTGGCTGTTTCTAAATGTGTACATTCTATAGGGCTAATATGCGATTTTCTATCATCAACGTGTAAGTCTGTCTTTGGCTTGGCACTATAATAGACAAAGGCCATATTGTTTATGCCCTATTATGCTGTATTTGTCTAAATTTTATCTATTTGTATTTATAGTATGAATGCTTTGATCCATTGATACACCTCTGAAGAAGGAAGTAATTATTGAAACACGTTGGGTGTGGAGCCTGCACTCCATGTGGTGTCCTATGACCCCTTACAGCATCCAGTGTATGATATTGATGTGTAATTGTATTAGCCACATCTTTCTTATCAATTATCCATTGTTTGTTATTTATCTCTAAACTGTATACTACAATAAATTTATATTTTTATATGTATCGTCTATATTGTTTTTTGGTGTTATATTACCATCAGGGCCTTTAAAATCCTACAAGAGGGAACCTTGCTTCACTGTATAAAAAACTGAAAGACGGACACAATGTGCCCATGTGAAAGGGGCCATACTGCGGCCATTTTCAACTGTAAATGTATTAATACATGTAATGTTTAGACTGCATTTCTTTCTTTTTTTTTACTTTACTTGAAGTCTCTGTGTTCCGGTTACTGAACAACCTTACCACAGTTGAACTTTCCAGTTTGGACCAGCAGCCTATCCAGCCCATATAAAAATGCACCTATTTATGGCTGACAACTTCTATAATTAGAAAGGCCCTCATAATACTTTCTGTTAGAAAGCTATTTCTGTAATTTTGTATGTTATGTACCATCATAATTGTAAAGCATTGCTATTTTCGGTATAAACATTCTTGAAAAACAAAATAGCGGTTATTTCTGTGGCTTCCAAAAATTTCTGTAGGCCTGTACATTTTTATTTCTAAGAATACAGGTTAAAAATGCATCAGGAATTCATAATAAGAATGTATACACATCTCAGTGTCCTTTTCACCTGGCACTGTAATGAAGAAACCAAATGTTACGTGATCTTCAAATCAATGCACGTTTAATCTAATCTGTAATACATTCCTCTTGAGTTATGTAAGTAGTATTGTTAATTCAGTACCATGTATCAGGTGAGCAAAGGAGGTGATACTTGTCATTGTACCAAAAACATTGTTTTTTCCTGAATACTTTTAGACCTCATGCACACTTGAGCTCCTAAACGCCCATTTTACATGTTATAAATTAAGTTGCAGTTCAGTGAGTAAAATAAGTATTTGATCACCTACCAACCAACAATAATTCTTCCTCCCACAGACTGACTACAGTATCTGCTAATATGGTACACAGATTAGTCCTGTCAATTTAAGAAGGTGCTCCTAACAGAAATCCGTTATGTGTATAAAAGACACCTGTCCACAGATTCTATTTTTTCCGTTCAAACCTCACCATCATGGGCAAGACCAAAACAGCTGTCAAAGGATGTCAGGAACAAGATTGTAGATCTGCACAAGGCTATAATGGGCTAAAAGACCATCAGCAAGAAGCTTGGTGAGAAGGAGACAACTGTTGGAGCGATTATACGCAAATGGAAGAAATACAAAATAACCATCAATCGCCCATGGTCTGGAGCTCCATGCAGGATTTTGCCTCATGGGGTAAGGATGATCATGAGAAAAGTAAGGGATCAGCACAGAACTACACGGTAGGAGCTTGTGAATGATCTCAAGGCAGTTGGGACCAGTGTTGGTCATCTTACTTTAAAAAAGTAATTAGTTAAGTTACAAATTACTTCTCCCAAAAAGTAATTGCGTTAGTAACTCAGTTACTACATTGGAAAAGTAATTAGTTACGCAGCAAAGTAACTGACTTTTTTTAAAATATTCTATACGTGTAACTAAGGGGCGGGTCTAGTATTACTGTAAGCAAGGGGCGCATTTATTATTATTGTTATATATCGTGTAACCGAGGGGCTGCTCTATTGTTACTTTAACCAAGGGGCAGATCTGTTATAGCGTGTAAGCAAGGGGCAGGTCTATTATTATTTTATCGTGTAAACGGCGGATGGCTACAGAAGAGGGCGAATGTTAAATTAAAGGGCAGAGCTTGATATAGAACAATAATAATAAATGCGCCCCTTGGTTACAGCAATACTAGACCCGCCCCTTAGTTACACGATAGACGCCCCTTGTAGAGTAGCACGAGCATCGGGAGCGTGTGGCATCACCTCGTACAATTACATGTTAACTGCGCCTGCACGGTGTAGAGTTCACTCAGAGCTTTTTAGGTTTGCCAATTTTCGTAAGCTCCGTAATCCTTCGTACTGTGCTAGCGCTGCGCCTGCGCAGTACAGGGGGTCCTTATCCAGCGGGGGAACTTTTTCGGCAGGACACCAGAATTACACTACTGCCCTCTAGTGGGAACTGCATTACCATGAGGGGAAAAGTAATCAGTTAGATTACTAGTTACCCTCTAAAGTAACTGCGTTAAGTAACTCTGTTCTCCGTTACTTACATCACTGGTTGGGACCACAGTCAAACCATTGGTAATACAATACGCCATCATGTGTTTTATAGTCCCATCGTCTCATAGTAAGGTCCATCCAGTTCAACCTGAGTGAGTCTCTACAATTGTCCATATCCCTGTACATTGCACATTCACATCGGTCCCTACCCTTAAGGAGCCCGCAACCCAAGGTCCCCATTCATATACTAGGGCCAATTATTATTTTTTTTGGACAGAAGCCAATTAACCTACCTGCATGTCTTTGGATTGTGGGAGGAAACCGGAGTACCCGGGGGAAACCCACGCAGTCACAGGGAGAACATGCAAACTCCAGGCAGGTAGTGCTGTGGTTGGGATTCGAACCAGCGACCCTTCTTTCTGCTAGGTGAGAGTGCTAACCACTACACCACTGTGCCGCCCACAATCCTGCAGCATCCACAAGGTCACCCTCCCCAAGAAGGCACATGTACATGTACAGGCCCCTCTGAAGCTTGCCAATGAATAACTAAATTATTCATAATCCCAAGGATTGGGAGAAAGTGCTGTGGTCAGATGAGACCAAAATTGAGCTCTTTGGCATTAACTCGACTCGCCTTGTTTGTACGAAGAAAAATGCTGACTATGACCCTAAGAACACTATCCCTACAGTCAAGCACGGAGGTGGAAACATTATGCTTTTATGCTGTTTCTCTGCTAAAGGTACAGGCCGACTTTGCGGCATTGAGGGGCCAATGGATGGGGCCATGTATTGTAAAATCTTGGATGAAAACCTTCTTCCCTCAGCCAGAGCACTGAAGACAGGTCGTGGATGGGTCTACCAGCATGACAATGAACCAAAACATACCGCCAAGGCAACAAAGGGGTGGCTCAAGAAGAAGCACATTAAGGTCATGGAGTGTCCTAGCCGGTCTCCAAACCTTAATTCTATAAAAAAAATGTATGGAGGCAGCTTAAACTTCAAGTTGCCAAGGGATACTTAAGAAACCTTAAGGATTTAGAGAAGATCTGTAAAAAGAGTGGACCAAAATCCCTCCTGAGATGTGTGCAACCCTGGTAACCAACTACAAGAAACATCTTTCCTCTGTGTTTGCCAACAAGAGATTCTCCACCAAGTACTACCTGTAAAGTGTGTATTTATAAAAACACATAGTAGCTTACATGTAGGTAAACAAGGAAGGGTACATCTGTGGGTAAACGCTCTGTGGGCATCCATCACACTGGTCAGTAGAAGGTATGCTGTCTCAGCTGTCTCAGCCGCTCTGTGGGCTCTCCCGGCCGGCAGGAAGATGTTATGATGGTGGAGAGCTGGAGGAAGGCTTGGAAAAATAATTGGATCACAGTGCTAAAGGGGAAGACCTCACAGGTTTGATCGCGACATGTTTCTGGGCTGGCACACCCTGGTGGTGGGAGGAATGCGCACTCCTTTTTCAAGCTCGAATCGTTTTTCAAGCGTTTTTATTAATACACACTTTACAGTCTAACTCAGAGGCGCCTGCATTTGTTTTTTTCTTGCATATTTTGGAGACCGCTTCTGCTTCCCTGCTAAGGCTGGCCCTGAATCAATAGACTATTTTTAGGCTGCATAGCAGCGCACTGGCCACTGGATCTGTTTCAGTACCAGCGCCACATGTATATTTGTTTACTACTGCATGTTTTGCTTGGGGATCAAATACTTATTTTACTCACTGAACTGTAACTCAATTTGTATCGTGTTTTTTCTGGATTTTTGGTTCATATTCTGTCTCTATCGTTTAGAATACATCTGTGATAAAAATCATAGACCCTTCATTTCTTTGTAAGTGGGCAAATGTACAAAATCTGCAGGGGATTAAATAATTATTTTCCCCACTGTAGTTGTTTAGAGGAGTTCAGAGGCAGGGTAGTTCAGGGGCAGAAATCTGAACACAGAAAGCATTTTGCCAGAAAAACGGTCGGGCTCTAGGCTGGATACAAAAGTCTACTTGAAGCCTACAGATAGGAACAACTATTTGTCTGTGAATAGTGGTCACCATCCGATATGAATTAGAAATATTCCTAAGGCACAAATAATGAGAGTCAGGTGTAATTGTAGTAAACTTGAGGATTTTGTTTTACAATCTGGTATTTTAAAAGATTAATTTATACAAAAAAGCTATAATGGTGATATTTTAGAAAGGACCATTTGTGAAATAGAATAGATTCCTAGGAAGCATATATCTTGCCAATAAATTTCAGAAGAATGATAGTAATCCACAACCATGGGGATTTATTTCAGATTTCCATTGTCAGTATAGGGATGTAGAGGATATTTAAAAAAAAAAAAAAAAACACATATTCTATGCATGGATAGGCACTTGGGACCTTTGTTGCCAGATCGACCTAAGTTTATATATAGGAAAGCACCTCCTTTTGGTGACCAAGTAGTCAAAAAGATTTTGGATGCCCCTGGACAACAAAAAATACATATAGATAAAAAAAAAAAAAATTCTCATGTAGAAAATGCATTGCTTTAGTAATTCAAGTAAGTATAGGGGTCGCACAAATTGGGAGGGTAGATCCTTTGCAATAGTTGAATTCATCACATACCTATTATGGTGCCCATGTGGCCTGTTTTATATACTGTAGGAAGGACCAAAAGACTATTTAGGATCCATATAGCTAAACATTTAACTAATATTAGGAACGGATTTAAAAAGCACAGTGTGTTTGCATTTTAGAGAAAAACATACTAGGGATCCGTCCTTATTGCAGTTTTGTGGCACAGACTGTCATGTCTGCTCCAATAGAGTGAGAGATTTGTCCCAGAGGGAGACGAAATGGATATATCTTATGACATGTCTTACACCGCATGGCTTGAATATAGAGTTGGATCTAAATTATATTAAAAATAATTTTTAACTTGGTTAGGCCCCTTTCACACTGGGGCGGGAGCCGCGGTGACGGTAAAGCAGCGCTATATTATGTGGATATATGTGGTTTTACCCCCCGCGATCGGCCGAAAAAGGGTTAAAATCCCCCGCAAAGCGCCGCGGTATCGGTGCCTTGCGGCGGTATTGCCGCGGTATTACCGCGGTGTCCCATTGATTTCAATGGGTAGGAGCGGTATAGGAGCGGTGAATACACCGCTCCTATACCGCTCCAAAGATGGACATTTTTTACCGCCCTGCTAGCGCACCGCTCCAGTGTGAAAGCCTGTCGGCTTGTCGGCTTTCACACTGGAGTGAATGGGGCCGTTTTTTTCAGGCGGTGTACAGGCGCTATTTTTAGCGCTGTACCGCCTGAAAACCACCCCAGTGTGAAAGGGGCCTTAGTGTATTAATTGTATCTGATTTTTTTAAATATGTGTCTGTACTTAACTTATATACATAATTGATTCATATTATTTTATATTATTTGGTTTAATGAATCACTGTAAGTAATTTGATATCATTATGATTAATTGATTTATGTAACATATACGTTTTTATTATTGTGAAGTTATATTCATTTATAATTTGTAATTAATTTGTTTATCATTTGGAATGATGCATTTCTATTTCTATACATATAGGATAAATGTTTTTTATTGAGTTATATTGTTATTTATGCATCACATATGAGTACGTGGCGGATGCTAGATATATCATCTCTGCGGGGACACTGGGCGGGTTGAAAACTGAGTCTTTGCCATTTGCATAAGTGGGAGTACTTAAATGAGGTTGCTGTGCCATACAGCCAATCCCAGGACGAAGCTGATATGACAAAACACGTCGGTACACGGCTGTACGGCAACCAGAAGTGGCAATCACCTACCACCGGAGGTGACATGCCAAGTGTTTTTGGACGAGGAGGTCGGGCAAAATTTGACGTTTTCTTAAGTTCGCCGGGACGTTTTCAGACGATATCTCTGGCATCATACACGATACCAATGCAAGAATTGAATTGCCTTCTGATAAGTGCACTACCATTAGGCGGGTGATGTAATGTTATGTTTAATAAACTTTTATATACGGTATATACGGTATCACACTATTTGGAGTTTATTTCCTCCACATATTACGATTAGCCTTGGACTTCTATCTAATGGGATGTAGTTTTAACCCTGAGGGGTGATTGCTATTTTTGTCAAAACACGAGAGTATGAGGCAAGATTAGCTGGTGAGTGTACATCTGATTGGGGAAGCGGTGGCACGTTTGCTCACATGGTGTGGTGACAGTTGGAAGCCCAGCAATCAAGTGTCTGAATATTAAATTATTTATGGACTATTAATCTAATCTCCTTACACCCTATCACTGTGGGGTTTTACATAAGTGTTATTACTATCTGTAGCGCTACTATTTACCTTCAATATATATAGGTATATTATTGCTTTTTAAATTAAAAATAAATTATTATTCTGGCTAATGAAAAAATGAATGCCCAAGTGCTTGACGTGTCTAAGTCGCGTTTACAAGCGTTAGGAGTTTTTTCTGCTGCCAGCAGAAAGTCATATTGCTGAGTTGGCCAAGGTGTCCAGAGTGAATGAGGCCTTACACATCATGGAGAAACCTGCATCAAACACCAGGGCTACCTATCCATGCCCACCAGTGCCGCCTATCTGTGCCCACCAGTGCTGCCTATCTGTGCCCAGTGCCTGCCAGTGCCAGATATCAGTGCCACCTATCAGTGCCCATAAGTGCGGCATATTCGTGCCTCCTCATCAGTGCCACCTAATCAGTGCCCACCAGTGCCGCCTCATCAGTGCCCACCAGTGCCGCCTCATCAGCACCCATCAGTGAAGGAGAAAAATTACTTATTTCAAAAAATTACTGACAGAAACTAAGAAAAACGTAAAAAATGTTTGGGCTTTTTTTTTTTTTAGGAAAAATAAAAAACCCAGGAGTAATTAAACACCACCAAAATAAAGCTCCAAGAAAGAAGAAAATGATAACAATTTCACATGGTTACAGTGTAGCATGACCGCGCAATTGTCATTCAAAGTGTGACAGTGCTGAAAGCAGAAAAATGGCCTGGGCAGGAAGGGGGTGTAAGTGCCCTGTATTGAGGTGGTTAAAAAGAAGTATGGGTTTTCTTTTTATTTAAGATTCATTCTTACCTAGGTGGATGCATCTTTCCCTGGCGCCTCTAAGACTGAGAACCGAGTGATCAAACACTGCCGATCGCTCAGTTCTCAGAGCTTTCTGAGCAGAGAGTTGGTGACTGTCAGTCAGCAGCTCTTTGCTCTGCCCCTCCGGGCTCACTGGAGCACTGGACTGTGGAGGGGGCTCAACCATATGGTCATGATCCTTACAGAGCCTGGACCGGCCCTGTGATGTCAGCGGACAGCGAGCTTCAGCCCACTGTCTGCTGAAAATGGGTCACAGGAGTGCAGAACAAACTCCACAATCAAGTACAGCCAAACAAGCTTTGGCAATAGGTCTCATTTAAAACTTAGCTATGGGGACAAAAACCTTACCTTTCCTTCTGACCACATTAATAAATGTCAGACAATGAAAAAGGACCAATGACTCTTTATAATCGCTTCGGGTTTGATTTACTAAAACTGGAGAGTGCAAAATCTGATGCAGCGGTGCATGGTAGCCAATCAGCTTCTGACTTCAGTTTGTTCAATTAAGCTTGGCAGAAAAAAAAAAATCTGGAAGCTGATTGGTTTCTTTGCAGATCTGCGCCAGATTTTGTAATCTGCAGTTTTAGTAAATCAACTCCGATGGCAGACCTGAGACCTGAGTGTGCTTTGTATGTTAATGAAGAATTTTAATTAAACAATTGATTTAAGAAAAAAAAAAAAGCACCAATGTTAATAAAAAAAAAACATAGGGGGTGACACCGCTGACTTGTTTCTAAAGGCACAAGCTAATCTTCATCCTGACTTCATTACCATATGAGTCAGCAGAGATATGCTGGTCAAGACCTCCTACTTCACTGCCCATACGATTGTTCGAGGTCCGCAATTTGATAAAGCCTGGTACACACAATGAGATTATCGGACGAAGGATCGTCCGTTTTTTTTTTTTTTGCAGGATATCGAGAATGAAAAGGGTACTAAAGTTTGAAAATTCTCGTATGACAGAATAAAAATTCGGAAGTAAAGTAATGTGTTGTATTGTATTTGTATTGTATTTTAGGACAAAAACTGTACTGATCAAACAAAAATGGTACAATATGGTATCTTACGAGAAAAATGTTCATGTTTATCCCTTTGAACAATTTCAGACGAAAGCTGTGTACTAAAGATCAAATTATCGTATGATCGCTTCAAAAGCGGTATTTTTTGTACGATTTTCTGATCATGTGTTTGTTACACCAACATATGTGCCTGCTGTACCATGTACTTGTATGAAAAAGTATCCTGTTCTCTTTGTATTGCTTCCTTTGTGTGAAATCCCAGGTGTTCCTGCCATTGCTTCTGCTTTCCTATTAAAAACTGACGACACTAAGCAGGAGAGCACACCGTGGTCAGTTCTCTAGCTATGCTGGGAACTCATCCTGCTCTCCTCCAATGACCAGCCTCCCCTGCATAGCCTTTTACTGTGAATCTCAGTGTGCTGTTGTGTCTCCTCCCCCCAGCTCTTATGCAGCTGAGAATGACATAAAAAAGGGGGAAAAAGGTATTTATAATGTTTTTTTTTAATCTATACACAAATGTTTTGCCTTTCATTTCTAATTTAAACTGAATGAGTTGTTTTACTTGTTTTACAAGGTGATTATGTACAATCACTTTAAAGCGGAAGTTCACACAAAAATTGAACCTCCGCTTTTCAAACCCTCCCCCCCCCCTCCGGTGTCACATTTGGCACTTTTTAGGGGGGAGGGGGGTGCAGATACCTGTCTAAGACAGTTATTTGCACCCACTTCTGGGCATAGACTCCCATGGGAGTCTATGCCTCTTCCCGTGCCCCCACGCTGTCTGCTGGGAAACACACGGGTGCCAGAGACAGCAAAGACCATTCAGATTGCGCAGCACGACTCGCACATGCGCAGAAGGGAACCGGGAAGTGAAGCCGCAAGGCTTCATTTCCTCATTCCCTTACCGAAGATGGCAGCGGCAGCATCTGAGGACCGAGGGACAGTTCGGCCTCGGGTGCCGACATCGCTGGACCCTGGAACAGAATTTTGCGGGACTCCCACTTTAAGTAGTGAAGCAGGGATAATAAGTGCTGTCCTAAAGTAAAAGTTCTGGCAGTCCTGGGTACTATTTCAATCCCAAGTACAGATGACAAATAATGGAAAGAGTATGATGTATAACACAGAATGGAAAATAGAAATGGTATCTTATGGCAAATGCTCCAGGCTGATTATCTAATATTGGCTATTTTTCTGTACAGTGCCTCCATGCCTACAGTGTCCAATTTCACGATTTAAGATGAATGTTCTACACTTGTCTTTCACTTCCCCTCCTACAAACCCTAATCAGTCATATCTCTCATTACATCTCCAAACCCATCATCTGTCAGCTATTCTACACATCCACCCCCTCATTCCTTCTCTGAACCTTGGCTTCCTTTCAGTCTTCCACTGCAGACAAGCTCCATATCTCAATCACTCATGAAACTTAGTCATTCTCCCAAACGTAGCCATTTGTCTGGCATAATACTCTGAATTTCAGTCAATTGTGCTCTATAGTTTCAGCTACACTTCATTCCTAATCCATAGATGTAGAGTATTCTTCAGCTGTTAAACTAGCCATGCACAGCTAGATATCTCTTGTTTGAATTGCGAGCTAAACGCTCCATCTATGTTAAACAGCGTGGATGGAGGAATCCACACTGCTAGCTATTGTATTTAAAGCAGCCACAGCTCTAATGGCTGGTTGAATACCCAAACAGTGGCTGCATGTTTATAAACTTCAGCTGTTAGATAGGGACTTTATACTCCTGACTGTATAGCGGGCAATGGGCTTTAATGTGGAATTCTGCTAAAGGTACTGCTAAAGGTACTGCTAAAGGTACTGCTAAAGGTACCACCAGCCCGACAGCCCTCGCCATGTATCCCAGGCTACTCTGTCCCACCTATGAACCCATGACTGGCATGGCGAGTGTTGGTGGGTGGAATCATGGTGGGTCTGCCACGGTGGCAGATTTCAGTGAATGAATGACATGGCTGTGTGGGTAGAGCCCCGCACAACTGCACTGTTTTCAAACTCTGACAGCGGGTGTGGGAGAAGAACTTAGGGGGGCAGTGAGGGGGAGAGGAGCAGATCAAGAACATGAGTACTCCCTGAGGCTCCATGCACACTGGAGTTCATAAACTGATATTTTTTGGTGTTTGGGCATTTTTTTTAACAGCCCATAAACTCCAATCTATGTTATCCTATGTGCACACATGGATGTTTTTTAGCTTTTATCAGCAGTGGAGTTTACGGGCTGTTCTCTGAACGCCATAAAATCGCGTTCAAAGTGACGTTTTCTGACGACAAAAAAACGCAAAAAAAACCCAGACGCCGTTAAACGCGCATAAACCTGCATCAATGCGCATCAACCTGCATTAATGCGCATTAACGCGTGTTAATTAGCTTCAGCGTTCTATTTTTTCAATGCATTGTGGGAGTTTGGGAATGCATTGTGGGATTTTTGGAGTGTCCTCTGTGTATTTTTATTAACAATGCCCATAAACGCTAATGCTAAAAAACGCGCATAAACGCTAGTACAAAAAAATTTTCTGCCAGCAATCTGGCGTCCAGAAAAAGCTTTTTTGAGCTCCCGTGTGCATGGAGTCTGAGTATGGTTGGAACATGTTCTAAAAGTTGAACTTAGTCTTTAGATCCAAAGGCTCCATGCACACTGGACATTAAAATAACATTATAAAAATGGCAGTAGCTTTTTTAGTGAGTCTTTCAACGTTTATTAAAGTTTTTGCAATAGCGTTTATTAGCGTTTTTCCATGTTAGCGGTTTTTAGCGCTTTATTTATTTAGTTATTTTAAATGTATTTCTTTTTTTAATGGATCAAAAACATTAAAAAATGCTGGTGAGCCACATTGAGCGCTTATCGACATTTATGAACGTTTATGAGCGTTTGTCATTTTTTGTGGTCAGAAAAAAGACTCCTGAACGCGATTTTATGGTGTTCAGAAAACAGCCCATAAACTCCACTGCTGATAAACATCCAAAAACGTGCATAGACACATAGGATAACATGGAGGGGAGTTTATGGGCTGTTAAAAAAAGACCAAACTCCCAAAAACAGCGGTTTATGCGCTTCAGTGTGCAACATCCTCCCACCCCCCTGTAACCCATACTGTCAGGTGTTTATTTTTTTTAACTGAATGAAGTAAATTATACTCACCTAAGGTCTGTCTATCTTTTTTTTATACCTAGTTTATTAGAGAAAAAAGGGCATTTTACAGGCCATAATAAAACAGTGAGCACTTGAAGTGGGTACATTACAGTTCCTTGAAAAAAAGTTTTCATACTCCTTGCAATGTTCCACATTTTGTAATGTTACAACCAAAAATGTAAATGTATTTTATTGGGATGTTATGTGATAGAACAACAAAAAGTGGCACATAATTGTGAAGTGGAAGGAAAATTATATCAATGATGTCTTGGTAGGTTTGCAGTTGTGCCATACTCTTTCCATTTGGATGATGGATTGAACAGCGCTCCGTGAGATGTTCAAAGCTTGGGATATTTTTTTATAACCTAACCTTGCTTAAACAACTTTATCCTTGACTTGTCTGGTGTGTTCTTTGGACTTCATGGTGCTCTTTGTTCACTAAGGCTCTCTAACAACTCTCTGAGGGCTTCACAGAACATCTGTATTTATACTGAGAATAAATTACACACATGTGGACTATATTTACTAATTAGGTGACTTCTAAAGGCAATTGGTTCCACTAGATTTTAGTTAGGGGTATCAGAGTAAAAGGGTCTGAATACAAATGCATGCCACACTTTTCAGATATTTATTTGTAAATCATTTTGAAAATAATTTATAATTTTCCTTCCACTTCACAATTATGTGCCACTTTCTGTTGGTCTATCACAGGGATAGGCAACCCCCGGCACTGGTGCTGCCAGCGGCTCTCAAAGCCTCTTTTGCCAGCACTCAACTCCCTCCCCATCAGCAGAGCAGTGCAGGGAAGCAGGGAAGACACTAATGCATTCCAATTTCAGAATTCCCCATGCCACACCTGCACTGAGGGGGAGGCACTGTGCCCCCACACATTGTAAAAGATGGGAAACATTGATTCTCTAACTTTGCTGTAGAAGCAATCATCAGCTTTTGTGATGGGGAAGAGATTGGTTGCAGTTCTGCTGGGGGGGCAGTCCCTGTTTCCAAGAAGAGGAGGACTGTCATTGGCCACTGCTAAACCAATCAGTCCCGCTAGCCCACTAGCCCTGACAAGAGTTGGTGGGGGCAGAAGCTGGTGATGGTGGTGGGGGCAGGAGGAGCTGGTGGTGACAGGAGCTGGTGATGGTGGTAGGGGCAGAAGCTGGCGGTGACAGGAGAAGCTGGCGGTGACAGGAGGAGCTGGCGGTGACAGGTGATGGTGGTGGGGGCAGGAGGTGGCAGGAGTTGGTGGGGGCAGAAGCTGGTGGTGGGGGCAGGAGGTGGCAGGAGTTGGTGGGGGCAGAAGCTGGTGGTGGGGCAGGAGGTGGCAGGAGGAGCTGGCGGTGACATGAGCTGGTGATGGTGGTGGGGGTAGAAGGTGACAGGAGGAGCTGGCGGTGAAAGGAGCTGGTGATGGTGGTGGTGACAGGAGAAGCTGGCAGTGACAGGAATAGCTGGCGGTGACAGGAGGAGCTGGTGGTGACAGGAGGAGCTGTTGATGACAGGTCATGGTGGTGGGGGCAGGAGGTGACAGGAGGAGCTGGCAGCGACAGGAGCTGGTGATGGTAGTGGGGGCAGGAGGTGACGGGAGGAGCTGGCGGTGACAGGAGGAGCTGGTGGCAGGAGTTGGTGGGGGCAGGAGGTGGCAGGAGTTTGTGGGGCAGGAGGAGCTTGTGGCAGGAGCTGATGGGGGCAGGAGGAGCTTGTGGCAGCAGCTGGTGATGGTGGCAGGAGCTGGTGGGGGCAGAAGGTGGCAGGAGCTGGCGGGGGCAGGAGGTGGCAGGAGCTGGTGGGGGCAGAAGGAGCTTGTGGCAGGAGCTGGTGGGGGCAGAAGGAGCTTGTGGCAGGAGCTGGTGGGGGCAGGAGGAGCTTATGGCAGGTGCTGGTGATGGTGGCAGGAGCTGGTGGGGGCAGAAGGAGCTTGTGGCAGGAGCTGGTGATGATGGCAGGAGGTGGCAGGAGCTGGTGGGGGCAGGCGGTGGCAGGAGGAGCTGGTGATGGTGGCAGGAGCTGGTGGGGGCAGGAGGAGCTTGTGGCAGGAGCTGGTGGGAGCGGAGGAGCTTGTGGCCGGAGCTGGTGGTGGCAGGAGGCGCTGATGGTGGCAGGAGCTGGTGATGGTGGTAGGAGCCGGTGATGGTGGTAGGAGCCGGAGGGGGCTGGTGATGGCAGGAGCTGGTTGGGGCAGCAGGTGACGGTGGCAGGAGGAGCTGGTGATGGTGGCAGGAGCTGGTGGGGGCAGGAGGAGCTTGTGGCAGGAGCTGGTGGGAGCGGAGGAGCTTGTGGCCGGAGCTGGTGGTGGCAGGAGGCGCTGATGGTGGCAGGAGCTGGTGATGGTGGTAGGAGCCGGTGATGGTGGTAGGAGCCGGAGGGGGCTGGTGATGGCAGGAGCTGGTTGGGGCAGCAGGTGACGGTGGCAGGAGGAGCTGGTGGTGGCAGGAGATGACGGTTGGGGCAGGAGCTGGTTGGGGCAGGAGGTGACAGGAGGAGCTGTTGGTGATGGTGGCAGGAGGTGATGGTGAACAAAATCTGATGGACTATTTTTATATTGAAAATAACAGAAATATGTTTTACCTTTAATGTCTACCTTAAATTGCATTGCTATTCGGATAGTGTACTTGTTTGTAGCCTAAATACTGAAATTTGCACTTAATACTGTAATTTTGTAACTTTTGTAAAGTGCAAGTAAAAATGTGGATTTGCCAGTAAATTTTGGGTGTCGTGCCAGTAAATTTCAATTTGGTAGGTTGGCAACACTGTAGTACAGTGGTGGGGCAGATGTGCAGAGGGTACAGTGGTGGGGCAGATGAGCAGGGGGTACAGTGGTGAGACAGATGAGCAGGTGATTAAGGGCTGATCTGAGGTGTGAAGGTGCATACATTGGGGCTGATCTGAGGTGTGAAGGGGCAGAATTGGGGCTAATCAAAGGTGTGAAGGTGCAGGAATTGGGGCTGAGCTGAGGTGTGAAGGTGCAGGAATTGGGGCTGATCTGAGGTGTAAAAAGGGAAGGAATTGGGGCTGATCAGAGGTGTGAAGGTGCAAAAATTGGGGCTGATCTGAGGTGTGAAGGTGCAGGAATTGGGGCTCATCAGAAGTGTGAAGGTGCAGGAATTGGGGTTAATCAGAGGTGTGAGGGTGCAGGAATTGGGGCTAATCAGAGGTGTGAAGGTGCAGGAATTGGGGCAGATCTGAGGTGTGAAGGTGCAGGAATTTGGTGTAATCAGAGGTGTAAAGGTGCAGGAATTGTGGATGATCTGAGGTGTGAAGGTGCAGGAATTGGGGCTCACTACTATTTTAGAAGTTTAAAGCATTTACTTTATAAAAAAATACTTTTCATGATTGAGAGTGTGAAGTTGACATTTTTTTGTAATAAAATTGGCACGCTCAATTTCTTTGAAAACATTTTTGGGCACACTGCTCAAAAGGTTGCCTACCCCTGGTCTACCACATAAAATCCCAATAAAATATATTTACGTCTGGTAGTAAAATGACAAAATGTGGAAAATTTTAAGGGGTATGAATACTTTTTCAAGGCACTATACATAAATTGCAAAAGACATGTTATAGGAATAATGAGTATAAAAGTGTGTCACCAGTAAACCTTATAGTGCTAAGTACATTATAGCCAAATAAACAAATGAACAGTAGAACGAGAAATATAAGAAAAGCATAAAAAATATATTATTCCCCATATTTGCTGTTATTTTTTTACAATAAATTTCTAGACATTACAAATGTGTCCTGTGGTTAACTTATATGTAGAGTTGAGCGGACACCTAGATGTTCGGGTTCGGCAGGTTCGTCGGAACTTCGGAAAAAAGTTTGAGTTTGGGACCGAACTTGACCCTGAACCCAGTGCCGGACTGGCCTACCGTGATACCGGGAAATTTCCCAGTAGGCCGCCTGCTCTCAGTGCCCTGGGGCCGCTTTTGTCTGGCAGTGTCAGGAAAAAAAAAAAACAGCAGCGTCGGCCGCCGCTCTTTGCAATGATTGATGCCTGGCTCTGGGCTATGTGTGCGGGCGGCGCGCTTGCCTGTATCTCCGCGCCGCCCGCACTGCTATCCTATGCCTGTCTGTGAGGGGAGGAGCATGAGAAGGCTGATTCCTTCATTCGGCCCGTGCGGCGCCACGCACGGCAGCGCAGCACCGCTGATTTCTCCTCCCATTGGCCCGCCCACTAGTCTGCAGTCTGCACCTGCACGAGGAGAATAGGAGAACTTGAAGTGGACGGCCGCTCATGGAGAAAGAAGAATTAAGGTGCCTGCCCTCTCCCTCTCTCCCCCCTCTCTCTCCCCCTCCTTCTCTCTCTCCCCCCCCCTCTCTCCCCCCCTCTCTCTCCCCCCATCTCTCTCTCTCTCCCCTCCCTATCTCTCTCCCCCCTCCTCTCTCTCTCTCTCTCTCTCCCCCCTCTCTCTCTCTCCCCTCTCCCCCCCCTCTCTCTCTCAAACGCATGCCACTGTGCCCTCAAACGCAGAAACTGTGCCCTCAAACGCATGCCACTGTGCCCTCAAACGCATGCCACTGTGCCCTCAAACGCAGCCACTGTGCCCTCAAACGCATGCCATTGTGCCCTCAAACGCAGCCACTGTGCCCATCAAACGCAGCCACCGTGCCCATTATGCTGTTGGGCTGGTATAATAATGCTATGGGGCTGGTATGAAATTTTTTCCAGGGCTGGTTTTCATTCCCAGTCCGGTCCTGCCTGAACCCCATTGAAGTCAATAGGGACCCGAACTTTTGAAGACTAAAATGGCTCTAAAAAAGTAATGGAAAGGGCTAGAGGGCTGCAAATGGCAACAAAATGATGTTAAGAGCATGGCAAGTGCTCTGCAAACAAATGTGGATAGGGAAATAACTTAAAATTACATTAAAAAAATAAAAAATAAAAATAATATGCTTGGAGGCCCCCTTCTCAGCAGAAGAGTTACAGGAAGTCATTAAGAACCTCAGAAACTCAATGGCACGATGCCACACATATGGTGGGAATGCCCCAGAATACACCCTTTCTGGTTGGTAAGGCTGGTGATGTGTCGAATTCTGTCCCCCGTCGGATAGTGTCCGCTCTGTACTGCGCTTGCTAAGTACGTAGGACAAGGGGATTTCGAAAGTCTCCGAAGACGATGCGCGGTGAGTCCAGGTTCAAGCCACATCATCCGAGGTTGAAGCCGAGCCAAGCGAGGCCGTGCCCAAAGCGTGGCAGGCCCTGTTACTATGTGCTACCGTATGTCCACTTGGATGGTGGGGCTTGAACCTGCACTCACGGCGCAAGCGCCGTTCATCTTTGGAGATTTTGTGAATCTTTTTGTCAAGCGCTGCGTCTGCGCAGTAAGTGGCCGGAGGCTATCCGATGGCTGGACAGTTTTTGTCAGAACACCGGTATACTATTCTGCACAAGGTATGGACGAGTCCTGTGGGATCCATGCCTGGTTTATTTTAATAAATGTGAGCTTGTCCACATTGGCTTTGGACAGGCGGCTGCGCTTGTCTGTGATAACGCTCCCTGCTGTGCTAAATACACGTTCAGATAATACACTGGCTGCAGGGCAGAATATGTCACTCCTGCACATATTCAGAAAACACTGCAAAATTTTATTTTTTTGCAATGTTTTTGCAATAGCAGAATACACCCGCAGTATGTACAGGGTGTATCGCAAAACCTGCAAAAATGCAGAAAATGCTATTACAAAAGTATTTTCACAAAAAAATTTTTTTTGGAATAGCACAATAGAAGAAAAATAGATCAATTGAATATGTCACTCCTGCACACATGCAGAAAACACTGCAACATTTTATTTTTTTTGCAATGTTTTTGCATTAGCAGAATACACCCACAGTATGTACAGGGTGTATCGCAAAACCTACAAAAATGCAGAAAATGCTATTCCAAAAGTATTTTCACTAAAAAAAATTTTTGGGGAATAGAACAATAGAAGAAAAATAGATCAATTGAATATGTCACTCCTGCACATATGCAGAAAACACTGCAAAATTTTATTTTTTTGCAATGTTTTTGCAATAGCAGAATACACCCACAGTATGTACAGGGTATATCTCAAAACCTGCAAAAATGCAGAAAATGCTATTCCAAAAGTATTTTCACTAAAAAAATTTTTTTGGAATAGCACAATAGAAGAAAAATAGATCAATTGAATATGTCACTCCTGCACATATGCAGAAAACACTGCAAATAGTTATTTGTTTGCAATGTTTTTGCAATAGCAGAATACACCCACAGTATGTACAGGGTGTAGCTCACAGTAACATATGCAGTGCTGGTGCACTGAGCTTGCAGATAAAAGTTATATTTTGTCTGGCACTGCGCTCATGGCAGTGTAAAAAGACTGTGCACTGCAACCCAACCAGGTAAATCTATGTAGATCGCTGACTTATTAGAATTGATTTCTGAATCTGGACTCCTATATAATTCTCTCTCCCTCAAAGCAGACACAGGAACCTTGACCTACACTCTCTATCTATGTAGATCGCTGACTAATTAGAAGATATTTCATGAATCTGGACTGACTCCTAGCATGTAATTCTCTCCATCACAGCAGCCAGGTACCTTTCCCTACACTGTGTAAAGCAGAGTGACGTGCTGTGTGCCTCTAGCTTATATAGAGGCTGGGTCACATGCTGCACTGGCCAATCACAGCCATGCCATTAGTAGGCATGGCTGTGATGGCTTCTAAGGGCACACCAGTGAAACTAAATTTGATTGGCTGCCCTGCAGCTTTTAAAAAATGCGCCATTACATCGCCAAACACCGGACCCGAACCAGAACATACAGTCAATTGTTCGGGTTCGGGTCCAGACACCCAAAAGTCCGGTACGGACCCAAACTTTACAGTTCGGGTTCGCTCAACCCTGCTTATATGTTAAAAAACTATCTGTGTCAGTTCATGGTGGGGAGCCAGAGCCTGGACATGAACCTGGGAACTCTACTGGGTCCGGCAGTAACTATTCTCACTGAGCCCCCTGAGACTCTGGACAGCTCTCTGCCTGATTGCTTAGACAACCTTGCTTTGTGTCTTGTTTTTTTGTGAACCCGGAACTCTTTGCTGATCCCATGAACTTCCTGATTTAAGAAAAAGAGATATTGGCCACACACCACTGCAGGACTTTGTATGTAAGTGATGTTCTATGTGGTTGTCTTTTTAAGGAGTGGCGCTCTTGAGAACCTTGTTATCAATAAGGACATAATTGTGAGAACTGCTCGATCCTTTCACTTCCCTCAGTTTGGCATCAGTTCTCTTCTGAATCCTGAGACAACCCCTCTGCTGGAAAGCCAAATGAAAATTGTCTTTGACACACAGGCAGTGATGTGGACATCTGAAACTAGGACCCCAGCAGGAAGTAATCAACAAGAAGAAGAGTTTGGGTGTTGGAGGAGACTGATGATTTTGGTTAGTGAAAAGGGCATTTAGGAAATTCTATGCCAAAGTTGGGCTTTAAAGGATACGTGCACTTATTCTGTTTAGCATGTTCTCTAGCACAGTCATAATGAGTTTAACATACCTACAAGCCCACTCCTCTACGATGTGCACTGTACCACCTCTACGTAAGAGCTACCACGCTCTGCAGAGCATTACCTGCACATCCTGTCATCTACTGCCTCTGGTACTGCTCTACAGAAGAATCAGAAAAGGAGGACACACCAGCCTTGCGCATTACCTTTGCAATAACATTTATTGAATGAATAAAACAGATGTATACTCACAAACGTCATAAAAAATCAAGCATATCAGTACACTTCAAAATGGCTGACGTGTTTTAAGGGGGGGATACACAATTTTTGTGTATATTTTTTCAATGTGTCATCTGGGCTTCCCCGTCCTGTAAGAAGCTGCAAAGCTCCACTATTTTTGGAAATAGCAGAAAAACTGTAACACTCCATGACCATAGCATTTTTTGGAGCGCAAGAGGGTTGTTCTTCTGATTTGACTGTTCTACAGAATTCTGGAGATGTCAGACAGATATGAGGATCCAGGCAAGCTACACAGTGAACACCGGAATGGTGCAGGATTGTTGATAAGTATGACCTATTATAAATGTGAGGGGAAAGGGGTGCAGAAAAAAGATAAGTGTAATAAAAACGAGGTGGAAGAATGACCAGAAGGAATAAGGATTATACACTGGGCAACAATTTTTCAAACGTTTTGCTTCCTCAACATTTTTTGGTAATTATGACAGACCCCTTCAAATTGAAAACAAATACAACTTCAGAACGGCCATATCACCTAGGAATCTTGAGAATTATTAAATTAACTTTTAATGAGAATAATGTATTTAATTGTATGTTTCCGACACACTGCATGTGTTCAACAGGGCTAAAAGTGTTTTGCTGCTGATTTTCATTTGTACTCACTGTCTGGTGCATCTTGCTGCAGTGTCTAATAATAGTCAGCCAATATTGATAAATTACAGTTACCCTGATACTGTATTTCTATTGTAGCAATGTCTTGGTGAAACTTTTCACCATCTTTGTCACTGATAACACCTAGATTTTTGAGAAGAAGTCAAAGTGTGAATGGAAAAAAAAAATCTTTAGGGACATCTTGCACATAATGGTCTTGTATGCTGTAAGAAGTTTGTCGACCAGCTGAATGTTGTTTGGCGCCCTGTAGTTGCCAATAAAATTTTCACCAACATCCTTGATTACTCTCCAGGCAATTTTCTCTGTCCCCACTAACAGAACTTCAAACCACTTGTCACTGAGGATGTATCTGATCTGTGGGCCAACAAAAAACGCCTTCCTTAATCTTGGCATTATACTTGGAAACATTTGTCCCAAATAATGAAAACCTTCACCTGCCCTGTTCATTGCTTTCACAAAAACTGTCCTCAGTCTGGGCTTTATGTTAAGCGGAGGCAAAAAATATATTTTTTGAGTAAACAAGTGCTATTTTTTTCTGTTCTGAAACCAAATTTTTTCAGCCATGTCTTGTTAATGTAGTGCAACTCTCTTACATTGCTGTCCCATTTGCATATGTAACAACAGTACTTGGTATATCCGAGCTACATTCCAGCATCAGAGCCACTACTTTTAGATCTCCATATATATTGTAGCTGTACTTGGTGTACTGGATGTGCTTCAACAACCATTTTATTTTTCTGTATGTTTCTTTCATGTGTGCAGCAAAACCAACAGGTATTAAAGGGTGTACAATGCCATTGTGTAGCAAAACAGCCTTGAGGTTTAATGAGATTGTAAAGGTATTTTTTTTTCTTTTTTTTTAAATAACAAACATGTTATACTTATCTGCTCTGTGCAAGGCTTTTGCACAGAGCAGCCCCGATCCACCTTTTTTGGGGTGCCCCGGCGGCGCTCCTGGCTCTTCCTCTTCATTGGGTGCCCCCATGGAGAGCCGGTTTCCATGGGGGCACCCTTTCGGCCACGCTCACGAGTCCCCCTGCTGCGTCCATTGACACAGACAGTAGGACACGGCCCCATCCCTGGCTCTCGTGTCACTGGATTTGATTGACAGCCGTGGGAGCCAATGGCTCCTGCTGCTATTAATCTATTCAATGAGGACCCAAGACAGCGGCTGGAGCCATTGGGCTCATGCTCGTCGCTGGAACAATTGGGTTCAGGTAAGAAAAAGAGGGGGTCTGAGGGGCAGCTGAAGCACAAAAGGTTTTTTACCTTAATGCATAGAATGCATTAAGGTGAAAAACCATGAGACTTTACAACTCTGATGAATCAGTAAATAGATGCCATTCTAGTGGGTCATGCTTACAAACCCAAAGCTCTGAACAAGCCATCAATGAGTTTGTGAACTTGTACTGAGAAATTTGATAAATCATCCTGGCAACTCTAAAAAACTGACATTTTTGTACCTGGTGAAAACAAACGTAGAAACATAAAAAAGTGACGGCAGAAAAAGACTGAGTAGTCCATCGAGTCTGCCCATTTTTTTTTTTTTTTTTTGTTTAAGTTTTCGTTAACTTTATTGTCTGAGCATAGATCTATGTTTGTCCCAAGCATGTTTGAAGCCATTTACTGTTAACTGTCTCAGTAGTTCTAAGCATCAACTACCCTTTCAGTAAAATAATACTTTCTAAGATTAGTTTTGAACTTTCCTCCAGTTAGTTTGAGGTCATGTCCCTGTGTTTGTGATTTTGGTTGCATATTGAAAAAACTGCCTTTCTGAACCTTATTCACCCCTTGATGTATTTAAAGGTTTCATCCTTGTAGTCTGCTTTTGTTTTTGACAATCTTAAGTTCCTGACCAGGTCATTTAATTCTGACTGTGTTATGAAATGAGGCTCACCCAGATTATTCTCACTGTCCAAGCTTGGCAGGTGCCTTGCAGCATCTTTGTCTGTTTCATCTAAGCTCCATTTATCCAGTGTTTTTGGTACTGGCAGATTGTCATCATGTGCCACTGGTCTCATGGCTGAATGCAGATTGGGGTGTTTGATTGATTTCCTAATTGTGGAAGAGAAACCAGTAACATTATGATGATTATGATTTGGGTGGGGGGCTTGTGGAATCCAGCTTACTTTAGAGAGGTTGTGAAAGCCGTTTCGGCTCCCGATGCCCCTCTTATGTCTAAGTGACCCTGTGTCTATTAGGGGCACAGGGTGACCGAGGAAATAATGGACAACTGCTTAATGGTTGTCGAGTGAAGGTGATGATTGGGGATGTGGGGTGAAGGTGATGATTGGGGATGTGGGGTGAAGGTGATGATTGGGGATGTGGGGTGAAGGTGATGACTGGGGATGTGTGGTGAAAATGATGATTTGGTATGTGGGGTGAAGGTGATGAGTGGGAATGTGGGGTGAAGGTGAGGATTGGGGGTGTTGGGCGAAGGTGATTGGGGATGTTGGGTGAAGGTGATGATTGGGGATGTGGGGTGAAAATGATGATTGGGGATGTGGGGTGAAGGTGATTGGGGATGTTGGGTGAAGGTGATGATTGGGGATGTGGGGTGAAAATGATGATTGAGGATGTGGGGTGAAGGTGATTGGGGATGTTGGGTGAAGGTGATGATTGGGGATGTGGGATGAAAATGATGATTGGGGACGTGGGGTGAAGGTGATGATTGGGAATGTGGGGTGAAGGTGATGATTGGGGATGTGGGGTGAAAATGATGATTGGGGATGTGGGGGTGAAGGTGATGATTGGGAATGTTGGATGAAGGTGATAATTGGAGATGTTGAGTGAAGTTGGAAGATGTTGGGTGAAGGTGATGACTGGAGATGTTGGGTGAAAATGATGACTGGGGATGTTGGGTGAAGGTGTTGATTGTAGATGTTGGGTGAAGGTGATGATTGGTTAAGTTGGGTGAAGGTGATGATTGGGGATGTTGGGTGAAGATTATGATTTGGGATGTGGGGTGAAGGTGATGATTGGGGATGTTGGGTGAAGGTGATGAATGGGGATGTTGGGCGAAGGTGATGATTGGGGATGTTGGGTGAAGGGGTGATGGTTGGGGTGTGGGGTGAAGGTGCTGATTGGGGAAGTTGGGTAAAGGTAATGATTGGGGGTGTTGGGTGAAGGTGATGATTGGGGTGTGACGGAGTCACTTTGGGTGGGGGCTCATAAAATCCAGCTTACTTTAGAGATTGGGAAACCTGTCTTGGCTCCCGATGCTCCTCTTATGTGTAAGTTACCCTATGTCTATTAGGGGCACAATGGTGTCCGAGAAAATAATGAAAACTACTTAATGGATGCTGAGAATGTGGTTTGGATTACTTCAGATAGAACAGTAATATTTATCAACAATATCCCTCAAGAAATAAATGAAGACTATTCCTGGTTTGTTGATTCTGAACTATACATGTTCATTAAAAGAGCTGGTCACATTGGCCTCTGTTCCATGTAGGAGCCTAAGGCCCAATGTACACTGCTGCTGCTAAACGGACTTTCAGAGGCAGTTGGACACTTTTTTCGAATGCCCCTGAACTCATTTAATGTTATCTTATGTGTACATGTACACAGGCTCGTTTAGTGTCATTTTTAGGCAGTGGCGTTTATAGGCCCTTTTTTGAAGGCAAATAAATGAGTTCAGACGCCGAAGTTTCCGACGTTTCAGACACCAAACGTGTCTAAAAGCGGTAACCTGCGTTTAGTTTATAGGTGTTTTTGGCCTTTTTAACCACCTCCCCCCAGGAAGATTTTACCCCCTTCCTGACCAGAGCACTTTTTGCGATTCGGCATGGCGTCGCTTTAACTGACAATTGCACGGTCAGGCAATGTTGCACCCAAACAAAATTGATGTCCTTTTTCCCCACAAATAGAGATTTCTTTTGGTGGTATTTGATCACCTCTGCGATTTTTATTTTTTGCGCTATAAACAAAAAAAGATCGACAATTTTGAAAAAAACTCACATTTTACTATAATAAATATCCCCCAAAATATATAAAAAAACTATTTTTTTTCCTCAGTTTAGGCCGATATGTATTTTTCTACATATTTTTGGTAAAAAAATCTCAATAAGCGTATATTGATTGGTTTGCGTAAAAGTTATAGCGTCTACAAAATAGGGCATAATTTTATGGCATTTTTATTATAATTTTTTTTTTACTAGTAATAGTGGCGATCTGCGATTTTTATTGGGACTGCGACATTATGGCGGGCACGTCGGACAATTTTGACATATTTTTGGGACCATTGGCATTTTTACAGCAATCAGTGCTATGAAAATGCATTGATTACTGTAAAAATGTCACTGGCAGTGAAGGGGTTAACCACTAGGGGGCAATCAAGGGGTTATTGTGTTCCCTATTGTGTGTTATAACTGAAGGGGGGATGGGACTGTGCAGGGGAGATGACAGATCGCTGTTTATACTCTGTATGAACAGATGATCTGTCTGTTCTCCCCTCAGAAAACCGGAAACGGTGTGTTTACACACACAGATCCTGGTTCTCCTTGTGCCCCGAGCGATTGCGGGAGCCTGGCACGTGCTCACCGCTGGAGCATACAACTGCGGCGGATGGTCAGCAAATGGTTAAAAAAAGAACGCTTCTAAACGCAAACACGGCAAAATGGACGTTTTAAACGTTGGTTACTATCTGTCAAGTTAAATCGTTCAGGGGAGGTTGTAAAAAAGTCCCGTGTACATGAAGCCTGACAGTCTGTTACTGGAGGTCTCCTACTATTGTCTGACGGTGTTCTGTGTTTGTACTTGTAATAATGTATATTGTTTTTAGTGAGCTTGAAGTCAGCAAGTGTGGCCTGGAATGAGACTTCTGAGTCACCCAGGTGGCTAATTAACGTAATTTTTATAGTATGTGTCGGTTGTTGTAATTATATTCCTGTGTACAGTTTGTATTGTTAGGGTAATATGATCAGTAGGGGGGATGTTCTCCTGTGGTGTATATATTTTGTGTGAGTTTGTTCAAATAAAAGAAGTTGCAGCCAAAGTCCTGCCTAGTTCTTGGTATCAATAGGCAGCTATAATATCTGATATCTATGTTCAGACTGGAGGAAGCAGTATATGATGGAAGCACTCAAGCTGAGTGTGGGATGATTCCGTTACATTGGTGGCAGCAGTGGGATGCTTTCTGCAGTCTGGGACATCCAAACCTCCACCAGGATCCAAGGTCCAGAGAGCAGGAGAGGAGAGGTACAGATACCATCCGCCATGGAAGAGGAGTTCAGAAGGAGTTTGCGAGAGGTGCGAATACAGCACAGGGGACCAGTGTCAGAGCAGGTCCTGCTAGGATGGTATGATTCTGTCTGCTGGAAACTCTGGAATGAAGCACTAGCCCGTGAGCAGCGACACCAGGGAAAAATTCTCTCCTCCTTCCAGGAAAGGTACTGGTCGCAGTACAAAGTGCATATAGTGTTTTTGGGAAAACAACCGGACAAGGAATGGAAAGCTGAGTTAAGCAGGCTGGTCCAGGCAGAGATGTGGTTGGACGACAGCTACAGAGCCCTCCGGTGATATGTAGCCCAAGTGTTCCCGTAGCCAGCGGATGACACCCCAACAGAAGGCTTTGGCCATGATGGCCAGAGGCAGTTATTAGCGAGGCTTTCTAAAGATCCTGACTTTGGGAGCGATTTGGAGGAAATCTTGGAATACAGAGAACAATGCAATGCATCGTGATTTGCCTTTTTTGTGTTCAGCTTGCACTTGTTTATTTTTATTTTTTGGGTTTGCGCTGATTGTTTTATATATTGAATACAGAGAACAGATGCTGAATGTCTCAGAAGTTCTCTGGGCACTGGAAGATTTGTAGTTTCTAGCCAATCAGCAATGGGAGCTGGAGATTGCCTACAAACGGCTACTAGATTCTGCTCAGTAGCAGGTCTGGGCTCCCTTTGCCTGGGACTATCCAGAAGTACCAGCTGACAGTTCTGAAATCCCAGCTGAAGAGTCGGCAATGTGGCAGAGTAACAGTGTGCTTTGCCCATCTCCACCCGCAGTTATGTACGCAGGGGTCTTATGGCGGCTATAGCAAGTGTTGACTGACCTTGACAATCATGTTTCTACACGGGATGAATTAATGCGTCTGTCTAGCAGCAGGATTGAGGGTACGGGAGATGGAGCAGTCAGCTCATCTTTCCAGCCACAGATCACAGAATGTCTGGATGTATTTGACTTTTCATCAGAGGATGTTATGGATTATAAGTCACCTGCCAAAGTGTTGGCACTAGGCCCAAGTGCAGCCAACACGTGCCCTGGATTTTCAGCAATACCAGAGACTAGGGATTTAACCGACTTTATACTGAGGAAGAACTGGGTGAGCCTCCAGCATAAGAGCTGGCATCAGCGCAGAACATCACTGAGCTCAGCCCAGCACCAACAGCTTCAGCCTTCCTCAGAGGAGCCAGCCTTTCTCCCACACAACAGTGACAGGGACATGGAATTTCCTGCCAGCAGCATCTGTGGCGTTACAAGAAGAGCTGACTACTGGACATAGGGTCCAAGACCTCTGCCCCACAACCACAGCAGTTCCGGAGGCCCAGGTGAAGGTGACGATTGGGGTGAAGGTGATGATTGGGGTGAAGGTGAAGTGGACGGATGAAGCGGACGGATGAGATGGGTGAAGCGGACAGATGAGTCGGGTGAAGTGGAAGGATGGGTCGGGTGAAGCGGATGGATGGGTCGGGTGAAGAGGATGGATGGGTCGGGTGAAGCGGATGGATGGGTCGGGTGAAGAGGATGGATGGGTCGGATGAAGAGGATGGATGGTTCGGGTGAAGAGGATGGATGGGTCGGGTGAAGCGGATGGATGGGTCGGGTGAAGAGGATGGATGGGTCGGATGAAGAGGATGGATGGTTCGGGTGAAGAGGATGGATGGGTCGGGTGAAGCGGATGGATGGGTCGGGTGAAGAGGATGGATGGGTCGGATGAAGAGGATGGATGGGTCGGGTGAAGCGGATGGATGGGTCGGGTGAAGCGGATGGATGGGTCGGGTGAAGCGGATGGATGGGTCGGGTGAAGAGGATGGATGGGTCGGGTGAAGAGGATGGATGGGTCGGGTGAAGAGGATGGATGGATGGATGGATGGTTCGGGTGAAGAGGATGGATGGGTCGGGTGAAGAGGATGGATGGGTCGGGTGAAGAGGATGGATGGGTCGGATGAAGAGGATGGATGGTTCGGGTGAAGAGGATGGATGGGTCGGGTGAAGAGGATGGATGGGTCGGGTGAAGAGGATGGATGGGTCGGGTGAAGTGGATGGATGGGTCGGGTGAAGTGGAAGGATGGGTCGGGTGAAGCGGATGTATGGGTCGGGTGAAGAGGATGGATGGGTCGGGTGAAGCGGATGGATGGGTCGGGTGAAGCGGATGGATGGGTCGGGTGAAGAGGATGGATGGGTCGGGTGAAGAGGATGGATGGGTCGGGTGAAGAGGATGGATGGGTCGGATGAAGCGGATGGATGAAGCCATACCTCCCAACTTTTTGAGATGGGAATGAGGGACACCAATTAGCAAATGTATGTAGGCATGGGACACACCCCCTTAAAGGAGAATTATACATAAAAAAAAAAAGAAGATTCGTTAACCCACAAGTGCTTTTTTTTTACCACTACTATTCCTTTATACTGGTTTTGAAATTTACAAATGCAGCAATTTAGAAATTGGATGAAAGGTTTAGCACCGGAAAACACTTTTTAAAAGATAAAAACTATATAGATCTGACCAAAATGAGGGACAAATCAGGGACATTGTTGCAAATGAGGGACAGTTGGGATCTATGTGAAGCTGAGGGGTAGGAATGACAGGCTGGACCACCCAATGAATCCAGTGATGAGATGACTGGGCTGACCTGGGAGGATGATCTCTCACCATGACAGAGGAGGAGGAATGAGGGAGGTTAGGTGACCCAGATTAGGAGGACAGCTGAGGACATGATGTGAGGGAATTGTGAGGACGACAGAGGGAAACTAGTGAAATCTTCAATGGCCTCCATCTGGGGTGGGGGGCACAGTACGAACTGTATGTGATAACAGCAACAACTCATAAATCCATAGTGCAGTCATAGCAATGGCTTGTGATCCTGGAATATCCGACTCCCGGTGTATCACACTCCGCACACACACCCGTCCTCCTCTCCCTTCCTCCCTCCATCTACACTCCCACACAACACAAAATGGGAACCCGCACACCTCTCTGCGCAGGCGCCGAACATTTTTACGTCCCCGCAATTACCAGTGACAGGGGGCCCTCCGCACATGCGTATCACAGTGGTGGGTGGAGCCGGGAAGTGTGGGTCGCGCCTGCGCACTGCACTCTCGGAGTGAGTCGGTGGCTGGACTTGCACTAGTGAAGAAGAGTTGAGGTAGGGGGACAGAGTAGCGCTGGGCAGGACTCGTATCTAATGCCACCAACACATAGACGGCGCCTCTCCACACCCCCACTACACTCCGATAGAAGCCCGCCGCCCCCTGTCTACTGACCGGAGCCCGACCTTCCCCGCTCACCGCTCCTATCCGGATTATTTCTTTTTGCTTGAAAAGCGTTGTTGGCCTGGAAGGCGAGGAGGAGGAAAGTTATTAAATATTTAGGAGGTTTTCCGAAGCTGGAGGAGAAGATGAACAGCAACATCATGTATGCCAGCAGGAAGAGGAGAAAACCCGTCCAGAAGGCGTAAGTCACCGACCTTCCTTCACAGGGGCCCCACAGGGGACACTTCTACATACGAGTCTACCAGGGGCCCCTCATGCATTGCAGCCTCACAGGTGACACCAGGGGCCCCTCATGCATTGCAGCCTCACAGGTAACACCAGGGGCCCCTTCTACATTGCAGCCTCACAGGTGACACCAGGGGCCCCTCATGCATTGCAGCCTCACAGGTGACACCAGGGGCCCCTCATGCATTGCAGCCTCACAGGTGACACCAGGGGCCCCTCATGCATTGCAGCCTCACAGGTGACACCAGGGGCCCCTCATGCATTGCAGCCTCACAGGTGACACCAGGGGCCCCTCATGCATTGCAGCCTCACAGGTGACACCAGGGGCCCCTTCTGCATTGCAGCCTCACAGGTGACACCAGGGGCCCCTTCTACATTGCAGCCTCACAGGTGACACCAGGGGCCCCTCATACATTGCAGCCTCACAGGTGACACCAGGGGCCCCTCATACATTGCAGCCTCACAGGTGACACCAGGGGCCCCTCATACATTGCAGCCTCACAGGTGACACCAGGGGCCCCTCATACATTGCAGCCTCACAGGTGACACCACGGGGCCCCTCATACATTGCAGCCTCACAGGTGACACCACGGGGCCCCTTCTGCATTGCAGCCTCACAGGTGACACCAGGGGCCCCTTCTACATTGCAGCCTCACAGGTGACACCAGGGGCCCCTCATACATTGCAGCCTCACAGGTGACACCACGGGGCCCCTTCTGCATTGCAGCCTCACAGGTGACACCACGGGGACCCTTCTAAAATCCAGCCTCACAGGTGACACCACGGGGCCCCTTCTTCATTGCAGCCTCACAGGTGACACCAGGGGCCCCTTCTGCATTGCAGCCTCACAGGTGACACCAGGGGGACCCTTCTAAAATCCAGCCTCACAGGTGACACCACGGGGCCCCTTCTGCATTGCAGCCTCACAGGTGACACCAGGGGCCCCTTCTGCATTGCAGCCTCACAGGTGACACCACGGGGTCCCTTCTGCATTCCAGCCTCACAGGTGACACCAGGGGCCCCTCATACATTGCAGCCTCACATGCGTCACCAGGGGCCCCTTTTGCATAGAATCCTCACACGTGATAGCAGGGGCTCCTCTTCTACAGGGGACACCAGGGACTCCTGCATGGGGTCTTGCAGGGGGAGGGCTTTCACACAGGACCCTCACAAGGGACACCAGAGGCCCCTGATGATCACGAGTAACCTGCTAGGCTCCTATGTAGCAGGGGTCCCTGCTCTCCAAGGGTTATTGCAATTATATATTTGCATACTTTTTTTCTGCAAATTTGCAGAATTTTTTTTCAGAATAAAAACACAAAAAGTTGGCTATACCTGTGAAATTAGAGAACCCCCCTCTACATTATATATATATATATATATATATATATATATATATATATATACAGGGGGTCCCCGGGTTACAAACAAGATAGGGACTGTAGGTTTGTTCTTAAGTTGAATCTGTTTGTAAGTCGGAACAGGTATATTTTTTAAGTGTAGCTCCAAAAAAATCTATTTTTACGTTTTTTAGATAACATAGAGAAGGGTTATAACCCCTGTAACATTTGTTTTGCTGTCTGTGCCCCTGTTCAGAAGATTTCACCTCACCTTCTGTTCCAATGACAATTGGATTTTGAAAATTTTGGGTTGTTAGGGAAACATGGACTGGTGATAAAGCATCAGTGGAGACACCTTTTTCCCATATTAACTCTTACAGGAGTGAATTTCCCTTCCTAGGGGTGGATTTCCTCTCACTTCCTGTTGTCTCCCTCCGTTTGTAAGTAGGAGTCGTTTGTAAGTCGGATGTTTGTAAGTAGGGGACCCCCTGTATATATATATATATATATATATATATATATATATATATATATATATATATATATATATATAGGTGTTCTGTGTTCTCATTCATGCAGAATGCCAACAAAAGTGATAGAAACACATTTCTTCCATTCTAGCCTCTTTTTGGGGCAGGTTTATACGCCAGGCTCTATGGGCGGTGTGTTCGCTTTTCTAGACAAGTGCAATCGGGGGGCACATTTTAGGGAGTTTTTGTTTTCTAAAAGTCCATTTATTAATCTACAATGGACTAAAGAGACTCCTTTACCCCATTGTTAGCATATACAGTGTGCACAGCTAGTTTATAACTGAGATCTGCCAGCACAGACAGGGTTACAAAAAAAAATGTATTACACATACACACATACACTCACACTCTTCCAAAGCCTCCACATTTAATGGAGTTAGAAAAAAAAATGCAGAAAGTTTTTGAAGAACCTATGTATGTGTGTGTGTGTGTGTGTATATATATATATATATATATATATATATATATATATATATATATATATATATATATTACACACACATTTCCAGCCCCCTCATTACATAGAAGTGGGGAGCCAAGTCTGATTTTTAAGCAAGTTGAAAAGTAAGCAACCATTTTTTTTTTTCTCTTTTGTTGTGCTGTGTGAATGGGAACATATAACAAAAATAAAGAGGGTGAAAAGGTGGAAATCTGCTTTAAAGTACATTGTATAGATGGCTAGACTTTTTTTTTTTTTTTTACTGTATAGAGTAGGAAGGGGTTAAAACCAATGTAATTTAAAAAAAAAAAAAAAAAAAAAAAAAGGTTTTTATCCTTGGAGTTTCTTTTAAGGAGATTTCCCTTCATCTCCTGTACTGTGGACTCAGCAAGATGTGAGGGACAGTGTCCCTTTAGTTCCTGGAACATTGGAGGATTTCTCCTCTCTTCCTGTTCTGTTGGTCACTCCAGATGTTTCATTCCCCATCACTTGCATTGTCGGTGATAATTAGAGAGAGAACATCATTGTAAGAAGGGAGGGGAGGTTCTAATCCCCCCCCCCCATCCAAGTAAATAAATAATGTTTTGCCTTTAGTTATATCAGTGATCATGAGATAGTTTTGTATTTACACCAACAGTTCTGTATGATCTCCATTAGATGTTCTCAGGCCTGCATACAAATGGATTAGATATATTGGGTCCTGATTTTACATACTATTGGCTCACCCTGAACTGTTGGTGGAAATAAAGTTTGTCACGTACAGTGACAGTGAAAACGGTTTCTTTGTGTGTTGGTGTGTGGTCATGGTCTGATGGGTGGGGAGCATGTGTCCCTGACCTGAGTCTTGTCACCTAGCACTGACAGCTAGGACACCGACTACTATCATAATGACTTGCCTACAGCTTTGCTGCTTCAAGATGTGATTCACTCTGGTGGCATGAAGTTAGAACTACTTGGAGCAAGTCTCATCTTACAGCTAGAGATGAACAATACTCGCTTGTATTTGCTGTTGTGTTTCCACATTTTTTCTTTTTTTTATATAATGTTTCACCCCTTAATCCTTGCTTCGCCTATCAAAGTAAACGTTTTTTGTTTTGCAGTTGGGAATCTTCTTCATAAGAAATACATCATTTTTTTTTTTCATTTATTATAGTCCCTTATTTTAGTAGCCATAATTAAGATTCCCACCAGTTTTGGGTCTGTATACAGATGTGAGGTCTTTATGGTGACTTTTAGATCTCCATTCTAATGCTGTGCGTATATAACAAGGATAATTAGATTGTGTTTAATTGTAGAAATCCACCTTTATATAGTAGGTTTGTGTCCCTTTTTAAATTGGTTCAGATATTGGGTCTGGCAATTTCAGAAAAATAGAAATCTTTTTTTAGTATTTCGTTTGTCTTTATTCTGAGCTGAAGGATCCTCCTGCGTATGCGGTTAACCATCTTGTTATATAATAGATCTTGAGCAACACATTGCAAGCTCGGGAGATGGTGAAGGGTTAATGTTTATGAGCTGCACTCTAGTGGAAATAACATGGAGTGAGTGGTCATATACATTACAAGTGCCCCTTAATTTAGGAAGGAAATAAGGCATTACTGTATGGATATATGAATCGTTAACATGGGCAGAAACAGATTGCTCTTGTGCTGTAAATACGTAATAGGAATTCAGCGATGGGGGCCATGTTTGCTTATCCTCCAATAGAAGCTTATTCTAAATGTATTGTTTTAAACTACAGACGCACTTTACAGTTTAGAACATTTTATGTGTTTTGGTCGGGCTGCTCCACCCCTTATTGTTTGTAGATGAATTTTTCCTTTTTTCCTTCTCACAAGTGCTACTACCATGGCACATCATACCTTCATTTTCTCTCCTATTTTAATTCTGGTGGTTCAGTCAACCACAGCATTTTTTTTTTTTTCCCTGAGTGTTTTGAAACTGCAGACCCAGATATTATCTGTTTTGTCTATCTCATGTGGTCAGCCCTTTTCACTGCAACATCCTTGTCTGCCATACTTGATAGAGGCGTTGACTCCTATAGTCAAGGACTACACAGATGACTTTGTGGCAGCTATTTGTTTTTCTAATATCTTAATTTTTTTTTGAGACTTACAAAGTAGTTGTAGATGTTCAAAGCATCACACATCATTGTCACCTCTTGCATCTACTGTGTTATATATTATAGCTGTGAAAAAGTATTTGCCCTCCTTCCTGATTTTTATTTAAATTTTTAATTTTTTTTTGCATATTTGTCTCAGTATGTGTTTTTTTTTTTTTGACACTTGCAAAGTAGTGAGCTGTGGACTGGCGGAGAGCGGCTCGCTGATACTGCCATCAGTCAAGGCAGCTGGTGGATCCAGGCTTCAGAAGTCGGGATGACGCGCTGCAGTGACGTCAGCGGAGAGTGAACTTCAGACCGCTCTCCGCTGAAAACGGGTCACAGGAGTGCTAAACGAATTGCACTCCTGTGACCCAGAGGCGAATCCTAGCCTGGACTTCTCGTTTTAAAGCATTCAGATCATCAAACACATTTTTTATTAATACACAAAGATAACCCAAGTAAATACAAAATGTATTTTTTTAATAATTGTTTCATTTATTAAGGCAAAAAAGCTGTCCAAACCTGCCTGGCTTTATATGAAAAAGTATTTGCCCCTAAACCTAATAACTGGTTGTGCCACCGTTGGCAGCAACAACTGCAATCAAGCATTTGCAATAACTGGCAATGAGTCTTGCACATTACTGTTGAGCAATTTTGGCCGCATTGGAGGGTTTTCCAGCATGAACAGCCTTTGCAAGGTCAAGATACAGCATCTCAATTGGATTTAAGTTCGGGCTTTGACTAGGCCACTCCAAAACCGAAATTTTGCTTTGTTTGAACCATTTGGAGCTGGACTTGCTGTTGTGTTTTGGATCATTGTCCTGCTGCATAACCCAAGTGCACTTGAGGTCAGGAACTGATGGCCGGACATTCTCCTTTAGGATTTTCTGGTAGCGCTCAGGTGTGGCCCTTTGCTTGCCTTTTTATGGCCATTGAGGGCACTATTCCTTCCACTGATACTAGGCACTATAACTTCCTCTGACACCAGCAATGGGGTACTATTCCTCCCACTGACACCAATAATGTCCTTTTTTGAATTCCACTGACCACCGAGCCTGTGGCATTATTCACACCCACCCACAGTTTGAAGGCCAGTAAACTGGCCCTTTGTTTTGAAAGTTTGGAGACCCTTGCTCTACTCTAACTCAAATTTATGGTTACTTTATGTAGCTTCTCTGTGAAAGTGTTCTTAGTAGAACTTGTTTTTTCTTTTTCGCCCATAAAAGCAGCTATTATTTGTTTTGATTTGTTCTGTTTAGCATATTGCACACCTGGAATGTCGCTACCTGCGATTTGCTTTTTAGCTCTGGTGGTTGTGTCATGAGGTCCTCTCCTTGCCTGTTTCTTATGTGTCATTTTCTTTTGCAATTACTATAGGTTCAAATTGGAGCATGTGTATATGACTATTAAAATGCCCCCCCCCTTTTTTTTTTCTCTAGTAGAACTGGAAGATGAATAATGTAAATAGCAGAACAATGAGGTTATGAAATAGTTGTGAAATGTACATACATATTTTGTCTATAGTTTAGAGACTGCATCCATTCCAGGCTCAGATTACATACAACCAGAGCCTGGAAACAAACCCGTGTGTGTTTGTTTTTATTTATTTATTTTATTATTAAAGGCACAGTTTAAAAGCAAGCTGTATAGTGGATTTCTTTGTAGACACTTTCAATAGAAGAAAATATGGATTTTTTATTTTTTATTTTAAGCTTTTAGTAATATTATTGACTCTGATTAACACATTGGACAAAAAGTGTAAAAAAATAATGCTTGTAAATTGACAGCTGTGACCGATATATACTTTTATCAACATATACTTTCTCAGAATCTGGTTCTTGTAACTTGATTATAAGAAGACTGATTTCTAGGGCTGTGGAAATTTAAAGACTAATTCCTTTGATTAATCGTTAATTTTTTTGATCAATCAAAATTCTTTTGATCGGTACTTACCTCTCCGCCGTCTTCCGGGAGTTCCGTCGGAGATCCGGTGACGTCACAGACATGGACGTCACCGGACTCGGATTGTAGAAACTAACTAGTGTCGGGTGATTGTATATAGTATTTACCACTGACTAATGCAGAGTTGCAATGCAAGGAGATCAGCTAAAAGTAGTTTGATCTGTATGTGCGTTTATAATTAATTGAAATTGGTCGATTAAACAAAAAAAAATCGTTAAATCGAACACGAAAAATTGAATCAGTAACAGCCCTACTATTTCTAATTAAATGTGGCTGGTGATTAACACAGAATTGGACCCTGCTCTTGATGCTTCACTTTCATGTCCTTTAGATTGTGATCTTTGACTGCTCATGTCTCCTGAGCCCCTATAGATTGTACGCTTTTGCTCCGTGTCTCTCTCATATTCTTTGGATTGTAAATTCTTTCTGCAGGATGTGCCCTCGTGTTTTTGCATTTTATTCTTGAGACGTTATATTTGTGATTTTATAACTGAACGGGTTGTCATTAGATTTATAAAGTAGAACAATATTTTAACGTATTAAATTAATTGTGATAAAATGCTATACAGTATAAGACTCAGACAGGTCTATAGATAGTCTCCATGAATTATCACATTCAATGTGTTTCGTGCCACCGTTACAGACAGTGGTGGGAGCGTTGCATGTTGGTGCATGTAGGATGATACTACTCAGGTAGTCATCGTGATGTTTAGAGATCTTGTGTAGTTTTCTGTGTGACGGTACTTGGGAGGGGGGGCTGACGGGAACGTTTCAAAACATTGTAATTTAACTCCATCACTTTAATTTGGATGCCTTTGCAAAACAATGAATATAATGAGGGGATGGAGAACATTCACAGAGTTTTATAATGCGAGTCATGATGACTCATCTGTGGATCCCCTTTTATAAGGGAAAACAAATATTTGTGTTTGTTTGGTTCTCCTTCTAAATATTTATTTCAAAGTCTATTAAGTTAGGAAACTGTTGGTATTTAACTTTTTTTATAGTGATACTAAAGGTTCCTTTGTTATTTAAAGTCGATGTAAACCCGAATCTTTCTTTTTTTAATTTATTTTTTTTTTATGTCATAATGTAGAGTATACTATTTCCTATCATTTGAGCCCAGTCTTGCCACAAAGAATTAATCCAGCTCTGAGCAATCCTCTTTTATTGTTCAGTGAGATAAATCTTGACAAACAGAGAAAAACTTTGTGAAATCCTCCCCCCCTTGCTGTGAGTGACAGGTGATTTACATATCTCGTGCTCTAGCCTAAGAGACGTGCATTATTTTTTAATTTCTTCCCACTCCTTTCTTCTGCTGCTCTGCCATTGGATTGGATGTTCCACACCTCAGCATAATTGGGCATGCTGAAGTCATGTGGTTACTTTCCTGTCTTTTCACTGGATGTTAGAGATCATAGCAGAAGTTCAGTGTAAGAAATACACAGGAGAAAATGCATATTGACAAGGGGAGTGTAGAGGTGGACGGGGAGTCTACTGACATCAGGACTCCACCCACCAAGCTCCAGACAACAGACCCACCCACAGAATCTGCAGTTTTTCGGGTCTCATAACAGACAGAGGGGAGACATTTGACAGGTAAAGATACATGCAGGAGGCATGTATATCCTTTAAAGATAACCCCTATGGCAGTAGTTTAGAAAGGATGACATTGGGTTTACATCCACTTAAATAAAAATGTCATACTTACCTCCACTGTGCAGTGTGTGTCCCTTGGCAGCTCTCTTCCCCACATTAGGTAACCCCCTGGGAGAAGCGCTCTCCCGGGGGGTTACCTTGCTGGCGCACTCCCGAGTCCAGAATTTGGCGTCCATAGACTCGGCCCTGCCCCCCCAGCGGGCGTATCATTGGATTTGATTGATAGCAATGCTGCCATTGGCTCCCGCTGCTGTCCATCTATCCAATCAACAGCCGAGAACCCTCTAGCCGAGAGACGGTGCGTCCCTGTGGGACATATTCGAGAGTTCAGGTAAGTAAAACGGGGGGGGGGGGGGGGGGGGGGGGGCTGGGGGCATTAAGGATGCATTGAGCTGAAAAAACATTTTCCGCTATGTTATTTTTAGTGCACATCTGTATATTCTTTACCATGATGGAAAGTAAAATTGAGGAAAATCGGGTATTTTTAGTAAAGCTAAAAAATGCCCTTGTCTTCAGCTTTCATAAGAGTAATAATGTTTTCCATTGAATTAAACCTTTTGCTATTGTACACTTATAGCTTTAGAAATTTAACTTTTTTTTTTTTTTTTTTTTAATAAATAAAATTTAGCCAAATGCATCAACATATACAGTATGTTGCAACTCTCCAAAATATAGCAGAGTATCTTATAGAAACCTGATATTTTACTGCCACAACTTCTACAGCTCAGATCGACTGGAAGTGGGAGCGGGTACCTGTCAAATTCAGGTACCCCCCCAAAAAAGTGCCAGGCATCATCCTGGTACCAGGCGGTCAGCTCTTCAGGGATAACAACCGATGCGGCTAAGAGCGCCCCCCCCCCTCCCTGCGAGTTCACGCAGCAAAGAAAACGCACACGTAAGTCGCGCCCGCATATGTAAACAGTGTTCAAATCATACATGTGAGGTATCGCCGTGATCATCAGAGCGAGAGCAATAACTCTACCACTAGAGCTCCTCTGTGACTCTAACCTGTCGCCATTCCACGAGTGTGCGCAATTTCAAAGCATGACATGTTAGATATCCATTTACTCGGCGTAACATCATCTTTTACATTATACCAAAAATTTGGCTAAGTTTACTGTTTAGTTTTTGTATATTTTTGATTTTATTTGCGTTTTAAAAGACCACTGCACAAATATATGGGGGTTCTAAATAATTTTCTAGCAAAAAATACGTCTTTTAACTTGTAAGCAACAAATGTCAGAAATAGGCTTGGTGATTGGTCAAATTTCAGAGCATGTGTACTACTTTTGTTTGCCTTTTTTCCTTTTTTTTTTTTTCTTTTTTTTGTGCAGTTAAAGTTTTTTTTGTAGCTAATTTTTGTTTTTTAGTTTTGGATCGAGTGGGAAAGGATTAGAACCCCTGTTGGGTTTTACTGCTACCTGGTGCAGTTGGAGTGCTTTCTCCTCACTTCCTGTTCTGATGACACCGCTTTATCAGACAGGAAGTGAGGGGAACTCTTTAACAGCAATACAGAGGAAAGTACAGGTGCTGTCAGAAGGGAAAGGCTAAAAGCTCTATCAGTTTTTGTAGTGTTGTCTGTGTGTCTCTTTTTGCTAATTTTCCCTTGCTCTTAGAGGGGGGGGGGGGTCGGTCACTAGGACAGGAAGTGAGGGGACATCTCTCACAGGGCCTCAGAGATAGCAGTAAGGCTTGGTTCACACTAGTGCCAATTTTCATGTGACTTTGGACATATAAACTCACATGACAAGTCGCTGCCCATTGACTTCAGTGGCACTTGTTCCAATCTATGCAATTTTAAAGTCGCAGCGACTTTGAAAATTTTCCTGCACTACTTTGATGCAGCTTTCTTGTGACTTGAGTACCAGAGAGTGTAAAGTCGCACTCAAAATCTCTGAGTCTCGCTAGTGTGAGTTCGAACTTTTGCTAAATCCGTCCCAAACTAGAAAAACAATTTTGCTTATAGATACTCTAATGCATTAATCTGGAAATTTGTAATTTTTTTTTTTTTGTTTTTTTGCAGATGTTTAGGATGGGAGTAATGTGTGTGTTTTGTGTCTCTTACCTGCAAGTGTATATGATTTGGCTTGCTTTGGCAGTTATGCATAACTTTTGGACTTTTTGGATTTTGGCTTCTGAAGGATTGTGAATATTTTATTCAGTTTAATAAAACTTGGTCTGCCATAGTCAAATTTAAAAACCATTTGCTTTTTATAGTTGTTTGAGCTCACAAGGTAGGTTTATTTGACACGTATGGTCCCAGGAACATTTTTTATTGTTTACTGATCAGTGCAGGGGGCGTTTTTTATTTTTTTGCATAGCGGGATGTGAAAATGCCGGACATTAAGAAGACCTTTGGTCTTTATGTAGAAGGATCTTCGGGAATTAGAACCTTTAAAGCATGACGCTTCACTATGGCACAAGACTGAGAGCTTGTTTCTTGCAGCAAGTGGGGGAAATCTTCTTCTCATTTTCCAGAACATCAACGGCTGCTTTAAATCAACTGTTTATAGACCCTCCTCTCCTTCTGCTCAGCAGTTCCTGTTCTCCATTTATTTAGTGCTTTGACATTGTACATGACATCAGTTATTCTGAACTCAGTGCCAAGGTCTCTTTATATTCAATTAGCTGTGCTTTGCTTTGTAACTGGCTCATCTGGGTGTGGAAAACAGCAGGCGTTACACAAAATGTACGGTTTAATTGGGCTTAAATATTAGGGCTGCGCATCTTCACTGTTCTCGTGATTTAATTTGATTATCCTGTCCACGATTCGATTCTTGGATATTATTATTATTATTATTATTATTATTATTATTATTATTATTATTATTTATTATTATTATTATTTATTTATTTATTTATTTTTTTCTCCCAGAGGCAGAGGGGTTGCTGGGATCAGGCAGAAGGACGGATCGAGTCAGGGGCAGAGGGGTGGTTGGGATCAGAGGCATCAGGCAGATGGACGGTGGGCTCAGAGAGATCAGGCAGAGGGGTGATGGTAGTGGAGGGATGGGATCAGTGACACTGGGACTTACCTGCTCTCAGTGTCAGTCAATTCCCCCCCTCCTCCATGATGCTTAGTGTGTCTTCCCCCTTCCGGTGCCTCCAGTGAAGGCTCGCCTCATGTTGGGTCTCCTCGAGCCCCTCCCACTGCACTGTACTGGCTGTCAGCTCATCAGCTGACTTTCTTCTTCAGTGAAGGGGGCTTTAGTCACCATGCAGGCTCTGCCTCTGGGCTTCTCCCTGAGAAGCAGAGCACTGCACGGAGCAGAATGACAGATGACATCACCAACAATCGGTTCGACCGACTAGCAGCATTGCAATTGTCCGAAATGCGATGCATCGATGCTGCGATTTTATATTCAACACCCCTATTAAATACTCTGCCATGATGATGTACATTTTAAAACGTGTGTGAATTTACAATGTCAGAATTATTGAGGTGTTCTGATTTTTAAAGAGCGGGGACTTATTCAAACAAAAAAATGTAATATTGCTTTTAACCATTTCAATACCAGACACTTTTACCCCCTTCCTGCCCAGGCCAATTTTCAGTTTTCAGCGCTGTCACACTTTGACAATTGCGCAGTCATTCAATGCTGTACCCAAATGAAATGTTTATCATTTTTTTTTTTCACACAAATAGAGCTTTCTTTTGGTATTTAAAGTGGGGTTGCGACCAAAAAACAAAAAGGGGCTTAAAAATCATAAAAATAAAAAAAAAAATAATGGAAAAAAAATTTTTTTTATCACCTCTAAATGCCTGTTGCTAGGTGGTCCCTCGTAGTCTGCCACCTTCATTGCCCGGGCTAAACGTCACTTCCTGTAGGCAACGCACAGTCATCTGGGACCTGTCATGTGTCCCAGATGAGTGAGCGTCGAATCACGGCGCATGGCGCCGCTCGCGCATGCGCAGTGGGTGCCCGGCTGTGAAGCCACAGCCGGGTTCCCACATTAAGAATGCCGGCGTCGCGAGCGGAGCGGGGAATGAGGGGGGGTCTTGTTCCCCCGCATCGCTGGACCCCGGGACAGGTAAGTGTCCGATTATTAAAAGTCAGCCGCTGCAGTATTTGTAGCTGCTGACTTTTAATTTTTTTTTTTTTTTGGCCGGCCCTCCACTTTAATCACAATTTAAATTTAATTTTTTTTGCTTTTTTTTTTCTTTGTTTCTGTTATTATTTTGCAAATCTTTCTTCATAAATTTAAACCAAAATGTATTCTGCTACATTTCTTGGTGAAAATAACTCAAATCAGTGCATCTTGTGTAGGGCTCCGTATCCAGCCATCCGCTTGCTCAGCAGGGATCGATCCGTTGATCCCGCTGAGCCGGCGGATGACAAGTCCATCTCTGCACTCTGTGCAGGAACGGACCTTTCAGAGAGACCGCTCTCCTCTATGGGGGGATTGGATGATTACGGACCGCCTGTCTGTTTTCATCCAAACTGATCCGCTAGACGGATGGAAAATAGGACAATACAAATATCCCCTAAATCAGTGGTTCTCAACCCTCTCCTCAAGTATCCCCAACAGGCCATGTTTTGGGAATTTTTTTTAAGCCACTTCCACACGGGGTGGATCCGCTCAGCTAATTATTTTTAATTATTATATTTTATAGTTTTAATTTATTAATAGTTTAAAAAATAGAAGTGGAAAAAAATAAAAATATTCACAGCCAGCTGCCCACTGCGTATGCGTGAGCCACGTTGTACTTTGTGAATGGTCCCACAGTCTTTTGGGAGAACTTCATGCCTAGATGATCTGAGTGGAAGCTGGTACCTGTCAGAACTAGGTACTTGCTCTACCCCCCCCCCCCCCCCCCCAGAATGATATGCCAAACAATGCTTGGGGGGGGGGGGGGGGGGAGAGGAGGGAGCCCTGCTGTGATGTCATGGGCTGTGGCTGGACTCCCGGAAGTGGGAACTCTCCTACTGCCCCGGCGACGGGAAGAGGAGGAGGGAGCCCTGTGGTGATGTCACGGGCCGCGGCTGGACTCCCGGAAGTGGGAACAGGATACCTGTCAAAGACGGGTATCCTGTCCCCCCTCCCCCCCGTAAGGTGCCAATTGTGGCACCAGAGTGGGAGAGGAGACAAATGAGTGGAAGTTCCACTTTTGGGTGGAACTCTGCTTTAAGTAGCTGATTTTGTATGCAGTCCTGTAAAGTCAGGTTTGGTCTGCCTTTTTTTTTTTTTTTTTTTTTTTTTTCTTCTAATGGGCTGCCTCATTAACTAATAGGGAGTCTTGGCAGGGGTAGGCTCAAGTTTTTACAGGAAATGTCCCAGGTTTGCAATTTAACTCAGCTGTATGTATGTATATGTATATCTCTCTACTGATCTTTCTGGTAAGTGAGTGTTACTGAAGGTAACTTTTTACCGATGCTTTTTTAATATACCTATTTTAAACTGCCAGGTTTACTTTGAAGAGCAGACCATACAAGGGTTACATTTACAATTCCAACCTGCACAGTTGTGAGACACGGGGGTCCTTATATTTTACATTTCTTCCACATGTTTCTGACTGTTGAAATTAGGATTTTATTTTTATTTTTTTTTTTTTTCTGCAGTTACATTTGGGCTAAGTTATGAATACATATAATACTTGGAAAGGTTTTTAGGGTTATTTTATAATGTAGAGCTGTTGAAACAATTTCAAATAAATAGTTTCATACTATTTATATATCATGAACATACTATATGTAAGATTCGTTTATATCTTTCTTGGTCCCTTTAAATCTAAAAATAAGCAATGAACACATTTATCTGTTACATTGTGACTGGAGAGCAGCTGACCCCTTCCCATATGATGTGTTACCATTGTGCTTGGTTCATACAGGGTCAGAGCAGGAAGTGGGAGGGGAGCACAGGCAGGAACTGAAATTTGAACAGGAACTGAAATGTATTTGGGGTGGGGAATGGGGGATACGGGGGATAAAGCATATTGTTACAGGGCTGTGGTTGTGGTGAAATTTGGTTGAGGGTATACTATACTATACTATACTATATATATTGGATATGCATATTGCCTTTTAATGATGTTTGGGCTTTTGACTTATTAATGTTAAAGATCTGAAAGGGACACAGTTGTGATATATATATTTTTATTTTTTTTTATTTTTTTTAAGGGCACATATTTTTGGGCTCACCAGTGCATGGAGGCTTCAGCATTCCAAGGCATATACAGAGTATTCATATAGCTCATTATAAGCATTAGACTCATTATAAGCTTAGAATCGTACACATTATTCACATTAAGAGGGCTTTCACACCAAGCCGCCCATAGCATCAGTGGTAAAATGCGTCTTACCGTCAGATTTGCTGCGCATTTCGGCCACTTGCGGGGTGCTTTTACCCCTTGCTAGCGGCCGTGAAAGGGTTAAAACCGCCCGCAATAGCGGAGTTTTGCCGGCGGTACTGCAGCGCCGCCCCATTGATTTCAATGGGGAGCGGTAAACGCACCGCTCCTTCACCGCTCAGCAGCTGCTGACTTTTAATAATCGGACACTTACCTGTCCCAGGGTCCAGCGATGCGGGGGATCGAAGCCCCCCCAATTCCTCCGCTCCGCTCGGTGGCGCCGGCATTCTTACTGTGGGCACCCGGCTGTGGCTTCACAGCCGGGCACCCACTGCGCATGCGGTGCTGCGTTCCGTGATATGCCGCGCAGTCATTTGGGACTTGTCACGTGTCCCAGATGACTGCGCCGAGGGGAAGTGATGTCAGTGCCCGGCACTGAAGGAGGCAGACTACGAGGGACCCCCTAGCAACAGGCATTTAGAGGTGAGTGAATTTTTTATTTTTTTTTCTAATTATTAAATTTTCATTTTATTTTTTTTTTTTTTTTTTTTTCTTTAATGAATTTTAAGCCATTTTTTTTTTTTTTTGGTGGAAACACCACTTTAAGAAGGAAAAATTATTAAATTTTATTATTAAAAAGTAAATATGATATCTATTTACTAATGCTAGCAGCATAAGGATTAAAGTGCAGCAACCCCCCCCCCCCCCAAATGCTTACCTGAGATCATCTCAATGCAGCGGTATTGCAGGAGAGACTCGGCTCTCCCTCCTCATTGGCTGAGACAGCAGCAAAACCCCATTGGCTCTCGCTGCTGTCAATCAAAGTTAGTGAGCCAATGAGGAGATGGAGGGGGGGTGAGGCAGGGCCATGGCTCTGTATCTGAATGGACACAGGAAGCTTTGTCTCGGGTGCTCCCATAGCAAGCTGCTTGCTGAGGGGCACTCAACAAGAGGAAGGGGCCAGGAGCGCGGAAGAGGGACCAGAGAAAAGAAGGTTCTTCGCTGCTCCTGTGCAAATCCACTGCACGAAGCGGGCAAGTATGACAGGCATGTTTGTTATTTTTAACAAAAAAAAAAGACTTTAGAATCACTTTAACCACTTGCCGCCCGCCTATTGTGAAAAGACGTCGGCAAAGTGGTTGTAAAATCCTGACAGGACGTCATATGACGTCCTCAGGATTTTGAGCCGATGAGCCACCCCGCAACTACGATCTTGGTAAGGAGTCTCCGACGGAGACTCTTTACCACTTGATCAGCCGTGTCCAATCACGGCTGATCACAGTGGAAATAGGAAAAGCCGGTGACCGGCTTTTCCTCACTCGCGTCTGTCAGACACGAGTAGTGGAGAGCCGATTGGCTGCTCCTCTGACGGGGGGTCTGTGCTGATCGATTATCAGCGCAGCCCCCCCCCCCCCGAGGATGCCCACACTGGACCACTAGGGACACCACCAAGGATGCCCATCACAAGGTATGCCACCCAAGACCACCAGTGATGACACACAGTGCCCACAATGGATGCCAATCAGTGCCCACAATGGGCATCACTGATTGGCATGCATTGTTTGCCACTGATTGGCATCCATCAGTACAAAACAATGCTGCCTATCAGTGGCAAACAATAATGCATGCCTATCAGTGCCCATCCGTGCCGCCTATGAGTGCCCATCCGTGCGGCCCATCCGTGCCCATCAATGCCAGCCCAGTGCCACTTCATTGGTGCCCATCAGTGCCGCCTTATCAGTGAAGGATAAAACGTACTTATTTACAAAGTTTTGAAACTGAAACAAAAAAAACATATTTTTTTTCAAAATTTTCGTTTTTTTTTTTATTTGTTTAGCAAAAAATTAAAACCGCAGAGGTGATCAAATACCACCAAAAGAAAAAGCTCTATTTGTGAGAAAAAAAATTATAAAAATCATTCATTTGGGTACAGTGTAGTATGACCGCGCAATTGTCATTCAAAGTGCAACAGTGCTGAAAGCTCAAAATTGGTCTGGGCAGGAAGGTGTTTAAGTGCCCTGTATTGAAGTGGTTAAAAATAGTGTTGATTGAGAGTTTATTTCAGATTCAGTCCCGGTTCACCCTGAAGCGAATTAGATCCGAAACCCGAAAGGCATAGTTTTGCATGTCATCTGAAAAAACAGAAAAAGGGTCCCGTGCGAGTAGTGCAGGTTTGGTGTGAATTTTATCTCCAGCTATGCCTAGTCCTCTCAGAAATCACATTCATTTGCATTAGAATTGCACCTGTCACAACAGAAATTACACTGTGAAATCGCATCAGATTCGCAACGCTTCAGTGTAAGCCGAGATTTGAAGTGGAACTTTACCCATAAAACTTGATAAAAAAAAAATAATGTTCTTTAGCAAGGAACATACATTCCACATTAATAATTATGCTACCAAGTGTGTGCTGTAACTTGCTTCCAGCATTGCTCCTGTTTCTTTTTGCTGGACGCTGCCTTTTTGCTGAAGCCCAGAGCCCCTGAACAGCAGTAAATCATAAAGCGGAACTAAACTCATCGAATTAACGTTTTAAAAAAACAGCAATCCCAGCATTCCAGAATGTAACCAACTGTCACATTTGATTGTTTCCTCAACCAAACTGTCAAACCATCAAATTGCTGGTGTCATGACTGATCACATGTGCAGCACCATGGCATTTGCAGATCAAACAGAAGCAGTTTCCTTTACTGTAAAGGATAGGAGAGTTTAATTTCGCTTTAAGGCTGTCAGCAGATCAGATTCTACAAACTAGTCAGTGCCTAAAAATAGAGAGAAACTGAGCATGTGCAGAGCAGGGTGGGACGGTGTATTACTGGATTTTTAAAGTGATATTAACCACTTCCGGACCGCCCGCTGTATATATACGTCGGGCCTTTGACGTTAAATACCGTTGTTAGGGCAGCAGATATTTTCTTCAACAGCGTGTGGTCTGCTTTGAGATAAAAGTGGTCTCCGCAGTGGATTCGCCACAAGATCACTTTTATCTGCGGCAGAAGAGGTGCCCACCCCGCTGCTTACCGGAGCCGTCGGCAGCGGCGGGACACTACTTCTGCCCAATGGCCTTAAAGGGACAATTAAAAAAAAAAAAAAATATTTATAAATTTTTTTTTACTGCTTTTAAGTGTAAATGTGAGATATAAGGGCTTTTTAACCCCAGATCTCACATTAACCACTTGCCGCCCTCCCGCTGCAGATGTACTGCGGCAAGGTGGCTCGGCTGCGCAAATTGCCGTACTGGTATGGCAATTCGTGCACTAGCTTTCGTGTGCTCCGATTGGCCAGCGGGACGGAGCCAATCAGCGGGTCCAGGGGACTTGAAGTCCGCCGACCGCCTGCGATCGTTCCCTGCAGAGACAGAATGGGGATCTGCCGAAGTAAACAAGGCCAATCTCCGTTCTGTCAGGGGATGACACTGAGATCTGTCTTCTCTGCGTGTTTCCCCAGTCACACAGTCCCCCATACAGTTATTAATCACAAACGGAGAACACATTTAACCCCTGGATCGCCACTGATGTTAACCCCTTCACTGCCAGTGTCAATCAAAAAACTCACGAATCGGATCGTTCCTCTGATCAGAGTCACGGATCGGATCATTTTTCGGATCAGCAAATAATAATTGAATTTGCAAAAACCTGTGAAAATTCCACCACCATATAGTCCCCACTGTAATATCCACAATCTCCCCCACTGTAATATTGGCTGAGCATGGCTGGGTACGGCTTAGCATGGCTGGGTATTACCGAGTATTGCAGAGTATGGCTGGGTAGTATTACCGAGTTTGGCAGGGATGGCTGTGACTGCAATTGTCACAGAGCAGCGCTGTGGGCACTACAGATCCAGCCGAGGCCGTGGATCGCGGCATTTGCCGATCCGAACAGGGTGACCCGTTCGGATCACAGATCGGTGACGATCTGTTGCACCCCGAGTCAATAGTACAATGTCGGTGAATATTTTTAGCACTGATCACTGTAATAATGTCACTGGTTCCCAAAAATTTTTCTAAAATGTCTGGTGTTCGATCTGTCCATCCGCAATGTCGCAGTCCCACTAAAAATCTGCTGAGGTGATTGGTGAAAGCACATCAATCATTGGAAGTTCAAATAAGGAGGACTATACACTTATTATATTGATCACTGGGACAATTCGTTCATTACATTTTTTAGCTTGGCTTATTGATTTATTCACTTTTTGTCAATTATTTATTGTTATTAATTAAAGTGGTTGTAAACCAGTTTTAAAAAAAATCCCCCCAAAAAAAAAAAAATCTGCAAGACCAAGGCATAATGAGCTAGTATGCATAGCATCATAGCCCCCGCAACAGTCCTTGTTCACCGCTCCGGCGGCCAACATCTCCCTGGGGGGGTTACTTCCGGGTATCGCGGCCCCATGCTGTGATTGGCCAGAGCCGCGATGATGTCACTCCTGCACATGCGTTCGGGAGCCAACTGAAACAATGGCACGTATGTGGCATTGCTTCAGTTTGCTTAAGTGCGCATGTGCCAATGACGTCTGCACATACAGGGATATTTCCTAAACTGTGCAGGTTTAGGAGATATCCAGCATAGCTACAGGTAAGCCTAATTATAGGCTTGTCTGTAGTATAAAGTGGTTGTAAAGACTTTACAACCACTTTAAGGTTCATGCTTGATTACACAATAAATCATTAGAGGAATTGCGCAAGACTGCATTACTATTAATGTGTCAGCAGTAACGAGCGTCACGCGATGGCATTACGGCGCAGGCGCGAGATCGGGAGGTGCATGCTGGTTAACCAGCTGCACCAATTCCCAGAGATAGATACAGGAGGGCTTCAAATGCCCACAGTGGAGATGGACCCTGCCTGCTTATGAGATCCAGGTAATTTTTTATAAAAGTTTTAAACAAAAAGGACTACTGCCATAACACTATCTATAGCAGGGGTCTCAAACTCAAATTGCCTGAGGGCCACAGGACAAGTTTTCACATCCAGTGGGGGCCGCATGCAGTGTTGCCAACCGTCAGTATTTTTACTGGCAGCCAGTAAAAAATGGGCACTTTTCTCCTGCCAGTAAATGCCAGTGACAGAAAAAGGTTACCTGTAAAAAATATGTCTGTGACGCTTGGCCTGGCGAAGACCATTTAAGTGCCTTCTACAGTGTGTTAGGACATCGCTGGCAGGTGATGGGTCTGGAGGAATCAGTGCCTGAGCATTTTGTGTGATGTCATGGCGCAAGAGAGCTGAGTCGAGCTGCTGGAACCTTGTGTGAGCAAGGCAAGCTGGGAGCGGGACTGTCAGTGCTGTTTGAACTGGAGTGGACTAAAGGGACCATCTGGCATGGAGAGAGACTGTCACTGTGACTCGGGAGGGGACGTGTCATGTTGGTGAGGTGTCATCATCTGTGCTGCTGCACACTGCTGTCAGTGTCGCAGTGAGAGTCAATTTCACGTGTGTGTGCGCCTGCCCATTTTCACTTCTTGTCCTCCTGAGCTACTTACTTACTAGTAAATCTTTCGTATTTACTATCGTAAATAAAAGAAGAACTTTTTTTTGCCTTAATATCTACCTTAAATCACATTGCTAATTGCATTTTATACTTGGTTGTAGCCTAAATACTAAAATGTGCGCTTTAAAATTGTAATTTTGTAACTTTTGGAAATGGCAGTAAAAACTTGGCTGTGCCAGTAAATGTTGGGTGTTGTGTCAGTAAATTTTAATCTGGTAGGTTGGAAACACTGGCCGCATGCAAACTTTCCTTTCCCCCAGCATTGGTGTCTGCGGACGCCCTATTAACCCCCAGCATTGGTGTCTGCGGACGCCCTATTAACCCCCAGCATTACCCCTTACACTCCACAAATCCCCCCCCCCACTTCACACAAATACCCCCCTTACACTCCACACACACACACACACACACACACACACACACACACACACACACACACACACACACACACACACACACACACACACACACACACCCTTTTCACAAATGTCATGTAGGTGAGGTGCTGCAAAGATGGGGGCGGAATTTTTAACGATGCCCTAACAAGTCTGCTAAACAAATCTTTATGTGCTATTCTTCCTGGAGGGCCTATTTAGCTAGCTAAATGTTAAGAAAAATTCTGCACCCATCTTTGCAGCAGTGGCCATCCTTGAAAACATCCGCCCCCTTCATGTTAAATTCCGCCCCTCACCTACAAGAATGTGCCCTGCCACAATGTGACTAAAAAATGTCTTCAGTCGGCGATTGTGCGCAGGCGCCGTCTCGCAGATACAACAGCTGATTGTACAGTCAGTTGTGATATTAGGTACGACGCATGCGCAGTTCGTCCCGGGCACTATTCAATAGCAGACACTTATCGCTAGAACTAGGTGGGCGGGGCGATGCATCATGCGGGGAGAGGAGACTGAGAGAGAAAGCTCCCTGCCGCTGTGTACTGACGTATGTCACACCCGCCTAGGATCGGCACTGCCTGTGGGCCTTTTCTAACCGGTCCGCGGGCCGGTACTTTGAGACCCCTGATCTAAAAAGGGCATATTAAGTGGAGCAAGTTAGATTTATTTTTTTATTTTTTTTTAAGACTACAATTTATTTGGGGAACTGGAACTCTGCTTTAAGTGGTTAAATTTCTTGTTTGTTTTTTTTAAAGAAAAACAAAAAAAAGTTATACTTGCCTGCTCTGTGCAGTGGTTTAGCACAGAGCAGCCCCAATCCTTTTCTTCTTGGGTCCCTCGCTTGTGCTCCTGGCCCCTCCCTCCTGCCGAGCTTGCTATAGGGGGCACTAGAGCCGAGCCGCTGCTCTGTGTGTTCATTCAGACAAGGAGCTGCGGCTCGGGCCCCACCCCCTCTCTCTCTCCTCATTGGCTCACTGACCTATGACTGCAATGGGAGCCAATGGCACCTGCTGTTGTCTCAGCCAATGAGGAGGGAGAGTCCCAGGACATCGTGGCTTTCATGCAACGTTGCTGGTTTGAGATGGGGCACATGTAAATATTAGGGAAGGGGAGCTTTTTATGGTAATGCATAGAATGCTTTTAAGATTAAAGCGGTTCGGCACCCATTTCATTTAGTAAATCTCTTTGCCTTCCAAATCAGGCAAAGAGTACTAAATGAAATGGTTTTTTTTTTTTTTTTTTTTTTTTTTACTTACCTTGTAATTGAAGACTTCCGGTCTTCTCTCTCTGCGGCGGCAGGCGGGGTCTCTGCGTCGATCGTCACGCCGCACTGTCTCCTGGGATCTGGTGTCATTGATCCCAGGAGTCAGTGCGGGCATCTTCCGAAATCTCGCGAGATTTCGGCCACATCTTCCGAAATCTCCCGAGATTTCGGCCACATCTGCCGAAATCTCGTGAGATGTCGGCAGATGTGCCGTTACTGCGCACGCGCGAGTAACGGCGGTGCATGCTGGGCCATCAACAGTGCCTGTGGGGTTTCACATGCCCACAGGCAAGATGGACCCCAGCAGACAAGAAGAAGACAAGAAGAAGATGAAGATAAAAACCGGCGGCGATCGAGATCATGGAACAGGTAAGTCCCCCAATTGAGCTATATGCCCTTGGCATATAGCCCAAAAAAAAAAAAAAAAGTGTGCAGAACCGCTTTAAACTTTCTGCCTTTTTAGAACCACTTTAAACCATTTAAAGTTCAATTGCAACCTGCAAAAGGGGCCAGCCTGAGGTGATATAGCTTGACTTAATTTTCTGACTAAAGTTCCACTTTAAAAAGCAATAGCAATGTTTTTAGTATAAATAAGATATATGTTTCTGCAAAAAAAAAAAAAAAAATACACACACTGTATATAGTCTTCCTTGCTCTCGTTTTCTACCAACTATTCTAAGCTGCTGTAATACACAATGCATGAAATACAATAGGGCTGCAACTAATGATTATTTTCATAATCGATTAGTTGGCCGATTTATTGTTTTGAATAATCGATTAATCGGATAATAACCTTGTGGCGTATAATTTAGTTAATATGTAAAGTTTTAAAAAAAAAAAAGGCAATTTATTCTTTAATATCTCTATACAGTGGTAAATATAAATAACCAACTATATGGTTAGGGAGAAAAATATTGTATCCACTCTAAGAATAACAGACAGAAGAGATATACTTTTTCTTGGCCAATTAGTTGTTGGGCAGATTAAAAAACACAAATTGCTGCAAAAACACATTTTTGTTGCTTTTCTGCAGCTTCTCCATTGAAGTATATTGAACCAAAAAAAGCACTGTTTTGCATTAAAAAAAAGTCCCTGACCCTTTCCAAACAGCAGCGGCTGAAAAAAGCATAGATGTGAACATGTCCCATAGGAAACCATGTAAATAAACCGTAGTGCGTTCGTGCAAAAAGCACCAAAAAACACAAAGGTGTGAACCAGGCCTGAGACGTTTAGTAAATAATGAGGGTTAAAAAAAACTAAAATGAGTACAAAAAAAAGCAGATAATCACTACTGTAGGGGTTTATTTTTTTACTGTAGAACAGTGAAAGTAATATTTACAGTAGTGAGTAGCGATTATTTGCTCTTTTTGTACTATAAAGGACTAATTTTTTTTTAACCCCATTATGTTACTGGCCGATTAATCGATTATAAAAATTAGTAATCGATTAATTTCATAATCGATTAGTTGTCGATTAATTGATTAGTTGTTTCAGCCCTAAAATACAATGCTAAATGCTAAGTTGAGGTTATCCCCCATTCACATAATTATAAATCTTCACACATGACGTGCAAGTGGATGTGTAACTCAGTAATGCCGCCAATAAAAAGGAACAAAAAAATAGCAAAGTGCTATTAATGTTCTAATATTTAGAGAACATTTAGTGTAAAGTTTATTCAAAATCTAATAAGATTCCAAGTCCATAGTGCAATAATGTATTAGTCTGGTGACCTACACTTGCATACTATACCCCTTTTAAAAAAGGGGTAAATGCCTCAAAATTGGTTGTCTGCCTGATGTTTGTTATTGGCTCACACATTTCAGTTTGGGTGTGCTATGTTTTCTGTCTGTGACAGGACAGGAATGGGAGTTATTACCACTGGGGCAGAAAGACCTGGGCAGCAGTAATAACATCTTACTTCTTCCATGATCTATTGAAGATGTTTTTGTATTTGTCTGTGTTGCCCTTGGAGAGATTTCTTATACTGACAGAAAGTGTGTGGTGGGGGGGGGTCTCACTCTGTAACAATATTTTTTAATGTGGGTTTCTTTCCAATAAAAAATAAGAGAACACCCAGGCATGTGTCTCTTGATTTGGAAGCTATGAAACCTTGTTATCTAAAACAGAAATATATAATAACTTTAGTAGTGTACAGGTTATGGAAGGCCAGCAAAAAGAGGTGAATTGCGGAGGTTAGGTGCTGAGACCCGACTATTCATCTAGCTACATAGGAAGTGCCAAGACAGGTCTAATGAGGCCTGCTGGCCTAGGAATAGCGTCACAGACTCAGGATCTCTTCCGAAATAAACCATGAAACATTGCTTCTGTAGTTATCTACAATTATCAGTAAATGTATCCGAAGTTCCAAGATCAGCAAAAAGAGGTTATCGTAGCAAATGAAAGAAAGGAAAAGTAAAAGGGTAAGAGAAAATCAGTATAAAAAAAAAAAAAAAAATAAGAAGGTAAGTCTTCCTCTTGGCCAGGAGTCTACCCAACTTGTCATGGTCACATAAATCTTGGAGCTAGGCTCAGAACGGAGGTTGTACCTAACATATCCAAGGGTTCCAGATTCTCTCAAACAAGGAGCTTCTGCCATGGCTTTTGGCTACATATCAATACAGAAGTGAAGTCGCACCCCTGCGAGCCCAGAAGAGTGAGATCGGTCACTTCCATCTGAGGCTTCTGCCACATTTAACTTTGCTTGATAGAATCCTGACAGTTTTTAAAGAAAATCTTTTTTATTTTTTTATGAAGCATTCCACACTGTTCACCTCATTTTATCTATCTGAAAAATAAGACTTTGGAAAGTGCTTCTAATGCTGATAAAATAAAAATAATAAAGGGTCTAGTAAAGTAATGCTTGCCTAGATTTCATGTGTGGGATGACTTGGCCCCTGTTCACACCGGTGCGACTTGTCATTTTACAGATCAAAGTCGCATGGCAAGTTGCACCCTATTTCTGGCTAGGATATTTGGTGAGCAAGTAATTGGTGGCAAATGGGTCTATCGCTTCTCACATATGAAAAATATATATTTTGTGAAGGCCTAGTGTGCATTAACACGGCCCATACCCCTGAGAGAAGCTTAAACAGATAGACATAGAAAGTATATGCATATAAACAAAAGTATATTTTATTGGGGCAGTGAGCCCAAAAGATAATTAGGTAAATTGGGTAAGTAAGCATACAGTGTTACAAGAAATCAAGGCATATACATGAAAACGTATGTGACCATATACATGTACATAAAATGCAGAATTTGCACAACAACTTGCGATATTATCAAGGTCTTTCAGGAAAATGCTGACATGTTTCGGACGGACGTCCTTTTTCAAGGCAAAAACAGTTCCTGTGTTTGCTCAATAGTACTGTATAAAACAGAGTAAGGGCATTAGTATACAACATATTGTATTGATGAATATAGGGCCTGTCTTTAAACCACTAGGTGGTAAAGGTACTCACTTGCAAAACATTGAAGAAGAGGGCTCAAATAGCCCGGTGGGCTTGGGGTACAGAGGTATGGTCTCAGTACGTGCAGAAAGTATAAATTGGTTTAAGCTGTTAAAAGCAAACGGCTGCTGAACATTTGGTGAAGCTGCAAGATCTCCAGCCATGCACCAATGGATTGCAATGGCTATAGGTGCCTGGGCCAAAATGGTAAATGGCTACGGAATAAGATGGAATGGTATTACTATCATTTGAAGATCAAAGGGGTATATCATGCAGAGTAGATAGCATGAGATAGAAGAAGTTATATTACCTGATAAATGGAGGTCCTGTGGAAAGGTGCAGCAGAGCGCCGGCAGGGAAGTGCTGTGGTTAATCCCACCATTGCTCATGTTTAAATGTGTGTGGGAAGTGATGTCAGCTGAGCGAGCCAAAATTTGGGATGGATGTGCTCAGCTGCAGAATATTGATTAGGGCCAGGTAGGGGATGGTGGCTCAGGCCATGGAGTGTTTCCCCTTTAAACAGCTTAAACCAATTTATACTTTCTGCACGTACTGAGACCATACCTCTGTACCCCAAGCCCACCGGGCTATTTGAGCCCTCTTCTTCAATGTTTTGCAAGTGAGTAACTTTACCACCTAGTGGTTTAAAGACAGGCCCTATATTCATCAATACAATATGTTGTATACTAATGCCCTTACTCTGTTTTATACAGTACTATTGAGCAAACACAGGAACTGTTATTGCCTTGAAAAAGGACGTCCGTCCGAAACATGTCGGCATTTTCCTGAAAGACCTTGATAATATCGCAAGTTGTTGTGCAAATTCTGCATTTTATGTACATGTATATGGTCACATACGTTTTCATGTATATGCCTTGATTTCTTGTAACACTGTATGCTTACTTACCCAATTTACCTAATTATCTTTTGGGCTCACTGCCCCAATAAAATATACTTTTGTTTATATGCATATACTTTCTATGTCTATCTGTTTAAGCTTCTCTCAGGGGTATGGGCCGTGTTAATGCACACTAGGCCTTCACAAAATACCTATTTCTGGCTATGGAACCGTTCATATCGGCATGAGTTTGACTTGCACCAATTTTGAAAAGTTTCCTGCACTATTTTTGGCGATTTCATGTACAACTTGCATTGACATCTGTGCATGAAGTTGCACAGATGTTGGAAAGCGGCACATGAAATTGCATTGACTGGTGGCTTTAAAATCACGCTAGCGTGATTTAAAAGTCGCATTTGGTGACAACCGAGGCTTAAAGTGATACTAAACCCACAATGTTTAATTTACAATTCCTTCTATTTCTGTATATGGAAGATGGCACTGTAATTATTAAAAAAAAATTCAAAAAATGTAATCTAAGTACCCTTTTTCCTAAACGATATACGGCTGTCGCATGACTCGGCTTTGTCCCAGCCTGTCTGCAGGGAAACCTAAGCAGGAAGAGCTTCTAGTCCTGTGCTGCTGATCACATGTTCAAAATAAAACAAAAAACAGCCTTTGGAATACAGAATAAAAATACCAATGAACCGTTTTAAATTGTCATACAAATATATATTTGAAATCCAATCTTGATTATTTTTTTGGCAATACCATGATGTGAGTGGATTTCTGCCAGTCACAGGCTGTTCACACCCCTCCATCCTTTGTCTTATAAGAGGGAGGTGAAGCCTATATTAAGCTATGTAATATCCCACCCCCATTTTGTTTAGATGGTTAGAGGGCATGGAGGAGGAGGAGGAAGGGAGGGAGTGGGCTGTAATTTACCACTGTATACGCCCAAATGTGTGACTCTATAGTCACATGGGCTGCTCAGATGTGATGGGGAGGAAATGCTTAGCATAGAAACTCACTGAAAACTGAGCATGTGCAGAGTTGCCACCACAGCTGCAAAATCCCTAGTTGAAATGGGGACACGGACAGGAGATGGAGAGCAGCAGGATTAACCTGTTTTTTTGCAGAATACAGAAAACAAATCTCAGTGACTGAGTATGAACAGCATTTAATACTCCATTTATTGATAGTTTTTTATGATGTGGGTTTAGTGAAACTTTAATTGGTTCTTAGCATAACAACATTATCCAACCACATCACGATTCTCAACAAAGGTTCTTGGTCCATTTGGACTTCCACATCACAGTAACACACGTAACATGTATTACTGCATTGACTTGCCTTGTGTTAAAAAATAAATTGTCAGATTTTTGGCACGGTAGGATGTATTTGTTGCTCAACAATTTTAGTAGGCTGTGTTAGCGTAGTGTGTGCATCGCAAAGAAGTCCAGTGTACAAGGTGTTATAAGGAGTTGATGTAGAGCTCTACTGCTAAACGGGCAGATGAAGTGCTGTCGGGGCTCATTCACATGGGAGCGCAGATCTGTGCACTCATACACAGGGTCATGTTTATTCTCCTGGGAGGCACAGGTGGTCTCTGCAGCCAGTCTGTTAGATCAGTGCCAGGCTGATGATTGTATGGATTACTACGCACATCCCTGTGTGTATACCCGTGCAGGACGGATGCATGCCTCTGATCATAGACAGAGACTGCATTGGTCCACACACAAGTACAGACAGGGATGTGTGTGAAGATCTGTGCAGCCATCAGCCTGTCATTGATTTGAAAGTCTGGTTGCACAGCCCACCTGTCCCTCCCAGGGAGATGATCCCGACCCTCTGCTTTGGTGTACAGATCACACCACATGTGTGGATGAGCCTGTTCTAGAGGCTGCAGCTGCATGGGAGTTTTGTGTTGTACTTCTTTTTTTTTTTTTTTTTTTTTTTTCCTGATGCTTTCACATTTTTTTACAGCTGTGTTGCAGAGATTGTTCTGTGCAATAAGCGCCTATTCTCAGGTATGATCTGAGAATTCAGGAATTAAGGGGCTTCTGTCCCTTTAAATAGCCTTCAAGTTTGTCTTTCCTTGAATCGGTTTTATTTTCTTTAATGTGTTAATCCTGGTTTCTCTAGATAATAAGAGCTTTGTAGGCTGAAGAAAAAAGTCATGTTGCTTCTCGCCCCATGAAACTCTTCACTTGCCCTAATTTGCTCCATAGCAGCTTAGAAGAGACAGAAGAAGTTTCATTATCCTTGGAAGAATGTGTTGTGTGTTTAGGAACGTCTGCTGAATAATGTTTTGTTGAGGCTGAAAACCTTGACTTGAGAAGGAAGTGAAGTTTGTGTTTGTAACAACATAATGCCATCCTGGTGTGGATCCATGTGATTCAGTACAGTTTATTTCAGAAGAACCGGTGGGATTATCAGTAAACTCTGGGTTCCAAGTTTGGATCTGATACTTTTTAAATATCTTTGCGTCACTGATTGAAACCAAGCATACTGAAAGTGCTGTTAGAACTCCTCTTCTGCATATGTGTTTTTTCAATTAGTGACTCCAAAGCAGGGGTGCCCAACCAGTGGGCACCCCATGCATATATATATATGCATATCTGTTCTGCAGTGGTTACTGGGCTGCTTTCAAACTGATCCCCAGGTGCAGAGCAGTGCACCTGAGGGTTACCTGCACTGAGCCATAGGCCCCTTTCACACGGTCAGTCTGACCCAATTGGACACTCCATTCACCTCTAAGGAGTAGCAGATGTAAATGGACTTGTGTCTGTTCACAAATGCCTACCTCCAATCCGATCCGCAAATAATGGGGCTCTATAGAGTAGAGTGGGCTGCCATGCACCCACTCCGCTCATTGTTGCCCGCGACCGGTTACCAAGTTGCTTAGGTGGCCCTCGCTCTTCAAAAGGTTGGGCACCCCTGCTCCAAAGTATTAAATCCAGAGAGTCGGCATAATTGCCAGGGATCTTGAATTTTCAGGAGGAATTTGGCTTTTGCAAGCAACATATTTCATGACTGGTATCCTAATCAATAATCACTTGGGGATCACATTATTTGAAGTTGAAGTGCGGGTAAGGTACATCGTGATGTTTCATGCTGGTGGCTGCTGCTTCTTTCTTGAAAAATGTTACTTGGATGCAGCATCTGACAATGAGGACACTGCTGAAGTTCCAAACTGACAGTTGGGACTGGAGGTTCACATTCACAGCAGGTTACTCGCTGTGCAGTTCCTTCATTCCTAAGAATTCTTGTATTCCTTTCAAAGAATACAAAGCTTTGCAATTTCCACTTGTCCAATTACAGATCACCTTGTATTCTTTAAAAAGAATACAAGATGTTTTTATGAATGGAGGAATTGCAGATCAAAAAAACCCATTGTGATCATTGTGCTCCCATGATTTTTTTCAGTACTTAAAGCGGAATTTCACTCTCTAAATCAGAATTGACTTTTTTTTTAATCATTATGCTGATGGCATTAGTAAATAGATGGGGAAGTATATCATTGTAGCACACCCTCCTGTATGGATGCTTGACCTAAGGGCAGATGGATTCCTGGAAGTAAATGCCACATGAATCGTCTACCTTTACTCATGATGGCCACGGTCAGGAATTCCAAAGGGTATTTGTCAGTGATTCCTCTGCAAAATAAAGCATGGAGACATATCTGGATCGTTGATTGTGCTTTAAATATAAGGCTTCATGTACACTTAAACTACTTTGACTGCCGGCCCCGGGAAAATGCAAAATTGCACCTTTTGCAGCCGACGGTCAAAACATTCCTACCCTGAATGTGATTCTTCCACGTTCAGGGAAGGGAGGTTGAACCTCTCCTATGTGTACATGGACACATAGGTTTTATGGAGTTGTTTAGGTGCTTTGGCAAAAAAAAACCCAAAAGCTCCTAAACTCAAGTTTAAGAGCTGCTAGTGTAGATGGAGCCTAAAAATCAAGTACCGTATATACTCGAGTATAAGCCGAGTTTTTCAGCACATTTTTTTTGTGCTGAAAGTACCCCCCTCGGCTTATACTGGAGTCAAGCACTTTTCTGCAGCAAAAACAAAAAAATTCCGACCCGACTTTGGGGCCCCGTATCTCTGGGCCACTTGGTGCTAGGAACCCCAAATTTGGTGTGCCAATTTAGTAGACCTAGCACTAGAACATAACCAAAGAAGGGTTCCTAGCACTAAGTAGCCCTGAGATACGGGACCCCAAAGTCGGTTCAGAAAATGTCATTCTCTGCTGCAGAAAAGTGCTTGACATTTTCCGACCCGACTTTGGGGCCCCATAGCTCGGGGACACCTGGTGCTAGGAACCCCAAATGTGGTATTCAAACCCAGTGAAACTAGCACTACAACATATCCAAAGAAGGGTTCCTAGCACCAAGTGACCCCGAGATACAGGGCCCCAAAGTCGGTCAACTGTGTCCATCTGCAGCAATGTCATTTTGGGTCCAGAGACCCCAAATTTTGGCTGCAGCTAGGAAGAAACTAGGAACACTTAACTACCAAGTTTGAAGTTTGGAGGACCTATGGCTGCAAATAGGCACAGTGAGGCTGCAATTGGGCATTATTGACCCTCTTTTTCCCTTACAGTAGCTGCGCATTTCTCACCCTAGGCTTATACTCGAGTCAATACGTTTTCCCAGTTGTTTGTGGTAAAATTAGGTGCCTCAGCTTATATTCGGCCGGCTTATACTCGAGTATATACGGTAAATAGTGTTTTTGGTTTGTGGTGCTCAGATGCAATGTAGTTCCACTTCAATGTGTGACTCTTGGAACCCAGCAGACAGTAATCCGTTTTCCCTGCTTAGGAACTTGGGTGAGCAAAGAAAAAATATTCATTAGTCTGGCATCTGCTATTGTAAAGGTTTGGTTTATTTTACAGTTTATTACTTTTTTGTTCCTCCTAATTTTTTTTATAATTAATCTTGCTAAGAGGAATAGTGCTTGCAAATTTTAAGGATATCTATGGAGCAAGTTTATTATTATTCAGAATTTATATAGCGACAACCGTTATGCAGCGCTTTACAACATAAGGGCAGACAGTACAATTACTATACAACTTAATACAGTAGGAATCGGAGGGCCCTGCTCTGATTCCTATATGTGCACATTGGTTTGTATAGACATTGTAATGACTGTGATCTCTAGCAGTCTTCTATTGTCCTCAGCTTTTCTGTAGCATTACATTTTATGATATTGTGTGGAACCCCTTTTGATGTCATGAGCTGCACTTGAGGTCCCCTCTATCAAATAAGTTGACCAACTATCTATCCTTTTATTAAGCCTTCTAACCTCCTTCATCCTATTGTACAAAGATATTGATATGGAATAATGCAGATAAGAACCTACAACTTTCCTGATCTAGTTTTTTTTTGTTCTGAGAGAGAGTGGCTTGTAGTATTGAAGTCAAAAGTCAGCATTAAGGATGAGCTCAGGCATGTTCACAAACAGCACATGCGGAGCCCGCTAGGAAGTCGGCACTGCGGAGCGTTAATCACAAGCAGTGAGACATTGTCCCGATGCTCGGCTGCAGAGATCGGGAAATGTCTCACTGCCTGTGATTAGCGCTGTGCAGTGCCGACTTCATTTTCAGAAGAAGATCCACAATGGTAACCCCTGCATTTCTGTCATGACGTTTTTAATTAAAAATATACCTGTACTGATTTTTATAGAAGATTTTAGGGGTGCACCGCATAGAAAATTTGGTACCGAAAATGAAGGATGTACTAGGTTTAAAACCGAAAATTAGTTTTTAGAAAATATTTATATTTTTATATAGAATTGTATTATATTTGACTTTCTAATTAATATCAATTTAAATCAATATGAATTTATTGTTGCCCATTATTGGCACCTTTAGTGCAATAAAAGCTAAAGAAAAATGCAGTCTCTAACCATCTCTTGTATCATGTCCATAGTCTCTTATTTAAACTTAAACACACTGCTAATAGTATTAGCAACATTTTCATTCGGTGCACCTCTAGCAGACATGATACAGGAGATAGTCAGAGACCCCCACACATCATACAAGAGATTGGTGCAGCCTCACCAGTGTCTATCAAATGCAGCCTCACCAGTGCCTGTCAGATGCAGCCTACCAGTCAGATGCAGACTGCCTGTGCTCATCATGCAGCCTCACCAGTGCCTAAGACCATCAGATGCAGCAGCCTACCTATGCCTGTCATGCAGCCTCACCAGTGCGCGTGCCCATCAGATGCAGCAGCCTGCCTGTGCCCATCATGCAGCCTTGCCTGTGCCCATCATGCAGCATCACCAGTGTCTGTGCCCATCAGATGCAGCAGCCTGCCTGTGCCCGTCATGCAGCCTCACCAGTGCCTGTGCCCATCAGATGCAGCAGCCTGCCTGTGCCCGTCATGCAGCCTCACCAGTGCCTGTGCCCATCAGATGCAGCAGCCTGCCTGTGCAAATCATGTCAGACTAATCTGATTTCATTTCATTAAACTCTGTTTTAGACCAAAGTGACACAGTCTATAGTCTATCTTGGTTTCAGTAAAGAATTTGGTACAGTTCAACTTCCACATAATTATCTCTTTTAAAAGTTGTACAAGCTAGGACATAACCCTTGGATGGTTCAGTGAATGCACAATTGGCTAAAGGATAGATGCCAGAGTATAGTGGTAAATGGGGTTTATTCAGAATCGAGACCAGTCACTAGCCGTGTACCATAAGGCTCTGTTCCAGGCCTCATGCTAGTTAATATTTGTAAGTGGTACAACTAAAGACCTAGTAAGCAAGGTATATCTTTTTTGCTGATGACATAAAGGTGTGTATTATTTGTAACATGGAACATGATTTGGCAATGCCGGAAGATTGGTCAAAACAGTGGAAACTGACGTTTTCATATATCTAAATGTAAATAATGCACCTGGGGAAAAGGAATTATCTGATAGAATACGAAGTTGTGGATCCAGTGTTGGTTTAGAAATACAGAGGAAAAAGTGTGGTGCTTATTCCAGATGGTTTCAAAATGAGCAAACATTATGGCCATGCATTGGTAAAAGCGAGTAGAATTCTGGGATGCATCACTAGATGGATCTCTAGCTGATGGAAGAAGGTTCTGATTCCCCTATTAAAGTGGTTGTAAATGCTTTTGTGTGAATTCTACCTATAGGTAAGCCCAGAATAAGGCTTACCTATAGGTAGTGGAAATATCTCCTTAACGTGTGCCATTTAGGAGACCTCCGCGCAGGTTATTCTGCAGTATGTGACATCACGCGGCTCCAGCCAGTCACAGAGCCGGAGTCTGCGGCCCCGGAAGGGAGACCAGCAAAGATGTATGTGGCCTGCACAGGGGACAGCGTGGGCTTCATTTTCAGCTAAGTGTCACATAATGGGCTAGTATGCAATGCCCATTATGCTTTTAATTTGCAGGGAGCAAAAGTGGAAGTAAAAACCTCTGAGGTACACTGGTGATTAGGGTCCGAATTTTAGCTTGAATTCGCAACCTGAACCAGACCCAAAAATGCACCGGACCGCAGCCGCCCTGGACATGTGTGAATAGGCTTCATTGAGAGCCGGTCACACCCACATACAATTCGCAGATGTATTAACCCGGCCTTAGTGAGACCTCATTTGGAATAGTGGGGTTGATTTACTAAAACTGGAGAGTGCAAAATCTGGTGCAGCTCTGCATAGAAACCAATCAGCTTCCAGGTTTTATTGTCCAGTCTAATTGATTGCTATAATAAATATCCAAAAAAAAAATAAAAAATCTATCTATCTTTTTTTACCTTGCTAGGGGCACAGTAGTTTGCGGCTTGCTATAGGGGCACTCTATACTATAGTTTGAGGCTTGCTATAGGGGCACTCTATACTATAGTTTGAGGCTTGCTATAGGGGCACTCTATACTATAGTTGGAGGCTTGCTATAGGGGCACTTTGAAGGCAGAAGGAGCCAGAAGCATTTACATGCTGAAACTCCCCCCCCCCCCCCCCACCAAAGGCAAGTTCAGGAGAGGAGTTGAAAAGCAGGAAAAAACCTAAACATGCCTTAATGCTAGATGTATATAGTGTTTAAGCGTCAATGTATTTCAATGGGCAGAATAAATTATTATTGGCCAATTGAATGCATTAGCACTGAAATTCAGACACGCCTAAACGCGTGTGCAGTATGTGGCTTTTACTGCATTTTTAAAGAATTTTTTCTCGCCAGGAGCTCTAGCATTCAGATGGGCTAAAATAGACACCCCCAGTGTGCATGAGGCCTAATATATTACAAGCAAGAGTTATTTTGTTGTATTACTGGTTTGCATAGCATTGGTTTTTCTGCTTTCAGGCTGTTTGCAAATATATTGCTGTTTGTTTTGTGTTCAAGTTTTTTAAGCAAAACTTTAATTTACATGCATTTAACAAATAGAACACACATTTGCAAAGTTGCTAGAGCATGATTTTGAAAAAAAAAAATCTGATTTGACCTTAGCGAGTGGTCTTGACATGAAAGCATTTTTAAATCCAAGTACAGAAATGTAATATATTGCTGCTTGCCAGACTTTAGATGTGGTGGCCGAGTTAAAGTGTTACTAAACCCAGGACCTTGCCTTCACTATATGTCTGGTCTCCCACAGAACATGGAAGGCAATTCTTTTCGTAAATATAAACAAATACCTTTTCTCTTCAGCAGTATAAAGGAGTCTTGTGACTTCTAGCAGTGTCCAGCTGAGCACTGGTTAATGCTTGTAGGAGGAGTTTTCATTCTCCGCTGACTGTCCTATGAGGCTGCATGACTCCTGACCCTGTGTCTGGCCAGTGCTGATTGGTCCTGTGACGATCACATGCACACTCCCAAAAAAAAGCTCTCTGCACATGCTCAGTTTGATGTGTGTTGTTAACGTGCCTCCTAGGGCTCTGTACTGTCAGCAAATTGGGGACTCTGGAAGGAGGGGAGTATCGGAGAAGACGGGTTTAAACAGCCTTGTTACACAATGTGCAGGATTAACCCCTTAGGTACCACAATGAGTATAACAAGCATGCTTTACTGCATGCATAAGCACCGCCAATTTTGGTGCAGAAGCCCAACTGCCCGACTGTTTACCAAATCGCTTAAATGGCCTTCGCTGTTCAAAAGGTTGAGCACCCTTGCTATAGACACTGCTTAGAAAAGCATCACAAAAAAACATGGCAAAATCCTCTAAAACATTCTCCTGGGAGTCCAAATTGCGACAAAGAGAGAGAGAGAGGCAGGCCAGTCACTGAATATATAGCTGGTATTGGAGGTCATCAAAACACATTCTAAGAGCATGGCATGAATTTCAGGGCACAGGGTAGGTTATGGAATCAACAGTGCAGCTGTATCTCACACAATAAATGTGATCTTTGTTTACATATTGCTTGTAACATTGTATAGATTAGGTGCACTTGTGTGAAGACAGCAAGCCATCTTTAAGCTTGTGTCATTGAATAAACAAAATTGCATAGCACTCCTAAGGTTAGTCGGGACACGGTACAAAAGAAGCAGAAATAATGCGTGTTTACGTTTTTGAATTGGTCTTGACTTCTTATTTTCTTTAGGATTATTTTAGGCATATTTGTTGATATAATGTGCTGGTAAATGGGTTGGAACTAATATTTGTGACACGATGTAAGCCTTTGGACGAGACAACCATGGCAGTGTTCTGGTGGTGATGACCTCATTCAAATGTACATCTGTGGTTTAACTTTATACAGTCATTGACTTACATGCAGCTAAAGGAGACCATTTTATTCCGAATCTGTTATCCAATCAAATAAATGTGGTGCTATTAATTTGGGTTATTTAATTGACCAGTTAAGCAAATCGCAGAGCTTTTTGGGCTCCGCAAATTACACTTCAAAGACCATAAATAGCTGCATTTGAAATGGCTTGTTCTTATCAGAAGCCTTTTCATCTCTAATTATGTTTTCGCTTGGTTGACTCTTGCTCTCAGTAGCCAGTTTTGATTGTCCTTAAAGTACTCTGCAAAAAAAGAAATAGAAAAAAAGTGTACAGAATAAATTGGGACACTTAATTGAGGGCACAAATTGTTCTGTAGCGTGTGGATAATTAGCACCAATACTGTACCAGTCTGATGGAAACAAAATTCCATATTCTGTTTTTGTCTAGAATGGTCTGTTAGCTTTGATTACAGGATAAGTGCTGGAAGTTATAATGAATCGAACGTTTTAGAAACATTGTATCCGCTCTTGTTAGAATAGATGTGACCCTTCACTGAATGATACATTTAATAAAGCACTGTGTATTGTGAACAATTGGAATATGGAATTAAAATACTGTTTTCTCTTTTTATTGCTGATTTTCCGCAGCTGGTCCCTGTGCATGCATTGAAGTGGTGGCTGCATGCCCCCCCCCCCTCCAAGATATAGTTTTAAATCTGCAGATAATGAGGGGGGGGGGGGGATCCTGCTGTGACAGTCCTTGTGCAGTCACTTCCTGTTGGAGGGTGACGAGGTATGTCCCAGACTCCTGCATCATCACACAGATTTCTTATGAAGATGATAAAATTTGTTCCTGCACACTTAATGCCTGACATGCTCCACTGTCATCACTATTGGCAAACCTGCCCTGTTATGCAGCAATCGCTGAAGTACAAGTAGACAGGCGGTGGCTGCAACAAGGGGAAAAGTTTGAAAATAAATATTTTACAAAAAAAAAATGTCAGTTTATGATTCATGGTGCTTTAGCTCCCTGTCATTCATTTAGGACAAGTGTGTCCAACTTGCCGGCTAAAGGCACCTATAAATGCAGCCCAACACAAAATTGTAAACTTAAAACTGTAAAAATGCATTTTCACTTGGCAAACACGTGGCTAGAGAAATATTTGACAGTGTCTCTTTACTGGACTTTGATAAGTTGTATCTGCCCAGGGGGACCCCTGCAAGGGTCTTTTTTTTTTTTTCTTCCTGTGCCCGGAGTTGGGATTTATTTAGTATTAGGAACCAACAGAGCTGCTACAGAGGTTTTTTTTTTTATTTTTTTTGTGTCAATTAGAATATGAAATGAAGATTGTAGAATTAGAATATGAAAGGAAATATATATATAATATATATATATAAATATTTTTTTTTTTGGCTCATTCATAAAGGGTCATTCAGACTCTCACTACAATTATCCTCTAATAAAATAATGCCATAATATTACTTACAGATCTGTGTTCTGATTCTGCTTATGGAGTAAATTATATGGTTGTTCACTTGTTGTTTCAGGGTTGCTAGATGGACTGTCTATAGGGAATATATATTTCCTATTTATCAAGGGATTGGTTTCTGCTCTGCTGTAATAGTTACTAAGCTTCTTCTAATTATAATGATTATATATTTCCTCAGGTCCACCCCTTCTGATACCATTGCCCTATGCACTGTACACAGTGTTTAAAGTTCACATATACTGTTTTTTGTACATATTTTTATTATATCCAGGACTATAATTCATAATAATAATTTTTGGGTAAATTATAAATACTTCATATTTTAATAGTATGCAGTCTAATATTCAACTAGCAAATGGATCTCCTAGAATTCTTTTTTTTATATTTTCAGCTGTGCGAAAAGAAGTTCCATGATTTACATAGCTCCATAATATTCCTTCTTGTCCCTTATCAGATGGTTAGTACAAGGGTGCGCAAGCTTTTGAAGACCACAATGAAATGAAATGGTTCGAATGCGTTATTTGGAATAACATAATGAACATTTTCCTCCCACAGCCACTAAGGCTATTTTCACACTGGGGCGCTGGGTGCGCTGGCGGTAAAGCGGCGATATATTTAGCGCCGCTTTACTGTCGTTTTAGCGGCGCATTTCGGCTTTACCCCCGCGAGCGGCTGAAAAAGGGCTAATACCGCCCGCAAAGTGCCGCTCCAGCGGCGCTTTACGGGCGGGTTCGGAGCGCTGCACCATTGTTTTCAATGGGAGGGGGCGCTTTAGGAGCGGTAAATACACCGCTCCTACAGCGCACCTAAGATGCGGCTTGCAGGACATTTTTCAGCATCCTGCAAGCGCACCGCTCCAGTGTGAAACCCCTCAGGCTGTTTCAGGTCAGTTTGCAGGTGCTATTTTTAGTGCAAAAGCGCCTGCAAACCGCCCCAGTGTGAAAGAGGCCTAAATGTCAGCAAAAGGGAGAGGAGGAGAAGCCGGATTTCAGCGGGTTATAGGAGGAAAATGGAGAGGATCAGTTCCTGTATATGGTGCCCCTGTCACCCCTCCTGTCCAAGTTCTGTGTAAAACAGAATGGGACAGGGAGGCCGCACGGGCCCCCTGGAGCAGGGCCGATCCTAGGGTCACAGATGCCTGAGTGCAGAAATATTTCTGGCTGGTCATCTTACTAACACCTCCCCTTTATAAATGTTTTTATGGCAACGAGTCAGTGGCGGCACAACACCTGAGGATAATTCTAAACTTAAGTTTACATTTGTTTAAATTCAAGTACATTTTTTGACTTTTTCAATTATATATATATATATATATATATATATATAATTTTGGATGTTGGCGTGGTGAGGGTCCTAAACGGCAAGCATGCCAACTGCATCCTGAATTTTACCAGCATTAACTAATATACTACTTAGCAATGTAGGGTTTTGGAAACAAGAAATAAAGAACTTGAATGCAGTAAAAGTCTGCAGTTCCCGTTGGCTCCTTCAACATTTCTAACGCTGATCAAGGAAAATGAAATAATCCTTCCAAAGGAGGTGTTGGCACTTAAATTATCCCGACCCATGCTTGATATGGTGTCAGGATGATTGAATCAAATTTTTTTCTATTACTACATCGTAATATATATAATGAAATGGTTCAACTCCCCATAATGCAGAATCGGTGGGAACACTGAGCTTGGCGCCTTCCACCAGATGCAACATGTCTAGGGCTACAACTAACGATTATTTTCATAATCTATTAGTTGGCCGATTTTATTGTTTTGATTAATAACCTTAAAAAAAATTGTGGTGTATAATTTAGTTAATGTGTAAAGTTTAAAAAAAAGGCAATTTTATTCTTAAATATCTCTATGCAGTGGTAAATATAAATAACCAACTATATGGTTAGGAAACAAAATATCGAATCCACTCTGAGAATAACAGACTGAGAGATATACTGTATATACTATTAGAGGAGATATACTGTATATACTATTAGAGGAGATATACTGTATATACTATTAGAAAAAGATATACTGTTTAACCACTTGCCGACCAGCGCACGCCGATATACGTCCTAACTTTGAGGACGGATATTGTTGTTATGGCAGCAGCTAGCTGCCATAACCCCGGTATCCTCGTATTCAGCGGGCGGTCACTACAAGATAAAATTGGTCTCTGCGGCGGATTCGCCACAAGATCAGGATCGCGAGTAGCGCCCGCATATGAAACTGGTGTTCAAACCACACGTGAGGTATCGCCGCGATCGGTAGAGCGAGAGCAATAATTCTAGCCCTAGACATCCTCTGTAACTCAAAACATGCAACCTGTGGAATTTTTTAAACATCGCCTATGGAGATTTTTAAGGGGAAACGTTTGTCGCCATTCCACGAGCGGGTGCAATTTTGAAGCGTGACATGATGGGTATTAATTTACTCGGCGTAACATTATCTTTAACAATATAAAAAAAAATTGGGCTAACTTTACTGTTGTCTTATTTTTTAATTCAAAAAAGTGTATTTTTTCCAAAAAAAAGTGCACTTGTAAGACCGCTCGCAAATACAGTGTGACAGAAAGTATTGCAACGACCGCCATTTTATTCTCTAGGGTGTTAGGGAAAAAAAAGTGTATAATTTTTAAGGGTTCTAAGTAATTTTATAGCAAAAAAAACTGTTTAACTTGTAAACAACAAATCTTGGAAAGAGGCTCGGCCCTTAACCAGTTCCTGACCGGCTCCTGTACTTTTACGTCGGCAGAATGGCACGGCTGGGCAAAGTAACGTACCCGTACGTAACTTTCAATGTGGCACACATGTGCGCCTGCCGCGAGCTACGTGCCCGCGGGTCCCACGGACTCGATCGCCACGGGGATACTCGCGATCATGTCACGGAGCTCAAGAACGGGGAGATGCCGATGTAAATAGCATCTCCCCGTTCTGTCTGATGACAGCACACTGATCGTCTGCTCCCTGTTATCGGGAGAAGCGATCAGTGTGGTGTCACACACAGCCACGCCCCCAGACAGTTAGAAACACGCCCCTAGGATACTTACCCCCCCTCCCTGCCCCTAGTGGTTAACCCCTTCACTGCCAGTGACATTTTTACAGTAATCAATGCAATTTTATAGCATTGATTGCTGTATTAATGCCAATGGTCCCAAAAATGTGTCAAAATTGTCTGATGTGACGAATCGCAAAAAAACGTTCTGGTCAGGAAGGGGGTAAATCCTTCCGGGGCGAAAGTGGATAAACTATTAGAGGAGAGATATACTATATATACTATTAGATGATATATACTGTATATACTATTAAGAAGTGAATCTGGTAAATATCCTCAGACTCGGATCAGATTTTTTTATTAAAAAACAAAACAATGTCTTCCTTCAAAAAAAATGGCATTTTAACCACTTGCCGACCAGCGCACGCAGATATACGTCGACAGAATGGCACGGACAGGCAGGAGGGCGTATATATACGTCCCTCCTTTAGCCTGTCCGTGCCATCGGGAGCGCGCCGGGAGCGGCACGCTCCCGCGCTGGTCGGCACCCCCGTGAGTCCGGCCGCGGTCCCCGCGGACTCTATCGCCGCGGGGACTCCCGCGATCGTCTCACGGAGCGGCTGAACGGGGAGATGCCGAGATAAACAGCATCTCCCCGTTCTGCCTAGCAACTAGTGACGCCGATCTCTGCTCCCTGGGATTGGAGCAGAGATCAGCATTCACTAGCTGACAGCCACGCCCCCCCACAGTAAAAACACACCCCTAGGCCTACTTAACCCCTACACTGCCACCTTGTGGTTAACTCCTAAACTGCCAGTGTCATTTATACAGAAATCAATGCATTTAAATGCATTAATTGCTGTAAAAATGACAATGGTCCCAAAAATGTGTCAAAAATGTCCGATGTGTCCGCCATAATGTCGCAGTCACAAAAAAAATCGCAGATCTCCGCCATTAATAATAAAAAAAAATTATTAATAAAAATGCTATAAAACTATCCCCTATCTTGTAAACGCTATAACTTCTGCGCAAACCGATCAATAATCGCTTATTGCGATTTTTTTTACCAAAAATATGTAGAAGAATACGTATCGGCCTAAACTGAGGAAAAAAAATGTTTTTTTATATATTTTTGGGGGATATTTATTATAGCAAAAAATAAAAAATAATGCATTTTTTTCAAAATTGTCGCTCTATTTTTGTTTATAGCGCAAAAAATAAAAACCGCAGGGGCGATCAAATACCACCAAAGAAAGCTCTATTTGTGGGAAAAAAAGGACGTCAATTTTGTTTGGGAGCCACGTCGCACGACCGCGCAATTGTCAGTTAAAGCGACGCAGTGCTGAATCGCAAAAAGGGGCCTGGTCCTTTGGCTGCAAATTGGTCCGGTCTGAAAGTGGTTAAGAACGTTCATTCGATTTTCTAATCATTAGTGGGGTCAAATCGACGTTCGTTTTCAACCACAGTGACAGGAAAATTTGTAAATTGAAAACTTATTGGTCAAAAGAATTTTCAGACAGTGTATGTGGTTTTCATTCAGAAATTACTTTCATTTTAAAAACCAATGTTAAAAACTAGTGAAAATTTCAAACAACATTCTTTCATTTAGCGAATGTAAAAAGATTTTTCGTCTGAATATTCTCGTCTGAAAATTGATCACATGGGCCAGCATGGGGCTCGGTACACACCTATGCAGTTTGCCTTTGATCTGTTTCTGCAGTGCTTTTTGCTGTGCGTTTAGATTTTTGCGCACAGGATTTTGCTGCGATTCGTGTTTTTTTTTTTTTTTTTTTTTTTTTTTTTTCCATTTTTTTTGGCCAATTTGTTGGGCAGATTAAAAAACAAAAATTGCTGCAAAAAATGCATTACATGCTTCTCTGCAGCTTCTCCATTGAAGTATATTGAACCAAAAAAGTCCCTGACCCTTTCCAAATATGCAGCGGCTGAAAAAAAGCATAGATGTGAATGTGTCCCATAGGAAACCATGTAAATGAACATAATGGGGTTAAAAAAAAACGAAAATGAGCTCTTTTATAGTACAAAAAAGCATATAATCACCGCTGTAAGGGGTTCATTTTTTTTTATTTTATTTTTTTTACTGTAGAACTGTGAAAGTAATATTTACAGTAGCGATTATTTGCTTTTTGTACTATAAAGGGCTAATTTTTCTTTTTTTTTTTTAACCCATTATGCTACTGGCCGATTAATCGATTATGAAAATAGTAATCGATTAGTTGTTTCAGCCCTAAACATGTCACTTGTATCTGTCACCTGCCACCAGATGCAGCGTGTCACTTGCCACCCATAGCCTGGTTCTCTCTCCCTTCCCTTCAGCTGGGCATGCTGGGGACTGCAGTTTCCCTTTTTAGTATTGCAATGGGCTTGCCAGTCCTCGGGACTACATGTCCCATGATCCTCCTTTTGTGCTCCTTTTTTGATTAGGAATTAATATAAAAATACTGCGCTATACACATAAGATTGTAGTGCTGGCTGCTATTGTTAATTTAACAAAAATTGTGTGAATGAATAAAGTGAAAACAGTGCAGTGCTAAGAATCAAATGTTGAGTATTGACATATCAACATACTGTGATATACTAAATAAATTGTGATTAGCATAAACTAGAAACTCGTAACGCCATCATCTGATTGATAGTGTCTCTAAATAGAGTGCACTGTGCAAATTGTAAATCAACATTGGTAGTATAGTTCCATTGGTGATGAAAACATGAATCCATTATTATATATTGATGGGAAGTGTAGGAGTGACTGCGGTGTGTGCATCCACCCCCCAGGGGAGAAGATTAAATACGCTTACCAGAAGGTAGCATCATGATAACGGAGCTACTGAGCGGGAGAAAGCTACTGGACTTTGAAGAGAGATAAGAAAACACTACAGATATTTGTGCCCAGCTCAAATTTTATGAATCTGTTTACATCCACTTTACTTACGGACCGCCACCGGCGTTTGTCGGCTGTTTGAAGTGGAATACCATTGTTATGGCAGCAGCTAGCTGCCATAACCCTGGTATCCTCTACAACAGAGGATTCGCCATGAGATCCATTTTATCGGGGGTGGGAGAGGGGCCCCCTCTTGCTGCGCTCCGTTTGTCTCCGCTGCTTACCGAAGCCGTCAGTCTCCGCCACTACTATCGGGTCCTTTCTCCTGTGAGGCCTGAAGCCAAGTGAGGGAAAGATGGCGCCCAATCGGCTCCATACCATTGGATAGCGGAAGCCGCGTCAAACGTCACTTCTGTCCAATGGTCTTAAATGGGATTTCTTTTTTCTTTTTTTAATTGCATTTTAGTGTAATTGTGAGATCTGAGGTATTTTTGACCCCAGATCTCACATTAAAGAGGTCATGCTTTTTTTTCTATTACAAGGGATGTTTACATTCCTTGTAATGGGAATAAAAGTGACCCAAATTTATTTTTATTTTTTTTAAAAGGACAGTGTAAAAATAAGGGAAAAAAATAAATAAAGCGCCCCGTCCAATAATTCTAGCAAAAGATCTCCCCTGTAACTCAAATTTGGTAACCTGTAGAAATGTTTAAACTTTGCCTATAGAGATTTTTTAAGGGTCAAAGTTTGTCGCCATTCCAGGAGCGGGCACAATTTTGAAGCATGACATATCAGTTTACTCAGCGTAACAATATATTTCATTATCTAAAAAAAAAAATTTGGCTAACTTGACTAGTGTCTTATATTTTTAATTCAAAAAAGTGTAAAGACCGCTGCGCAAATACGGTGTGACATAACGTATTGTAACGACCGCCATTTTATTCTCTAGGGTGTCTGAAAAAACAAAAAATGTGTATGTGTGTGTGTGTGTGTGTGTGTGTATATATATATATATATATATATATATATATATATAGTGTGTGTGTGTGTGTTTGGGGGTTCTACGTAATTTTCCTTTTAAAAAAAAAAGAAAAAGGCTTTTAACTTGTAAACACGAAGTCTGAAAAAATAGGCCCGGTCCTTAAAGTGGAATTCCACCCCAAAAAACAAAAATGGAATAATGTGCCTAAAAAAAATAAAAAAAAAATTTGGAGAAGATTTTTTCTTTTTTTTTTTTTTTTTTTACTCCCCTCTAAATGCCTGTTGCTAGTGGGTCCCTCGTAGTCTGCCTCCTTCGGTGCCTGGGCTCCTGACGTCACTTTTTGCAGCTTTTGTCAGACGTTTTTCAACTATCAGGTGTGGCGTGTTGTTAAAAACAAAATAGAGGCGGAGAGCTGCAGTTTGAGCAGAAAATCTGCAACAAAACGCTTGAAAAAAGCTCATGTTGCGCGTTTTTCAGAAGTTTATTTTGAAGTCTACTAGGAAAAAACATTAAATTCTTCTTGAAGAGTAGCTCATGTACTTTTTGAATGACAGGCGTTTTGCTACAAGCAACAGGATGCTCACATGTGAACAAGAGTGATTGAAAACAATAGGTTTTTGCTTGTTGAGCTCTTTGATCTGTAAATTACCAGCTATAGATCTCCCAGGTGTGAATAGGGCCCAGTAAAGCTGAGCTTTTGTTTGGCTATGAATCGGCAGGCTGGGAGAGGAGCGGCTAAGGAAGCACATTCAGGGTGCATTTTTTTTTTTTTCTACAGTCACCCATCAGATGGGTCATTAGCGCCGCCACAATTTTAAGCAAAGGAGCCATGTTGAATCATGGCCATGGAGGACTCGTAGTGCTATTTCAGTGAGGTAAGACATACAGTATATACTGTATATACTCGAGTAAGCCGAGTCTTTCAGCATATTGTTTTGTGCTGAAAGTGCCCCCCTTGGCTTATACTCGAGTCAAGCACTTTTCTGCAGCAAAAAATGAAATTTTCCGACCCGACTTTGCAGCCCCGTATCTCGGGGCCACTCGGGGGTGTGCAAACCCAGTGGAACCAACATTCCAAGTTTGGGGTTCCTAGCACCGAGATACAGGGCCCCAAAGTCAGTCAACTGTGTCCATCTGCAGCAATGTCATTTCGGGACCCTTTGGGTTCAGAGACAACAAATTTTGGCTGCAGCTAGGGGGCCTCTACGAACCCTTAACTACCAAGTTTTAAGTTCAGGGGACCTATGGCTGCAAATGGGAACAGTGAGGCTGCAAATGGGCACAGTGAGGCTGCAAATGGGCATTGTTGACCCTCTTTTCCACTTACAGTAGCTGCGCATTTCTCACTTTAGGCTTATACTCGAGTCAATACGTTTTCCCAGTTTTTTGTGGTAAAATTAGGTGCCTCCGCTTATATTCGGGTCGGCTTATACTCGAGTATATACGGTACGTGGGAATCAATTTCTTGAGAATCTCTTTTCATAAATAACATTTGCATAAATATAAGCATTAGTATTTATTACCTGTGCAGTCTTTCAGTCAAATGCGTGGAATGTAGATGAGGCCTTAGCTAGAATTTTGTACCTTTGCGGTATCCTATCCTAGCTTAAGTGTCTTAGATTAGTTCCCTTATTTATATGATATGACGAGGTGTTTTTGTGTTGTAAAGCAAAAATGGTGAAACCTGAAAAACCGTAGTAATTTGCTGTTTAATGCCATCATTTGTTTAATATAGTTGTTTTGAAGCTTTTAATGTCCTTCTTGGCTTATTATTACTTAATCCTTTAATTATGCATTAAGTGCTTAAATAACAAGTAGATCCAGTATATTAATATGGTAATATGGTAATGTGGTCATGTATTCAATTACACGCATGTGTTTATTCTTGTCTGTTTGTGTCTTGTATATCACCCAAGCAAAAGGATTAATTCACAAAAGCATAATGCATGCTGTGTTTTCATGACCTCTATTATTTGCTTTTAATTGCACAATCGATCGTGGATTTAAATTTTTTTTTAATTTTCCCAAAGGCGTTACATTTAGATTGGCTGAATTTACTGCATGCAGATTATGTTTTTGGTTTGGGATATTTTGATGGTAAAAAAAGTTTGCAAAGGTTAGCACTCCTTGAAATATCACTGGTGTCAGGCTGGAAAAAAGGTGCTGAGTTTTCCCCGCACTGGAAACACGTGCTTTTAAACACACTCCTGGCTGCTATACTGGCTGGGGGTGTGTTTACATTTGTAAAGCCAACTGACGGCTTACATGTCTTCCACAAACTCTGCAATGTGTTCTGTCAGGTGCAGTGGAGTACAGAGGAGACATCCGGGGTCTAATAGACCCCAGATGTTTCATAAAGAGAACCTGTCACCTATATGCTATCACACAGGGGGCTATTGCTCACCTGTGTAATGGCAATAAAAGTTATGCGGGGAAAAAAAGATATATATATATATATATATATATATATATATATATATATATATATATTCTCAAAATAAATAGCTCCCCCACATATATATATATATATATATATATACATACACACACACACACACACACACACACACACACACACACACACACACACACACACTCAAAAGCTCACGTGTTAGGGTGCCCACATATGAAAATGGAGATTGCCTTACACATATTACATATCACCACACACACACCAGATGAGATCAAAAATGTTGGCCCCAGTGCTCCTGCATAACTCTAAACTGTAAGGGCTTTTAAAGCGTTGCTTTTGCAAAATGCAGGGTATTGAAGGATTTTCAGCGCTGGACGGACACAATTTTAAGGCTTGACACATTGGGTATCGAATTACTAGGCACAGCTTCATCTCTTATATTTCACAAACAAGAAATTATTGTGCATGTATGCCCTAAAATTAACCTTAGTGTAATTTTTACTAAAAGTTTGCATTTCATAAACTGCTGTGCTAATATCATGTGATATAAAAAAAATGAACTACCACTGTTTAATTCTTCAGGGTGTCTGCTTTTCAAAAATATATCATGTTTGGGGTTTTAAGAAATCTTCAGGCCTAAAATTATTTTTGAAATGTGTAAACACAAAATTGTAAAAAATGGCTCCGGGGACTAAGTAGTTAAAGTGGTTGTTAAGCCACTATGTGATGTTTATAACATCCCCATTGTTGAACAACCTGTGTCCTAGTGCCTGTGCTTTTATAAAAAAAATGGCAATTTCTAACTGATTTCACAACGCTTCCCGGTGCTCATGTGACTCCCAGCTCTCTCCTCTCACCATCTGACAGCTCCAGTGGGTAGGACTGAGAACTCCCACTGACGTCAGCCGGGGAGGTGGGGAGGAGAGAGTCGGGAGTCGTGTGAGCGCTGGGAGGCACTGTGAAATTTGGTAGAAATTGGCTTTTTTTAATAAAGCACAAGCACTAGGACACAGGTTGTTCTCAAAATATGGGGATGGTATAAACATGACAGACAGGTAGGGAGGCGTGGGGGGGCGACAGAGGAGATCTGCGGATGACAGAGGTACGTAAACGGACCACGGTGTCAGGGCTCAGCAGCCATGATATACCGTGGTCAGTTTACAGGGGGAGGGCAGAACCAGGCAGGATCAGCCAGGTATTTTCAGGTGATATAAGGGGCCAAATTACACAGCACAAGCACTGTGCTTTGTAACATGCTTTAAGGGTACAGGATCCAATTTTTTTTTTCTTTTTTTCAGGGGTAACACACTTTAAAGACTTGCCAACCAGCCACCGTCCTTCTACTGCCGCAAGTCGACACAATCCCGCAAATCACCGTAGGTGTATGTCGGCACCTTTAAGGGCGATAGTGGGTGATCTGTTTGCCGCAATGTCGCAGTCCCGGTAAAAATCTCAGATCGCCGCCATTACTAGTAAAATTATAAAAATGCAATAAATCACTCAGTGTATAAAGGATCCTTCCATTAACATAATGGTATCCATCCTGTTAAGGATGGAGGAGATAGGGACCGTAGGGGCCTTCCAGTGAAGGGCAATGGCCCACAGAGTGGCCAAGCAGACAGTGTGAATAAGGCATTCCTCAGATCGAAGTACACCCGGGATAGGTGCTCCAAGGAGGCCCATAGAGGGTGTAAGTTGTACCGGGGTCCCTGAAATTGCTGATGCTATAGCCATCACTGTATTCCAAATGGGGAAAATGCAATAAATCTATCCCCTATTTTGCAGACGCTATAACTTTTAAGCAAACCAGTCAATATACGCTTATTGCAATTTTTGGCCTGGTCATGAAGGGGGCAAATCTTCCGCTCTGTAAGTGGTTAAGGAGAGAAGAAAAATGAAACTTTCAGATAGTGATAAAATAAGTTGTGAGATAATAAAAAAAACTGTGAGAAAAGGAGGCTTTGTTTCATGTGAAATTTTTTTTGCACATCTAAAAGAAATATTTGTGTGTTTTTAACTGAACATTTTTAGAAGAAAGTTATGAGATACATAAGCTAAGAGAGTTAAGATAACTTCTCCATCTCAGTGAATTGAGCCTAATGCTGCCTGCAAAAACACGTCCATTTCATTTTGTCTATGCATGCCCAAGCTGGCACTTGAGCTTGGAGGGAGCTGATGTTGTTCCAGAAGGCGAACTGACTTGAAGTCTTCGTAGTATAATGTCCTGTATGCATAGGGACTTTCTAAAGGCAAATGGGCTGCTTACTTTGCAAAGGAAATGATCCCTTAGCTTTGTGAATGTGGTGAAGTTTGTATTTTTTCTTGCACATGATTGGATGATGAAGCTTCACCGCAGTCACTTGGCTAAGGGAAAATTCCCTTTGCAAATCGAACAGCCTTTTGCCTTTATTAAATTAACCCAATAGAATAAGTATATTATAATCTCCCATTGGGTCATATGATGCTAAAAGTTCACATCTAGAACATGGTACTCCTGTATTTAGGGTGTAACATGTTCCAGCACATCCCTCTGAACCCCCCTCTCCCCCGCAGCCATTGTCACATTTTAAATCGTCACAGCTGTGCAGAGATCTGTGAATAAATAAACTTCAACTTGTCTGCCACCATGGCAGAGGGCTTGTAGTTCTCAGTGGACTACAAGTGCGCTGATTAGCAAACTCGTATTCCATTGACCCTTCCAGCTCTTTCACTGGAAGTCTCTACTGAGGTACAGGCAGAAAGCTGAAGGACATGTCTGCAGGAGCCTGACTTTGCACCCACGATCCACCGATCACAGGTGCAATGCTTTGCAGACTCCTGTAGGAAAAAATTATAAATGCACATTTTTTTTCCCTGCAAGAATATGTGCATTTATTTTAAAAAAAATTTTTCTTAAAGAGGAACTTTTTTCCAACACTGTTACATTTAAAGCAGTATTAAACCCAAAACCACAAATGTGTTATATTGCAGCTTACCAATCCATTAGATGTGGAGGCTGCATTAGTTTCCTTTTCTTTGCCCCCCCCCCCCCCCCCCCACCTCCCCCCCCCCCCCCCCCCCCCCCCCCCCCCATTTTCACCAGTAACATACCTCCTGTATTAGTGAGACAATATTCTGGAGGAATGAGGCACAGCAAACAGCAGCATTGTCAGTCTGGGGGGGTGGGGGGGGGGGGGTTGGGGGGGGGGGGGGGGGGGGGGGGGGGGGGGTGGGGGGGGGGGGGGGGGGGGGGGGGGGGGGTGGGGGGGGGGGGGGGGGGGGGGAGGGGGGGGGGGGGGGGGGGGGGGGGGGGGGGGGGGGGGGGGGTGTGGGGGGGGTGGGGTGGGGGGGGGGGGGGGGGGGGGGGGGGGGGGTGGGGGGGGGGGGGGGGGGGGGGTTGATGTATTAGCGGATTTAGATTGAAGCCAAATTCCAGCTCACACTTTATAATCAGGTACAGTAAACAGTTGTTTTCCTTTTGGGTTAAAGGTTTTACAAGAATAAATAAAAGCTGATCAATTTAGGCACCCTTGCCAGTGTTAAATGGGTTGCTCCATGTAAACTGATACATTCTGCTGGAGAGCTTGTGCTGTTGAAAAACAGACTTGCTGGCTAGGTCACCAGAAGAAAATAGTAGAAAGCCTAAAAAAGTAAATCAATGCTGCCATCACATCTAATAATTGATAAGCTGCAATATGTTTGCTTTTGGGCTTAATACTGCCTTAAAGGGGCTGTAAACCCTCATGTTTTTTTACCTTAAAGTGGTGGGACACCCTAAAAACAAAAACTTAAAAAAAATGTTAGTAACAAATTTAAAAAAAAAAAAAAAAAAACTTTTTTTTTTTTTTTACTTACCAGAAATGGCTGTTGCTAGGCAGATCGTCCTAATCTGCCTCCTCCAGCACTGCGGTGATCGTCTCTCTTTCCGTCTTCTAGTGAATGAGGCGCGGTGTGTTATGGGAACTATGTCCCACAACACATCGCGTTCCCCATTCACAAATTAAACTCGCGCATGCGCAGTAGGCCGCGCGCCGACTCGCACATGCGCAGTAGGAAACGGGAAGCCGTTTCCCTTACTGAGGTTGGCGGCGCTGGAACCGGATCGCCGAGGGACAGCTCGTCCTCCACGACCGACATCGCGGGCGCCCTGGGAGGGTAAGTGTACTTATTAAAAGTCAGCAGCTACTTTTTTTTTTTTTTTTTTTAGCTGCTAACTTTTAAAAAAAAATTTTGTAAGGTGAAACACCCCTTTAATGCATCCTATACATTAACCGCTTCCCGATTGCCTCACGCAGATATACTGAGGCAGAATCGCGTACCTGTACGTTGCCCTTTTAAGAGGCAGAGGCATGCGCCCGCGGGAAGCTTCGTGAGACGGGTCCCGCCGACTCGATCGCTGCAGGGATACCCGCGATCGCCTCACAAAGAGAGGAAGAACAGGGAGATGTTAATGTAAACAAGCATCTCCCCATTCTGCCTAGTGACAGTGTCACTGGGAGCAGAGATCAGTGACGTGTCGCACACAGCCACGCCCCCCACAGTTAGAAACACGCCCCTAGGACTCACTTAACCCCTACAATGCCACCTAGTGGTTAACCCCTTCACTGCCAGTGTCATTTACACAGGAATTGGTGCATTTGTATAGCATTGATTGCTGTATAAATGACAATGGTCCCAAAAATGTGTCAAAAATGTCTGATGTGTCCGCCATAATGTCGCAGTCATGATAAAAATCACTGATAACCGCCATTTTAATAAAAAAAAAAAATTTATAAAAATGCCATAAAACTATCCCCTATTTTTTAAACGCTATAACTTTTTGTGCAAACCAATCAATAATTGCTTATTGCGATATTTATTTATTTTTTGATTTTTTATTTTTTTTTGCCAAAAATATGTAGAAGAATACATATTCGCCTAAATTGAGGAGAAAATGTTTTTTGGGGGATATTTTATTATAGCAAAAAGTGAAAAAAAAATATATATATATATATTTTTTTTAAATTGTCAATTTTTTTTTTGTTTATAGCGCAAAAAATAAAAACCGCAGAGGTAATCAAATACCACCAAAAGAAAGCTCTATTTGTGGGGAGAAAAAGGACGTCAATTTTGTTTGGGAGCCTCGTCGCACGACCGCGAAATTGTCAGTTAAAGCGACGCAGTGCCGAATCGCAAAAAGTGCTCTGGTCATGAAGGGGGTAAATTCTTTTGACAGTGACCAGCCCTTCTCCCAGTGGGTTTACCGATGTAGGGAGGAGCGGCGAGAGTCGCCGGGGGACCCCAGAAAACGTGATCGGGGCCACACTGTGCAAAACGAACTGCACAGTGGAGGTAAGTATGACATGTTTGTTATTTTAAAAAAAACACTTTAAGGCAAGGATATGCAATTGGCGGACCTCCAGCTGTTGGAGAAGTCCCATCATTCCTCTGCCTCTGGGTGTCATGCTTGTGGCTGTCTTGCTATGCCTCATGGGACTTGTAGTTCTGCAAGACTCTGGCAGCCACAAGCATGACACCCAGAGGCAGAGGCATGATGGGACTTGTAGTTTTGCAACAGCTAGAGGTCCACTAATTGCATATCCCTGCTTGCCTCTGGTGGTAACTGTCACAGTTGCTAGTGTGCCAATGTTGGCTTCCAACCGTTCTTTCAAGCCCTCAAATGGCTGTGTCTTAGCAGATCACATGTGCAGCACCATGGCAACTGCAGATCAAACGGCTTAATATACCTGCTTCCTTGATTGGAAAAGATAGTGCTTAGTTTCACTTTAACCACCTCACTACAGTGCATTTTCACCCCCTTCCTGACCAAGCCATTTTTCAGCTTTCAGCGCTGACGCACTTTGAATGACAATTGCGCAGTCATACGACACTGTACCCAAATGAAATTGTTATCATTTTTTCCCCACAAATAGAGCTTTCTTTTGGTGGTATTTGATCACCTCTGCGTTTTTTCTTTTTTGCGCAATAAACAAAAGAAGAGCGACAAATTAAAAAAAAAAAAACAATATTTTTTACTTTTTGCTATACTAAATATCCCCAAAAAATATATAAACAAAACATTTTTTTTTCTCAGTTTCGGCCGATACGTATTCTTCTACATATTTTTGGTAAAAAAAAATCGCAATTGATTATTGATTATTGATTAGTTTGCGCAAAAGTTATAGCGTTTACAAAATAGGGGATAGTTTTATAGCATTTTTTTATTAATTTTTTTTTTTTACTAGTAATGGCGGTGATCAGCGATTTTTATTGTGACTGCGACATGGCGGACACATCGGACATTTTTGACACATTTTTGGCAACATTGTCATTTATACAGCAATCAATGCTATTTAAATGCATTGATTCATGTATAAATGACACTGGCAGTGAAGGGGTTAACCGCTAGGGGCGGGGAGGGGTTAACTATGTTCCCTAAGAGTGATTCTTACTGTGGGGGGAGGGGACTCACAAGGGGAGGAGACCGATCGGTGTTTCTCTGTACAGAGAACACCATCGGCTCCTCTCCTCTGACAGGACCGTTGATCTGTGTGTTTACACACACAGATCCACGGTCCCGCTGTGTTACCGGGCAATCGCGGGTGCCCAGCGGACATCGCGGCCGCTGGGCACGCGCATCGGGTGCCCAGTGACACGGCAAGAGCGCGCGCTCCCGGCAGCGCGCGCGCGCTCCCTTCAGTGCAAAGAAGGGGAGGACGTCATATGACGCCCTCCCGGAACGAGAGCTGCGCCGCCTGGCCGTCATTTGACAGCCGGCGGTCGCAAAGTGGTTAAGGGCTTGTTCACACCATAGTGCATGCATTGGCACATGCACACATTCTAGGATGTGTACCATACAGTCCCCTTTTCACGTGTTACACTGCATTTCTTATACTTTTTTTTTCTACTATGCACTGCAGCATGCTGCAACATGTGTGCTGGAACATGCTGTGCAAAAAAAGCAATGTGTCCTGTTCGTTTTTTTATCTAATAATTCTAATACCCTATTGTGATGGGACTATTTCAGGACCAAGTTAGTGGCCCTAAAGACAGCCTTTGTCTTTAAAGTGGAACTTCATCCAAAAGGGGACCCCCCCCACCTTCCTTTTTAAATATTGGCACCCTTTGGGGGGGGGGAGCAGGTACCTGGTTTTGAAAGTTACCTGCCCCAACTTAAGGTCAGATTTCCCCCGGTATCAGAGAGGAAGTCCACCCTTCACAAAGTGCATATGCAGTGGGAGACTATGTGAAGCCTCAAGGCTTCACTGCCGGTTTCTCTTACTTATGCCAGCGCCTGGACCTGATGCCGACTCAAGAATCTGCTTGGGTGAGGACAACATTGGATCCCTGGACAAGTAAGCGTCCTTATATTAAAAGTCAGCAGCTGCAACATTTGTATTTTTATGGGGGAAACTGGAGCGCCTCTTTAACCACTTCCTTGAATTTCAGTGGGAATAGCTGAATGATATTCAGATATCATTCTGTTCTGCCAGCGATTCTGTGCACAATAATAATGATCATAGCGACAGTTCCGCCGCTTGCTCGTACTTACAGGCGATGGGAGGGGACATCCTCCCCTCCTGCTGCCCTCCGGTGCTTCTCCGGTTCTCCTGTGCCATCGGGGACCCAGAGAAAGAATCCACCACTGCCGGAGGAAGAGCATAGAGATTTCCGGTGACCATATGGTCACCAGTCATCTCTGACCGTCGGAGGCCCAGCATGGCGTTATGACGTCGTGTCCAGGCTGCGAATGTCAACAAAGTGGCGATCTCAGGTGCAGCTCAGCGCTCACGGCTGCTTCTCGCTTCTTTCTCTCTATTCTCGGTGCAGCAGCGGGCGGGGCTGAGTATGGGGGGGCTGATGTCAGCAAGGAGGAGAGAGGCGGACATGCCTGGTCACATGAGCGGCACTTTATTCTCATGAGAATACAGCGGCACCGCCGGCTTGTACATGTGATTCTAACACATCACGTAGGCGGGACTGGCAGAGAGGAAGGTGCATGCCGTTAAACCAACTAATCGATAATGAAAATCGATGACAACTATTTTCATTATCAATTAATCATTTCAGCCCTACTATTTGCTAGGCATAACATCATCATTCACATTGTACAAAAAAATTGGGCTAACTTTACTGTTTTTTTGTTATTTTTTTAATTCATGAAACAGTCCCCCCCCCCCCCCCAAAAAAAGGCGTTTGAAAAATTGTTGCACAAATACTGTGTGCCATTAAAAAGTTGCAACGACTGCCATTTTATTCCCTAGGGTGTCTGATAAAAAAAACATATATAATGTTTGGGGGCTTGGAGTAATTTTCTAGCAAAAAAAATGATGATTTTTACATGTAGGAGAGGAGCGCCAGAACAGGCCCGGTATGGAAGTGGAACAAAAGTCAGCTATGGCAGCTTTGACCATTTCACCTTTTGTAGGTTTCTCTATAAGACAACTCTATCTTTTAGATCTATTTTGTCATGTTGCTGGCTAAGCAGTGGCTAAATGTAACATATGCAGGTTATTTTATTTCCTCTCCCAGGGATTATAGTAGTCCTCTTGTCATTGTCATCATCTTCCTTTTTCTCCAGAAGGCCAGTGACATGTTGGGCAAGGTATCTTCTATGGTCAGGTCAGCATCTACACAGCCTCAAATCTCTCCCCCAGATGTCACAATCATTGTCCATCTACTCTCCGGAACTAAATGGAAATACTTCTACTAATCATGGAGGATAAGATCCTCACAAATGGTTTCAAACTCCACAGCATGATTGTATTAAAATATTCCATCTTTTTTTTAATCTTTTTTTAGTTATGGGGGTTCTTGCTAATAACCTAAAGCCCACCCCCAGGCAACTTAAAACATGTCCCTTGCCGTGAGTCTTGGAGAATAATGAAAGGTTTCTGTACCTGATCCTCTGCTCTACTTGAATTGGACATTTTAACCAGAGTTTAAACTCTAAACTATTTCCTTGTTAATCGTCTTCTCACATTATACATTACATCACATCTCAGCAGTCTCTTGCATAATTCAGTAATCTCTCAATGTCAAAGTTTTGATAGCTTATGTAGATGCCCTAATGCTAGCTTCTATTGGCACACATGATTTGGGTTTCTCTTTCAAACCCCCTGACATGCGCTTTCTTCCCCCTGATGCCCTCAGTTTTAAAGGTTACTTCTGTGAGGCTGAAGGTGAACAGTCATAGCTGGGCCTCTCTTAGCATTGTCCTGGAAATTTGAATTGGGTAACTTGCCTAAACCTATAACAAGGGCATTGTTCAACTTTAGTTTAAGGTGCACAGTTTGTTTTTCTAAAGATGCTGTTTTTCTGTATAGGCAGTGTTTTGGTAAAGGTGAACTAACCATTTAAACTGAGGAGAGTGGTCCTGTGCAGTAGTTATGGGCTGGGCTGTGTACATACATGTCTCACATAGATCAAAGCCCTGCTGCCTCCTTTCATCTTGTGAGTTGCCAGAAAATTACAATATTGTTGTCAATGACATAGATGGGAGATCGAGGAAATGCTTTTCGCCTTCTTGCAGCAAACAAATAACATTATTCTTTAGCCTACGCATAGTCACATGCTTGGAATTGAAGGATTACATTTAAATGGCTAAGCCCACCTTTCTGACCATGCCTAATATTACACCCATAATTAGGGTGTAACATCAAACCTAGTCTCATTCCACAATCCCTCACCCCCCAACTTCCCCCTCCTTTCCTTACTTAAACCTTGGGGTGTTATCCTGTCATTTTTATTTACAGAGATCTATAAATGGAGAGATTAGAAGTTCTATCTGCCACTGTGGCAGTCATTGCACTTGTAGTCCATTGGTAACTTCTTCCAGCCCCGTGGATCTGCAACTGGAGGAATAGTCTGCAGAAGCCTGTGTATTGCATCATTGCATGCACGATCCATTGATTGTGAATGCAATGCTTTGCAGGCTTTAGTGGCAAAGTTAGTGTGTGTGTATTATTTTTTATGTGTTTTTGAATAATTATTCTGTTTAAAATGACTAGTTGCGAACCAAAAGATGTGAATGTGAGCCGCCCAGCCTCTGCAGGAACACTAATCCTGTGCTCACCGCTGTGAGTGCTGGCGGGGAAGGGAGCTTGTCTATGCTCCAAACAATCGTAGCAAACATCCAAATAGTCCCGAAAGCCGCACATCAAGACAGACCCGCTGTGTAGTGGTGAGTGGCAGTTTCAGCCTGGACCACGCCCCCAATGTGTTTTGCCCCGCCCCCATGATAAGCTCCAGGGGGTGGAGTGAAACATGCTGGGGGGCATGGCCTGGTGGGGGTCCAGGCTGAGACTGCCAATCGCCATTACACAGAGGGTCTGTCTTGATGTGCGGCTTTTGGGACACTTTGAATGTTTGGTTAAAATCACTAATTGGTACACCTTTTTATAATGCACCTGTGCCCATAATGTGAACATATTAATTAATATAAAGTCACTTTCTAATTGTTCATACTTATGGACTCTGGGGCCTGTAGAGTATGAAGAGCCGTAAGTGTCTAGAGGTATCTTGGCGGTTTATGCAGGTAGCCTGTGTTACTTAAAGCAGAACTCCACCCAAAGGGGGGAAGTTCTGCTTTAAGGCCTCCTGCCCCCTCTTTCAAGAAGGGCAGTTTTGGGGAGGGGGGTTGATAGGTACATGCTCCCACTTGCACTCCGAAAGCCCACCCCCCCGGTCCCATGTCTAAGAAGAATGCGCAGCTTACACATGTGCAGTGGGCAGCCGACTGTGAAGCCACAAGCTGTCACAGCCAGGTGCCCGCAGTTGAGGTGCCGAGAACCCGAAGGCTATTGAACAACTAGCATGGGTGAGCATAGAGCTGGATCATGGGACAGGTGAGTGGCTGTTTATTACAAGTCAGCAGCTACAATTTTTATACAAGAGCCTGGAGCTCCTCTTTAACAATGAAGCAGTAGCTGTACATATATCTGAGTTTTACAGGTACACAGAGACAGGCGTACAGTCCTGAATGCAGACTGTCTGTGCGTCCAGGGCCATGCACCCATTGCTGCATACCTGGTAAACTCAGTTATGTGTGTGAGTCTGTGTTTCCATTGACTAACACAGACTACCTGTACGGAGCTCCATGTTTCTCCAGTAACATAAAAAAAGGCTTTTCATACTCTGAGCCTTTGTGCCCATGTGAATGAGACCTGAAAACCACTGTGTGTTTACATTAGAGGGCTGGCACAATGCCTAGATCTGCTGTCATAGATAAAAGCGGAGCTTTCACCGCCTGTGTTGTAAATGGTGAAAATGAGTTTTCTCCACAATGCTTATAGATACCGAGATGAATGAGGGCTTGCTTTGAATGCTTTTATTGCTTATTTAGAATATGTACGGTAAATACTTTATTGTGCATGATCGGAGAACTGTTTAATTTTAATGGAGATTTATCTTAAATTTTCACTACAGGCCATAATGTAATACTTTGGTTTAAAGTGGCACTAAATGAGTTGGGAACACAACGTGCAACAGCAAATGCACAGAAAATATTTGCATTATGGGTGACTTACCTCACAGTGCCCCCCTCTGATGAGGCATCCATACTCTCCCTTGGCACCCTATTCATTCTATCTTCTCCCGTTCTTTCTAGTCTGAAATCTTCAGCTGTATTGATTGGCCATCCGGAGATGACGCAACTTCCAGGCACTCATGGTGTGCTACAGAATTGTGCTAGTAGCCAGAGAATCAACATTTTTGGTTGAAATGACATACAGAGCCTATGTGTCTTGACAATCTGCCTGCAAGCAAGTTTTTAAAAGAAAACTTTTAGTTCCACTTTAATAGCTGTTAAATCTCAATATTTTCTGCCCCACCAATCTGAAGTAGCATTATACAGTCTCCAGGCATTGGCTCCTGGAATTCCCCAGTATAGTAACATTCCTTTGAACTTAATTGGAGGACATTACAAACATAAAACAGGACTTGAATCTCCGTAATCTTTGTTCAAACAAAATGTATTGCTGTGTCATGGCTCACAAGACTGTAAGTTGGAGCACAGCAGTTTCTTCTATGACAGATGCAGTATGCTGTAATGCTATACCAAAGGGCTGTTTTGTGCTTCAGTTGTCTTTTATGTTCTTAAACAACAAGTGCTTTGTTTGGGATGTGATCATTTATTTATAGAAAATCCCAGAAAAGCTATGTCCCACTGTTACAGTTGTATTTGTGTAGATGCGTTATTTCTTATTTTTACATATATACTTTAGAGATTTTTATTGCTCAAATATACGCCTACACTCTATTTTGCTAGTTGCTTCTGTAGAGCTGCTATTATAATAAATACGCATAAATATAATATTTCATCATCAAGTAAGTTGCCCAATCTGACTTCCTTTTTATGTAAGTGCATTCTGCCTTCTACAGTAACCGCTGAAAATCCGTGTTTGTGTAGTAAATGATCAAGCTTTCTCTGTTCTTATTTAACATAGGGTTAAACTGCTGATGTTTAATACAATTTTTACATATGTACTCTTCCTCCTTGCCATTATCTAATAGTAGGGATGGGTAAATTCATATAGAATTCAGGGGCCTGTCAGGCCAGCTTCAGAGGAAACTAGAAATAGTGCCAGAAGGGATTTGCTTACAAAATTAGGTACTAGCTGTAACTATCTTAGGCACATTGACTATATGGCTCTTAGCTTGTGTTATAAGCAAAAGAGGGCTACTGTATGTACATAGTACAATAGTTTATGCAGACTGTTCTTACTAAGGAGTGACGATCGTAATATTCTCCACTGAAACTGTGACTGCTAAAAATTTACTTACCGTATACACTCGAGTATAAGCTGAGTCTTTCAGCACATTTCTTTTTGTGCTGAAAATGCCCCCCTCGGCTCGAGTCAAGCATTTTTCTGCAGCAGAGAATGACATTTTCCGAACTGACTTTGGGGCCCCGTATCTCAGGCCACTTGGTGCTAATTTGGTGTGCAAACCCAGTGGAACTAGCACTACAACATATCCAAAGCTGGGGTTCCTAGCACTAAGTGGCCCCCGAGATACGGGGCCCCAAATTCGGTTTGGAAAATGTCATTCTCTGCTGCAGAAAAGTGCTTGACATTTTCCAAACCGACTTTGGGGCCCCGTATCTCGGGGCCACTTGGTGCTAGGAACCCCATCTTTGGATATGTTGTAGTGCTAGTTCCACTGGGTTTGCAAATTGGGGGTTCCTAGCACCAAGTGGCCCATGAGATACCGGGCCCCAAAGTCGGTCAACTGTGTCCATCTGCAGCAATGTAATTTCGGGACCCTTTGGGTTCAGAGACCACAAATTTTTGCTGCAGATAGGGGGCCTCTGGGAACCCTTAACTGCCAAGTTTTGAAGTTCGGGGGACCTATGGCTGCAAATGGGCACAGTGAGGCTGCAAATGGGCATTGTTGACCCTCTTTTCCACTTACAGTAGCTGCGCATTTCTCACCCTAGGCTCATACTCGAGTCAATACGTTTTCCCATTTTTTTGTGGTAAAATTAGGTGCCACGGCTTATATTCAAGTCGGCTTTATACTCCAGTATATACGGTATGTAAGCACTGATTTTCTATAATTAATGCATATCTAAACAAACAGCCCTTAGATGTGGTGGCTGCATTCTTTTTCACTTTTCTTGCCAGAAATGCAGTGTCCTTGCCACTTATTGTGAGCTTAAATAAAAAACACAAAGAACCTTCTTTATTTTGTAATCCACTAGTCCCATCAATCCACTCTGTAATAGAGATGAACAAAAGTAGACACGTTTGAAGTCCAGGCTGTATGACCGCCTTGGCTGCCTCCATAGATACAGTGGAGAAAAAGATATAGACATAAAGGGACAGAAAATGTTTTTTCAGGATTACTAGGTGAATAATAAAGGAGAAAAAGACTTGGTGGCTCTGAGAGCCGTGACTGCACAGGAACGGTAGCCCCGTTCATTTGAATGCGCTGCTGTGCCTTCATTTCATGCAGGAAAAATGTTCCTGTGCCTTTTTTTAAACTGTATCCAGGGGGAAATCGCATGGTTCTTTTGAATCATGTGATTTCCCACAACCGGAAACGAATGGCAGCCCTGTGCGGTTTGGCTGCGGGTTGGTACAGGAACAGGTATAATTTATTCACTATACCGTAACCGCAACCCCCACACAAGTGTTCACCTAGCCTAAAGCCCCATACACACTATTAGATTTTCTGCAGACTTTTGTCTTCAGATTTACCAAAACCATATAATAGTAGGTTAAACCTTAAGAGTTTCAATTTGTATGCAATCAGGCAGGCCCTTGCACTACATGGTTTTGGTAAATCTGAAGTTGAAAATCAAATAGTGTGTATGGGGTCTTAGGAACTGGTAAAATGCAGTGTTAATATATACAAAAACTCACCCAAGCTCTACTGCATGTTTATAGGGTCATGAGCTGAATAACGGTGCTCAGGCCATTGTGAATCACACCACTTGGCACTTCAAGCTGTTAAATATCACCTTACACTTTATAGTTGTTATAAGCGGGAATTGTGTGAATTTTTGTGCATGGCTATAAAATTCCTGCTAAAATACAATTATTTCATGTTTGACTCTAAATATTTACAGTGCCGTGGTGCATCGATGGGTTCAAAATGTACCCTTCTCTTGCAAACTTGTATACGGGTTGGTGGGAGGAGACTTTCCTCTTCTCCCAAGGTAACCCATATGGAGAATTCATTGATTGGTATTGTTGCTTTTTGGATGATTTGATATTTGTATGGAAGGGGCCAGCCAATGTATTGGACTCATTTTTGGCTTATCTCAATACCAATCGTCTGAATTTGGAGTTTACCCACACTTCAGATCTGGTTAGTTTTGATTATCTGGATTTGACTTTGGTGGGATGTGTGGATAGTGGAATAGTCTCTACCAGAACCTACAGGAAGCAGTGTGCAGGTAACTCCCTTCTGTTGGCATTGAGTTGTCATCCAACGCATACAGTGCGGGCACTGCCAACGGGTGAGTTCATCAGAGCAAGGAGAAATTGTTCTTCTGATAAGGATTTTGTTATAAATGTAACATTTGGATCTGATGGTACTATATATGCCCGCCTACTGGAATATTGTACCTCCACTGCGCCAATTCTTCCAAAAATAAAAAAGAATGATGTAAATACACAAAATGTGTACAACCCTAAACGTGAAGTGATCTAGCTGCCACTCTAAAAATAGTCATATAGGTGATGTATGGATTAAAACCTCAAATGTGAAAGTGTTTTGAAAGAAGTAATGCAGTGGCACTGCTAAGCAATATGTGGAAAAAATAAAAAATAAACAAACAATAAAATATAATGAAGTGAAAGAGTTCCACTAAAATAAAACCATGTAAACAGTATTAATGTTGATGAAAACAATATTGGCTGTAAACAAATGAAGGAAACGCCACGTGAAAATAGTGCAACAATCCGTAAAATAAATTGTCCTTTGAATCTCTGTGACAGAAATTAATCTTCAAAACATATCAAATCTTCAAAAAAATGATGCTTTAGATTCTTCCACCACACCAACGTGCACCGTGATCCCGCTCCCAATGAGACCGCACTCACCAGATGGCCAGGTCAGTTCCTCGTTGAGCGAGTCTTGTCTCCCTTCTTCTTGGCTTCCGCGTGCGTGCGTCCCACGCCTCGAAGTGCCTTATTGGCTGAGAGGTGCTGTGGCGGGAGTGTGGAGTGTATGAGGCCCTTCGGAGAACTGATCGACTCGAGAAACAGAGATGAGTAAATCCAAGGACAGTGGGGGTGTGGTCTAACAGCTTAAGTGCCAACCACGAGAGTGGCTGGCATTACCATCTGGTGAGTGCGGTCTCATTGGGAGCGGGATCACGGTGCACGTTGGTGTGGTGGAAAAATCTAAAGCATAATTTTTTTGAAGATTTTATATGTTTTGAAGATTAATTTCTGTCACAGAGATTCAAAGGACAATTTATTTTACGGATTGTTGCACTATTTTCACGTGGTGTTTCCTTCATTTGTTTACAGCTAATATTGTTTTCATCAACATTAATACTGTTTACATGGTTTTATTTTAGTGGAACTCTTTCACTTCATTATATTTTATTGTTTGTTTATTTTTTATTTTTTCACATATTGCTTAGCAGCGCCACTGGATTACTTCTTTCAAAACACTTTCACATTTGAGGTTTTAATCCATACATCACCTATATGAATGTAACATTGTTTCCAGTAGATTGAGAGAGCGAGGATATAGCAGACATTTAATAGATGGGGGCAGAAGATTGGCAGAAAATAGAGAATGTGGTGATCTGATTGGGAATTCCTCTATCAGTAAGAAGGCACGGTCCAGTGGGAGGAGAGGTGTTCACTTTGTGACCACTTACAACAATACAATCCGATTGTTTCTATCATAAAACACTGCCTCCCTGTCCTATATGTGGATAAAACGTTGCATCATATTTTAAGACGGGTGCAATTTTTTCCAGCAGGAAAGCTCCTACTTTGGGTGCTATGCTTTCGCCTTCTCTATTTCGTTCCACTTCCCCTTCCATTTCATGGTTTGGGACAGTGGGCTCCTATCCTTGTGGTTAGAACACCTGTAAACAGTGTAAAAGACAAAGCAAGTCTGTTATTTTTTTTTTCAACAGGTAGAACATATCCAGTAAAAAGTTTTATAAATTGTAACTCAAAGATGATTGTCTACCTAATTGATTGCAATACTTGTAAAGTACAGTATGTGGGATGCACTATCCGCCAATCTACATATTAGAATATCAGAACACTACAATGACACTTTAACCACTAGGCATCCGCGATATAGCCGAAAGAGGAGGAGGAGGAGGTGTAGTGAGAACAAGGAGAGATTCCTTGTTCAGAACGGAATGCATCTGTGAATCAGATGCGTTCCCATATAGGTTAATGTGCTTGTAGTTCGCACCGCAATGCCCAGAAAACGCACACGTTTTTTTGTGCAATGCGCAGTGCGAATGCAACGCACATATGTGAACAAGATACATTCATTTGAATGTATTTTAAAATGTCCTGCGAATTGGATGCGGTGTAAGCCGCATCTAATTCGCATAGGTGTGAATGGGGGCTTAACCTTTTATACAAGTTTTCCAGATTTGGCAAAGGCCCAGACATCAGTCATGTTGAGTAGAACAAGGAAAGACGTAAGACAATCTGCAGTTAGCCTCTAAATTTGAGAACCTGCCTGCCTCTAATGGAGTTTCTATAACAACCAGATTTATACACTAAATAAAGTATAAACTGATGAAAATTATGAACTTCCCCTTTCCCATGGAACCTCATTTCATCTGTTTTACTAAATATAACTTTTGCATTACTAAAACATGAATGTATTTGCTTTGTGACATGTCCAGCATTACAGAAAAGAAATACGGTTTCTGAACACACTAGATTATGAGTGTGTGTTATATACTGCGTGTGTGTGTGTGTGTGATATATATATATATATATATATATATATATATATATATATATATATATATATATATATATATATATATATATATATATATATTTATTTTAAGAATTAAGCCCCCCCCCCCCCACGCATCTGCTAAAGAGCAGCGCATTTCTATGCTTGACGGAAATGCATATTCATGACCATCACTAGACCAGTTCACACCAGATTCAGTTCCGTGCACTTTTTTCTGCAGTAAAAATGCATGCACATGTATCCAATGGCTCTAGTTCACACCAAAGCAGTCAATTTCTGCACTGGAAACTAAACCAAACTGACTGCACTAGTGTGAACTAGAGCCATTGGAATACATGGAAAACACTGCGCATGTATTTTAACCACTTTCCGACCGGCGCACGACGATGTACGTCCATTTTTTGAAGAGGGATATCTCGGTAACGGCAGCAGCTGCTGCCACAACCGAGGTATCCATCTCTTCAGGCGCCGGTCGGCTGTCCAATAATGGTGGTCATCGCGGCGGATTCGCCGCGAGATCACCGTTATCGGCGGCGGGAGAGGTGCCCGCCGCTCTCCCGCGCCTTCCGCCGCTTACCGGAACCGTCGGCAGCGGCGGAGGCGATCGGGTCCGTTCTCCTCCTGTGTCTAGAGATGAGTGACGCTAAGATGGCCGCCACTCATCTCTATACCATAGGAGGGCGGAAGCGACGTCAAAAACGTCACTTCCGCCCATACCTCTTAAAGAGGAATTTTCAAATGTCATTTTTTTTAAATGACGATTTTTTTTTTTTTTTTTTTTCATTGAAGTCCAAATATGAGATCTGAGGACTTTTTGACCCCAGATCTCATATTTAAGAGGACCTGTCATGCTTTTTTCTATTACAAGGAATATTTACATTCCTTGTAATAGGAATAAAAGTGAGCCAATTAATTTTTTTTTAAAAAACAGTGTAAAAATAAATAAAATCAAGAAAAATAAATAAGAAAAACAAAAAAAAATTTTTTTAAAGCGCCCCGTCCCGACGAGCTCGTGCGCAGAAGCGAACGCATACGTGAGTAGCGCCCGCATATGAAAACGGTGGTCAAACCACACATGTGAGGTATCGCCGCGATCGGTAGAGCAAGAGCAATAATTATAGCCGTAGACCTCCTCTGTAACACAAAATATGCAACCTGTAGAATTTTTTAACCGTCGCCTATGGAGATTTTTGAGGGTAAAAGTTTGATGCCATTCCACGAGCGGGCGCAATTTTGAAGCGTGACATGTTGGGTATCAATTTACTCGGCGTAACATTATCTTTCACAATATATAAAAAAATTGGACTAACTTTACTGTTGTCTTATTTTTTTATTCAAAAAAGTGAATTTTTTCCAAAAAAAGTGCGCTTGCAAGACCGATGCGCAAATACGGTGTGAAAAAAAGTATTGCAACGACCACCATTTTATTCTCTAGGGTGTTTGAAAAAAAACAATATATAATGTTTGGGGGTTCTGAGTTTTTTTTCTAGCAAAAAAAACTGTTTTAAACATGTAAACACCTAAAATCCAAAACGAGGCTGGTCTTAAAGTGGTTAAGGGCCAGTTCACACCACAAAAATGCATTCATACTTTCCGGATCAGTTTTTGCTTACAGTTCACACCACACGCAGTTCCAGTGCATTTTTGATACAATTTGCTAGGTTCCAGTTCAGTTCTGTGCAGAAAAAATGCAGCACGCTCTACTTTCTTTTTATGCACTAGAAACTGACTGTAAACTGACTGCACTGGTGTGAACCAGAGCCAAGGCCCCACGACTTGTCCCACGATTTGGGACTGCAAAGTAGCATGACAAGTCGTTCCCCATGATTTCCAATGACAGCCATTCATATTAGTACGACTTCAAGTCGTTCCGACTTCAAAGTAGTCCCTGCACTACTTTGGTCCGATTTCGATGCCACTTACACAGGCATTCAAGGAAATCGTGGCAAAATCGCGCGACTTTGAAGTCGCACAAGTGTGAAAGGGGCCTAAGAGAACAAAATGTTAGCGAGGAGACTATGCACACAAGTTGCTGTAGCAGTAGTTCATATTTAAGTGGAAGATCATTTAATGGTTACACATTTAAATCCTGAAGGTGCTGCTTTCCTGATTTTTTTTTTTAATATATTCCCTATAAGTATCTGCTCATTAATTGGCCAGTATTTGTTCAATTACCTGTTTAAACAGGTTTTTTTTTTTTAATAGGAGTATAACAAGTGGGGTTCCAAACCAGCTCTATAAATACTCATTGGGTGCATGGAAACAAAATAACATTACTAAACAAAGTTCACTATGAATACCCAATTTACTGGGTAAACACACTTTTCCTTTAAGTCAACCCCACTGTGTTGTGATGTGGCAAGACTTCTGTGAAAGCTTGTTTTTTTCAGGGTTATGATGCAATTTGGTTTTATCCTCCTATCTGGTATTCCAAGTAATTACGATATTACATATTTGTTGTTTCTGGAATTGGTTATACAGTCAAATGATCATTTCCATGCCATACTATTTGTGTGTGTGTGTGTGTGTGTGTGTGTGTGTGTGTGTATATATTAGATAAGCAGGTCTTAGACTGTAGGGGGAGACACTTGGTGTTTTATGTAAAGCATATTATTCTTACTGATCAGATATTTATAATTTTCTTTTTTTTTCTTCTTGGTAGGGCCAAGCCAACACCGCCTGATGGAGTCAAGTCAAACCCGTCAAAGAGGCACAGGGACCGTCTCAATACCGAACTTGACAGATTAGCCAGCCTCTTACCCTTCTCGCAGGAGATCATATCTAAACTTGATAAACTTTCTGTGCTCAGGCTAAGTGTCAGTTTTCTCAGGGCCAAGGGCTTTTTTGAAGGTAAGATCTGAGTAATGATTTATTCTGATATGATTTTTTTGTTTTTCTATATTAAACATTAGGAAAGAAGGAAAATACTTATTCTCCTAATTGATGTTTTTTTGTTGTTTTAACTTTGTGTTTCTACATGGGGTTGTAAAGAGAAGCACTTTTTTCCGGAAATGTCCGTTTCCCATTGGACTTCAGAAAATTATTTCCCAGGATCACTTTAAATCAGTGACAGGGTCAGTTTGAACTTAAAGCTGGAGCTGTCAATGTTATGGAAATTGCTTAGCATTGGTTGTAGTTAAATATGTCATATCTTTCTGAGCTAAAAAGGGTCAGCGATACTAACAGGCCGTTGGTACCAGCTGACCCCGTTTAGCTCAGGAAGATATGATATATTTAACTACAACCAATGTTTTATAACCTTGTCAGCTCCAGCTTTGCACCATGCCGTAGGTCACCTCCCAAACACAACCTATTAAATCTGTAAACATCTTTTAACATTTCCTTTATCATCCTCATGTTACACTTAGATGAAATATGAAGGAAGTGGAGGAAATCACTTATAGTTTCCCTATGACTTGTTGAACTGCAGTAATGTACACGGTTGGGTAATGTAGCTGCCCTGCGCAGGGACCAAATACTATGGGCCGTTCAACATAAACGTAGTGCGGAACTGTTGTTTAGACATTTGTCTTTATAATCAAGGTGTTCAAGATGTTTGCATTAGGTTGAAGAAAAAAAATGGAATCTCTCAGGAATAATTACCTGAAGCTACTGTGTTATGTAACCTCCTATGTAAGTATATACTGTACAGCAATTGTAATTTGTTGGCTAGGATGCAGGGACTCACTGACTGACTGGCTCTATTTATTGCTCAAACTATAGCTGGAGCTAAGATGAAGCGGTCTGTGAATAACAGGATGCGAACAGGGGGCGTGTGAATTCCTGAGGAAAGTAAAATATAAATGTGCAATCGTATCATCTGGCTTGGAAGGAAGCCTATTTTTCTGCCAGTAACAATAGATATCTTTTTGAAAGAAAAATATTTTAATCTGAGTTGAAATAAGTTGAAGGCTGTTATTTAACTAGTTCATGTGCGGCCAGTTTAGATATTGTGATAAATTGATTTCACAAAAGGCAGCCTAATTAGGAAAACTGATAGCGATGTTGGATGGTAAATCATATACAGACTTGTCTATGCACTATATAATACAAAATCATTGTAAGCTCCTTTAGAAACCTATAGGAAAATAAAATTACACAATGGGTGTGTAGTGGTGCCCAAGACAAGGTCATTCTTAAAGAGGTTGTATGGGTTCTTTTTTTTTTTTTTAAATAACAAACATGTTATACTTGCCTCCCCTGTGCAGTTTGTTTTGCACAGAGTGGCCCCGATCATCCTCTTCTGGGGTCCCTCGGCGGCTGTCTCATAGGATGCATTAAGGTGAAAAATCAGGAACCTTTACAACCCCTTTAATAAGTAGGCTAACAAACAGAAACTATAACCAAATTTACCACATCTAAGGGAATGTGGCATATAGTGCCACATTCCAAATACCTTGGAAACAACATTTGAAGGATCCCCTTCAGAAAAGGGACTTTTCTAGAGCCAACAACACAATGTATTTATTCAATTTGATGAAAATGAATGGTAGACTAATGCATAGTCACCATGTAAAATGTACAAATATAATCATACACCAAATTTTTAAATCAATACAGATGCATGAATAATGGTATATCTCACTGGTAACTGCCGACGCAGCTCACAGTTCTCAGCTGCTTCAAGGCCAAGGTCAAACATTGACAGTACACACATAATCATAAACTGAACGATTTTCATCAAAGTTAGAAATAATGCTATATAGAGCTTAACACAACATCATCTAACATGGATATAACGTCAGCACTTCTTCAGGATTTCACATTTCCAAATGAAAGATGCCTTGGTACATATAGATTTTAATCTATAAATCAAATATGCAAGCATGAATATGCTGATGCAAGGGGTTTGTATACATGCGTTCACCAATTTATAATAAAATGATTCACATTCAAGTAAAATATTATTCTATCTAGCTGGGGAGAAGAAGACGCATGAAAGGAGGGATAGGCACATTTTTAGATTTTGGGCAACATATCTTTCTTTTTTTTTTATTATTATTATTTATTTTTGCCACCAACAGCCCCATACTCAAAACTATCACTACAGCACCCCATTGCTAAAAGCTAATGTAATGTCAGCTGCTGTCTTTGGTGAATTCTTTATTTGAAACGGGGATTGTGCAATACAAGTAGCGGTGGGAATTTTACAAAGTATTCTGCATTTGTTTGTTAGCTGTCAATAGGAAGTGCCTTACATGTAGGGCTGAAACAACTCATAGATTAGTTGTCGATTAATCGATTATGAAATTAATCGATTACTATTTTCATAATCGATTAATCGGCCAGTAACATAATGGGGTTAAAAAAAAACTAAAATGGGCCCTTTATAGTACTAAAAGAGCAAATAATCGCTACTGTAAATTATACTTTCACAGTTCTACAGTAAAAAAAAATTAACCCCTTACAGTAGTGATTATATGCTTTTTTTTTTTGTACTATAAAGGGCTCATTTTAGTTTTTTTTAACCCCATTATGTTACTAAACGTCTTAGACCTGGTTCACATCTATGTGTTTTTTTTGGTGCTTTTTGCAGAAACACACTACAGTTCATTTAACATGGTTTCCTATGGGACACGTTCACAAAAAACAGTGTGTCTCTTTTAATAGTATATACAATATATCTCCTCTAACAGCGTATATGCAGTATATCTCTTCTGTCTGTTATTATCAGAGTGGATTCGATATTTTGCTCCCTAACCATATAGTTGGTTGTTTATATTTACCACAGCATAGCGATATTTAAGAATAAATTGCCTTTTTTTTAAACTTTACATATTAACTAAATTATACACCACACTTTTTTTTAAGGTATTTAATCGAAACAATAATCGGCCAACTAATTGATTATGAAAATAATCGTTAGTTGCAGCCCTACTTACATGTAATTTAAACAAACACATTTTTATTTTTGTTTCTTTGAAAGTTGAACTATCCTTCACTAAAATAGGAAAGTTAGTAAAATTAAGGCTGAAGGGGTAAAAAAAGAAACCGTTTTCCATCCATATTCCTTTAGCTTACCACATTTTAATTTAGAAGCAGCTGCCTCCTAGCTACAGCCTCCAGAGGATATATGACCTGGTTTTCTTTCTCCTGCTGAGAGCTATGAAACAGACTGGTGGCGTTTCGTATGCTTTGAAGTACAGTCCAAGTATTTATCAATGAAAGCTTGCTGCAAGCTTTTACCGAGCCAAGGTATTCCCCTGCGTCAAAGTGTAGCCAGTTACTTGGTAAAATTTTAAGACCATATTGATTCAGCATAATATTAAAATTATTGATTTTTGCATGCTTTCAAAGTAAATGGCTGTTATGTACTTGTAAAGAGTCCGTCTGCTTGGGACTGATTTTTAAAAACAAAGGAAAAAGACCGATTTTAGATACTTGGTCCCTGATTGGTCACTATGGTTCCTCCTGCTGGAAGTTATATCACTACGGTGTCCTGTAGTAAAATAGGGGCTGGCGGGCCAGTGCTTGGAGGGGGACTAGGTATCTTGCATACAAAAGTGTCATATTCCAGCAGCACCTGTAGCACTTTGAGATAATGAGGGATCAGGAAGGAATTTTTTCCCCTACTGGAGGAAATTGGATCATGCTTTATTGTTTTGCCTTCCTCTGGATCAACTGTGGGTATACTATACGATTGTATATATGGAGGTTTTCTGTTTCTGTGCGTGTTTTTTTTTTTTTTTTTCCCTCTGTTGGTTGAACTGGATGGACTTGTCTTTTTTCAACTAAATTGACTATGTAACTATATTAAATAAAACATGGACTCCAGACCCCAACCCGTCCAGTTGGAAAGGTATTATGCATCATCTTCTACAAGGTGTTAGTAATTTTATAATTTTTTTACTTTACAATAATATACTGTACTATAGTGATAAGATTGCTTTACTTATCCTGGTTGGATGGTCTCTTGTGCAGGTCAAATGACCAAATGCAAAGATAGCTGCAGCTGCTGATCCAGAAAAAAATCTCCAACATGACCCTTTGGCCCCTTTCACACGGGGCGGACTCCGCTTGCACGGAGTCCGCCGGCTCAAAGGGAGGTCTCTCCGTTGATCTCCGCTGAGCCGGCGAATGACAGGTCCCTCTCTGCTCACTGAGTAGGGAGGGGCTTGTCCAGCGCCGCTCGTCTCTATGGAGAGATCGGATAAAAACGGACAGCGTGTCCGTTTTTCATCAGATCTTACCCAAACTGATCCGCCAGCGACGGATCTGGACGTAGAGACATACGTCTGCTTTTGGCGGATCGGGTCGGACATCAGCGGACATGTCTCCGCTGACATCCGACGCTCCACATAACATGGAGCGCCCGTTCAGGTCTGCCGTCAAAACTGACAGGCGGATCTGAACGGTCCGATCGTGTGAAAGGGGCCTTAGACAGAAGTCAATCTATTGATCGTCTTCTGTCGAGCAGGAATGGCCACACCCTTATTGAAATTCGGCTGATTCCTACTGAACTGGCCAAGTTTCAATCAGTACGGGCACAGGCTTTTTTGCATTGAGGAGACCATGCATTCTGATTAAATCCCCCAAATCCATGTGTGGAAATGCAGCCCCAAACCTGAAGGAACATTCACAATGCTTTCACTGTTGCCTTCAGGCACTCACCCTTGTATTGCTGTCAATGCCTTCATAAAACAAACTACCTTCTGTTACATCCAAGTATTTCACATTTGAACTCCTCAATCCAGAGCATCTGCTTCCATTTTTTTCTGCACACCAGTTCTTGTATTCTTGTACATAGGAGGCCTTGCTTCCAAGTTGGACTTATGGCTTTTTAGTTGCAATTCTTCTACAAAGATCACTTCTGACTAGGCTTCCCTAATTTGTACATCGTGTACCAGGGTCCTTCTGGTTTCTGCCAAGTCTGAGCAGACGGTGCCACTGAACATCTTTCGATTGTGAAGGGAAGTCACCATGATGTGTCTTCAAGTTTTCTTGGCTGAGCACTGCATTTTTTTTTTTTCTGGTCCTAAAGGTTGCCTGTTTGAGCTTTCAACAAAGAGCTTGGACAGCACATCTGAAAATGTCTGTATTCCTTCTAATTTCTGCCTGTGCGAGACCTTGCTGATACAGAAAGACCGTCCTCTTGTTGCTTTACTCAGTTTTGCCATTGTATAAGGTTTTTTTTTTTTAGATTTTACTGCCTTCAGTGACCTTAACTTGTCAGTAGAACCTGGCCTTTTCTCACCCAGTTCCTTTCCTCACATACTGTAGCTCATTCTTATTGATTTATTGATTGTATTCAAGAACAAACCAGTCAGGAGACATTGGGAGTATTTCAATAAAACAATTACAACACATTTCTGGCTGTATGGCCGGCTCCAGATGAAAAATTCCAAATTCCCTTCTGCCAGGTCCAGTAGCTTTACTAACATGAGCCACAGTTCTTTTTTCAAAGTTGCGATACCGCTGCACTAAATTAAAGTGATTGTAAAGTCAACTGAATTTCACAGAGATGCCCCAAACCGCTTCTTCTCGGGTCCCCCGCCGGTACTCCCGACTTCCTCCCCCTTTTTCAGTGTGCCACTATTGTGGCACACCCACGGGCTAAATCCCGGGTCATGCTGCCTGCAGCCAGAGACAGACAGCATGGCTTGGCCCCACCCCCTGCTCTTCAATCACAGGATTTGACTGACAGCAGTGGAAGCCAACAGCGCTGGATCAAATGCGGTAAGAATAAAGACAGACGCTCTCTACCTCACACAGCTGATGAGCTCCTAGCAACCAGTGACGCAAATGGGTAAGCTGAAGGACTAGTTCCCCATTAGGTCTGCTCTCACCTTATGATTGACAGCAGGCAGTGGGGAAATTGTATAGCCAATAGCAGGCTGTTGGCTATGGATCTGCCTGCTGTCAATCAGAAAGGCAGTGGATCTGATGGGGAAACAGTGTCTTTTTGCCCACCTAGGCTAAGGTTAAAGTGGTTCTAAAATCTTCTTTGCTGCAGGAGCCAACAAGCCCCCCCCCCCCCTCCCTTATTCTTACCTGAGCCCAATCCAGTGATGTGCATGAGAACAGCGGCTCTTGCCACTGTCTCTCGCCTCATTAAACCAGATTGATAGCAGCGTGAGCCGTGGGCTACCGCTTCTGTCAAATGCTGTGAGAAGGGAACAGGACTTGGAAGCAAGCACACATGGGTGCCCCCAAGAAATGTGGTTTCCCTGGGGGGACTCACCAAAAAGTAGGGGCCTGGAGCGCCGGCAGGGGCCCCCAGAAAAGGCGGTTCGGGGCCGCTCTGTGCAAAACCATTGCACAGAGCAAGTTTTAGTTTAGTTAAAAAAATTAATTAAATTTAAGCTCTATTCAAATGTGGGAAAGGGAGGTAGGGAAAGTGAATGTAAATCTAAGGTGAAGGTCCACTGTAAATAAAAAAATTTCCACATAACACCCTGGAATGAAACCTAAAGCGTTCTAATGTCAGAAGGTAAAACTTGTATAATATGCTGTGAAAAAGTATTTCACCCCTTTTCAGATTTTTTTTGCGTATTTGTCGCACTTAAATGGCTCGGATAATCAAAAAATGTTATTACACAAAGATAACCCGAGTAAATACAAAATGCAGTTTTCAAATGATGTTTTCATTTATTAAGGCAAAAAGCTGTCCAAACCTGCCTGGCTTTATGTGAAAAATTAATTGCCCCATAAACCTAATAACTGGTTGTGCCCCCTTGGCGGCAACAACTGCAATCAAGCATTTGCGATAACTGGTAATGAGTCTTTCAAATTGCTGTGACTGTACATTCTCTTTTAGGATTTTCTGGTAGAGCTCAGAATTCATGGTTCCATCAATTATGGTAAGTCGTCCAGGTCCTAAAGCTGCAGCAGCCCCAGACCATCACGCTACCACCACCATGTCTGACTGACTGTTGGTATGATGTTCTTGTTATGAAATGCTGTATACGTTTTATGCCAGATGTAACGGGCGCCTTCCAAAAAGTAAAATTTTTGTCTCTTCAGTCTACCGAATATTTGCCTAAAAGTCTTGGGGATAATCATGATGTTTTTTTGGCAAATGTGAGATTAGCCTTTGTGTTCTTTTTTTTTTTTTTTTTTTTTTGTCAGCAGTGGCGTTGGCCTTGGAACTCTCCCATGGATGCTATTTTTGCCTAGTCTCTTTCTTATTGTTGAATCATGAACACTGATTTTACCTGAGGCAAGTGAGGCCTGCAGTTCTTTAGATGTTGTTCTGGGTTCTTTTATGACCTCCTGGATGAGTCGTCGTCATGCTCTTGGGAAGGTTCACCACTGTTCCAAGTTATCTCTATTTGTGGATAATGGCTCTCCCTGTGGTTCTCTGAAGTTCCAAAGCCTTAGAAATGTCTTTGAAACCCTAGACCGATACATGCACATTACTTTGTTTCTATTTTTTTTTTTAGATTGTGGCATGATGTGTGGCTTTTTGTAATCTGTTAGCATGCTTCACTTTGTCAGACAGCTTCTATTTATGTGATTTCTTGATTCAACAGATCTGGTATCTATGATTTACTCAGGTTATCTTTGTGTAATATTAAAGTTTGATCTGAAAGCGTGAGAAATTATGCAAAAAAAAATCAGGAAGAGGGCAAATACTTTTTCACAACACTGCATATAATATATTAAAGTTTACCAATCCTTTAAAGGGGTTGTAAACCTTAATGCATTAGGGTGCACAATCTTTTGTAGTGCAGCAGCCCCACAGAGCCTCCCTTTTAGACCACGCTGGAAGCTTGTAAGTGTCGGTTGCAGCTACAATAGTTATAGCTGCTGACCTTTTTTTTCTTTTTTGACAATGACCATAGCTTTAACTTGGTGCTCTAGCAAGTAACATTACCTGTCTTAGGGAGTCACCACTTTACTGGAGGATCAATGGAGATGTCTCTGGACAACATCATTGTCAATCTGGGCGTAGATAAGTGTTCCATGCAATAGCCGATTTAAAAGGCACTTGACTAATTAAAGCTGGACTCCAGCTAACACTTTTTAAGCAGTTACAGAAGCCATCGTGAGATAAAGGTTTTACAGAAATAAATAAAAGCTGACCCTTGGAGTTGTTTGTCTTATCCCTCTGACTGCAATGCCCAAGAGCAAGCTTTTATGAAAGTTTCGGCAAGCATTTACAAAGCTTTCAACAAGCTTTAACCACTTGCCGACCAGCCGCCATCATTATATTGCGGCAGGTTGGCACGATCCCATGAACCGTCGTAGCTGTACATTGACTCCATTAAGCGGGATAGCAGGCACTGCATTACAGGGGTGCCGATGCTCGTGGCCGTCGGTCGCGGGCACGAGAGGCAGGACCAGGACGTGTGTGTGTGTGTGTGTGTGTGTGTGTGTGTGTGTGTGTGTGTGTGTGTGTGTGTGTGTGTAAAAACGCACCAAATTCCTGTTCTGTAAGCTGAGGCGAGGCAGATCGTGAGTTCCTAATGGCTAGGAACCATGATCTGTCATCTCCTATAGCCAGTCCCCTCCCCCCACATGTAGAACAGACAGTCAGGGAACACAGTTAACCCCTCAATTGCCCCTAATGTTAACCCCTTCCCTGCCAGTGACACAGTAATCAGTGCATTTTTATAGCACTGATCGCTGTATAATTGTCAGTGGTTTAAAAAATGTGTCAAGTGTTCGATGCGCCATTACTAGTAAAAAAATAAATAAAAATAAATAATGCCATAAATCTATCCCCTTTTTTGTAGACGCTATAACTTTTTTGCAAACCAATCAATATATGCTTATTGCGATTTTTATTACCAAAAATATGTAAAAGAATGCATATCGGCCTAAACTGAGGAAATTATTTTTTTTTTAAATTGGGATATTTATTATAGCAAAAAGTTATTATTTTTTTTTTTTTATAGCGCAAAAAAATAAAAACCGCAGAGATGATCAAATACCACCAAAAGAAAGCTCTATTTGTGGGGAAAAAAGGATGTCAATTTTGTTTGGGTACAGCGTCGCACGACCGCGCAATTGTCAGTTAAATCGATGCAGTGCCGAATTGCAAAAAATTGCCTGGTCATTGAGCAGCCAAATCTTCCAGGGCTGAAGTGGTTAAGCAGCTTTATCTAAGGCTTTAAAGCGCCCTTCAGCTCCTTATTGGAAGTGTTATACAGAGATCTTAATGGGAGTGATAACTGTCACTTTAAACAAGCTGCTAGCAGACTTTTAACAAGCTTCAAATAGTGATGAAGCCTGCAAGCAGCGTCTTTAAAATGACAATCGGCACTCCAATTAGGATCTGTTTTTATTTTTTGCGCTATAAACAATATATTTTTTATAAACTTTTCTTTTTAAATATTTTTTTACTCAGTTTTAGGCCGATACGTATTCTTCTACATAATTTTTGGTAAAAAAAATCGCAATAAGCATATATTGATCGGTTTGCGCAAAAGTTATAGCGTCTACAAAATAGGGGATAGATTTATTGCATTTTTTTATTTTTTTTATTTTTTTTTTACTAGTATTGTCGCCGATCTGCGTTTTTTTTTTTTTTTTTTTTTTTTTTTTTTTTCGTGACTGCGACATTGCGGCGGACACTTCGGACACTTTTGACACATTTTTGGAACCATTCACATTTACACAGCGATCGTTGCTATAAAATTGCATTGATTACTGTGTAAATGTGACTGGCAGGGAAGGGGTTAACACTAGGGGGCGCTGCATGGGTTAATGTGTTCCCTAGTATGCATAGCATACTACTAGCTCATTATGAATAACTTACCTGAGATGGAAGCCCCCGAAGCGACCCTCGTTGTCCTCCGCAACGCCGCCATGATACCCGGAGTGACTTCCGGGTATCGCGGCTCCGACGCTGTAACTGGCAGGAGCCGCGATGACATCACCCCCGCGCATGCTCTGTTAGCAGCGGCATGCTCAGTGCGCCTGCGTGCCGCTGTCTACAGCGCATGCACCGTAGACAGCGGTGCCTGTCTTTTGCAAATATCTCCTAAACCGTGTAGGTTTCTTGGACCTACAGGTAAGCCTTAATTTAGGCTTTACAACCACTTTAAAAGCTTCAACAAAGCTTGCTGAAAGCTCTGCAAAGCCTTTGCAAATGCTTGCTGTTAACATTGCTCTTATGCAAGCTCCAGCCCATGTGAAACAAACCTAACTGGCCATTTAAACCAGGCAAAATGAAGGAAAAAATGCTTAAAAAAAAAAAACTAATGTAGCCACAACATCTAAATAATAGCTACAATGTATAGATCTTTTGTTTTGGGGGTTTTAAACCGCCTAACTGCTTGTGTGTCTAATGTTATTTTGCATTATGGGGAACCGATACGGTTTTGTTGGTACCATTTGGCATGCATTTTACACATTGCATAACTTTACTTCCCTTTTTGTGGTCTAGATTGCTATTTTACATTGCTGGGTATTGATAAAGCAATTTAGAATTCTCAGATGAGAGTTTTTTTGTTTTAGAAACCAGTGCTTGGGCACACAGTTATTTTGGCACCTGTTTGGACTCTGGGGCTGCACCTTTAATATATTTTTGTCATTTTGATTTACTATCTTTGTGCTAATATTTCAGTGGTTATGTATTTTAGATTACGGTACATGTTATGGTTATTTTTTTCTATTGGGAGTGTGAAGCACTTTTTTATGCTTGCAGCTTGTTGGTGCTTATATTTAAGGTGTGTTCCCACACAGTCTTCTTTTTTTTATTTTTTTTTTTTTTTATTTTTAGTGCTGGGGTACAGTTCTTATTCAGAACATTGGTTGCCTTGGCCCCGTTTTAAAGCCTGTGTTCTGTTTCTTTTTATATTATCCTTTTTTAGTTGTAGTAGTGTCGTTTTTTGTTTTTTTTTCCCCTTGATTTTTGATGTGCCGACCAACTCCTGTATTAAATGATTGTTGGATTGGCTTCTAAATTTAATATTACAATCCCTAGTCTCGGACACACGATGAGATGGTTTAGGAAACCACATGGCTTTGTTCAGAAATACAGAATGCGTTGCTGGAGGAGCACTTTGTGCAGTGAACCAGAAGGCCTGAGTGATTGTGTCTGGGGAATGCTTTTAAAGGAAAGCAGGAAGAATATGGAATTATTGGCCTCTGTGCACAATACTTTTACATGCTTTACAATCAGCCCTGTGTTCAGGCAGAGATATTCTCATACCAGCATCATTGAAATATGAGAAATCTAGGCAAACAAAAATGAGTTGTTTAATGCTGGCAGTGAGCTGTATGCATTTCTGTCTGTGTGTAGAAGTCATTACAAAGAATGCTTTGTTTAACATTCCTCCTTCTCATACAGTAACTGCAAGTTGTAGCATGTTCCTGTTCATCCATGAGACTCTTTACAGGGTTTTATTTGTCTCTAGGACCACTAAAATGCCTGATCTATAGCGCCTTTATTTTTAGTGTCTTCCTTTCCTGTAAAACACGTCCAACTTCCTCTAAATATTTTAAAAGTAACAATAGGTATAATATCAGCATTTTTATGATATTGATAGGTTTGCCCGTGACATGACATTTACAGCAATATATAAGGCAGGCAATACATCTCATGATCATACAATCAATGTTGCCAGGTATAGCATTCAGTGCTGATCATTCAGGAAAACCCAGACAGGCTGGTTATACACAAGTGAATCAATAGATCGACTGCTGTACAAACAGCTAGCCCGTACATGGATTGAAATTTGGCCAGTCCCTGATGAACTGGCTGAATTTGTTCCATCTATGGCCAGCTTTAGCCAGTATCCGCTAAGGGGAGTATCCGAGCTGCCTGCTTGTTACAGCTGATGGTGAACTTGTTTTCTGATGTCGTTCAGAAAGAAGGTAGAATATAAGCCACTTTGATAGGAGGTGGCAGGGGTAGCTTTCATGGTTTTCTTTAACCACTTCAATACTGGGCACTTTTACCCCCTTCCTGTCCAGTCAATTTTCAGCTTTCAGAGCTGTCGCACTTTGAATGACAATTGCGTAGTCATGCAATGCTGTACCCAAATGAAATTTGTATAATTTTTTTAAGACCGTTTTTTTCTTTTGGTGGTGTTTAATCACCACAGTTTTTTTTATGTTTTGCTAAACAAATGACTAAAGACGGAAAGATTTGAAAATAAAAAAGTTTTAGTTCCTGTTATAAAATTTTGTAAACAAATAATTTGTATCCTTCGCCGATGTGCACTGGTAGGTGGCGCCGATGTGCACTGGTAGGCGGCGCCGATGAGCACTGGTAGGCGGCGCCGATGAGCACTGGTGGGGCTGGACTGATGATCGTTACACTGAAGATCAATGTCCTTATTATCAGTGTAAATGTCTCCTGTCGCACTTACCAGTTACCGGCTCTCCTCTCCTTATGCTGTGACAACTTGTGAGAAAAATGCTGATAACCCACCAGTGTGTTTACATGTGATCAGCTGTGATTGTGAGTGTATCTAAACCCAAGAAAATATTATATTTTAGCTTACCAGTCCTTGGATGTGGTGGCTGCATTCATTTTATTTTTCAGGGAACGATGTTAAGTGATAAACTAATAACAGTACAAAAGAGGCAGAAAACAACTGAAATGATCAGCTCCCTAGATTTCTGGAAAGATCAACAGTAATTTTTTTTCGACTTCACAAATGGATTTAACAGACCAAAAGGAAACCAATAAGAAAAGTTCATATTGGGGTTTGCATGCTTTTTAGGAGAACAGGAGTGGTCTTTTGGTCTTTAGCAGTGTTTTCTAGACAGCATTAGCTAGTTACTGGCTAATTGAACGTATTGAACAGAGTTGTTCTTTGTCTGTTAGATCTGATTACTATATATTTCTGCTTGTGGCTTATTATGCAGCCTGGGTACCAGAAGAAGTAAGATTATACTATTACTTTTTCATGCTTTTTTTTCTCTGAGGGCTTTTTCTTCCCCTCAGAATAGGCGCAGGACCTCAACAAAACCGCCTCGCCCCAGTTCAGGACTGCGGCGCGTACGGGGCGCAGAGTTCAGTCCATTTTAATCCAAAAGTTACCCTC